>CM057345.1:200750388-201375388 GCA_030015575.1 Agapanthus africanus | reverse complement strand
TCTTGGTTCATTAGGTATAATCTTCTTTCATAGTAGCTAATCCCTCCTATGATGTTGTTAGTTAAGGTTTGGCAAAGATCCGTAAGTTAGTCGATGTTTAGTTTAAAGAAAAAGATTGTTTTACCTATTCCGCCTCCCCGCAACCCGTGGGGTGTACAACGTCGACTTACAGGATTTCCTTCCAGGACACTGCTGCAATAAGAATTGCACCATGGATCAGATGTGTGATGTGTATTCAGAGGGCCAGAGGCCGACACGAGTGGTCGTGATGATTGACCGGGAGATGACCAGAGAAGCGCCAGAACGGAATCGTCCCTATTAGCACACCTAACAGGGCCGATGAGCCGATGGATTGCGAGATTGGTAATCCGAGGAGAAGATGAGTACCCAGAGACAGAGGACGCCAGAGCATGAGCAGAAGGCGAGCGGATATTCTTGTTCTGTCAGTTTTAGGCGCACCGACTCATTTTTCGACATTGTAGGAGGTGTACCTCAATGTCCATTGTTGCGATTTGCATTGGTGATCTGAGTATCACGCTTATATCGCTTGGATTTGAGTTTTGATGACGAGTTTTCTGATATTGATTTCGTGCACCATGGCTGCACCTACTGGGTATTTACATTTTGTGCATAGTTATTGCACTTGAGATATGTTTTTATACACCATTGTGTTGGTTTTTGATTTGTGCATATTTATTGCACTTGATATCGGTTTTGTGCCTTGGCTGCACATGTTTATGATTTCATGGATTTCGTACAGTTGATTCGATTTTTGTGCGTGTGGTACGCACTCGATTTGATTTTTGCACTCGGTATAGATTATATGTGCTTGTAGTGCATTGATATGTGTTTTGTGCACGCAGTTGCACACGTTTATGATCTTATACACCTTGGTACACTCGGTGTTACTGTTCACGCGTTTGAGTTATTGATCGGTATTTTGTGCACAGGATGCACTGTTTTTAGTATTTCGTGCCCTGGATGCACTAGATTTGTATTTCGTGCCCTGGATGCACCGAATTTGTGTTTCATGCATTTGTTGCACTAGATTTTCATTTCGTGCAATTGTCGCACCAGATTTATATTCTGTGCATTTGTTGCACCAGATTCGTATTTCGCACATTAGTTGCACTAGATTTGCATTTCTTGCACCGAACGGGTATTTATGCATATGTCGCACTGGATTTATACTCCGTACCTTGGCTGCACACGATTTATGTCCTTGAGCATTCGTTTTACCAGATTTTCTTTTTCGTGCGCGTTGGTACTTGCCGTTCGTTTTCGTGCATGCTACTGCACTATATGCTTTTATGGACCCGACGCGCTTTGGTTGGATTTTTGCGCATATTAGGCACTTGATTTGGATTTTCGTGCATGTTGGGAGCATGATATGAGACGTGATTTTGTGCACACCGGATGCACTCTAGATGCACTTGATATTATTGTCGTGTACACCCGTTGCACTGGACAGATGCTTTCGTGCATACCCGTTGCACTGAGTTTTGGCTTTTGTGCATATTGTGACACCTGTGCTTGGATTTGATTTCCGTGAGCACCAGACGCACGTGATTTTCAGATACACCTTTTGAGGCTGATTTTTCTTTTTGAGCACTTGGTTTTCATGATAGGTACTATATATAGTATATAGTAGCCGAACAGGACTGATCTGAGGACAGTACCTGAGTACTTTGCATGCATTAAAAGCTTACCAAGGGGTTTTCAAAGGAGATATATTCTTGTTATTTCTTAGGTGTCCGTGAGCGACGCGAACGTTTATAAAGGAAAACCTTTTGGGATATTTTGAAAACAACGGGACGCGTATTTAGGAAAACATATATGGACATATATTATTATTTTAAAATGAGCGTCCGTCACTTATGCCGTGAGTTACGCATCATACGGCGATTTAGAAAAGATTTTTGTATGAGTTTTATTCAATTCTTGAAAGTTTTCCAAAGATGCGTACTATACACGTATTATAGCATTTGACTAGTGTATATATTGGATTTCAGTAGTAGATTCGAGATCTGTATCTCTATTGTAACTCCGAGGATATGCGTGCAAATCCGATGATTTGCGTGATGCTTGACGGAGTTCGATTTTGAGTTGTACTCGTTTTCACGCGCACTTGACGCACTGTGTTATTTCTGCGTTTTCCATGATTTCGGAGCCCCGTTGATTTGAGCTGATTATTGAAATGTTTTAGATTTTGGGGATTTAAATTTAAATTCGGGGACCGAATTTATTTAAGGGGGGAAGATTGTAACATTTCAGAAAATATAAAATATTATTTTTGGAATTTAATATTAAAATAATATATTTCCCGAAAACTGTCCGATTTGCGAAATTGGGGTTTTCGAAAAAGGGTATAAATATATACCAATATTTGTGAAATAAATGAAAATTAAAATGATTTATTCATTTAATAATATAATTAAAAGATTTGGCATTTTTAAAATTTATTATACGCAGTTTCGATAAAAATCCGATTAGTGCACTGCTAATCGCGATTAAGCCAAATCCGTGTTTCTACAATTTTCATGGTTAGTGCACCATGACATGTTTTATTTGGTTACATGTTGTTTCATTTCATTTGGATTATGTGTGATGGTTTATTGCTGGTGAGAAAAGAAAACGAAAAGTCAAAAGGGGGACATAATGATTGGGGTAGGTATACTTTTGGAGAGAGAGAGAGAGAGTGTGTGTGTGTGAATAATAGTGAGAGAGAGAAGGGGGGATGTTGCCATACTCCTGGCCCATCATTTTCTCCTCCTTCTTCTTCATTCTCCAACCTCACTCCCCTCCTCAAATAACCCTAGATCCATCTCCAAATAATCCCCAAAACCCTACACTCCCTTCACAAAAATTAACCCCCATCACTTCCTCTACACTTTGAACCGAGTAAAGTGGGATTTTGACGACATTGGGAAGTTAGTGCTACCTAGAGGGGACTAAGTGAGGTATAACTTCTTTCTTTTAGTTTAGTTTTATGCGATGTCGTATTTTAGTGTCGTTTTGTGACATCGACAACCTGCTGTGACACCGAGATTTGTTGGTGAAAACAAACAGTGTAGTAATGTTGTAATTGTGACCCTGAGTACACACTTGCGACCCCAACCCTGCCTGCTCGGTTTTGGCCGGCGGCTATGGAGGTAATTCCGGCGACCCCGGGTTGGTAGAGGAGTTAGGGTTTGGGTTTTGTAGGGTAGTTACCTGAAGGTGTTTAAGGGTGTTTGGTCATACTAGATTTTTATGTAATGACTGTAGGTGGAATCTGGGAACATTGGTGAGTGTTTACATGACCTTGGTGACACGATTCCTAACCTGAGCCATAGAGGTGAACGCGATGCACGAACTTAGGTTTGTTCCGTATCAGTTTTTTTGACTTTTAGTGTGCCTATAGGGTATCTGGAGCAACCTAGGACATTTTTGAGAGAACCAAACATTACCAGGGACCAAATTAAGTCACTAGGAGACCACTCTGACAAGATAAACCCAAATAGGGACCCCTGGGCTGGCGACCTCAGATTTTAGGTGGGAGTGGTCGGCCACTTGGTGAGGGTAGGGGTCTAGGTTGGTCCAGTAGGTCATATATACTATATACATCACCCTAGACTTGTTTTCATGGATTTATTTGACCTGAGTCAAAATTTGGGAACACTTGTGTGTGATTTTGGATATGTTTTCCGTATTTTGAATGATGAGTTTTGATGTTTGGATTCGTTTTTGGTTGTCGCGTGTTTGTACATCAACAACAAGGGTTGTTTGGTTGATTTTGTACGCGTATGCTATAGGTTCTATCTAACCTACGAGTAAGGCACGTGCCGTTTTGGATTTTAGAACTTGTTTTTAATAGTGTTGCGATATGTGTTGTTATTGTAGGTACCTTCACGTGGATTCCGAGGTGACGGAGGGTGGCGTCAATGACTTCGGCAAGCGAAGACCACGGTGAGTAGATCTATATCTACGGGGGAAGTCGGGTGGATGGCGTATAGCACCCCCGCAAAGTCTTGATGGAAACTGATTTATAGAATATGGTTAAGGAAACCCAGATTGGAAACTAGGGTTAGAGTTAAATGATAGCTATGAAACCATATTAGAAATTAGAGGATAGTTAGAAGTGATATGTAACGACTATTATAGGATGACGGAATTTGAGGATGACATGTGACGACATTGCCGTTTAGGGTACTATAGGACCAGATAGTCGTCGTAGATGTGTCATACGAACCATACCTTTTTCTAAACTGAAGAATCGTATGCATCTTTTAAACAGTTACCTTGAGGAACGTTACAGATTTTCAAATGATATATTTTCCTTAAAAACACCGTAACCCCTATTTTCAAAACTACGATTCGCTTCTTTAAAAATCTGCTTGTATAGTTCGGTTATACCTAGTAGAGATAGAATGTTTATGTAAACTCGACTTGATGTGAGATATGAATGCGACGAAAGAATATATGATGATATGATGATATGATGATATGTTGGTATACGGATGCGAGTCGATCGGGATGATTTATACCCTGCCGGTCCCCTGATATGAGATTATTACGGATGTGACCTGGGACATAGGTACATAGATATATATATATATATATATATATATATATAATGTTGCGAATCATGGATGATAGGCCGTACGTGATATTAGGCCGTACCCTCATTTGTCTTATAGGATGATAGGATCCCTATTGGTTTAATGCCGCCGTACGATGATTTTCCGTGCGTGATGAGTTTGACTTGATGTTTGATCCATACCCTTGACTAGAGGCTGTCGTACGATGTATTATACTGTACGCGATGTTGTTAGGCTGGATGCCGATTGATAGATTTACCGACTCGATCTTGTTAGATACGTATACCGTCAGTTTTTGCATATGATTACCTTATGCTGCATTCATATTATTCTCATTGCCTTTCTTATACCTGTGATAGTACACCTGCACCATTATCGATGATGCGTATATTACACGTACACAGATTGTAGGCTCACACACTTCATCATCGATAATTGCCATGTCACTACACAGTAGGATTACTGCATCATGATATGACTCTTCGCATAACCTGCTTGCGCACCTACACATTGTATATTCATATTGGTTCACATATACATCGATACATCCATATTTGCGCACATACACATTGTATATTCATATTGGTGCACATATACATTTATACATCCATATTTACGCACATACACATTGTATATTCATATCGGTGCACATATACATTGATACATCCATACTTGCTCATATACATATTGTGCCTACATAGATAACTGGTTTTATTGGGAAATTGGGAACCACATGTTATATTTTAAAAACTGGAATCATTTAAAAGGGCGGTTTTCCCTTAATATGTCATATCAATGTTCCATGTTGCATGATATACGGATATGCTTACATTTCTATTATATGTCGCCAACATCATGCTTTATAATTTTACACATTGAGATATATGTTGTTTTCATGAGATTTCTGGATTTGAGAACCGTGGACATTTTAAAAGAGAATATGTGTTGTTTTAAAAACCCGGTTTTTCTTGATATGATATTTCAGCACGTCCACCATGCGTTTTCTCGGTTCTGAGACGTGTGACATGTGAAACCCGATTCGAGGAGGCGAATGAGGCCGATTGCGGGTACATGGTGGACCTGGTATGGTACCCCAGGGCAAGAAAGGGATGCTGTGTATACAGACGGTGAGCCTGGCAGATGGACTACTACCTACCGGTGATAGTATTTGGGCTCGGCGGATATCCGGAGGATACCGACCGGAGTCGAGAGATGATATGGGCCGATCCGGACTGACGGAGCCCGTGGGCCGATCCGGACTGACGGAGCCCTATATATGAGGATTTACGTACCGATGCTGGGCACGGTTTTCATGATGTTTTTTAGTGTCGATGCTAGGCACTCAGGTTCCATGATTTTGATGTAGCGTGAGGGACACCGTTGATTTACATCCTTATACTTTCATGCACACTCTTTTATGATATTTACGTGCATGCAGACATTGATTATATGGGTGGACGAGATCCACATGCATACATACATTGATTATATGGGTGGACGAGATCCACATGCATACATACATTGAACATATGGGTGGACGAGATCCACATGCATACATACATTGATTATTACTGTTGGAGGTTATCCACATGCTTATAGGTATTGACTACCTTGTGGGCACACATACCGACCCGGTCACCCTAGATATCATAGTATTACCTTTATGATATAGTTGACCTAGGAGTCGTTATTTATTTGATTTCTACTTGTTGATATATTTCTATTCACGAGTTGGCAACTTACCCCCGTTGTGCCACAGTTCTTGCAGGTTGACCGCTTGGATCAGTAGCGGCTTCGTTGGCACACAGTTGCATTCGGGTGTTTTGCTTTGGTAGGTGGGACATTTGTATCGTACCCACTCTTGTATTTATATTTCATACTGTATCTAGTTAACTCCATCAATCAATCAAAATTGGTAAATTATATAAGTAATGAGACTTAGTGAGACTTGTGGTTGCGAGACTTAGAGCGAGGGGTTTTTCGCTACTTGTGGTATTTATGTCTTGCTTTCCTTTATCTTTTGTGGTGAACTTCGCCGTTGGGCGTCGTATACTCCCTTTTACTATCTTGCATGGTTGTGATCCGCCGTTTGGAGAAGAGCTAGCTCCCGCTTGGGGATGCCATTATTCTTATTATGTATTTGTGGTTTTGGATCAAAATATACAAAGGAGTTGCTGCCCAATTTTCAAAAAGACGAAACATGTTTTTAAACTTGCATAATCCACTTGCATTTTCATGTTCCTTTTCTTTGCATTAAGAAAACTTGATTTCATTATACCTTTATTTCAAAACTTCATCTCTCTTATTTTTCTTAAAAGAGTTTAGATTTCTGGGTTTCAGCTTATTTGAATTACGTTACGCGTTTAGACGTTGCGTGATTTAAGTGCTGGTCATGAGCTAGCATTTCGGGTCGTGACATAAACTTAGTAAATTAAAAACCCTAAAAATAACATTTCTTAAAATTTAACTGTAGAAAATATATGTCCTTGTAATTTATTTAGAAATAGGCAAATTTTTAGTTCAGTTCTTGGGCTAAGTCAAAATAAGAGAAGAGTATTGAATTTTTATTTGAAGTGTAAGTCTGAAAAATAATTCTGAACCTTAAGTCTAAATTCTGAAAATATATACCCTATAACTTGCACATAGACGCACTTTGAGACTTGGGATAGTTGATGATACCTTGAAATGCTCTTGTCTAAAGTTCTTAGTATGAAGAAAAATAAAATAAAAGTACAAGTGTGAATAAAGAGATAAAAAAAATGAACACTGGTTTTTGTAATTACTTAAGGCCGCTTAAATAAAAAATATAGCGAGGGTGCTTTATCACCTAATGCCTTAGACCAACTGGTTTGGGGATCACTGCTAAGCTTTAGGTATTACAAGAAGAGGAATTACGCCTAAATGCGCAAGTACATTTTGTAATTGGTCGTTTAATACCCCAAGAAGTATTAACGGTCGCACGAAGGATATGTGAGCAATTTCATCCAAAATTCACCAACTAAAAGTACTTTAGACGATGGACAAGAGTCTGGTAGCTTGAATTGAATCTCCAAGTGTAAGGGTGATACATACACACACGTAGGGGTATATGATTGGGGTTTGGATGAGAGATAGGAATGAAAGATAGGGCTTATACCTTCAGTAAAGATGATAAAAATTCCTAAGTTGAGATGGAACCTTAGAAGGAAAATTGAAGAGATGCTGAAATCTTTATAAATTTGCAGAACATATACAATCTTAAGTTAAATGATAAGTAAGTGAAAAATACGGGTTGATGATTTCTAAGTTGAAGATAATAGAATTTCTTGCTAGAATACCGAATTGAAGAATGAAAGTCAACATGCCAAATTGATCGGATTTTTTGGGTAGTATCCGCTGAAAACCCTTAGGAGACAACACTCCTCCTACTAGGGACACCTAGAGGTTCAACGGCTTGTTGCACGAGCTCAGTGCAATCGCGATTCCCTGCGAAAGTGAGGTTAGGGTTTTTCGAGAATAAATTTTCTTTGCTTGGGACGAGCAAAAGATAAGTTTGGGGGTATTTGTTCATATCAGAATTTTGTATTATTATATCGCCCATTCTTAATCATATTACAAATAAATAGGTGATTTTGATCCATGTCTGCTAAATAGTTGCAGGTTACAGGTTCTCAGAACAATACAGTGAAATTAATGAAAAGACGTTACAAAAGTGAGACTACGACCAACAAAAGATGAATCCTTATGATGCCGCCTAACAGTTCAAGGAACAAATGAAGATCAGTAAACAGTTCAATGCACAAGGGCAGCCCAAGATTCAAGACTTCAACGTGAATCTTACGGTAAAAGTCCGCATAATTCTGCACTGTTGGAAATCTGGAAGAAAGTAGAAAAGATTCTAAGGAACCAAGAGAAGAAAACAGAAGGCAAAAGCAATATGAAACAACCATAGAAGTTTGAGCCAGAGATCCCTCAATATGACCGCGGAACCGCGGCCAAATATGGCTTTCTGCCGCGGAACCGCGGACGTGCAATGCACGTGTCGGAAGGGTGTCGGTGCTTTGACTCGGTCTTTGGGGTTGTTTTGTAATTTCATGTATGGATCAGAATGTAAACCTAGCGTTTTTCCTATCTATAAATAGGAGGATGCCTCTCTCTAGTTTTTGTGCCTCTTTTGGGTGCCTCTTTTTGGTGCCTCTTTTGAGATGCCTCTTTTAATTTCTAGATTAAATTTTAATTTCCTTGTAATCGTCAAGAGGTCATCAATAAAGGTATTTTTTTTATCGTTCATTCTTTTATCTGAATTTAATTTGTGAATTTTTATCTGTCTTTTATTATCTGCAATTTAAATAGTCTTTTAAAATTATAAAAATGAATCTTATCATAACTTCCCTAATGAGTGAGTAATTACTCACTTGTTAGGGTTAGGATTGGGAAGGTTTGAGAGAAGTAAATCTCTCTCTCCTTTCTCTGCCCATATAATTTTTATAATAGGACTCTATTTAAATTAACCACACACCGCTCACTACGGCACCCTATCCTACAAGATAGCGGTGATTCCCTAGTTAGACCAGTTATGGTTGATTTAAATAGAGCTTAGGGCTAAGAGTTAAGAAAGGACGGACAAGGACCAAAAGAAAGAAACTAAGTTTCTTCCTAGTCGTGCTAATCCTCTTTGTTGACTATTACTCTAACACCTATATTCTTCATTAGGGCATTGAAAGCAGTTGGTAGAATCCCTTTTCCAAACTAACCTAATCCTAACCCTAGCAAGACTTTTAATCAATTTAATCTCATTCTTAGATTGTAAAACAAAACCTGACTTGATCGGATTAACTCGTTAGAACATAAAGAAAAAGAATCCATCTCCCTGTGGACCGACCCGTACTCAACCGACTAGCTACCAAGCGACACCGTTATTGATTGCGGTATATTCTTATCTTTGATTTTAAAACGCACGTACAAAACAGCAAACAATCAGCCACCTCTTTTCTTTTCATTAATAATTCATTTTAATTACACAAATATCTAGATATTTTGGATGGATGGATTAAACTTAAATCCAGTGATTAACTTAGCATAGATTCACTTTAGTAGTAATTAACCCAAATAAAAATGTAATTACCACTAATTAAGTGCATAATTAACAACTTAAAATAATATTTTAATTAAGAAAAAATATCAAAAATGCACTAAAATTACAAATGACATACAAAAACCCACAAACTAGCAACTTCCTAGCTAAACTAGGTGCAGTGAATTCTATATTGCAAAAAGATCGCTTCTAGGTTTTTACGGAAAACACCGACTATTTTACCCTAAAAACGGAATATCGCCTAAACGATTTCCAAAACGTTACATTGTCCTTCGTGTCAACTCTCCTGACCTCGATCTCGTGGTGATCAACTATCTTCCGGATCAGGTGATACCGTCTCAGAATATGCCTGGATCGCCGATGGGATCTGTGTTCCTTGGCCAAAGCCACAGCTCCATTGTTATCATAATACACAGGTATTGGATGGTCAATGGACGGAACCACACCAAGTTCAGTGATGAACTTCTTCATCCAGACAGCTTCTTTGGCAGCATCGTTGGCAGCGATGTATTCAGCCTCCATCATCGAGTCTGCCACGGTTTCCTGTTTGGAACTCTTCCAACAAACCGCCCCACTATTTAGGGTAAAGACAAAGCCCGAGTGCGACTTAGAGTCATCCTTATCACTTTGAAAGCTCGAATCGGTAAAGGACTCCACCTGGAGTTCTCCATTACCATACACCAAGAACATCTCCTTAGTCCTTCTCAAGTACTTGAGAATGTTCTTCACACCTGTCCAGTGACTCTCTCCTGAATCTTCTTGATACCTACTCACTACACTTAGTGAGTATGCTATATCGGGTCTGGTACATAGCATCGCATACATGATAGAGCCTACTGCCGAAGCATACGGTATGTAGGGTTTCCTTAGCACCTCGTTTATGGTTTGCAAGCATCACACATGCCATAACTTTAAATTTATGAGGTGCTAAGTAAACTAAACTAGGAATCGAAGTAGAATTATGAAGTAACAATTAAAAGTATCATATCTAAAAATTAATTTATACTAAGTGGAGAGACTACAACCTTTGTAGACCTCCTAGGATGACTCTTTTGGTTTGGAATAGTTCGCTTGATCACCTCCAAGTCCACGACGATCCACCCGAAGTCCTTTGCCCTAAGCTTGTTGCTTCACTCGATCTTTGAAAATCTTGAACCAAAACACCCTACACAAGGTAGGAAGGGTTGTGTAGGCACTAGTAAAATAGGGGGTTGCCCCTACGGATATTGGAATCCGTAGGGGCAGATTTAACTTAGCCCTACGGATTAATCCGTATGGCTAAAAGGTTGCCCCTACGGGCCCAGACGTCCAAGAATAAAAATATTAATTCTTAATTTGGTGTTTGCCCCTACGGAGCCGCAAACAAAGGACCTACGGGTATATCCGTAGGGGCAACTAAATATCGAATTACTAAAGCACAGATCGATCGCCTACGCTCACAATTTCTTTCTTTCTCGATCTCGATCTTGCGCGAAAACAACTCCTCGTCGCCATCGTCGTCCTCCTCGTCGCCACCGTCGTCCTCCTCGTCGCCACCGGCGTTCTCGTCGCCACCACCGTTCAGGTCGTCGCCACCGCCGTTCGGGTCGTCGCCACCGCCGGTCAGGTGAGTAAATCTTGAGGTAAATTAAAGAATTTTTTGATTAACATACGTGCTGGGTCTGGGGTCGGGGGGTTGCGCGCGCGCGAGTTGAGGTTCGTCAGGGGTCGCGGTCGGGGTCGGGGTCGGGGTTAGGGTTAGGGTTAGGGTTGGGGTTCGCTGCTGCTGGGGCTGGGGCTGGGGTTAGGGTTTGCCTTAGGGTTGGTGTTGGGGTTTAGCTGGCCGCGCTGGGGTTAGGGTTAGGGTTAGGGTTAGGTTGGGGCTGGGCTGGGCTGGGGCTGGGGGCTGGGGCTGGTCTGGGCTGGGGCTGGGGGCTGGGGGCTGGGGCTGGGGCTGGGGCTAGGGTTAGGTTAGGGTTAGGGTTAGGTGGATTGATGACAACAAAATACATGGATGGATCGATGAATTTAGTGATGTTATGTACCCCGCCAACATAGGAAATTCAAACGTATACTCCGTTTTCTCATCTTAAAACTAGCAACCAAAATGTGACAAAAAAATCTTTCTAAATATATTTGAAACACATTTATTAGTTGGGTTGAATATTTGTGATTCCATTATATTATATTGTAAGATGTAGAAATTGTATCCTAAAACTACTTGATCCAATCATCCAACAAATACATTCATAAGATACTTATTAATTTTCCTGTATCTTGTATTGAATCGTAAGATTGATTTGCATGTCGTAAGATATTTGACAACACTAGGATGTCTTTCATAAAACAGAAAGTAAATTGGTGTAGGGAGAAAGCTGCTTGATGGGTGGTGACTGGGTCCATTCTTTCTTCATAATCCCCTTCAACTCTATGCCTTTCAATTATTGTGGGAAAATTAGATATTACTTGAGTGATCATGATATCATTTTTTTTGAATATTTCTTCCGAGAATTTATGCATGGTCTTGACATTGAACTTTATCATACTCCTTAATATTACTTTAGTGATTGATAATATTCAATAAGCTTATGTTGTTGACCCAAATTAAGTAAGGGGGTTAGTCAATTGGAATTGGTGTTTGGAACTTTGAAGTATATCTTTAATGGGATAGGTTTATTTGGTGTCAGTCAAATAAAATGAGAAGTAGAACCTTTTATTGTTAGTTATGAATGAATCTAATATTGGAAGTTGATGGTTTCAGTTAGAAGTTTTTTGGTATATGATAGATTTCCGCCTACCAAAATCGTTCCATCCAAAAAGTGAATAAAGTGGAACTTCTGTTCTCCTTGCCCATCCACTTTTTCTCTCTGGAAATTTGTAGTCTATATAACTATCTAAAATGTATTTGCTAATACAATTATTTTAACCTGACATACTAAAATATTATTATATTGTTTATGTTATCAATAAGTTATTAGTAGTATTCTCTTGATTGGTAAAAGGGGCATGGGCATTCGCTCTATACATTCTTAATGAGATAGAAGCCTACCCCCGACAGCCGGAACACACACATACAATAAGAATACACAACAAACGCATAATTAGAGAGCGATTCGAGATGTTCGGGTTAAAACCAATATATGATACTCGATGATAATATGAAACCTTCATATTCCCATCGAAACTCATATATGAAACTAAAAGCGCCACTTAGTCCCCGTCTATCGGTTAACATACGTGCGATGCTCGTCGTGACCTAGAACTATACGAAGGTTGTTAAATATCGGACAGTATAGCTCGATACTAACAACCGTCGTATAGTCTACGCGACGAGAAAATTCAATCGTATGGTAACCCATAGATTTGTCCCGTGTGGACAAGTTAAGAATGTATAAAGCAAACGCCTTCATTCACTTGTGTTTTCATCCGTTTCAAGATATTTCGTCGGTACCTTTCCGCTGGTTCTCCGTGTACAAAGATAGATTAGATGTTCATTTCAACGTTGTTTCATAGCTTTGAAATGATTATCTATTCTATTACAGTGTACTCGGAGAACAGCGGGGAGGTGCTGCCGAAATTTACTCGAAACGGTTGAAAGCACAAGTGATGGGCGTTCGCTCTATACATTCTTAATGGGATAGAAGCCTACCCCCGACAGCCGGAACACATACATACAAACGCATAATTAGAGAGCGATTCGAGATATTCGGGTTAAAACCAATATATGATACTCGATGATAATATGAAACCTTCATATTCCCATCGATACTCATATATGAAACTAAAAGCGTCACTTAGTCCCCGTCTATCGGTTAACATACGTGCGATGCTCGTCGTGACCTAGAACTATACGAAGGTTGTTAAATATCGGACAGTATAGCTCGATACTAACAATCGTCGTATAGTCTACGCGATGAAAAAATTCAATCGTATGGTAACCCATAGATTTGTCCCGTGTGGACAAGTTAAGAATGTATAAAGCAAACGCCTTCATTCACTTTTGTTTTCATCCGTTTCGAGATATTTCGTCGGTACCTTTCCGCTGGTTCTCCGTGTACAAAGATAGATTAGATGTTCATTTCAACGTTGTTTCACAGCTTTGAAATGATTATCTATTCTATTACAGTGTACTCGGAGAACAGCGGGGAGGTGCTGCCGAAATTTACTCGAAACGGTTGAAAGCACAAGTGATGGGCGTTCGCTCTATACATTCTTAATGGGATAGAAGCCTACCCCCGACAGCCGGAACACATACATACAAACGCATAATTAGAGAGCGATTCGAGATGTTTGGGTTAAAACCAATATATGATAATATGAAACCTTCATATTCCCATCGATACTCATATATGAAACTAAAAGCGCCACTTAGTCCCCGTCTATCGGTTAACATAACGTGCGATGATTTATTCTTTTCAACGACAAACGCACACACAAAGCATATACACGGATTTTCTCCTTTGTCAGTAACTATCCCGTTCTTATATTTCTCAATATAGTCAGCATAACCTACAATTTATATGTTATTCAGTCTAACATGGCCCATGAGTACGTCAGAGTTAAGGACTGGATGTATGTGGATTGGAAACAACGTATGCAACCTAAGTTTGTCGCAGGAGTTGCTGCTTTCCTTGAATTTGCACGAGCACATAATAAGATAATAATAGAGAAGATTCTCTATCCGTGCGATAGATGTGGCAATAAGTACTGGCAGAAGGTAGAATTGGCAGAGCTTCATATTGTAAAACATGGGTTTACTAGACTTTATTCAACTTGGAAATATCACGGGGAAGGAGAAGAATGCAGTACTGCGGTAGAAGAAGAAGGAGGACACGATAATGCGGCAGGAGAAGAAGAAGAATTCGGTAATACGGCAGGAGACGGAAATTTATTTCCATCAGAAAAAATGGAGGATATGGTAGAGGCTGCCCTAGGTGAATCTATTCGTACCGAAGATGACATTCCTTCCGGTCAAGGACCGCGTGCGGATAAATATGAAAATTTCATGAATAATGCTAGGAAACCAATTTATGAGAATACGAAGTATTCCACCCTCTCATGGTTCGTCCAACTTTTCCAGATTAAGTGCCTAAATGGATGGAGCAACAAGTCATTCACAATGCTTCTTTCGTTCTTGAAAGATTCTATGCCTCCGGGAAATAATGTGCCCGAAAGCTGGTACGAAGCCCAGAAAATGATGTCTGATTTGGGTTAAAGTGCGAGAAGATTCAAGCATGTCCTAAAAATTGCATGTTGTACCGGAAAGAGAATTCAGATTTGAAAGAGTGTCCAACATGCGGAGAGGCCAGGTATAAGCCGAAAGATTCTGATAAGAAACCTGATATACCTGTGAAGATAGCACGATATTTTCCCATAACACAGAGGCTACAGAGGCTATTCAGGTGCAAGAAAACAGCCGAGGCAATGATTTGGCATCACCGTGCTCCTCCAAACGAAAATGGAAAAATGAGCCATCCATGAGATTCACCGGCATGGAAGGATTTCGATCGGAGGCACGCAATATTCAGTAGCGATCCTCGCAATGTCCGGCTCGGACTGGCTACCGATGGCTTCTGGCCATTCAACTATATGGCTGGAAGTCACAGTACATGGCCCGTTGTAATGATAATTTATAATCTGTCGCCTTGGTTGGCTATGGACCAATCATACTTTATGATGTCTCTTCTTATCGACGGACCAAACTCACCAGGGAACAATATCGACGTCTATCTCCGACCTCTGATCGAGGAGCAGAAAACTTTGTTCATTGATGGTGTAGAGACATATGATTCAAACACAAATACAATCTTCATACTGCGTGCGGCTTTAATGTGGACAATTAATGACTTTCCTGCGTATGGAATGCTATCAGGTTGGTCTGTACATGGTCACAAAGCATGTCCTCATTGCCATGAACACACAACATCAAAATTTTTGAATTTTAGCAGGAAGGTTTGTTATTGCGGCCATCGACGTTTTCTGCCTCCAGACCACCCCTATAGGTTAGACACGGTTCACTTTGATGGTCATCAGGAGCTTCTTGGGGCTCTATCCCCATTATCCGGAGAGGACGTGACTGCTAAATGGGATGGTTACAATAACGTGACCTTCGGGATGGGTCCGACGAAACAGGTCAAACCACAATATTGGAACAAGTTAAGCATTTTCTTCGAGCTTCCGTACTGGTCTACAAATTCAGTGCGTCATTGTCTGGACGTCATGCATATAGAGAAGGGAGTATCAGAGCACATACTTAACTTGCTTCTGTGTAAAGACGGGAAATCGAAAGACAACATGAATGCTCGGATGGATCTAGAAGAGTGGGGAATAAGAAGTGAATTGCACCCTAGACCGGTAGCGGGTAAACCGGGCAAGTTTGTACTTCCCAATGCCGCTTATCATATGTCACAACCGGAGAAGAAAAGATTCCTGCAGGTGTTGCATGATTTGAATGTGCCCACAGGTTTCTCATGATCATTCAGCAAGAAAATAAAAATTGTCAAGGGCAAGATTGATGGGCTGAAAAGTCATGATCACCATGTTATCGTGGAGCACCTTCTTCCATTAGCCCTCAGGACTTCTCTCCCCGACTCGGTTGGTCTAGTAATCAACGACCTATGTTGTTTTTTCAGGGAGTTGTGTGCTAAAACACTGGAGGTTGCGACGCTGGATAAATTAGAAAATTCTATTGCGTTGATACTTTGCAAGTTTGAGCGTATTTTCCCACCGTCATTTTTCGATATCATAATACACTTGACGGTTCATCTTGCAACTGAGGCGAAGTTAGCAGGACTAGTACAATATCGATGGATGTATCCCGTCGAGAGGTACGTGTAATTTTTCGTTTCGCGCAATTTATAAATTTATTGTTGTCATGTATGCCTGTATTTATTTATTCAACATATTCTCATTAGGTACCTCTACAATCTTAAGAAGTATATACGCAATAAAAATCGACCAGAGGGTTCTATCATGCAAGGTTATCTTCTTGATGAAGCAACCACATTTTGTTCCCGCTATCTGGACGAGAACATTGAGACAAGGCTTAACCGACCACGAAGAATTCAAGACGGGCCATATGGTAAAGCCGAGTATAAGAGGGTAGACACTATGTTTATCAACAAGATATACCGGTTTATCTTGCTTAATTGCGCATATCTTGAACAAATTAGAGAGTAAGTTCTTTTGGATTAATTGTTATATCTGTGTTTGTGTGTGTATGAAATGACATAATATTAATGTCACAATTACTTGTCGAAAACAGAACTCATTTTAACGAGATACGTGAGGGGCATCCTGATTGGAACGAAGAACGTTTGGAAAAATACCATCAGGATAATTTTTTTGATTGGGTCACAGATTATGTAAGTTATTCGAATAATAATTTATTGCTATCAGTTTTAATCTAAACTTATATCGTTATGTATTTTGTCGTAAAATTTGTTTTGTTAGATCCACGATCCGAACTTGTCTGCATCATTTGAGAGTGATTCAAGATGTTTAGCTCAATTTCCTAGTATGGAGGTTGCATATTACAAAGGATTTGGTGTCCTTGGATACAAATTCGAAGTTAAGGACATAGAAACATCTAGAACCACTCAGAATAGTGGGATTGCGACGGTAGGATCGGACGGTGTGATTTACTATGGGTACTTAAATTGTATACTCGGCATCCACTATCCCGGACGATCAGAACCCTTTTATATATTCCAGTGTACTTGGTACGATCCGCAAACCGATACGGACAGGTGGAGAAGCAGTCTTGGGACTTGGAAAGATGAATATGGATTGACCAGTATGAACACATTTCGATTTTACGGTCAGGACGATCCGTTTATCTTTCCGAACCAAGCGTTCCAAGTATACTACTTACAGTGTTTGAAGCATCCGGGGTGGAGTGTTGTATGCCGATGGAAACCTAGAGATGTCTACGATGTCCCAGAATACGAGGACAGCGGTGAGGACGAAGAAGAGCGAAGGCTTAAAGTGCTCCGACCGTCTGTTTCGAAGGACGGGTTGTCTTCGACCGATCATGAAGTTATGTGGGTTAGAAATGACATCGACGATGAAATCCAAGTAGATATGTATGATGCGCCCACGAAACGAAAAAGGTTATCAGTAATGTTATATTATTACTTCACATTTTACGCTCTAGATCATATATAGTCGATACTTTTAATGATTGTCTAATGCGTCCACGAACCGTTTATCTAGATTTGATGACGTTGTCGGGAGCAGCGAGGGGCGACAGGAGCTCCAGCCGCGGCAGAGGCAGAGGCAGAGGTAGAGCGGTTCTGCCGCCCGGAGAGCTCCGTAGGGAGCTTCAGAGGGCCGGTCTTGCACCCAGATCGGAGACCCCTTCGGATGCCTCCTTCCGTGTTGATTTGGCCACACCTCCAGGTATACTGCACGTATATCCATTTTGAATGTAATATTACAGATATTCATGCATGTTTATATCAAAATTACTTATATTGTCAATGTTTGATTGTCTAGTTGTTGGTGATGCGTCCACATCTGGGACAGAGGCCACCCCCGCTCCTCCAGGTATGTTTATATATCATATAGTGTATGTATATTGATTTAGAATGCTATATCATAAATACACACATTCCTTTTGCTCTTACTTAGCAATTTTTATTATTGTCTAGCTGTAGGTGGTGACACCACCGCACCTGCGGGTATTTTTATATATCCTATAGTGCATGCATATTGATTTAGAACGTTATATTATTGATCTACACATTCTTTTTGCAATTACTTATATAATCTATTTTTAATTGTCTAATTATAGGTGGTGCGTCCACACCTTCCACAGGGGCCACTCCTGCCGCTTCCATACCCTCCGCATCGTCTGCAGGTTAGTATGAATAAATTTAAAATATTTATTCATTTTACATATACTCTATAGAATAAATATGAACTTCATGGAAATTTAGCGTCGATGTTTATTTTATAGTTGGAGGGGATGCGTCCGGGTCCGGGACCCCGGTTGTTCCTCACCGGAGGAACTATCGTCCCGCTCGTGCTGCTGCTCGGGCCCAGGCTCGTGCGCTAGTCACCGGAGGTATATATCACACTTGAATTTTTGTTTAACCTTGATTTCTTAATACAACTTTGTCTTATTATTGATTGTCTTGATATTTCGTGCAGACGCAGGGTCTCTCCATCCCCAGAGGGGGACTCGAGGCCCGAATCAGTCCCATAGGCTGAGGCCTGATAGAGCTAGGGGGGAGGCAGCATTCCCCCTATTTTTTACCCTTGACTATCGCTATACCGGTCCTCATGCCGAGAGGTTCGGCCGGTATTTGGGGGACGAGAGCCGGATCGTGAAGAACTATCCACTTCACGTTGAGTGGGGCGAGCAGCACCAGCGCTCATTCGCCCTCTTCTTTGATCAGGCTCGGGTATGTATTAATATATATTTTCATTTGATCTATCCAATATATTTATTATTAACACTTGCAATCTAATAACAATTTTTTTTTTGTATTTTCAGTTGGATTACGATTTTCAGCCTGTAGCCGACCCTGATCACCCGGGGAGGGTGCTCGACCTTCATGCTCTGTATAATGGCCTGATGAAGAACATGCAGGCCAAGGTCCGATACAACAGGAATGAGCTGAAGGCCGACTGCTACTCCCTGTGGATGGCGACCCCCGAGGCAGAGAGAGCGGCCCTCCTATCTACTCCGGCGTTTCCGAGAGTCGACGTAGAGACATGGCCTCTATTGTGCGCTTATTTCGACTCCCAACGCAAACCGGTATGTATTTTAAATTTAATTCATTATTTATGATATAATTTATTTCTTTGTGTTTCTTAATTAGAAAACTAAATGTTAATGCGTTGTGCAGAAACAGGCCGCTCAGAATACGGAGAACAGGAAGTCGGCGAAGAGGGGTCGCCCCACTTACACAGGTGGCTCGAGGAACATTACTCGAGCCATGGAGTTATCGGTAAATTAAGAGTTATTCTCTAATATTCTGCAATATTAAGAGTTATTCTCTAATATTTCTAATATTAAGAGTTACTTTGTAATATTGCAGACATCTCGGACCGTGGCGTCAGGTGGTACACCGAGCGTGCTGTCCGCATATCTTGCCGTCCACGACACCTCGACAGATCCCGCCACGGGCGAGCTTCGATATCCCGACGTCGCTACCCAGGAGTACTGTGTAAGTGTTAATATTTTTTCTACCCAAATTTGAAATTTTAGTTTTGGAAGGTTCAAGTTTAAATTTTATACTTATACTTTACTGCTTAATATGGGTGTAGGAGCGGGTGGTTGAGCAGGCCCAGGCCTCGGGGATCGATTTTACCGTACAGAACGATCCGAGGCTGCTGACCCCAGTTCTGGACGCCGCACACGGAGGGCACCATGGAGGTTGGGAGAGAGGCCGGGGATTGGGCCCTAGCAGAGCCCATATGAGGTTGGAATCCACCCCGGCGGTTACTTCCTCCGTTTCCAGTGACCGGCATGTCCATCAGGAACTGGATAGCTTGAGGGCCAGCGTTCAGGAGTTGAAGGAGACACTGGTATGTATACTACTTTATGGTAAAATATCATTTCATATTATATACATATCAACATATCCATAATTAGTACGTAGCTTGAGCTTATTTGGTTTTAGACTTAAGTTTGATTAATCATACATACATATGTAATTAAAATAAACAACGCTTTTCCAAACTAGATATCCAAACAGGGTTTCGAAATAACTTAATAATGATATGAATTCGAATAATACACAGTTCTTACATGCTTCTTACACACGTTATATCTAGACGCGACATGGTAGATCGGCCGAGCCTCCACATCCATCTCCTTCGGCTGCGGCTCCACAAGCCACTACATCGGCTGCGGTTCCGCAGACAGCTCCTGTAGCTCCACCGTCCACTCAAACTCCCGCAGCCGCGGCTCCGCAAGCGACTACCTCGACGGCGGCTGCGCAGACCACATCGCCGGCTCCACATGCCGCTCAGACTCCCGCTCGCGACGAATTGCAGAGTTTATTGACCGAGGAGCAGGCGTGCGTTATTCTATCGTTATTCAGACGTGGAGCTGGACCGAGCTAGGGTAGATTTTTGGTTCTTATTTTTTGAAACATGTATTTATTTATATCATACACATTGTACTACATTTTGAAACGATATTGATATTGGTTTGTATTTATATCATAATCAGTTTTTGTGTTTCTTTTGTATATTATATATATGCGTGAGATGTGATTATGAATACTGCAATATATGATTTGATTGATGTATATATTATTGTGCACAGGGCGGGAAAAAATCAAGCAGCCCATTTTTTAAAAAAAATACAGAAAATATGTACCTACGGATTAATCCGTAGGCAAACATGTTACCCCTACGGATATATCCGTAGGGGCAAAATATCAGCAGTAACTGATATTTTCCCCCTGATCTCAGTGCCAGGGGGTTGGGAAAGCCCCTACGGATATATCCGTAGGGGCAACTGCCTCTCCCGTACGGCGTTATCCGTAGGGGCCAAATATCAGGAATCCTGATATTTTGCCCCTACGGAAACGTACCTACGCACATATCCGTCGGGGATAGTTCATGCCCCTACGGACATGCCCGTAGGTACAAGTAATATATTAAAAAAAACCGTAAATAATATAAAATCTTATACCCTACGGCGTAATCCGTAGGGGCAACAATACCTACACATAAATCCGTAGGGGCAAGAATTTGCCCGTAGGGGCAAGTTCAGGGCCTCAACTTGCACCTGCGGCCTTTGCACCTACGGGGTATTTTTTCGCCCCTACGCATATATCCGTAGGGGCAACCCTTATTTGTAGTAGTGAGGATGATGAAGTGGTTGCTAATCTCTCTTAATACCTTTTCTTTTATTTATCTAGCTCAATTTAACACTTAAGAGAGAGCTAGAGAGAGGAAGAAGAAGATGGCTTAATCTTTTTTCTTTTGGAATGAATAATGAAAAAGAAAATGAGAGAGAGAGAGATAATATCAAAAGAATAACCATAGTTAAAATAATATCTAGATATTTTCTTCTTGAGTTAAAGGCAAAGAAAAAATAAACCATGGTTGAGTCAAAATCAACCATGGAAATGTGTAGAAGAAATGAGTCATGAACAAAGAAATGAGTCATTTTCTTTTTCCTTTATCTTTAACTTTATTCAAAAATATCCATATATTTATTTATCTACTATGTGATTCTTATATTTCCATCTATCTTGTATCATCAACCATGATACATTTTCATGTATGTATGTGTGTATGCACATCATCATGTACATATACATGCATGCATCCATTAAAAGAAAAGGGTTTAAATAAATGATATAAAAGTCAATATTAAATCAACACTTGATTTAATAAACCGGTCATATCTCATACGACCCGACTAGTATAAAATGCCCGATTAAAATACAGTATTACATACTCGTATTTAATCGAGCTTCCGCACATATCTCATATGCGCACCACTTCGTTTCACCTGAGCCAAGAAACTTCTATGTAGGACTCTAAGACTCGTCAATACTCCAGCAGTAGGTGATGATCATATCAAACACCCACAAGCCGCAGGCGGTCAGCTAAATGTAACGGCCACCCAGGTATTGAGCGATCAGAATAAGAATAAGTGAACTTATCAAAACTTCTGTCAATCCATCTGGCAACACTTACCGTACAGTCCGGTCTCTTCGTCAGATATGCTGCATATCGAGTCTAGGGATGGAATTGTCGACCCCAATAACTCAATAAGTCATGCCGGTATATGGTCTATAACAGTTCGAGAAACTTACTGATAACACTTATCAGTTATATCTCGGCAGCCCTGTCCAGGGACTTCCCGTTATAGCCAATCGTGCACAACACAGCATCAACCCCCAATACCGGGAGAGACGAAACCCCTCCTTTCGCTCACTGCCTCCATATGCCTCAGGACTTTACCCAAAATCCATCTGTTTGTATGACTCAGTAGAGCCGTAGTAGGGTGGAGATCAAAGTACAGTGGGAGGACACACAAGACTCTATGACGATCTCGGGTATACAGACTAACCTGTACCAGTGTCACCTGAGAACTGCTATCCGACGTATGATATAATACCATATAGGAGTTCTCGGTGAGTCCGTTCAGTGTACCCAGTCTCACTGAGCACCCGTATACTATCTTTGGCGTCAACACACCATACGGATATGGGATCATCCATCGCCCATTATATGGAACAAGAATGGTATACGCTAGTCTACACTGGAATATCGATGCCCTGTCTCGATATACCTACGACTAGGAACATTTCAAGGATATGCTTATAAACTACAGATGTCCCACTAGTATGATCCACGTCATAATCCCAGTAGTCAAGCTAATATCCTTAGGGCTTTATCAACATGTACCAAATGAATATAAACATGATCAAGTTAACATAAGATAAAGTGAAACCAAATAGCTTACTATCATGTCGAGCAAGACTGTCCTTTAAATATACATATATATACAGATCAGTACAAACACTATCTCATAATGGCCCTTAGGGCATACATATATCCAACAATCTCCCACTTGCACTAAGGCCGCTTATTGGCATATCTCATACCCAACATCTCATAAAGTCGCTCATGCTGCGGCTGAGGAAAGGCCTTGGTGAATGGATCGGCAGCGTTGTTCTTTGTGTCTACTCTCTTAATCTCGATCTCGCGGCGATCAACTATCTCCCGGATCACATGATATCGCCTCAGGATGTGTCTGAACTTCTGATGGGACCTGGGCTCTTTGGCCAACTCCATAGCACCATTATTGTCACAATACAAAAGTATTGGATCAATAATGGTTGGAACTACTCCTAACTCGGCGATGAACTTCCTCATCCAGACGGCTTCCTTGGCAGCATCATTTGCAGCAATATATTCAGCTTCCATCGTTGAGTCTGCAACGGTATCCTTTTTGGAACTCTTCCAACTCACCGTCTCTCCATTGAGGGTAAATGCAAACCATGAGATAGACTTGCTGTCATCCTTGTCACTCTGGAAGCTCGAATCGGTAAAGGCCTCCATTTGGAGATCCCCGTTACCATACACCAAGAATAATTCTTTAGTCCTTCGTAAGTACTTAAGAATGTTCTTCACAGCAATCCAGTGATTCTCTCCTGGGTTTGACTGATACCTTCTTACTATACTAAGTGTATAAGCAACATCAGGGCGTGTTCATAACATCGCATACATTATCGATCCTACTGCCGAAGCATAGGGAATAATTCTCATGCGAGCTCTCTCTATATCAGACTTTGGGCAATCATCCTTTGAGAGAGTGACTCCGTAGCCAGTGGGTGAGGCACCCCGCTTGGAGTCTTCCATACTAAACCTCTTTAGGATGGTGTTAATGTACTTGGTTTGGGACAATCCCAAAAACCGTTTGGATCTATCCCTATAGATCCGTATACCCAATATGTATGTGGCATCACCCAGGTCCTTCATGGAGAACCTTTGTGATAAGAATGATTTGATCGACTGTAGAATAGGAATGTCATTTCCTATCAGAAGTATGTCATCTACGTACAATACGAGGAACGTGACATTTCTCCCTATAGTCTTCTTATAAACACAAGGTTCATCTAGATTTTTGATGAAATCAAACTCTTTGATAACATCATCAAAACAGATGTTCCAACTCCGTGATGCCTGCTTTAATCCATAAATGGATTTAAGCAACTTACATACTTTTCCGCTGCTCCCACTGTCAATGATGCCTTCTAGCTGATCCATATAAAGGCATTCATCTAAATCACCATTTAGGAATGCGGTTTTAACGTCCATCTGCTAGATTTCATAGTCGTAGCGAGCAACAATAGCAAGTTGGATCCGAATGGATTTAAGCATGGCTACCGGAGAGAAAGTCTCGTCATAGTCCAAAGCTGGTCTTTGACGAAAACGTTTCGCTACCAACCTTGCCTTATAGGTCTCTACCTGTCCATCTACACCGATCTTTCTTTTAAAGATCCATTTGCAACCCATAGGTTTTAACCCGGAGGGTACATCTTCCAAAGTCCATACTTTGTTGGTGTATATGGACTCCATTTCGGATGTCATGGCATCCGGCCATTTCACAGATGTAAGTCGATGTTCAACACCCCAATACTTATGGGGAGGCGGAAATATGAATAACAATCAAGTTCTATGATCAAACATCGATTAACCGTACGAATCGTTTGCTATGCAAGTTTTAACAAAAGCTTTAGAGTTTTAATCTACTATGCGAAGGGATTATACCAAACGGTTCTAGTCCTTCGTCTTGATGTTGTCTACGGCCTCTTTGGATCTCCACGTCCTCTTCGACTTTCTCCCGTGATAGACGATCCACCCGAGAACCCTAATCCAAGCTATAACCTCTAAACTTGAGGTCACTTAGTTTCTCTAGTTGCTAAATAGAGTAGCTAAGATGATGTAGAGATAGGTTATGGAGTAATTAGTCTTTCCTAATCCTTGTTCTCAACTCATGAGGGGTAGGATTAGGCTTTGGTGAAGGAGAGAGAACTTGAAGAGAGTGAGTGAGAAGATGATAATGATAATATTCTATTGAATAAAGTTTCTCACTTGATATATATGAAACATAATGAATATAAAAGAAATGAATAATAAGTGAATATTCATCATGTTTCATTTAATCAAGTGGGTGATTCATCATGTGAGTCATTAAGCAATTAATGATGCATTAATGATGTGATGAATCACTCACAATGAGTCACTTAAACATTAAATGAAAATGCCACCTCTCTCTTTATGTCACATCCTTCTAGAAGCTTCTCGGAAAATTACGAGAACGCCCCTCTCATCCGTGAAAACACGGAAAAACTTTAGACTGTATAAATCAAATAACCTAATACTAGAATCTGGCTTAAACCAAAGCCGGCTAGTAAAAACTGTTCGAATGTCGCACGTGCGATCAAACACGTATGCGTCCGAACCTTTGTCGTAAAACCATACGACCTCTATATCTTTTCGCCTGGGTTTGGTAAATCTCTATGTGGGACTCTAAAGACTCGACTACTACGCTGGCAATGGGTTTAACCACAGACCGCAAGCGGCACTAGCTGTACGTAACGGTCCCCAGGTAGTTGTCGATAAGAAAGCTGATGAGGTAACCCATCTAAAATCCTACTGAGCCTGTCTGTGACAATATCCGCGCTGTCCGGTCTGTTCGCCTAAGAGTATCGCATGTATGGTCTAGGGAGGTGGTGGACGTCAGACCCCTAATAACCGTACAAGTCGTGTCGGTATGGCTTTATCACCATCCGAGAATCTACTGATCAACCTATCAGTAATTCTCAATCAGCCCTGGCCAGGAACTTATGGTAATGACCAAACGACCACAGTGCGATATCAACTCCCTATACCGGGAGAGACAAATCCCTAACAGTCGCTCACTGCCTCCATGTGGCTCGGGACTGTGCCCAACTGAAACCTGTTTGCACGACTTCTTTGAGCCGTGGTAGGGTAATAATCAAAGCACAGTGGGAACTCACACGAGACAAATGATGACCTTAAGTCAACGGACTATCTGCACACATGTCACCTGAGAACTGCTATCTGACGTTAGGTATAATACCATCCAGTCAGTTCTCGGCGAGTCCTGTCCGGTGTACTCACACCCAGTGAGCATCTGTATACAATCTTAGGTGAACACCACCAATGGTTGCGGGACCAATCGATTGCCCCTCGTCAGGGTCTAGATATGTATACACTAGTCTACTCCGGAGTATCGATGCCCAATCTCGATACTCCTGCGACCAGGGACATCTAAGGGTGTGGCTATTGACTATCCAGCTCCCACTAGTATGACTGCCATCACAACGCCGGTAGTCAGACAAACACCCTATGGGCTTTATCAACATATATATATAAATACCAAGTAAAATATATTATACGTTAAGACAAAGTCAAACCAAATAGCGTACTATCATATCAAGCAAGACTGTCATGTACATACATATCCCAAGCATCCTATACAATGTAGGCCTCTAGGGCATATATATCCAACAATCTCCCACTTGCACTAAGGCCTATAATTGGCGCAATGAGTACCCACTGTCTCTACCAGATCCAGTTGCTTGCGTACCGCATGCCCAACATCTCAAAAAGCCTCTCGAACTGTACTTGAGGAATGGCCTTGGTGAATGGATCTGCCGTGTTGTCTTTTGTGTCTACTCTCCGTATCTCGATCTCCCGACGATCCACGATCTCCCTGATCAGGTGAAAACGCTTTAAGATATGCCTGGATTTCTGATGGGACCTTGGTTCCTTCGCTAAAGCTACAGCGCCATTGTTATCGCAATACAACGGTATTGGATTGGCAATGGACGGAACCACCTGAAGTTCAGAAATGAACTTCCTTATCCAGACAGCCTCTTTTGCGGCTTCACTAGCAGCTATATACTCAGCCTCCATAGTTGAGTCTGTGACGGTATCTTGTTTGGAACTCTTCCAACTTACCGCCCCTCCATTGAGGGTAAACACAAAACCCGAAATAGATTTAGAATCATCCTTGTCACTTTGGAAGCCGGAGTCGGTAAAAGCCTCTACCTGGAGGTCCTTATTGCCGTAAATCAAGAACATCTCCTTAGTCCTTCTCAGATACTTGAGAATGTTCTTCACCGCTATCCAATGTTTCTCACCTGGGTCCGATTGATACCTGCTTACCACACTAAGTGCGTAAGCTACATCTGGTCTGGTACATAACATCGCATACATTATTGATCCTACCGCCGAAGCGTAGGGTATAATGCCCATGCGAGCCCTCTCTTCATCAGTCTTTGGAGACATCTCTTTGGAGAGGGTGATTCCGTGACAAGCGGGCATATTGCCGTGCTTGGAATCTTCCATACTAAATCTCTTTAGTATAGTGTCTATATACCTGGACTGTGAAAGTCCCAATATTCTATTAGATCTATCTCGATAGATCTTAATGCCCAGAATGTATGATGCATCTCCCAAGTCTTTCATAGAGAATTTCTGTGACAAGAAGAGCTTTACTGATTGTAGTATAGGGATATCATTCCCTATCAGTAGTATGTCGTCGACGTACAAAACGAGGAAGACTACTGCTCCTTCTACAATCTTCCTATAAACATATGGTTCATCTATATTTTTGATAAAGTCAAATTTCTTGACTGTTTCATCAAAACAGATGTTCCAACTCCGCGATGCTTGCTTTAACCCATAAATGGATTTAAGCAATTTGCACACTCTTCCGCTGCTCCCACTGTCTAAGAAACTTTCTGGTTGATCCATGTAAACACTCTCTTCTAGATGTCCATTTAGAAAAGCTGTTTTTACATCCATTTGCCAGATTTCATAGTCATGGAAGGCAGCAATGGCAAGCATGATCCGAATGGATTTAAGCATAGCTACTGGCGAAAAAGTTTCATCATAGTCCAATCCTGGTCTTTGACGAAAACCTTTTGCTACTAGTCTAGCTTTGTACGTTTCCACTTGTCCAAATGTACCAATCTTCTTTTTGAAGATCCATTTGCATCCAACTGGTTTTACCCTAGGAGGAGCAACTTCTAAAGTCCATACTTTATTGGTATACATGGATTCCATTTCGGATCTCATTGCATCCAGCCACTTTACTGAGTCGCTACTTGTGATAGCCTGCTGAAAACTAGTAGGCTCATCATCATCGATTATGCAATCCTCTCGATCCCCATCAAGAAGAAAACCATAGTATCTTTCAGGAGGATGAGAAAGCCTACTAGATTTGCGGAGTGGCGTTGGTTCGTCATGTTCTATTGAAATCTGAGATTCTTCTAAGTCCTCGGTTGCAGTTTGAGCTTCTGGAATTTCTTCCAGTTCTACCGCGCTCCCACTAATTTCTTTTGCAAGAAATTCGCTTTCTAAGAAGACAATGTGACGAGCGACAAACACCTTTTGTTCTTCAGTGTGGTAGACCATGTACCCCCTTGAATGCTTGGGGTATCCTACAAACTTGCACAAAACCGATCGTGCCTCGAGCTTGTCCGGATTATGCTTTTTAACATATACCGGACACCCCCATATCTTGATATACTTGAGATATGGTCTCTTCCCACACCACATTTCATATGGAGTGGTAGGTACAGACTTAGTTGGAACTCTATTTAATAGATATGCGGCTGATTCTAGAGCAAATCCCCAGAAGGAAAGTGGCAACTCAGCACTACTCATCATTGATCGCACCATATCTAATAGCGTGCGATTCCTTCTTTCTGATACACCATTATGCTGAGGTGTATAAGGTGGAGTAAGCTGAGAGAGTATTCCATTTGCTTTCAAGTATTCAAGGAAACTGGTACTTAAGTATTCTCCACCTCGATCAGATCGAAGTGTCTTGATGCTTTTACCAGTTTGTTTCTCTACTTCATTTTTATACTCCTTAAACTTCTCAAAAGCCTCGGATTTATGCTTTATTAAGAACACATGTCCATACCTAGAGAAGTCATCAGTAAAAGTGATGAAGTAGGAGTGACCACTTCGTGCATGTATAGACATCGGACCACATACATCACTGTGTACTAGTCCCAAGAGTTCGGTGGCTCTTTCTCCGTGTCCGGTGAACGGAGATTTGGTCATTTTTCCTTTGATACATGATTGACAAGTTGCATATGATGAATATTCAAACGAATCTAAATATCCATCTTTATGTAACTTAGTCAACCTTGTTTCATTTATATGACCAAGTCTACAATGCCATAGGAAGGCTTGATTTGAATCTGGAGCCTTTCTTTTACGCGTGTTTTGAATATTGAAAATTTGTGGTTGATTAAGTATGTATATTCCGTTTTCCAGTGTGCCAAACCCAATCAGTTCTTGATTTAGGAGAATGTTCATGACATTTCTTTCAAGCACAAAATTATATCCTTTATTAGACAATAAAGATACTGATATAATATTACACAACATACTGGGAATACAAAAACAGTTATACAATACCAAAATGTTTCCACTATTCAACCCTAGGTGATATTCCCCTATTGCAACTGCATCTACGTGCATTCCATTGCCCATCCGGAGAGTCATATCACCTGCCCCCAGTACTCTACTATTTCTCAGATCCTGCAAAGAATTACAGATGTGAGAACCAGAATCGGTATCTAGTACCCATGAAGTAGAGTTTACTGAAAGACAATTTTCGATTACGAACACACCTGAAGTAGAAGCAACAACTTGCTTCATGTCCTTGGCTTTGAAGGCCTGACAATCCTTCTTCCAGTGCCCCTGCTTGTGACAATAGAAACATTCGTTCTTTTCTGCCTTCACCCTTCCTGCCTTGTTCGTTCCCTGCACCTTCTTGACCCCACCCTTCGGTTTGGTGGCTTTCATCTTCTTCTTCCCTTTTGCTTTCGCTTTAGATTTAGGAGAAGATGATTGGCCAACATACAGAACGGGGGTCTTCTCCTTTTTCAAGGAGGTCTCTGCTACCCTCAACATATTGAGGAGCTTTGGAAGATCCGCTTCCATTTCGTGCATGTTGAAGTTCAGCACGAACTGAGAGAAGGTGTGGGGAAGGGACTGCAAAATCAAGTCGATATACAAATCATTCTCTAGCACGCATCCCAGGTTTGCGAGTTCCTCAATGAGGGTGATCATTTTGAGGACGTGCTCTCCAACAGGCGATCCTAGAGCTAACCTCATCTGGAAGAGTTTCCTTGAGGTTTCGTACCTCGCGATACGGGAGTGTTCACCATACAATTCCTTGCAATGGAGGAATATGGATGCAATATCCATACTCTCGTGCTGTTTCTGGAGTTCATTATTCATGGACGCCAGCACGATACACTTAGCTCGCTCACAGTCTAGATCCCAGGTTTTACGAACTTCCTTGTCCGCAACTGAGGAATCTGGTCCTGGGATAAGGGGAGGAACAGCGGTGGTAACATATGCAACTTTGTCATAAGTCAGCGCAATATTGACGTTTCTTAGCCAGTCTTTATAGTTCTGCCCGGTTAGTATATTCTTTTCAAGTAATAGTTTTAGTCCAGTCATGGTAGCTGCCAGAGAGAGAGAAAAGAAAACACTCAGCATATGCTCTTGCAAGTTTAGATTGGTTTATTAATTTATCTAAACAGGATGGCTCCCACTGTTTCCTCAAATCCTACTTCAAAACCTAAAAGAAGAACTAGTCAAGATTTAATCACACGTCACAATACTTGCTTAACCTTTCAGCCAGGCTGGTGTTGGTACTTCGAGGGAGGTTTTCCAACGCTTTCGCGAAGTTCCTTAATTAAAGAACCTCTTTTCCTTGGAGGCGTAGCCCCTCTAACACCTTTCTAGGCACCTACTTGGTTTATAGCATTGATTGTTAAGTGAGAGAAATTCCCGAGAGTAATCCTACTCATCAGTGGGATCGGGATCCAACTATCATTACATGATGCCCTAGATGGAAGCCACTGTAGTCACCACACTCCAGAAGGTAAGCTAAATCTGCAAGTTTCCTTTATGTTTGAAACTCCCGATGTGATTTTTACCCCAAGCTCTTATAGACCTTGACGTAGGCCAACAAGTCATAAGACGCAAGTCAAGTTCTACCCGTCGTTGTCCTGATCAATTTAAATACATCGTACAAGCCCTTGACGTAGGCCAACAAGGTGTACGTCTGTATTAAACTAATGCATCTATCTATGCAACAAATAGGCACACACACTGCTACCATACACTATGCCTTGACGTAGGCCAACAAGCATAGCATGAATACGATGTGCTGTCTATCTGAAACAACGGAGGGTTACGGCTGGTTTTTGGCAAAAAACCGTTAACGTAATAAACTTGATTTGATCGAAGGAACTAAGATAGCTTTTATTAAAAGGAGTGGTTTAAGCTCCGCATTTAAAATTTGCTTTTTCAAGAAAACCGAGTGGTTTTTAGAAATTGTTCCAACGATTCAGTTTAGGTTTTATTTTCTTTGCATTAATAATAATGCGTCCCATCTTTAACCTATCATTACAGATAACAACGAAAATATGACGTCCTCTTATGCCATCCGCATTCGCCACTGGGTCCCGTCATCACCCGTTAGGTTACTTAACTAACGACAGAGCGGGGGCTGGGCTAGCGCGGGTGAAAAACATAAGCGACGTCTAAATAGCTATCATATATATAGATATTTTACATTCGTCTGACGCAATGATATACATTCCAGAACACAGATAAATAATATTGGATTTGCAAGCAATCTGTATTTCTTTTGAGCCTGCAAGAAAAGACAGATTACACAGTTGTGATGAATAGCCATTACCCCACCCACGACCCCTACGGGTGCGGCAAACTACCCGCCCGGCAGTTTGTGCACCCCACCTTGGGTCTGTCCTAGGAGCAAAAACAGTAAAAAGAAATAATACAACGGTGGCTACAACCGCAACCTGGATGTGCCCCGCAAAATAATATTACAACTTGTTACAATTACATCAAATGAATTAATACAATAACCCATCACAAAACCCGGCTAATCACCACAACAGTCCAATACAGTTTATATGCACAAACAGTTAAAATCCATTACAGAAATGTGCAACCCCCTGCCAACCGACATACTAGCAGTTAGGGGAGGTTTACGAATACATTATACAATCACAGATATAATCCAATATGCAAATACTGTACAATTTCGATCGATTAAACATCTTTAATATTGCTCCAAAAACTGCTCTGTAAAATTGAAACCTGAGCAAATATTAAATATTCCAGAAAATCCCAAATTTTTACAGAGAACCCACCCAAGAAATTTGGGTTCATGATTCGACAAATCGGCGGCGGAACCGCGGCGGAGCCTATGGGCTCCACCGCGGATCCGTGGCCGTTTGGTCGAATCATGACCCCAATTTTCTTAGGTGTTCTTCTGGTGTCATTACAAGCTTTCTGAACATGCCTGAAAAATTTTTGGACTTCATTTAAATTTCGACAGAAACTTGATGTTTTTGGGGTTTTCCGGCTTCGTTTTTCCGTTCGAAATTCGTACAAATTTGCGATTAAGTTAAAACTTGTTTAGCTAGGCTCGGATACCACTGTAAGTCGATGTTCAACACCCCAATACTTGTGGGGAGGCGGAAATATGAATAACAATCAAGTTCTATGATCAAACATCGATTAACCGTACGAATCGTTTGCTATGCAAGTTTTAACAAAAGCTTTAGAGTTTTAATCTACTATGCGAAGGGATTATACCAAACGGTTCTAGTCCTTCGTCTTGATGTTGTCTACGGCCTCTTTGGATCTCCACATCCTCTTCGACTTTCTCCCGTGATAGACGATCCACCCGAGAACCCTAATCCAAGCTATAACCTCTAAACTTGAGGTCACTTAGTTTCTCTAGTTGCTAAATAGAGTAGCTAAGATGATGTAGAGATAGGTTATGGAGTAATTAGTCTTTCCTAATCCTTGTTCTCAACTCATGAGGGGTAGGATTAGGCTTTGGTGAAGGAGAGAGAACTTGAAGAGAGAGAGTGAGAAGATGATAATGATAATATTCTATTGAATAAAGTTTCTCACTTGATATATATGAAACATAATGAATATAAAAGAAATGAATAATAAGTGAATATTCATCATGTTTCATTTAATCAAGTGGGTGATTCATCATGTGAGTCATTAAGCAATTAATGATGCATTAATGATGTGATGAATCACTCACAATGAGTCACTTAAACATTAAATGAAAATGCCACCTCTCTCTTTATGTCACATCCTTCTAGAAGCTTCTCGGAAAATTACGAGAACGCCCCTCTCATCCGTGAAAACACGGAAAAACTTTAGACTGTATAAATCCAATAACCTGATACTAGAATCTGGCTTAAACCAAAGCCGTCTAGTAAAAACTATTCGAATGTCGCACGTGCGATCAAACACGTATGCGTCCGAACCTTTGTCGTAAAACCATACGACCTCTATATCTTTTCGCCTGGGTTTGGGAAATCTCTGTGTGGGACTCTAAAGACTCGACTACTACGCTGGCAGTGGGTTTAACCACAGACCGCAAGCGGCACTAGCTGTACGTAACGGTCCCCAGGTAGTTGTCGATAAGAAAGCTGATGAGGTAACCCATCTGAAATCCTACTGAGCCTGTCTGTGACAATATCCGCGCAGTCCGGTCTGTTCGCCTAAGAGTATCGTATGTATGGCCTAGGGAGGTGGTGGACGTCAGACCCCTAATAACCGTACAAGTCGTGTCGGTATGGCTTTATCACCATCCGAGAATCTACTGATCAACCTATCAGTAATTATCAATCAGCCCTGGCCAGGGACTTATGGTAATGACCAAACGACCACAGTGCGATATCAACTCCCTATACCGGGAGAGACGAATCCCTAACAGTCGCTCACTGCCTCCATGTGGCTCGGGACTGTGCCTAACTGAAACCTGTTTGCACGACTCCTTTGAGCCGTGGTAGGGTAATAATCAAAGCACAGTGGGAACTCACACGAGACAAATGATGACCTTAAGTCAACGGACTATCTGCACACATGTCACCTGAGAACTGCTATCTGACGTTAGGTATAATACCATCCAGTCAGTTCTCGGTGAGTCCTGTCCGGTGTACTCACACCCAGTGAGCATCTGTATACAATCTTAGGTGAACACCACCAATGGTTGCGGGACCAATCCATTGCCCCTCGTCAGGGTCTAGATATGTATACACTAGTCTACTCCGGAGTATCGATGCCCAATCTCGATACTCCTGCGACCAGGGACATCTAAGGGTGTGCCTATTGACTATCCAGCTCCCACTAGTATGACTGCCATCACAACGCCGGTAGTCAGACAAACACCCTATGGGCTTTATCAACATATATATATAAATACCAAGTAAAATATATTATACGTTAAGACAGAGTCAAACCAAATAGCGTACTATCATATCAAGCAAGACTGTCATGTACATACATATCCCAAGCATCCTATACAATGTAGGCCTCTAGGGCATATATATCCAACAACAGAGTCACCACTCGTGATAGCCTGATGAAAAACTGGCAGGATCATCATCATCCATGATGCAATCTTCTCTATCACCATCAATGAGAAAACCGTAGTATCTCTCCGGTGGGCGAGAAATCCTACCAGATCTACGGAGTGGCTGAGGTTCATTAGATTCTGTTATAACTTCAGGTTCAACCAAGTCGTCATTTGTAACTTGTGTCTCTAGAACCTCTTCTAGATCTACCACATTGCCATCAGCATCATTTGAAAAAATCTCATTTTATAAAAAGGTGGCATACTGAGAAACAAATACCTTTTGTTCCTCCTTGTGGTAGAAAAGATACCCAAACGAATGTTTAGGATATCCTACAAATATACATTTGACTGATCATGTCTCGAGTTTGTCTGGATTCTGCTTTTTGACAAAAGCCAGACAACCCCAAATCTTAACTCTTTTAAGAGATGGTTTCTTCCCATGCCATATCTCATATGGAGTGGTAGACACGGTCTTGGTTGGAAGTTTGTTTAACAGAAAAGTTGCTGTTTCCAATGCATGCCCCCAAAACGAGAGAGGTAACTCAGAATCACTCATCATGGATTGTACCATATCTAATAGGGTACGATTCCTTCGTTCTGACACACCGTTGTGCTGTGGTGTGTAAGGTGGAGTGAGCTGAGAGAGAATCCCATTCTCTTTTAGGAAGTCCAAGAACTTAGTACTTAAGTACTCTCCACCTCGATCTGATCGAAGTATCTTGATAGTCTTTCCTGTTTGGTTTTCTACTTCATGTTTATGCTCCTTGAATTTCTCGAAAGCTTCAGACTTATGCTTTATCAAATACACATGACCGAATCTTGAGAAATCATCAGTAAAAGTTATGAAGTAAGAGAAACCGCCTCTTGCATGTGTAGACATTAGTCCGCATACATCACTATGTATGAGGGGTAAGAGCTCAGTAGCTCTTTCTCCGTGTCCTGTAAACGGAGTTTTGGTCATTTTACCTTTGATACAAGACTGGCAAGTTGCATAAGATTTATACTCAAATGAATTTAAATATCCATCTTTATGAAGCTTGTTTAGTCTTGTTTCATTAATATGACCAAGTCTACAATGCCAAAGAAAAGCTTCACTTATATCTGAAAATTTTCTTTTATTTGTGTGTTGTACGTTGAAAACTGTGTGCTGATTAAGGACGTATATCCCTTTATTTAATGTACCACAACCAATCAACTCTTGATTAAGTTTAATATTCATAACATTGTGTTGCACAGCAAAATGATACCCTTCATTATCTAACAAGAAAACGGATATAATATTACAAAGCATACTTGGCACAAAATAACACAGGTTCAAAACCAATATACAACCTAAAGGCGACCCTAGGCGATACTCTCCTACTGAAACTGCATTTATATCGGAACCATTTCCAACTTGGAGAGTATGATCACCTGTCTTCAGAACTCTGCTATTTCTGAACGCCTGCACCGAATTGCGAATATGAGAACCCAAACCGGTATCCAATACCCAGGAAGCAGAGTAAATAGAAAAACAGTTTTCAATTACGAACACACCTGAAGCTGAAGCATCACCATGCTTCTTCTTGAGTTTTAGGTACTCAATACAGTTTCTCTTCCAGTGTCCCACCTTTTTGCAGTGGAAACATTCTCCTTTCCCCGATTCCCTAACCTTGGACTTGTCTTTTCCCTTCACCTTTTTGACTCCACCCTTAGGTTTGGTGGGTTTCTTCTTCATCTTTCTCTTGATCTTAGCCTTTGGGTAAGAGGAGGAGGATTGCCCAACACTCATAACGGGAGTCTTCACTGATTTCAGTGTGCTCTCTGCACTCCTTAACATATTAAGGAGTTCAGGCAGTTCCTTCTCCATGTTGTGCATGTTGAAGTTAATAATGAACCGAGCAAAGGTGGAGGGGAGAGACTGCAGAATAATATCCGTATATTGTTCATTGTCCATTGTCCACCCAAGGACCTCAAGCTCTTCTATGAGAGCTATCATTTTCAGAACATGGTCTCCTACTGTTGTGCCAGCGGTCATTCGCATCTGAAACAGTTTCTTAGACGCTTCGTATCGTAATACGCGAGATTGCTTTCCATACAACTCTTTTGTATGGAGGAATATGGCTTGTACGTCCATATTCTCGTGCTGCTTCTGATGTGTGTTATCCATCGATGCTAGCGCGAGGCATTTAGCCGTGGCACAGTCAGCGTCCCATGTCTTGCGGATTTCCCTATCCGCAACTGAAGGTTTAGCACCTAGGGTGGGCAGGGTTGGAGCCGTGAGGACATATGATACTTTATCATAAGTCAAGGCAATGTTTAAATTCCTCAGTCAGTCTTTATAGTTAGTCCCATTCAGCTTGTTTTTATCTAATAGAAGTTTAAGTCCTGACATTTGAATCTGCTGTTAAGAGAGAGAAAAGAATACACTTAGCGAAAGCTCTTGCAAAGATCAGATTGGTTATTATCTTGTCTAATCGATGTCTCCCACTGTTTTTATCAAATTTTCTTTAAAACCTTTTAAAAAGAAAACTAGCCGGGATTAATTACATTCTACAACTTCGCTAACCGTTCATCCAGGCCAGTGCCGGTACTTGAGGGAGGTTCCCCATGCTTTCGCACGGACCTAATTAAAATAAACCTCTTCTTCCCATAGGCGTAGCCCCATTTGACACCTTTCTAGACACCTACTGAGTTAGCTAATTGTAAAGTGCAAAATTCTCCCGGGAGCAATATTTGCTCGCAGTGGGATCAGGATCCTACTATCATATAGAAGGTATACAATCTCATTGTAATTTTCAACTCTTGAAATTCCCGATATTATTTTTACCCCTAGTACTCATGACCTTAACTAAAGTCAACATATCATAAGTACTAGTCAAGTTCTTCTCGTCATTTCGTGATTAACTAGACCAACCCATATGACCCTTAACTAAAGTCAACATAATCATATGAATGTCCTAACTAATCTGCATCATATGCAATGTATGAAGACATCACTTAGCTACCGTTCGTTGCGCCTTAACTAAAGTCAAAATGCACAGCACGAATACTAAGTACTCTACTTCCTAAAATGACGAAAGGCTGCGAATAGTTTTTAAGAAAACATTTAACGCTTTGAACTTGATATCGTTGTAGAATCTAATGGGTTTAAAAGGAGTGGCTTAAGCTCCGCATTTTGAAACTTGCTTTTTCATAAAAGGCCGAGTGTGTTTCAAATCTGATTCTACAACATCTTTTTAGGTTCATTTATCTTTTACATTAATCTCATTAATGTAGTCCCATCATTTAAATCCTAAACCATTACAGAAAGAAACGAAAATATAACGTACACTTATGCTACTCGCATTCGCCTCAGTGTCCTGATATGCACCGTTAGGTTACTTAACTAACGGCATACTGGGACGGGGCTAGCGCAGGTGTAAAACATAAGTAACGTCTATTATATATCATATATATAATATAGCATTCGTCTCAGATATATATTAAATGATCATATCAGATAATAAAAGCAGCAGAAGCACATTTAATATAGGATATCTAGGAGGTCCGTATTTTGTATTTAGCCAGCAATAAAAAATACGGATTCCACGGTCGCGATGAATAGCCAAGCCCACACCCCAAGACCCCTACGAGAGCGACAAGAGACCCTACCAATTCTGGTGTTTAGGAGACCCGGTCTCGACTCCTCAAGATGGCCTCCCACTGAACCCTAGAACCCGGTCACTTGTGCCCTCCTCCTTGGATCTATCCTAATGCGGAAAAGTAAATAATATACAACACTGGTGACATCAACCTCAGCCCGGAAGTGCCCTAAATAAAAGAATATTACATATAATTTAATTTTACATGAATCAAAATAAAACTCTCATCTCACATAAAACCCCCGGCTATTCATTGCGACTATCCTGCACATCAAATCTCATCGACACATAATATCAAATATCATCAATATAAGTAAGTATACATACACCGATCGTCGTTGATGTATAGCAACGAAAACCAGCAATACAACTACATACTACACGTACGGCCACAGAGAAATAAAATGCAAAACTACAACAATTGGAATCTTAACTGCCTTTAGACAACACAAACCCAGAATATCACATTTACAAGATTTCATGCCTAATAATGTAAAGATCGCATTTGGGTCTCATCCAAGAAAACACCTTTTCAAAACAAACCGGATAATTCAACATGATTTCCGTTTATCCCGAGACCGAACTGCTAGATTTACACGCAACAAACAAATTTGTAGATTCCAATTATTGTATCACATACTAATAAACTAGGCGCAGTTAAAATATTCGATCGAACGATTGAACAACCATAGACTGCTCAGAAATCTCAACACTTGAGCAGTTTTAAAAAATACCGGTAACTGCACAAAATACATATGGGCCAGCACAAGAAATTACGGCCCATGAATCACCTACGGCGTCGCGGAACCGCCGCAGCAAGGCCACTAAGGCCGCGGTTCCGCGGTCGTACGGTCGATTCAGGGCATCGCATTTCTGGTGGGCCGATATAATACCCTGCTGAATTTTTTACATATTTTTAATTTGAAAAAATCCAGGTTTTTTGAAAAATTTCCAGAGAGCACCCCCGGGCGTCGTGTTTCGTTCGTTCGAGGTTTTTAACGTCGTATAGGTCACTCCAAAGCTCTAGCTTGGCTCTGATACCACTGTAGGGTTTCCTTAACACTTCATTTAGGGTTTGCAAGCATCACACATGCCATAACTTTAAATTTATGAGGTGCTAAGTAAACTAAACTAGGAATCGAACTAGAATTATGAAGTAACAATTAAAAGTATCATATCTAAAAATTAATTTATACTAAGTGGAGAAACTACAACCTTTGTAGACCTCCTAAGATGACTCCTTTGGTTTGGAAAGGTTCGCTTGATCACCTCCAAGTCCACGACGATCCACCCGAAGTCCTTTGCCCTAAGCTTGTTGCTTCACTCGATCTTTGAAAATCTTGAAGCAAAACACCCTACACAAGGTAGCAAGGGTTGTGTAGGATGATGAAGTGGTTGCTAATCTCACTTAATACCTTTTCTTTTATTTATCTAGCTTAATTTAACACTTAAGAGAGAGCTAGAGAGAGGAAGAAGAAGATGGATTAATCTTTTTTCTTTTGGAATGAATAATGAAAAAGAAAATGAGAGAGAGAGAGAGATAATATCAAAAGAATAACCATAGTTAAAATAATATCTAGATATTTTCTTCTTGAGTTAAAGGCAAAGAAAAAATAAACCATGGTTGAGTCAAAGTCAACCATGGAAATGTGTAGAAGAAATGAGTCATGAACAAAGAAATGAGTCATTTACTTTTTCCTTTATCTTTAACTTTATTCAAAAATATCCATATATTTATTTATCTACTATGTGATTCTTATATTGCCATCTATCTTGTATCATCAACCATGACACATTTTTATGTATGTATGTGTGTATGCACATCATCATGTACATATACATGCATGCATCCATTAAAAGAAAAGGGTTTAAATAAATGATATAAAAGTCAATATTAAATCAACACTTGATTTAATAAACCAGTCATATCTCATACGACCCGACTAGTATAAAATGCCCGATTAAAATACAGTATCACATACTCGTATTTAATCGTGCTTCCGCACATATCTCATATGCGCACCACTTCGTTTCGCTTGAGCCGAGAAACTTCTATGTGGGACTCTAAGACTCGTCAATACTCCAGCAGTAGGTGATGATCATATCAAACACCCACAAGCCGCAGGCGGTCAGCTAAACGTAACGGCCACTCAGGTATTGAGCGATCAGAATAAGAACAAGTGAACCTGTCAAAACTCCTGTCAATCCATCTGGCAATACTTACCGTACAGTCCGGTCTCTTCATCAGATATGCTGCATATCGAGTCTAGGGATGGAATCGTCGACCCCAATAACTCTATAAGTCATGCCGGTATATGGTCTATAACAGTTTGAGAAACTTACCGATAACACTTATCAGTAATATCTCAGCAGCCCTGGCCAGGGACTTCCCGTTATAGCTAATTGTGCACAGCACAGCATCAACCCCCAATACCGGGAGAGACGAAACCCCTCCTATCGCTCACTGCCTCCATATGCCTCGGGACTATACCTAAAATCCACCTGTTTGTACGACTCAGTATAGCCGTAGTAGGGTGGAGATCAAAGTACAGTGGGAGGACACACAAGACTCTATGACGATCTCGGGTCTATAGACTAACCTGTACCAGTGTCACCTGAGAACTGCTATCCGACGTATGATATAATACCATATAGGAGTTCTCGGTGAGTCCGTTCAGTGTACCCAGTCTCACTGAGCACCCGTATACTATCTTTGGTGTCAACACACCAGACGGATATGGGATCATCCATCGCCCATTATATGGAACAAGAATGGTATACGCTAGTCTACACTGGAATATCGATGCCCTGTCTCGATATACCTACGACTAGGAACATTTCAAGGATATGCTTATAAACTACAGATGTCCCACTAGTATGATCCATATCATAATCCCAGTAGTCAATCCAATATCCTCAGGGCTTTATCAACATGTACCAAATGAATATAAACATGATCAAGTGAACATAAGATAAAGTGAAACCAGATAGCATACTATCATTTCGAGCAAGACTGTCCTTTGAATATACATATAATTACACATCAGTACAAACACTATCTCATAATGGCCTCTAGGGCATACATATACCTAACACGGTATCCCTTGCATGAGAGGTCTCTCCAAATCAGTCTTGGGAGACATCTCTTTGGAGAGGGTGAGTCCAGAGATCGTGGGTTGGTTCCCATGCTTGGATTCTTCCATACTAAAGCTCTTTAGTATGGTGTCAATGTACCTGAATTGGGACAATCCCAGTATCCATTTAGATCTATCTCTATAGTTCCTAATTCCCAAAATGCAGGAGGCATCACCTAGATTTTTTATTGAGAATCTATGTGATAAGAAGAGCTTGACCGAGTGCAGCATAGGAACATCATTTCCTATCAAGAGTATGTCATCCACATACAATACGAGGAAGACAACCTTACTCTCTGCAACCTTCTTGTATATACAAGGTTCATCTACGTTCTTGATGAAGTCAAACTCTTTGACTACAACATCAACAGATGTTCCAACTCCGCGATGCCTGCTTTAACCCGTAGATCGATTTAAGCAGCTTACACACCTTTCCGCTGCTCCCACTGTCTATGAAGCCCTCTGGCTGAGTCATGTACACGCACTCCTCTAAATCACCATTTAGAAAGGCGGTCTTAACATCCATTTGCCAGATTTCGTAGTCATGGTATGCAGCGATGGCAAGTAGGATTTGGATGGACTTAAGCATAGCCACTGGAGAAAATGTTTCATCATAATCCACACCTGATCGTTGACGAAAACCCTTTGCAACAAGTCCAGCTTTGAAAGTCTCAACTTTTCCATCTACACCAAGTTTCTTCTTAAAGATCTACTTGCTCCCAATGGGTTTTACCCCTTCAGGAGCAACTTTCAAAGTCCATACTTTGTTGGTGTACATGGACTCCATCTCAGATTGCATTGCATCCAGCCATTTCAAAGAGTCACCACTTGTGATGGCCTGCTCGAAGCTAGTTGGGTCATCATCTTCCATGACGCAGTCCTCGCTCCCACCATCGATGAGAAAACTATAGTATCTCTCAGGTGGGCGAGGAACCTTACTAGATCGGCGGAGAGGCTGGGCTTCGTCGGGAACTACTGAATCCTTTGGTTCCACTAAATCTTCAGTTGCAGTTTGTGCTGCTGGAACTTTTTCCAGCTCTACCTCTTCGCTACTAATTTCTTTTGCAAGAAATTCCTTTTCTAAAAAGGTGGCATGTTGAGCAACAAGCATCTTTTTCTCCTCATTGTGGTAGAAAAAATATCCATAAGAATTCTTTGGATATCCCACAAATTTGCAGAGAACTGATCGTGCCTCGAGTTTGTCCGGATTTTGCCTTTTGACATAGGCCGGACAACCCCATATCTTAACTCGTTTAAGATATGGTCTCTTCCCACTCTATATGTCATATGGTATGGTAGGTACAGATTTAGATGGAACTTGATTCAATAGGTATGCTTCTGTCTCAAGCGCATAACTCCAAAAGGAAATAGGTAACCCATCGGTGCTCATCATAAAGCGCATCATATCTAATAGGGTGCGATTCTTCCGTTCTGATACACCGTTGTGCTGTGGTGTATATGGAGGAGTAAGCTGAGAGAGAATCCCATTATATTTTAGATAGTCCAGGAACTCATTGCTCAAGTATTCTCCTCCTCGATCAGATCGAAGGATCTTAATACTTTTACCCGTTTGGTTCTCAACTTCGTTCTTATATTCTCTGGATTTCTCAAAAGCTTCAGACTTGTGTTTTAACAAGAACACATGTCCGCATCTTGAGAGATCGTCAGTGAATGTAATGTAGTACGAGGAACCATTCTTGGCATGTGTAGGCATGGGATCACATACATCACTATGTATCAGTCCCAAGAGTTCTGTAACTCTTTCTCCGTGTCCACTAAACAGAGTTTTGAGACAAGACTGGCAAGTGTCATAAGATGAAAATTCGAATGGATTCAAATATCCATCCTTATGTAACTTAGCTAGTCGTGTCGCATTGATATGACCAGTCTACAATGCCACAAGAATGATTCGTTCATTTCTGAACTCTTCCTCTTGTTCGTGTTTTGTACATTAAGAACCGTAGTTTGGTTTAGAACGTATATGCCATTATTTAACGAGCCAGATCCAATCAACTTTTGATTTGGGAAGATATTCATAACATTATCCTGTACTACAAAAATTAAATCCTTCTTTAATCAATAAAGAAACTGATATAATATTGCATATCAGGGTCGGAATGTAATAGCATTCGTTCAGAATCAATGTATTATCATTTGGCAATATAAGGTGATATTCGCCCACTGCTTTGGCTGCAACATTTGCACCATTCTCTACTCTTATGGAATGATCACCCTTTCCCAGTTCTCTACCTTTCCGTAGCTCATGTAACATATTACATATGCGGGATCCCGATCCGGTATCTAATACCTAGGACATAGAGTGAACTGAGAAATAGTTCTCGATAACTAACACACTTGAAGAAGATGCATCAACATGCTTATTCTTTATTTGGGCGGCGTGAGAATCCCGATATTCCCCTATATCCTGTTCAGTCTTATAACAATTATAAGAAAGAATGGAACCAACGTTCCCCTGCTCAGTATAATAAGCGGGTTCAGTCAATATATCCTTATTATTATCTTGATTAAGGCCTGACATGGTCGCTACCTGGAGAGAGGGAAGAAAACACTTTAGCGTATGCTCTTACAAGATTAGACTGGTTTTTATCTTATCTAATCAGGATGGCTCCCACTGTTTTTATCAAATTTTCCTTCAAACCCTAAAATGTAAGACTAGCCAGGATTAATTACACTTTACAAGTTCGCCAATTTTTCAGCCAGGCCAGTGTTGGTACTTTGAGGGAGGTTCCCCGTGCTTTTGCACGGACCTAATTAAAATAAACATCGTTTTTCTAGAGGCATAACCCCGTTAACACCTTTCTAGACACCTACTTGATTGGCTAATTGTCATGTGTAAAACTCTCCCAGGAGTAACTCTTACTCGCAGTGGGTATCAGGATCCAACTATCTCATAGAAGGCATGAAATCTCATTGCAAATTTCAACACTTGAAATTCCCGATAATGCTTTGCCCCTAGCGATCTATTAACTTGACAAGGTCAACAGACCATAAATCGCAAGTCAAGTTCAATCCGTTATTTCTTGATTGAATTAAACCCACCCGTACGACCCTTGACAAGGTCAACAAGGCCGTACGACTACACTAATCCAATCGCATCTCATGCTTTAGCAGATAAACTCTAATTAGCTACCGTAAACTACGCCTTAACAAGGTCAACAAACGCAGCACGAATACCAAGTAGGACTTATCTGAAATGACGGAGGGCTACGACAGTTTTTCAGAAAACCTTTTGTCGTAATGAACTTGATATCGTTGTAGAAACAAGTGATTTTTAAAAGGAGTGTTTTTGAGGCTTTTAGTAGTTTCGCTAAAGAGGTCACTCCGGGTGAAGGGATCTCGGCTCTTTTCTTATCGAATAAGGTGCAGGATATTTCTCAAATACCGCTATGCAAAGCAAAAACGAGAGCTACCCTTTTTTGAAATTTTGATTCTACAACATCTTTTAGGTTTCTTTTACTTTCATCAATCTCATTAATGAATCCCATCATTTAAGCTTCCTAAGTATCACAAAAGAAACGATAGCGGTAATATTTATATATCATATATATATAGTAATAAAGCATTCGTCCCACTCATATAAAATGATCACATCACAATATATCAGCAGCAGAAGTAACATATGAAATAATGCATATACTAGGAGGTCCATGTTTTATTATGAGCCTATATAAAACACGGATTCCACGGTCGCGTTGAATAGCCAAACCCACATCCCTAGGCCCTTACGAGAGCGGCAAGCAGCCCTCCCAATTCTAGGGTTAGTAGACCCGATCTTGAATCCTCGAGATGGCCTCCCACTGGACCCTAGAACCCAGTTACTTGTGCTCCCCGTCTTGGGTCTATCCTTATGCGGAAAAGTAAATAATATACAATGGTGACATCATCCTCAACCAGGAAGTGCCCCAATAAAAGAATATTACATACAATGAATTTTACATGAATGAAAATAAAAACCCTTATCTCACATAAAACCCCCGGCTATTCAAATCACGACGATCAAATATAACATATCACAGAAACACATAACATCACATGTCATCAACGTAAGTAAATATGCGTATCCTAATTGTCGTTGATGTGTAGCAACGAAACCGGCGATACAACACATATTACACTTACGGTCGTAGAAAAGAAGAATGAAAAACTACAACAATTGGAATCGTAACTGCCTTTTGACAACAAAAACCCGGGATATCACATATCCAAGATTTCATGCCTGACAATGTAAAGCTCGCATTTAGGCCTCACCTATGAAAACACTTTTTCAAAATAAGTTGGATAATTCAACAAGATTTCCAATTACCCCCGAGATCGAAATGTTAGATTTACACGCAACAAATAAATTTGTAGATTTCAATTATTGTCACATTTCAGAAAGCTAGACGACGTTAAACAATTCGATCGAATCAACGAATTCCCAAAATTCCCAGAGAGCTCAACACTTAAGCACTATTAAAAATTCCCAGAGACATGCCACAGCACCTACGGACCTCAGCTGAAGGTTCCGACCCAAGCCTCTCAAGTCGCGCCGCGGATCCGCCGCCAAAACCAGATTTTGGCCGCGGATCCGCGGTCATGTAGACGAGTTAGGGTTTCATTCTTCAGGTGTGTCCATAAAATTCCCTGCATGTTTTTCTGAATATTTTTAACATGAAAAATCCAACTTTTTGAAAAATTTCCAGATAGGGGGTCCAAAATGGGTTTTCGGGGTTCGATCGGACTTTTAACTTCGCCTACATAATGCCTAATGCTCTAGCTAGGCTCTGATACCACTGTAGGGTTATTAGGCACTAGAAAAAGGTTCTACAAGGCATCAAACATGCCAAATTAAAAATTTTCGAGTGCCAAACAACCTAAGCAAGGATCTTTATGTCACGACCCGAAATATTAGCTCGTGATCGGCACTTAAATTACGCCACGTCTAACAGCGTAACGTATTTCAAGTAAGCCAAAATCCAGAAATCTAAACCTTTTTAAGAAAATAAAAGAGATGAAGTTTTCAAATAAAGGGATAAGGAAATCAAGTTTTCCTAATGCACAGAAAAAGGACATGAAAATGCAAGTGAAAATTTCTAGTTTGAAAACATGTTTCTTCTTTTAAAAATTTGGGCAGCACCTCCTTTGTATTTTTGATCCAAAGCCACAAATACATAATGATAATAAAGGCATCCCCAAGCGGGAGCTAGCTCTTCGTCAATCGGCGGATCACAACGACGCAAGACAGTATATATAAGTATACGACACCCAACGGCGAAGATCAACACCAAAAAAAATAAAGAATAAAGCGAGATATCAACCCAAAAGGCAAACATAAAACCCATCGCTCAAGTCTCGCAACTACAAGTCTCACTAAGTTTCATTACTTATACAATTACTAGTTTTGACTGATGGAGTTGACTAGATACAATATGAAATATAAATACAAGAGTGGGTACGATACAAATGTCTCACCTACCAAAGCAAAACACCCGAATGCAACTGTGAGCCAGCGAAGCCGCTACTGATCCATGTGGTCAACCTACAAGAACTGTGGCACAACGGGGGTAAGTTGCCAACTCGTGAGTAGAAAAACATCAACAAGAAGAAATCGAATAAACAACGAATTCTAGGTCAACTATATCATAAAGGTAATACTATGATATCTAGGGTGCCGTATCTGTATATGTGCCAACAAGGTAATCAATGGCAATAAGCATGTGGATATCATCCAATAATCTGATCAATGTATGTATACATGTGGATCTCGTCCAACCATATCATCAATATATGTATGCAAGTGGATCCCGTCCACGTGTCAACCAATGACACAATAACATCATGCATGTAAATATCATAAAAGAATATGCATGGAAGTGTGAGGATATAAATCAACATGTGTCCCTCGTGACACATTAAAATCATGGAACCTGGGTGTCCAGCATCGACACTCAAAAACATCATGAAACCCGTGTCCAGTATCAACACGTAAATCCTCATATCTCGGGCTCCGTCAGTCCGGATCGGCCCACGGGCTCCGTCAGTCCGGATCGGCCCATATCATCTCTCGACTCCGGTCGGTATCTTCCGGATATCCACCGAGCCCAAATACTATCACCGGTAGGTAGTAGTCCCTTTGCCAGGCTCACCGTCTACTGCACAGCATCCCTTTCTTGTCCCGGGGTACCATACCGGGTCCACCATGTACCCGCAATCGGCTTCATCCAGCTCTTCGAATCGGGTTTCACATGTCACACGTCTCAGAACCGAGAAAACGCATGGTGGACGCACTGAAGTATCATATCAAGAGAAACCAGGTTTTTAAAATAGTATATGCTTTCTTTTGAAATAGCCACGGTTCTCAAATCCAGAAATCTCATGAAAACAACATATCTCAATGCGTAAAATCGTAGAGCATGGTGTATGCAACATATAACAGAATGTGAGCATAACCATATATCATGCAGCATGGAACAGTAATATGCACGTATCAAGGGAAAACCACTCTTTTAAATGAATCCAGTTTTAAAAATATATCCCGTGGTTCCCAAATTCTCCAAGTCCAATGCAACATCAGAAGGGTTACCCTAGTGCCCCGGCCAACATTCGTGGCCAAATGCGGAACAAAAATTTTATGACGATCAAAACTTTGGCACTAGAATAAAACTTAACCCGGATCTTTAACCATAAACCTAGTTAGCTAAAGTGTTCTACCTACTATGAAAGAAGATATACCAAACGAATCGAGTCCTTCGGTCTTCTCTCCTCGTCATGTGCTCCGAGTGGCCTCCGTGAACTCACTATATCTCCATTTCCGGCTCCATCGGTCCTCCGGGATCGAGCTTGTTCTCCGGCCTCCATTTGTCGTAGATGATCCACCTGAGGGATGTGATCCATGGCTTTAGCTCTTTGCTAAGTGTCAAAAGAGCAACTAGAGAACTTGTGATGCTAGTCCAAGTAATCTAGGATGTAGTGGAGGGTGTCTAAGTGTTTGCTATCTCTTTTCTAACCTCTTCACTTGTTTCTCAACACATGAGAATGTTAGTGAAGAGGAAGAAGATGAAGATGGAAGAAAGCAAGAGGAGGGAGGAACACAAGAGAAAATGAGAGCTCAAAGAAAAATGAAGCATGAAGTGAGAGAAAATCATACACCTTGGTTTTGTGTGTGAATTCTTTCAATAAACAATTAACAACCATGCTTCAATAGTAACTCCAAATGAATTATAAATTCATTTGTGAATTATTAAAGCATGGTCATCACCATTCCTCCCATACCTTTTACTTTACACCTCATTTCCAATTATCAAATAAAAGGAAAATACATAATGAGGTGGCCACCTTCTAGAAGGGAATCTGTAGTAAATACGGATTTCAGTCTACTGTACAAATATACCGGCAATCAGATAAAAATCCGAACGCCCAAAAGAGATAGAATAACACGAAGAACGTAATACTAGAATATATATATCGAAATACATATATGTAAATTATTAAATCAATACCTGATTTAATAATCCGGCTCAAACCCGAGCCGGCTAGTATTACAAACTGTCCGATCGAAAATCCGAGTACTAAGTACATCAATTGATCGAACCTTGCACGTATCCAATACGGCTACTACATCGTTTTGCCTGGATCAGGAAAACCCTCTGTGTGGGACTCTAAAGACTCGACAGTACTCTTGCAGTGGGTTTAATCACAAGCATGTCAGCGGCACTAGCTGTACGTAACGGCTACCCAGGTACCTGTCGAAAAGGAAGGCCGACGAGCAAACTCATCCGGATCTCCTACTGTGCCTATCCGTGACAATATCCGTACAGTCCGGTCTCTTTGTCAAAGAGTATTGCATACCGGGTCTAGGGGATGGTGAACGTCAGACCCTAACAACCTGATAAGTCATGCCGATGTGGCTCAGGACCAATCCGGGAAACTACTGATCAACCTATCAGTAAATTCCATTTGCCTTGGCCAAGGCCTTATGGTCCTGACCAATCGAATCACAGTGCGATATCAACTCCCTATAATGGGAGAGACGAATCCCCGACAATCGCTCACTGCTTCCATGTGGCTCGGGACTGAACCCAACCAAAACCTGTTTGCACGACTCAGTAGAGCCGTGGTAGGGTAGTGATCAAAGTTCAGTGGGAACTCACACGAGACAAATGCCGATCTCGGGTCCAAGGACTAACCTGTACACATGTCACCTGAGAACTTCCATCTGACGATAGGTATAGTACCATATGGAAGTTCTCGGCGAGTCCGTCTAGTGTACTCACCACAGTGAGAACCTGTATACGATCTTAGGTGCATCAGACTAATGGCTGCGGGACCAACCATCCCCCGACGGGGTTAGAAACGTATACACCAGTCTACTCTGGAGTATCAATGCCCAGTCTCGATACTCACACGACTAGGGACCATTTAAGGATGTGCTTGTGGACTACCCTGCTCCCACAAGTATGATCGCCATCACGACGCAGGTAGTCAAGCAAGATCCTAGGGGCTTTATCAACATATAACCGCAATATGTAATAACGAGTATTACATATGCCATGTTAAGATTGTAAGTGCACGACGGCGCCCCGGCCGTCCATCCGACGCCGGAAACGCGGAAACGAAAAACTTTGCGAAACTTGCAAACCGACACCACCGCGCACTATCAACCCGGATCGGGCCATTAACCTATCTACTAGCAAACTAAAAGACGGGTAGAGAGTTATACCAAGCGATCTGTGTCCTTCGGTCTTCGTCTCCACTCCGATCTCCCTCGGAATCTCCGTCCGTCACCTCCTCGTCAGAAAGGGCACCACGTAGCCGATTTCTTTTACGGGCTCCCACCTCTGGACCGAGGCAACTCGGGCGCGAAGTTGGCAAGCCGACGCATCCAAGGGTACTGTAGGTGTAGTGTAGGATCTATGTCTCTTGGGGTTAATGTAGTTGGCATGGTGATGGAGGTGGAGAATCAAAAGGAGCAATGAGAAAAATGGAGCTTGGGAACTTTGATACAAAATGAGATGAACACTTTTCTCCACACCAAAAATGAACTCCCCCTCTCTCCCCTCTCTAAGTGGCCGGCCTCACCATCATCATATGGTGGAGGGAATCAAAAGAATAATGTAAGAAGGAAAATGTGAAGATTATGATCAAATTATCTCACATCAAAAAACCAAATCAAACTCCATCATAATAAATGCAAGGCAAGTGACAATAAAAGAATCTCATGATGATGAAGCCACACATTTACAAGGGACCCCCTCCACAAATACTAATTTGCACAATTGCAAATTAGCCCCCTCCATCAGAATGTCCGGCCGTGAAGGAACAAAGGAAAACTGGCCGGAACGGAATGCAAACTGGCAACCTCAGAAAACCGATCCCGTAATGAATTACAGGAAAACCCCGCGACTGCATATACATGCCCGCATTTGTATTCCCACTGAACACAAATGCAAAGAGACAAAATCTACACCGTCTAATACTAGGATCCGGCTTAAACCAAAGCCCGCTAGTAAAATCCGTCCGATCACGATCCGTGCAATACCGCACGTATCTGATCGAACCCTGCCATATCTCCATACGGCCTCTACAGCGTTTTGCCCGAAACATGAGTAACTGTGTGTGGGGGACTCAAAAGACTCGTCAATACTATGGCTGTGGATTTAACCACTAGCACGTCAGAGGTATCAGCCATACGTGACGGGCCACCAGCTATTGACCAAAAGGGACGTCGATGAGCGAACTCATCCTGACACCCTACTAAGCCTGTCAGTGACAATATCCGTACAGTCTGGTCCGTTCGTCTATGAGCATCGCATGGCAGGCCTAGGGGGTTAGTAAAAGTCAGACCCCCAAAAGCGGTACAAGTCGTGTCGGAGTGTAGCCCAGAACACCCTGAGATACTACTGGAATATCTACCAGTAAATCTCCTGCCTCGGCCGAGGGCTTCGTGAAATGGCTCTCCTAGACACAGCACGACCTCACCCCCAATACCGGGAGAGACGAACCCCTGCAGATCCTCTCACTGCCTCCATATGGCTCGGGACTGTACCCAACTAAATCCTGTTTGCACGTCTCCTTTGAGCGTGGTAGGGTAGTAATCAAAGCACAGTGGGAACTCACACGAGACAAATGATGATCTCAGGTCGATGAACTAACCTGTACACATGTCACCTGGGAACTGCTATCTGACGTTTGGTATAATCCCAACTAGCAGGTTCCCAGCGAGTCCTGTCCGGTGTACTCATAATCCAATGAGCACCTGTATACATCTTAGGTGAACCAACTGACACCAGTGGCTTGTGATACCGGCCACCGCCCCTCGTCGGGGTCTCGATTGTATACACTAGTCTACTCTAGAGAATCGATGCCCTGTCTCGAAACTCCCACGACTAGGGACCTTTTAAGGATTTGCTTATAGACTCCAGCTCCCACGTATATGATCGCCCTCATACTGCTGGTAGTCAAGCAAGAATCCTAGGGGCTCTATCAACGTGCAATAGTGACCTGTAAGGTCACCTAAAGCAGTACACGATGATAAAGATAAACCAGATAGCATACTATCACCTCGAGTAAGACTGTCCTACCGGCATAGGTCCTCCCTCAATCATTGCAATCACGTGCCTGTGATCTAATAATTGACTCTGAGGGCACTATATCCTACAATCTCCCACTTGCACTCAAGGCTAATTATTGCGATGTCGCATACTCACAGCCCGTGTGATACCGAACACCTAACTCCTCTACTAGTCAGTCTCACAAAGCTCGTTTGCGAAACTATTGCGTTCGAGGAATAGCCTCAGTGAGTGGATCCGCTGTGATGTTTCTTTCTATGTCTTTCTATATATCATGTTCGCGGAAAAAGCCATCTCCCGAAATGAGCAATACCTGTCTTAGAATGTCTGGATATCTGATGGGACCTAGTTCATAAATGAACTCCAAATCCAAACTTCTCAGACTGTATCGACAACTGAACTTAATCAGTGTACTGCGCCATGCCTCCCTCAGTATCCGCCTGGACCACCTGTCCAAAATACTGCCCCTCGTCAGAGGGAAAACTTTGACTCTGACGAGCACCCTGTCGTCCATGTCACCTTGGAAGCCTGGAATGATAACCGTCTCCTAAAGGAGGCTGCCGTTATCAAATCCCTAGAACATCCACTTATGTTCTAAAACTGCTTCCGATCGTTTCTCCAGGATTGGATTAATATCAACTTATTGCATCTATTGCAAGAACAATATCTGGTGTGGTACTTGACATCTCATGATTGATTCAATTGCCTAAGCAAGTGATCTGCCAATCATGCACATCCCTCTCTACTTTAGTCTATACGACACCTTTAGAGAGGGTGACTCCATCACCTGCACGTACACTACCGTGCCAGGAGTCTTCCATTCTAAATACTCATAGAATGCTGTCTAAGTACCCAGATTGGGAAACTACCCAAATCTAGATCTAACACTATAGATCTAGTAACCAGAATGTCTGATATAATATCCAAGTCCTATGTGGAGAAACCACTGTGTGACAACCAAAGTTTAACCGATCGTAGTATAGGAATTTCACTTCCTACTCTGTGTATGTCATCCAAATACCAGGACATCACACCCTACTACCTTCTTAACAGATCCATCCCCTATTCTGATGAAGTCAAACCTATGACTTCACATAAGAAATAGATGATCTATCTCCGCTATATCTGCTTTAGTCTATAAATAGACATAAGCCACCTGTCCACCAATGCTTCCGCTGCTCCCACTGACTACGACAACCCTCTGGCAGAGTCATATAGACGTACACTTCTAAAGCAAGTTTAGAACGACGCTATACTCATCCTCCTGCCGGGTCTCACAGCTTGGAACAACAGCAATGGCAAGTCTGGGTAAACAAGAACATCCCTGTCACCATCCTTGAGGCTACCGGAGTACCTCTCGGGTGCCTGAGGTTACCCACCATATCTGCGGAGTGGCCAATGGAATGTCAAGCCAGATTGAATCTTTAGGTTCCTATCAAACTTTTAGTAATCGTTTGCGGTTCTGGAATCACTTCCAGTTCTACCATAATCCCACTACTGTTTTCTGAAAAAAAATCCATTTCTTTTAAAATTGTGGCGAGTCAAGAACAATATCACTATTGATCTTCCAGATGGTAGAAAGTCAACCCTCGTCATAGCCTGGGTCAACCCACAAACAGCCATTACAGAAACGTGCCGTGAGTTATCCAGAGTCTGGTTTTAAGCATAAGCTGGACAACTCCCCGTACCTTAACATCGTCAAGATACGAACTGTTCTATATCCAATACAAAAACAGAGGCACTGATTTAATTGAACCAGATTCAAATCATGCAGCTGTCTCCAGTGCATGTCAACTAAATGGAAAGAGGCCGATCAACGTTACTCAACTTAGGAATGCTTCCAATTATGAGTAACCTGAAAGAGAAGCAAGTTCTCTTAATCATTACTATCAACTGAATTCCCACAAGTATCTACTTCTTCGATCACCTTGAAGAATCCCGATACTTGCAACACCTGGTTCTCTACTTTATTCATATACCTATAACTTCTCAAAACTTGGACCTTGTATTTCTACGAAACACTTGTCTAAGAACTAGAGAAGTCATAAGTAAAACGAATATAGTACGAGGACCAACCCCTCTGTCCTAATGGACACTGGACGATATACAATACTCTGTATAAGTCCCCTGAGTCCAGTAACTCATTCCCTGTGTGTTGTAGGTCGAAAACTGCACTTATGGTTATGAAGAATTACACCGTTGTTTTATGCTCCTTACCTAACCATCCACTGATATAGGTAAATGTCACGGACATAATTTCAAAAAGGTATATCTCACTCTATGAAAATAGACGTACGGATATATCAATTTGAAATTGGTGCATAACAACGGATATTCAAAACCAAATATTTGCCGTCCGACAAACAACCCAGGTGACTTCCTCAAATATCACCAATTACAACGAATCCCGATATAATGAGGATGATCATCTAATTCCCAATAACTTACTCCCACTCATCATCTGTAAAACCATACAGATGTGAGAATCATACCTGGTAAATACATACCCTGGAGCAAGTGTCTAATTAGGAAATCAGTTTTCTTTTAACAGTACACAGTGAAACTGAAACATTGAAATGTTTCGTAGGGGTATCCGGGTATTCCTAGTAATACCTCTTCCATTATCCAGATTCACAACTGTAACCGTATATTTCTTTACTACCTCTCCAAATCCCTTCATATGTCTTTAGTCATTATCTTCTGCACACCCCTTTAGGCCAAATGGTTTTCTTCCTTCCCTACCGTTCGGCACCAGCCTATGGTTTGGAAGAAGACTATCCAATAAGCATAATGGGTGTACTATCCTAATCCTAAGAGCACTCGCAATGCAAGAGAAGGTGAAGATAAAAGACAACCGAATAAACCTGAGTCAAAAACTTTCCTGTGGCTAGAGCAGCCTTAATCTCTGTGTCCAAACCTTGTTGAAAGCGACGGCCTCTGATCTCGTCCGTCGGTATCAAGTGTGCCGCGAATCTGTTTAAAGATTGTGTTAGCTGTGTAGTATGTGATAATTAAAAATTGAACTATTGTGACATATCTTACCGGCTTAACATGGTGAATTCAGCATCGTATTCATCTACCGATTTATCCCACATTGAACCCTGTTGTAGATGAATAAACTGCTGCTCCATTGCAAACCTGGCAGTCACAGGGAAGTATTTCGCGTCGAACTTCTCGCGAAACGTTTTCCATTCAATCGGCTGTACCAAACGGCTTTCTTCCGCCTTCCACCAGTTGCGAGCATTATCCGTGAGCTGTAGTTTTGCTACACGGATCCAAGCGTTGTCTGGCACTTGAGCTGCTGCCAGATCGTCTTCGATGCTTTATGCCCACTCTTCCGCTTCAAGAGTGCTTCCTTTACCAGAGAACTGCTTGGGGTGTAAATCCCTGAATTGCTTTACTCCCGGCGCATCGGTCTCAGGACGGTTCAGAAGTTGTTGCTGTCCCTCGAGAAGATCGCGGATCGCCTCAAATAGCATTGTTTGCTTGGTGGGTGGTGCAGGAACAGCTGGTGTAAGAGGTAGTGCTAAAGGGGTGTTGTTGACGTTGGTGCTGGTGTTGTTCGGGGAATCCATAACCTTGAAGAAAAATTTGGGTTAGGACAGATTCAAATACATGAAATGGCAAGATTCAAGGAATTGAAATTTGCAAGATTCAAGGAATATGAATTGTAAAGAATGTTTTAGTTGCTGGTTCTTGTGTTATATTGCTTAGGTTATTCACCCAGACCAGAACTGCATGACAGGGATTCATACAGCTCTGACCTGCATGGGCCACCAACAAAAGCTGTCACGCCGCGCTTCCCAGTGTACGGCAAACGGGACGCGGCGAGGTCCGCTACGTATGTACTCAGAAGTATATACGCTAAGCGTAGCTAAGCAGTATAGAAATAAATACACAAGAGACAGGAGTATAAAAAGAACATCAACTTTTATTTATTAACATTCTTTGTACAATAAATGAAAAGGAAATTCAACTGAAATAAAGATGCCTAAACAGTGGCATAATAGGAAATGAAAAAGTACTGAAAAGAAAAGTGTACAATGAAATTATACTGCAGGGTCTTGAGTAAACTGCTCCAAGTCTTCTTGTGATGGCTCAACTTCTGCCGGGTCCAAGTCACCTGACGACATTCAAAGAAGAGATAAACTGAATGTCGTCAGCGAACAGATCGCTCGGTAAGTCCCAAAGGTAAGAGGGAATTAGAGAAGACAGAATAAGAAAATACATTTTAAAGTGTAAACTATTGTTGTAATGTTATGTCAACGCTGTTGTTTGTAGCTTGGTACAGAAGGATGCCAGTATATACGAGGGGGGTCTCTATATGCTAGAGACCAGGGCAAACGGAAAGTACAAGGAACCGTTAAGCCACGGTATAACAGCAACGGAATATAGGTTAGGTGTCTTAATCTGACCATCTCGTGCCACCTTTAACACCTTCCATACCAATCTACCCCTTAAACCCCGTAGTGTTTTAACAGTATTGTGGTGTGGTTTTATGTAAGTTGGATGACTGACCAAAACCATGATATCAGTAAACGGATTGTATCAGGTAATTGGAATAATGGAATAATGGATTTATATCCATGGTTTGATTCAGTCAGGTTGAATAGATTGTTAACTGGATTCAGGGATTCATGTGTTCATGTTGAGTTGGAATATTAAAGAATATAGATTTACTTGAATAATATTCAAGTCAGAAATAGTCAGACTCAAACCCGAGTCAGACTAAAAGAAAAGTAATTTGAAGTTCTATAATTGTTAGGGTCCTTATTGTAATTTATAGAACTTGAGGGAGTTTTATGTAAAAAGTACTTTTGTAAGTATTTATTATTCGTCTTTATAGTTATAATGAGTGTAAATTTTATTTGTGTTATTCTAGTGAATATATCCTAATAAAAGTATTAATTTATAATATTGATTTATTTGAAATTCATGGTATTTAAATGTAACTTTTAATCCCGTAATTTTTAGGAAAAGATGGAAACTTTATCTTATAATAAAATAGGTGTTTAAATGATAAATATTCATATGTTAATACAAAAATAATTTTTAATAAATATTTTATTTTCCAAAAAAAATCTCATTTTTTTAAATGTCGTATTTTAAACCTTTCGAGATCGAATGCTCCTTGCGGAGGTCTGAATCTCGCACTATTAAGCTCGAGGGTGCACGATAAATCGTACAATCCCTAACGAGTTCCCCAAATATGGGTTGTAGTGGCGCTTTGCAAAGATTTAATAAATACTATTCATTTAGAAAACGGTTTTATAAAGATAAGGTATTTATTTGTAAAAGGGTGTAAATTTCCGTATTTTAGTTTCTAGGGTTTCCTAAGCCAACTAGCCTATTTCTAAAGGTCTAAACGACAAGTCATTAGAAGTCTCAAATCGCCTCTTCACCGCCCATTGCGGCCAGATAAGTGCCAGGTAAGTGGGAGGCTCTCCACTACAAGTAGTGGCCCTAATTAAGTAATCACTTGCCTTAGACATACTTGCCTAGACACCGCAAAGTCAGGTTTAGATAAACGATCGATGTGCAGGGTTCCTAGGCACTCTAGTGAGGTCTCCCAAGCCATCAACCATGGCAATTTCAAAAATTATGGTGCCTACAAACCCTAAAGTACGGATCGTTTGCTAGATATCTAGGCGAACAAGAACTAGTTAACAGTTAACTATATAAAATACGGAAATACAACCTTTGTAGATCCGGTGCTCCACCTCCATAGCTCCGCAACGAGGTCCTCTCCGCTGTCCAAATCAAATCCGGGCTCTAGGATCGGCTTCGTCGGAGAATGGGCAAGCTAGGTCGTCGATGTCCATGCCGAAGATGATCTACGTCGAGGCATCGATGAATCAAGCTCCACCTTCACCAAACCCTAAAATCTTGTGAAGGAAACACACTCTACTACTTGGCAAGAGGTAGAGGATGAAGAAATAGGAATTGGGTTAACTTTAGAATTGGATTTCTCACTCATATCCAACAATCACCATTGATGGACTTTGCTTTTCTTCATTTGAAGAAATGAAGAAGAAGAAGAAAGATATTATGATAAGTTAATAGAAAATGAAAAGAAAATGAATTCCTATCATAATATTAACTAGAGTTAAGTGTAGAGAATGAATCATGGTTAGTGGGAATGGTTAGGGTTAAGGATGAGATAAGTATGGTTGACTTGAACAAAGCTTCATGAAGCTTCAACTAAAGAACAAAAGAAGCCACCATTCTTTTCTCATTTTCATTTATTCATTTATCAAAAATAAAAAGGATAAATAAATAGATAAATGAATAACAAATAAGAAACCCTAAACTATTTCATTAACCAAGGTTTAATCTTTACACTTGAACCCTAGCATGACATGTATCATCAAACATGATACAAGCAAGTGCACAAAAGTATATCGCATATACAATGCGCACACCCGAGCGAGAAAATCCATCTTAAGTAAACCGATACTAGTTGATGCAAAGCAATATATCAAATATATAAATATGCATTAAATCATTAAATCAACATTTGATTCAATGATCCGGTCATGCGCACATAACCGACTGGTATCTAATATATCGGCTTATCGAATCAACGCTTGAATCGATAACTAGGTTATATCGCATACAACCTTTCGATATATTTATCGCGAGAATAGAATACGGTATCACATACACGCATTATTCTCGGTCCCGCACATATCTCATATGCGCTCCTATTTCGTTTCGCTTGACCCAGGAAACCTCTGTGTAGGACTCTAAAGACTCGTCAATACGCCGGCAGCGGATGATGATCATATCAAACATCCACAAGCCGCAAGCGGTCTGCTAAACGTAACGGCCACCCGGGTATTGAGCGATCTGAAGATCGACGAGCAAGCCCGCTCACACTCCAGTGAATCCGACCAGTAACACTACCGTACAGTCCGGTCTGATCGTCTGATATGTTGCATATCTCGCCTAGGGGTGGTAAACGTCAGACCCCAGTAGCTCGATAAGTCGTGTCGATATGAGGTCTATAACTGTTCGAGAAACTACTGGTAACACTTACCAGTAAATCTCAGCAACCCTGGCCAGGGATTTCCTGTTATAGCCAATCGAACACAGCGCAACATCAACTCCCATATACCGGGAGAGACGAATCCCCTCCTATCGCTCATTGCCTCCATGTGACTCGGGACTGTACCCAAAAACCACCGTTTTGCACGCCCTCTTGGACGTGGTAAGATGGAAATCAAAGCACAGTGGGAACCACACAAGACTCTATGACGATCTCGGGTCAACAGACTACTCTGTACCAGTGTCACCAGAGAACTGCCATCTGACGTGAGGTATAATACCATCTGGGAGTTCTCGGCGAGTCCGTCCAGTGTACCCAGTCTCTACTGAGCACCCGTATATCTCCTCTGATGTCAAACACCGATGGATATGGGATCATCCATCGCCCATCTGTATGGGTCGAGAAGGTACACGCTAGTCTACTCTGGTATATCGATGCCCCGTCTCGATACACCCTCGACTAGGGACTGTGAAGGATGTACTTATGGACTACCATGTCCCCACTAGTATGATCCGCATCATAGTCCAGGTAGTCAAGTACAGATCCTAAGGGCTTTACCAACATGTAACAGAGAGACAATCAGTATACACGTTAAGGTAAAGTTCAACCAGATAGCATACTATCATGTCGAGCAAGAAAGTCCTCCCTATATATGTCCCAGCATCCACTACAATATACATCCTATGTATAGTAATGGCCTCTAGGGCATACATATAACTAACAATCTCCCACTTGCACTAGGGCCATCTGTAGCAGTGGTTTGAAGTATCTCATACTCAACCATCCCATAAAAGTCTCTCTCTGGGAACAGGCCTTTGTGAGTGGATCCGCTGTGTTGTCCTCAGAATCTTCTCTCCTAACCTCGATCTCCCTGGAGATCAACCATCTCCATGATCAGGCGATGCTGCCTTAGAATAAGTCTGGATCACTGATGGGACCGGTGTTCCTCGGCATGAGCCACAACTCCATTGTCTCACAATGGTAGGAACGTAGTTCATCTCATGAACCAATATACACCCAAACAGCCTCTTTGGTAGCATCTTAAGTAGCGATGTATCCTGCCTTTATCGTCTAGTATGTCACGGTATCTAGCTTGGAACTCTTCCAACATACCGTCCCTTTACTGAGGGTAAAGACAATGCCTGTGACTGACACTCAGTCGTCTTTATCACCCTGGAACCATTCCAGTGATTCTCCTCAGGATCGGTTGATACCGTCTCACTACAATTAGTGAGTATCCTAACATCCATTTAGATCTATCTCATAGATCCAAAATCCAGGATTTAGTAGGTATCACTTTAATCCTATGTTGAGAATCATAGTGATAAGCGGAGATTGATCGAGCGTAGCATAGGAAACTCCTTCCCTATTAAAAGTATGTCATCCACGTATTCTACGAGGATCACCACCATACTCTCTACTACCTTTTTGTTTATACAAGGTTCATCTACCATTTTGATGATGTCAAACTCTTTGACTAATTCATCAAAACAGATGTTCCAACTCCGCGATGCCTGCTTTATCCTATAAAGCATCTTGCACACGTTTCCGCTGCTCCCACTGTCTACGAAGCCCTCTGGCTGTGTACTTACAGACGCACTCTTCTAAATCATCATTTAGAAAAGCAGTCAAGACACCCAACCACCAGATATCGCAGTCATGGTATGCAGCCGTGGCAAGTAGGATCTGGATGGACTTAAGCATAGATCCTTGAAAAAGTTTCATCATGATCCACGCCTGGTCAATGAAGAAAACCTTTAACAATTCTAGCTTTGAAAGTCTCAACTTTTCCATGTACACCAAGTAATCTTCTCAAGATATACTTGCTCCTGATGGGGATTTAACCCTTCAGATCTTGCAGCTAAAGTCCATACTTTGCTGGTGTATAAGGATTCCATCTCAGATCACTAAGCATCCAGCCATTCTTACAGAGTCTTACTCCTGATGGCCAGCTCGAAACTAGTTGGGTCATCATCTCATGATGCAATCCTCGCTCCCACTGTCATAGAGAAACTGAAGTATCTCTCAGGTGGGTGAGGAACCCTACTAGATCGGCGGAGAGGCTGAGGTTCGTTGGTATCTACTGAATACTTTGGTTCTATCAAATCATCAGCTGTAGTTTGTATAGCTGGAACTTTTCCAGTTCTACATTACAGTCCTTGCCTCGAGCTTGTCCGGATTTTGTTTTTAGACATAGGCCGGGCAACTCCAAATCTTAACTGGCTTAAGACATGGGCTCTTCCCTTTCCATATCTCATATGGAGTGGTAGGCAACTGATTTGATTCGAACCCTATTCAATAGGTATGCAACTTCATAAGTGCATAACTCCCAGAAGGAAAAAGGTAACTCAGTAGTACTCATCATAGAGCACACCATATCAAATAGGGTGTATCTGCTCCGCCCCGATATACCATCGTGCTATGGTGTATACGGAGGAGTAATGCTGAGAGAGAATCTCATTCTCCTTTAGAATAGTCCAGTATTTCCGTGCTCAAGTATTCTCCTCCTTGATCTCATCATAGGACATAATACTTATACCCGTATTTTGGTTCTCTACTTCTTACTTATATTCTGTGAATATCTCATAAGGTTCGGACTCATGTTTCAGCAGGAACATATGACTGAATCTTGAGAGATTATCAGAGAACGTAATGAAGTATAAAGAACCAGTCTTGGTATTTGTAGACAGGGGACCTTCATACATCAACATGTAACATCCCAAGAGTTTACTAACTCTTTCTCTGTTTCCAATAAACAGAGCTGTGGTCATCTTATCTTTGTGACATGACTGGCGAGTTTCACAAGATGTAAATTCAAACTGATTTAAATATGCATCTATATGTAACTCTAGCTAGTCGGGTCGCATTGATCTGACCTAGTCTACAATACCTCAAGAAGAATTCGTTCATTTCTGAACTATTCCTCTCGTGTGTGTTCCGTATATTAAGAATTGTAGTTTGATTTAGAACATTAATGCTTTTAGATAACGTGCCTGAACCGATCAACTTTTGATATAGGAAATGTTCAAAACATTATCCAACAATACAAAATTATATCCTTTCTTTTCTAACAAAGAGAGTGATATGATTTGGTATATCAGGTTCGGTATCTAACAACATTCGTTCAGAATCAATGTATTCAGGTAATACAGGGTGACAGTGACCGACAGACTTGGCTGCAACACTTGCCCCGTTTTCTACCTCATGAAACTTATCACCCGTTCTCAGTTCTCTACCTCTCTGTAGCCCTATGTAACAAATTACATATCTGGGATCCTGATCTGGTATCACATACCCAGGACGTAAAGGATACTGAGAAACAGTTCTTCGTAATGAACACACCTGAAGATGATGCATCAGCATGCACTCTCTTCGTTTGGGCGGCACGGGAATTCTGGTAATCCCTAATTTCCTGCTCTGTCTTATAACATTTATAAGTTGGAGCGGGACCAACGTTCCCCAGCTCAGTATAACAAGCGGGTTCGGTCAATAATCCGTATTATTATCTTGATTAAGGCGTGATATGGTCGCTACCTGGAGAGAGAGAGAAGAAAACACTCAGCGTGCGCTCTGTCAAGAATAGATTGGTTTTTATTTTATCTAATCAGGATGGCTCCCACTGCTTTTTATCAAATCTTCCTTCAAACCCTAAAAGGAAAGACTAGCTGGGATTAATTACACACTACAAGTTCGCCAATCTTTCAGCCAGGCCAGTGTCGGTACTTTGAGGGAGGTCCCCCGTGCTTTCGCACGAACCTAATTACAGTAAACCTCGTTTTCCCAGAGGCGTAACCCCGTTAACACCTTTCTAGACACCTACTTGATCGGCTAATTGTAATGTATAAAACTCTCCCAGGAGTAACACTTACTCGCAGCGGGTATCGGGATCCAACTATCTCATAGAAGGTATGCAATCTCATTGCAAATCTCAACACTTGAAATTCCCGATAATATTTTGCCCCTAGCGTCCTATGACCTTGACGCAGGCCAACAAACCATAGTCCGCTAGTCAAGTTCAACCCGTCATTTCCTGATTGAATTAAACCCACCCGCACGACCCTTGACGCAGGCCAACAAAGTCGCACGACTACCCTAATCCAATCACATCATATGCTTATGCAGATAAGCACCAGTTAGCTACCGCACACTACGCCTTGACGCAGGCCAACAAACGTAGCACGAATACTAACTACTACTTATCTGAAATGACGGAGGGCTACGACAGGTTTTTCTTAAAACCTATTGCGTAATGAACTTGATATCGTTGTAGAATCAAATGATTTTGAAATGGAGTGTTTTTGAGGCTTTTCTAGTTTTGCTAAAGGAGTCACTCCCGGTGAAGGGATCGTCGGTCCTTTCCTCGTCGAATGAGGTGCTGGATATATCACATATATCACTGTGCAAAGCAAAAACACTTAAAAGCAATCAAAAGACAAACCGAGTGTGTAGCATCTGCCAGTTATTGCTAAAGGAGTCACTCCCGGTGAAGGGATCTCGGTCCTTTCCTCATCGAATAAGGTGCAGGATATATCGCATATACCGCTGTGCAAAGCAAGAACTGTAGCTACCTGTTTTATTTTGAAATTCGATTCTACAACATCTTAGGTTTCTTTTAATTCATTAATCATATTAATGAAGTCCCATCATTTAAGTACCTAAACATCACAGATAGATATGACGTACACTTATGCCATCCGCATTCGCCTCGATGTCCCCTCGTGCACCGTTAGGTTAGGTAACTAACGGCAGAGCAGGGCAGGGCTAGCGCGGGTGTAAAACATAAGTAACGTCTATATAATATATCATATATACTATATACTATATCCATCACAGAAACATCACATGATCTCATCACAGATATCGCAGCAGAAGAATCATATGAAATATTGGATATACTAGGACGTCCGTGTTTTTAATACGAGCCAGTATAAAACACGGATTCCACGGTCGTGATGAATAGCCAAACCCACACCCCTAGACCCCTACGAGAGCGGCAAGCAACCCTGCCAATTCTGGAGTTAGGAGACCCGGACTCGACTCCTCGAGTTGGTCTCCCACTGGACTCCAGAACCCGGTTACTTGTGCCCTCCTCCTTGGGTCTATCCTAGTGCGGAAAAGTAAATAATATACAATAGGTGACAACTCCCGCAACCTGGAAGCGCCCCAATAAAAGAATATTACATACAAGTTTTTACATGAATGAAAATGAAAAACACTCATCTCACATAAAAACCCCCGGCTATTCAAACACGACGATCCAATATAACATATCCAGCAATACATAACATCACATGTCATCAACGTAAGTAAATATGTCCATCCCAATTTTCGTTGACATATAGCAACGAAACCGGCGATATCACATTTTACACTTACGGTCACAGAAAAGAAAGTGTAAAACTACAACAGTTGGAATCCGCAATCTGCATAGACATCGCATGCCTAATCAAATGAATACCTTAGACATCACATGCCTAACAATTATAAACCCCGCATTTTAGTCTCATTATCGAAAACACTTTTCAATATCAAGTCGGGCAATTCAACAAGATTCCCGACATCCTGATCGAATACTCGTCGCAAACTTCAGTAGACGGCCGCACCCCCAATACCGTCGACGAAGTGCACCAAGGCGGAACACCGCTACCGCGAGCACCCGGAGGGATGCTTTCGGCGACGGGGTTCTCCTACAGTCACTTGGTCGGGGCTATGGAGTGAAGCTGTCTATTAAGTTTATCCGGCGAATATCCGCGTACGCTACGTGATTGCGACGGACTTTTGATCACATCAAAAATCCGTGGCAACCGATCAAGTGAGACTAAATTGCTACGTTTATAACATTCATTCAGTTATCTCATAACTTATTGTGAATTCCAATTATTGTATCCCATTCCAGATAAACAGAAAATGTTAAACTTTTCGATCGAACAATCGAACACCCAAGTTTTCCCGATACTGATCAACACATGAAACTGTAAGTGCACGGCGGCACCCCGGCCGTCAATCCGACGCCGGAATGCGGAAGCGGTGAATAACTTAAATTTTGCGGACTTAGCAAACCGGCACCACCGCGCACTTTAACCGGATCGAACCATTAACTAGTCTAAGCTATCTACAAGAAAGGGAGTAGAGATATACCGACGATCCAAGTCCTCCGGTCTTCTCGTCATGGTCCCGATCTCCTGCGGAAAAGTCCCGTCTCCTCCTCGTCGCCGGAAGTGCACCACATCGCCTTCTTCGTTTACGGGCTCCCACCTCAATGCCGAGGCAACTCGGGCACGAAGCCGGCTACTCGACGTGCCCAAGATTCGCTGTAGAATGAGTGGTGTAGAGATCCATGTCTCATTTTGGGGTTAAGGAGGTGCCATTTGGTGGAGGATAATGAGATGAGCTTTTTGGAGATGGTGTAGTGGGAATTTTCCAACATGAAAGAACCAAAAATTCCCACAACAAAGTTTTGGACAGCCCCAAACAAGGGGGAGGCCGGCCATGCTCTAGTGAGGGAGGGAGAGAAAATGAGAGGTCTTCCAAAAAGAATGAAAAGCCACCATGACAATAATGCAAAGAGGGCATCATGAAAGAATATGATGACAATACCAAAACCACACTCAACACCACCATCATCACCTCACAAAGTCCAACCATGATGAGAAAGGAAAAGTCAAGCCATCATGATAGTAATATATGCAAAGACCCCCTCCACAAATGCCTATTTGCAACAATGCAAATAAACCCTCCTCCACCAATCTTCGGCCAATGAACGGAACAATGGGAATTGGCCGAAACGGAAAGCAAACTGGCAACTCCAGAAAACTGGTCCCGTAATAAATTACAGGATAACCCCGATACTGTGCATACACACCCGCATCTGTATTTCGACCGAAATACAAATGCAATGAGACAAAGTCTACACTGTACTATACTAGGATCCGGCTTATACCAAAGCCGGCTAGTAATATCTGTTCGATCCTGATCCGTGCAATACCGCACGTATCTGATGGAACCCTGCCATATAACCATACGGCCTATAGTACAAACTGTCCGATCCTGATCCGTGCAATACCGCACGTATCTGATCGGACCTTGCCATATCTCCATACGGCCTCTACAACCTTTCGCCCGAAAGCTGAGTAACTGAATGTGGGGGACTCTAAAGACTCGTCAACACCTTGGTTGTGGATTTAACCACTAGCACGTCAGAGGTATAAGCCAATACGTAACGGGCTACCAGGTATTGACTAAAAAGGACGTCGATGAGCGAACTCATCCTGACACCCTACTGAGCCTGTCAGTGACAATATCCGTGCAGTCCGGTCCGTTCGTCTATGAGTATCGCATGGCGGGCCTAGGGGGTTGGTAAAAGTCAGACCCCCAAAAGCGGTACAAGTCGTGTCGGAGTGTAGCCCAGAACACCCTGAGATACTACTGGAATACCTACCAGTAAATCTCCTTGCCTTGGCCAAGGACTTTGTGTAATGGCTCTCCTAGACACAGCACGACCTCACCCCCAATACCGGGAGAGACGAACCCCTGAAGATACGCTCACTGCCTCCATGTGGCTCGGGACTGTACCCAACTAAAACCTGTTTGCACGACTCCTTTGAGCCGTGGTAGGGTAGTAATCAAAGTACAGTGGGAACTCACACGAGACAAATGACGATCCCCAGGTCGATGAACTAACCTGCACACATGTCACCAGGGAACTGCCATCTGACGTCTGGTATATGACCAACTAGCATGTTCCCGGCGAGTCCTGTCCGGTGTACTCATAACCCAATGAGCACCTGTATACATCTTAGGTGATCCAACTGACACCAGTGGCTTGTGAGACCGGCCACCGCCCCTCGTCGGAGTCTCGACTGTATACACTAGTCTACTAATGGAGTATCGATGCCCAGTCTCGAAACTCCCACGACTAGGGACCTTTTAAGGATAAGCTTATAGACCCCCAGCTCCCACTTATATGATCGCCCTCATACTGCTGGTGGTCAAGCAAGAATCCTAGGGGCTCTATCAACGTGTAATAGCGACGTGTCATGTCACCTAAAGCAGTACACGATGATAAAGGTAAACCAGATAGCATACTATCATCTCGAGTAAGACTGTCCTACCGGGATAGGTCCTCCCTCAATCATTACAATCACGTACCTGTGACCTAATAATTGACTCTGAGGGCACTATCTCCAACAATCTCCCACTTGCACTCAAGGCTAATTATTGCGATGTCGCATACTCACAGCCCGTGTGATACCGAACATCCAACTCCTCTACTAGTCAGTCTCACAAAGCTCGTTTGCGGAACTATTGCGTTCGAGGAATAGCCTCAGTGAGTGGATCCGCTTAGTTGTTTCTTTCTATGTCTCTCTCTATATCTCAAGTTCGCGGAGAAAGCCATCTCCCGAAATGAGCAATACATGTCTTAGAACGTGTCTGGATGTCTGATGGGACCTAGCTCATAAATGAACTCCAAATCCAAACTTCTTAGACTGTATCGACAACTGAACTTAATCAGTATCCTGCGCGCCATGCCTCCCTCAGTATTGGCTTGGACCACCTGTCCAAAATACTGCCCCTCATCAGAAGGAAAAACTATAACTCTGACAACCTCCTTGTCGTCCATGTCACCTTGGAAGCCTGGAATGATAACCGTCTCCTGAATGAGGCTGTCGTTATCATATCCCTAGAACATCCACTTATGTTCTAAAACTGCTTCCGACTGTTTCTCCAGGATTGGATTAATGTCAACTTATTGCATCTAGTGCAAGAACAACATCTGGTGTGGTACTTGACATCTCATGATTGACTCAATTGCCTAAGCAAGTGATCTGCCAATCATGCACGTCCCTCTCCCCTTTAGTCTGTAAGACACCTTTAGAGAGGGTGACTCCATTACCTGCAGGTACACTACCGTGCCAGGAGTCGTCCATCCTAAATACTCTTAGAATGCTGTCAAGTACCCTGATTGGGAAACCACCCAAATCTAGATCTAAAACCATAGATCTAGTAACCAGTATGTCTGATATAAAATCCATTTCCTTTGTGGAGAAACAACTGTGTGACGACCAAAGTATAACCGATTGTAGTATAGGAGTTTCCTTTCCTATTCTGTGTATGTCATCCAGATACCAGGACATCACACCCTACTACCTTCTCAACAGATCCATCCCCTATTCTGATGAAGTCAAACCCATGACTGTCACGTCAGAAATAGATGATCTATCTCCGCTACTTCTGCTTTAGTCTATAAATAGACATAAGCTTCCTGTCCACCAATGCTTCCGCTGCTCCCACTGACTACGACAACCCTCTGGCAGAGTCATATACACGTACACTTCTAAAACTGGTTTAGAACGACGCTATACTCATCCTCCCGCCGGGCCTCGTAACCTGGAACAACAGCAATGGCAATTGTGGGTAAACAAGAACTTCCCTGTCACCGTCCTTGAGGCTACCGGAGTACCTCTCGGGTGCCTGAAGTTACCCACCTTATCTGCGGAGTGGCCAATGGAATGTCAATCCAGATTGAATCTTTAGGTTCCTTATCAAATCTTCAGTAATCGTTTGTGGTTCTGGAATCACTTCCAGTTCTACCATACTCCCACTACTGTTTTCTGAAAAAATCCATTTTTAATAAAACTGTGGCGAGTCTAGAACAATATCGCTATTGTTCATCCATATGGTAGAAAGTCAACCCTCGTCATAGCCTGGGTCAACCCACAAACAGGCATTACAGAAACGTGCTTTGAGTTGTCCAGTGTCTGGTTTTAATCATAAACCGGACAACTCCCCGTACCTCAACATCGTTAAGATATGAACTGTTCTATATCCAATATAGAAACAGAGGCACTGATTTAATTGAACCAGATTCAAATCATGCAACTGTCTCCAGTGCATGTCAACTAAATGGAAGGAGGCCGATCAGCGTTACTCAACTTAGGAATGCTTCCATTTATGAGTAACCTGAAAGAGAAGCAATTTCTCTTAATCACTACTATCAACTGAATACCATATACAAGTATCTACATCTTCGATCACTTTGAAGAATCCCGATACTTGCTACACCTGGTTCTTTACTCTATTCAAATACCTATAACTTCTCCAAATTCGGACCCTGTGTTTCCACGAAACACTTGTCAAAAAACTAGAGAAGTCATAAGTAAACCGAATATAGTACGAGGACCAACCCCTCTGTCCTAATGGACACTGGACAACATACAATACTCTGTATAAGTCCCTTGAGTCTGATAACTCATTCACTGTGTGTCGTAGGTTGAAAACTGTACTTATGGTTAAGAAGAATTACACCGCTGTTTAATGCTCCTTACCTAACCATCCACTGATATAGGTAAATGTCGTAGACATAATTTCAGAAAGGTATATCTCACTCTATGAAAATAGACGTACAGATATATCAATTTGAAATTGGTGCATAACAGTGGATATTCAAAACCAAATATTTGCCGACCGGCAAACAGCCCAGGTGATTTCCTCAAATATCACCGATTACAACGAATCCCGATATAATGAGGATAATCACCCAATTCCCAACAACTTACTCCCACTCATCATCTGTAAAACCATACAGATGTGAGAATCGTACTTGGTAAATACATACCCTGGAGTAAGTATCTAATCGGGAAATCAGTTTTCCTTTAACATTACACAGTGAAACTGAAACATTGAAATGTTCCGATGGGGTATTCTGGTATTCTTAGTAATGTCTCTTCCAGATTCACGACTGTAACCGTATAGTTCTTTGCCACCTCTCCAAATCCCTTCATATGTCTTTAGTCTTTACCTTCTGCACACCCTTTTAGGCCAAATGGTTTTCTTCCTTCCCTACCGTTCGGCACCAGCCTATGGTTTGGAAGAAGACTATCCAATAAGCATAATGGGTGTACTGTCCCAATCCTAGGAACACTCACAATGAGAGAGGGTGAAGATAAAAGACAACCGAATAAACCTTATTCCTATTTCTCCTGAACCAGAATCCATCCCCGAACTGGAACCAGTTCCATTCGAGTTCGTATATAACCATACGATGGAGTATCCAAATAAACTGTGGATCTTCGTAGTGATACAGAGTGTCCTGGAGAAATACAAAGGTGATGTGGGAGTGGTAACGAAATATTTGGTTTGGTCGTGAATATCTGTTGCAATTTACTTTGCCCTCTTACTAATCCCTTGCTTTGTCTGAACTTAATACCTTCTGCACACCATCGTTATGCTAATTGGTTTTCTTCATTCCCTACCGGTCGGCACCAGCCTAAGGTTTGGAAGAAGACAATCCAATTTGCGTAATAGGTGTACTACCCCTAAACCAAGGAGTACTCGTAACCTGAGAGAGGGTAAAAGGAAAAGACAACTGAATAATCTTATCCGTTTTCTCCAGAACCTGAAACCATCCTCGAATAAATTCCTTCGAGTTCGTATCTAACCATACGATGGTTTTGTCCAATGGAAGTGGACGTTCGTAGTAATACGGGGCGTCCTGGAGAAAAGGGTAAAAGTAGGAGTGGCAATGAGGTTTGCAACTCTGACAATCCAAAAGCCGGTGTTTAAGAAGGTTCGGTCAACTTGGTCACTGAGTCAAAGTCTTAGGGTCGGGTCAAATGGTCGCTGCCAAAGAGAGAGAGAAAAGAAACACTCAGCGTGCACTCTAACCTAGATCAGAATGGTCACCAATTTATCTAATCTGGAATCCTCCCACTGTACCTCAAATTCTCCTCCAAACCTGTAAGAAGAATTAGTCGGGGTTACCCGAGGAGTAAACTAACTCATTAGTGGGAATCGGGATCCAACTCTCATCGCATGACAACGTGACGGAATCCGCTCACGTCATTACACTCCAGAAGGTATGCGCATATCTGGCAAGTTTCAGTTCTTTTGAAACTCCCGATGTGATTTCTGCCCCATGCTCTTATGACCTTGGCGTGAGGTCAAAATATCATAAGTCACATGTCAAGTTCTGCCCGTCATTATCCAGGTTAATTTGAACCCACCCGTACATACCCTTGACGTAGGCCAAAATAGTAGTACGACTGTCCCAAACCAACGCATCTATCTATGCAACAGATAAATACCCGGCAGCTACCAATCACTATGCCTTGGCGTGAGGTCAAAATACATAGCTTGAATACTACCGAATATTTAACTGAAATGACGGAGGGCTACGAATGGTTTCTGGCGAAAACCTTTAACGTAATGAACTTGATATCGTCGAAGGAACAGATAGCTTTTTAAAATATAGTGACGAAAACCGTTGCTAAAGAGGTCACTCCCGGTGAAGGGATCTCGGCTCTTTCCCCGTAGAATGGGGTGCAGGATATTCCAAATGAATACCACGGTGCAAAGCAAAAGTAATCGGCTATAGTGAAGTTAATGCCCTGACGCAAACTTCTGTCCAAGGGGTCACTCCCGGTGAAGGGATCTCGGCCCTTGCCTCGTCGACTGAGGAGCAGGATATTCCAATGAATACCACGATGCAAAACAAAAAGTAAACGTCCTTGCAATAACAGCTTTTTGAAAAGTGTTCCAACAACATCAGATTAGGTTTGTTTTTAACTTTGCATTGATCCGAATCAATGCAGTCCCATCAATTGATCACGCCAAAAAGAACGAAAATATACTGATGTACGTATATGCCATCCGCATTCGCCACTGGGTCCCGTCATTACCCGTTAGGTTAGCTAACTAACGACAGAGCGGGGACTGGACTAGCGCGGATGCAAAACATATACAACATCTACTAATATATATACCAATATATTATATTCGCTCAAGGCGTGAATAAAATGCAACATCACAGAGAATGAACAGCATCACAGAAACAATACAGATATCTGGGATCCCCGGGTTTCACAGAGCCGCTGAAACCCGACGTTCCCCTGGTCGTGTGGATAGCCTGTGCAATGTAATCCTAGACCCCTACGGGCGCGGCAAGTCACCCGCCAAAACCTGAAGCGAGGCAGTCCCCTTCAGCACCGTGAATGGACCACCCAGCACTTCACGGAATCCGGTAACTTGGGCACCCCTCCTGGGTCAACCTGTACCCCCTACGAGTGCGGCGAATAGCCCGCCAATCCTAGAGTGAAGCCCCCTCCGTCTCAATGCCATGAGATGCGGGCTTGTTGCCCTCCAGAACCCGGCTATCCGTGCACCCCTCCGCGGGGCAATCCTAGTACAGAAAGTAAAATATACATACAACGGGTACATCGACCGCAACCAGGTCGTGCCCCAAAATAATAATACAAACAGGCAGTGACGGCAGTCCACATGTCGGACGCTCGCCCCGCAATATCAAATGTACATAATACAACCACAACTGTACTAGTATTGCATCCAGGCTATCCCCCACGACCGATCCGCAACAACACAGCAAATACATAGAACATCAACGTGAAAATCACGTTCGCAAATCCGTCTAACCGGGCTATAGCAGTTAGACCGGATTTACCGATCAAGTGACATTCACGGTCGCAGATATAATGTAAATACTGTGAAAAATGTGTTTAAAATTTTCCGATTGATCAAACAATTAACAAGTGGGCCCCAAAGAAAACTGTATCACTCACAGAAACAATTGGCCCAACTTTAATATTCCAAAGCCCATATTTTAAGCCCAGAAGGCCTCTGTAAAAAAATGGTGAAGTGATGTGAATAGTGCGCGGCGGAAGGGCCGCACAAATGGGGTTTTCGCGGCGGTTCCGCGCTCCAACTGTGGAGTTACTTCGTCAAATTTTTACAGAACTCTTAGATTTTCCAGTACATCAATATTTTATAACCTGAAAAATTTTTCGAGACCAAAAATTTTCAACAGAAACTGATGCGAACTAAAATGCAGTTTTGGAACTTTTTTGATCGATCGGAAATGCAAACACATTACACAAAGCTAGACTAAGTTAATGGCGAGGCTCTGATACCACTGTAAGTGCACGGCGGCACCCCGGCCGTCAATCCGACGCCGGAATGCGGAAGCGGTGAATAACTTAAATTTTGCGGACTTAGCAAACCGGCACCACCGCGCACTTTAACCGGATCGAACCATTAACTAGTCTAAGCTATCTACAAGAAAGGGAGTAGAGATATACCGACGATCCAAGTCCTCCGGTCTTCTCGTCATGGTCCCGATCTCCTGCGGAAAAGTCCCGTCTCCTCCTCGTCGCCGGAAGTGCACCACATCGCCTTCTTCGTTTACGGGCTCCCACCTCAATGCCGAGGCAACTCGGGCACGAAGCCGGCTACTCGACGTGCCCAAGATTCGCTGTAGAATGAGTGGTGTAGAGATCCATGTCTCATTTTGGGGTTAAGGAGGTGCCATTTGGTGGAGGATAATGAGATGAGCTTTTTGGAGATGGTGTAGTGGGAATTTTCCAACATGAAAGAACCAAAAATTCCCACAACAAAGTTTTGGATAGCCCCAAACAAGGGGGAGGCCGGCCATGCTCTAGTGAGGGAGGGAGAGAAAATGAGAGGTCTTCCAAAAAGAATGAAAAGCCACCATGACAATAATGCAAAGAGGGCATCATGAAAGAATATGATGACAATACCAAAACCACACTCAACACCACCATCATCACCTCACAAAGTCCAACCATGATGAGAAAGGAAAAGTCAAGCCATCATGATAGTAATATATGCAAAGACCCCCTCCACAAATGCCTATTTGCAACAATGCAAATAAACCCTCCTCCACCAATCTTCGGCCAATGAACGGAACAATGGGAATTGGCCGAAACGGAAAGCAAACTGGCAACTCCAGAAAACTGGTCCCGTAATAAATTACAGGATAACCCCGATACTGTGCATACACACCCGCATCTGTATTTCGACCGAAATACAAATGCAATGAGACAAAGTCTACACTGTACTATACTAGGATCCGGCTTATACCAAAGCCGGCTAGTAATATCTGTTCGATCCTGATCCGTGCAATACCGCACGTATCTGATGGAACCCTGCCATATAACCATACGGCCTATAGTACAAACTGTCCGATCCTGATCCGTGCAATACCGCACGTATCTGATCGGACCTTGCCATATCTCCATACGGCCTCTACAACCTTTCGCCCGAAAGCTGAGTAACTAAATGTGGGGGACTCTAAAGACTCGTCAACACCTTGGTTGTGGATTTAACCACTAGCACGTCAGAGGTATAAGCCAATACGTAACGGGCTACCAGGTATTGACTAAAAAGGACGTCGATGAGCGAACTCATCCTGACACCCTACTGAGCCTGTCAGTGACAATATCCGTGCAGTCCGGTCCGTTCGTCTATGAGTATCGCATGGCGGGCCTAGGGGGTTGGTAAAAGTCAGACCCCCAAAAGCGGTACAAGTCGTGTCGGAGTGTAGCCCAGAACACCCTGAGATACTACTGGAATACCTACCAGTAAATCTCCTTGCCTTGGCCAAGGACTTTGTGTAATGGCTCTCCTAGACACAGCACGACCTCACCCCCAATACCGGGAGAGACGAACCCCTGAAGATACGCTCACTGCCTCCATGTGGCTCGGGACTGTACCCAACTAAAACCTGTTTGCACGACTCCTTTGAGCCGTGGTAGGGTAGTAATCAAAGTACAGTGGGAACTCACACGAGACAAATGACGATCCCCAGGTCGATGAACTAACCTGCACACATGTCACCAGGGAACTGCCATCTGACGTCTGGTATATGACCAACTAGCATGTTCCCGGCGAGTCCTGTCCGGTGTACTCATAACCCAATGAGCACCTGTATACATCTTAGGTGATCCAACTGACACCAGTGGCTTGTGAGACCGGCCACCGCCCCTCGTCGGAGTCTCGACTGTATACACTAGTCTACTAATGGAGTATCGATGCCCAGTCTCGAAACTCCCACGACTAGGGACCTTTTAAGGATAAGCTTATAGACCCCCAGCTCCCACTTATATGATCGCCCTCATACTGCTGGTGGTCAAGCAAGAATCCTAGGGGCTCTATCAACGTGTAATAGCGACGTGTCATGTCACCTAAAGCAGTACACGATGATAAAGGTAAACCAGATAGCATACTATCATCTCGAGTAAGACTGTCCTACCGGGATAGGTCCTCCCTCAATCATTACAATCACGTACCTGTGACCTAATAATTGACTCTGAGGGCACTATCTCCAACAGAAACAAGTATAACAACATTCCGTTCGTGCCTCAGTACCAACGATCCAGCCGTAGAAGGGTCAAGCCAACGCCTCACATGTGGCACGCCGTACTGCCCCAAACCCGAAGGTTCAAAGGGCAGTTCAAGACGGTCACATAATCGAGTTAAGGTTTGTGTCTTCTAGAGGGACCATCGCGTTACTTGCACTACTTAGAACGTCGTTAAACTACGGAAAAATCCAACACTTGGAAATTTCCCGACAGGGGAAAAATCGGGTATTTATATCCGGTCGAACTTTTTAACATATTCTAAAATTTATCCGGAAAACACATGGACAGAATTAGACTTTCCGATCGAAACAATGATTCCCAAAACAACTCAGAACAACTCAACTCTTGAGTTCAGTTTAAATATTCCAGGAAAATGAACATTGAATTTTACGAGTTACTGTGAAATTTGACACGTGTCGGCTTCTTATTGGCGGCCCTTCCGCCGCGCAAACCCCCTTTGTGCGGCGCTTCCGCCGCGCTTTTGTGGAATTAGAGTACCAAATTTCACAGTAATTCTTAAAAACGCCTGCTTGTTTTTCTGGATATTTTTAATTGCCAAAAATCAACAGTTTTGAAAAAAGTACAGAGAGCAATTTTGCAATGGGATTTTGGTTCGATCGGGTTTCTAATTCCGTCCGGGGATCGCCTAAGGCTCTAGCTAGGCTCTGATACCACTGCAGGGTTCCTAGGCACTCTAGTGAGGTCTCCCAAGCCATCAACCATGGCAATTTCAAAAATTATGGTGCCTACAAACCCTAAAGTACGGATCGTTTGCTAGATATCTAGGCGTACAAGAACTAGTTAACAGTTAACTATATAAAATACGGAAATACAACCTTTGTAGATCCGGTGCTCCACCTCCATAGCTCCGCAACGAGGTCCTCTCCGCTGTCCAAATCAAATCCGGGCTCTAGGATCGGCTTCGTCGGAGAATGGGCAAGCTAGGTCGTCGATGTCCATGCCGAAGATGATCTACGTCGAGGCATCGATGAATCAAGCTCCACCTTCACCAAACCCTAAAATCTTGTGAAGGAAACACACTCTACTACTTGGCAAGAGGTAGAGGATGAAGAAATAGGAATTGGGTTAACTTTAGAATTGGATTTCTCACTCATATCCAACAATCACCATTGATGGACTTTGCTTTTCTTCATTTGAAGAAATGAAGAAGAAGAAGAAAGATATTATGATAAGTTAATAGAAAATGAAAAGAAAATGAATTCCTATCATAATATTAACTAGAGTTAAGTGTAGAGAATGAATCATGGTTAGTGGGAATGGTTAGGGTTAAGGATGAGATAAGTATGGTTGACTTGAACAAAGCTTCATGAAGCTTCAACTAAAGAACAAAAGAAGCCACCATTCTTTTCTCATTTTCATTTATTCATTTATCAAAAATAAAAAGGATAAATAAATAGATAAATGAATAACAAATAAGAAACCCTAAACTATTTCATTAACCAAGGTTTAATCTTTACACTTGAACCCTAGCATGACATGTATCATCAAACATGATACAAGCAAGTGCACAAAAGTATATCGCATATACAATGCGCACACCCGAGCGAGAAAATCCATCTTAAGTAAACCGATACTAGTTGATGCAAAGCAATATATCAAATATATAAATATGCATTAAATCATTAAATCAACATTTGATTCAATGATCCGGTCATGCGCACATAACCGACTGGTATCTAATATATCGGCTTATCGAATCAACGCTTGAATCGATAACTAGGTTATATCGCATACAACCTTTCGATATATTTATCGCGAGAATAGAATACGGTATCACATACACGCATTATTCTCGGTCCCGCACATATCTCATATGCGCTCCTATTTCGTTTCGCTTGACCCAGGAAACCTCTGTGTAGGACTCTAAAGACTCGTCAATACGCCGGCAGCGGATGATGATCATATCAAACATCCACAAGCCGCAAGCGGTCTGCTAAACGTAACGGCCACCCGGGTATTGAGCGATCTGAAGATCGACGAGCAAGCCCGCTCACACTCCAGTGAATCCGACCAGTAACACTACCGTACAGTCCGGTCTGATCGTCTGATATGTTGCATATCTCGCCTAGGGGTGGTAAACGTCAGACCCCAGTAGCTCGATAAGTCGTGTCGATATGAGGTCTATAACTGTTCGAGAAACTACTGGTAACACTTACCAGTAAATCTCAGCAACCCTGGCCAGGGATTTCCTGTTATAGCCAATCGAACACAGCGCAACATCAACTCCCATATACCGGGAGAGACGAATCCCCTCCTATCGCTCATTGCCTCCATGTGACTCGGGACTGTACCCAAAAACCACCGTTTTGCACGCCCTCTTGGACGTGGTAAGATGGAAATCAAAGCACAGTGGGAACCACACAAGACTCTATGACGATCTCGGGTCAACAGACTACTCTGTACCAGTGTCACCAGAGAACTGCCATCTGACGTGAGGTATAATACCATCTGGGAGTTCTCGGCGAGTCCGTCCAGTGTACCCAGTCTCTACTGAGCACCCGTATATCTCCTCTGATGTCAAACACCGATGGATATGGGATCATCCATCGCCCATCTGTATGGGTCGAGAAGGTACACGCTAGTCTACTCTGGTATATCGATGCCCCGTCTCGATACACCCTCGACTAGGGACTGTGAAGGATGTACTTATGGACTACCATGTCCCCACTAGTATGATCCGCATCATAGTCCAGGTAGTCAAGTACAGATCCTAAGGGCTTTACCAACATGTAACAGAGAGACAATCAGTATACACGTTAAGGTAAAGTTCAACCAGATAGCATACTATCATGTCGAGCAAGAAAGTCCTCCCTATATATGTCCCAGCATCCACTACAATATACATCCTATGTATAGTAATGGCCTCTAGGGCATACATATAACTAACACGATGTCCATGACATATCGTATTTTCTTTTTAAAAGATTTTGTTTTAAAATTGTATTCAACTTAGAATTTCCAGAAAGGTTTATAAAGAAAATGGTATTTTAATGAAAAGTCTTGTATTTGCGTATTCTAAGTTTTGACGATATCAATTAGGGTTGTATTTGCGTGTGTGTAGAGGTAGGTCATTACCTCGTGACTTATTTTAAGGTATAGTGAAGTTTAGGGGTTAAATATGATAAATTAAATATGAGGGTATTTAAGTGAAAGAATACGGTATTTGCAAAAGTTATCATTTCATGCGTGAAAACTCATTCAAATTGATTTTTACAAGTTTAGTGGTCAAGATGAAGATGTTTAGGAATGATGGAATTGATTAGAAGAAGAAAAATAAACATTATGGTATTAATGTGAAAAGAATACGATATTACAAAAAAGCTATTATTTCATGTGAGAAACTTTGCCCAAATTAATTGTTATGTGATTAATAGTCATCATGAATATGTTTAGGTATTATGGAATTGGTGACAAGTGAGATTTTGTAGAAAAACCGAATCGAAAATCGGTTTGTTCCGATTTCCGTCGGGTTTCATAAGTTCGTATTTTTCAGAAGTAGAAAGAAGAAAAGAACGGGACTTACGGAGGAACTAGGGGAGTGGCCGAGGTGTTGTTTCGTCGCCGGTTGTTTTAAAGAACGTCGCCGGAAATCCGTCAGCGCTTCGCCGTGAACTCGGTTTCAAAGCACATCCTTCTTGTAGAAATTTTAAAAGAGTAAACCTAGTGTTTTGGGATGAGAGGGTAGAGGGTAGGGGGTCTATATATAGGGTAGCTAGGGTAGGGTAGGTGAAAGGTTTTATTTTAAAAAAAAATTGTAAAAATTAAAGAAAAAGCATTAAAATTTGAATTAAATTGGTTGTATTTAACATTTGAGAACCGATCAATTAAATTGGAGTTAGCAGGGGAGTTGGGAATACGAAAAGCCAAAACTTTCGTTTTGGCGACTCGGCCGTTCGGCGGCGCCGGCAGATTCGGCCGACCGACTCGGCCGATCCCGGCCGAGTCCGGTGGCCAAAACGGAGGGCGTCTTCTGATGGAGCTTATGGTATACTCCGTTTTTAGGGTTCAGTTCATCTTTTAGGAGTTATGGCCTGTGGACTGTTGGGCTTCCAAGAGTTTTAAAAGAAAAATAATCTAAAAATAATGTGGGGCATGAGATTCAAACTCTGGTGACTTGGTTCAGCAGTGCAAGGTATTACCAATGAGCTACAAGCTCCTTCTTGTAATTATTGTGGGAAAATAGATACTTAAAGTGATAACAATAACATTAAATACTCCAAGTATACTTCAAATTTAAATCAAATTTATGTATACAAAAATTGGAGTTGTTACATGATACTAGATCGATGATCATCGACGAGAATTAGGGATTTCTAGTGAAACTAGGGTTTCAACATTTATCCCTTATTCCTTCGTCGATATCATTCATATTCTAGCCTCTAGTAAATTCAAGAATCGATCATGGATTCCTAATTTCGAGCGAACACAATCAAAAAAGCATCGCAACGAAACTAGGTTGTCGATTCTTCAATTTGCTAGGGTTTACAAAACTCGTAGGACTTAAGAATCGTTTTAAGATTTGTTACATCATCATTCTATTGATCGTCTCGACTCCTTTACGAGCGGAGTTTTACTCAAACATCACAACAAGAACCACAATCACAAATTGAGATCTAATCATGATGCAAGAATTAAAAGAAAGCAAGATTAAAGAATTTCACCTTTTATTTATATCAACAATTCCGTTACAAATCGCTCAAGAACTACAAGAGGAAAGAACTCGATCGTCGATTTGGCTTCGCTCGTCTCCTTGAGTCGCGGATCGGCTTGGATCACTTGCTCGATTGAAGATCGGCTCGGCTCCTAAAAGGTTGAAGGCTTCTTGCTTGAATGGTACTCGGGATCTTGAATTTGGAATTGGATTTAGAATTTGGGGCTACAAGATGTGTCACTCAACTTGTAGATGGAATGGGGGGATGATGAATTGATTGAACAACCTTCACCCTAGATCTAGGCTCTCTTTTATAGACCTCCAAATTCTAGATCTAGGATTTGAAATTTAAATTTTCCCTCTACAAGTTTGTTATCAAAAGATTTGAATTTCCCTCTAAAAGTTTGTTAAGAGAGCCTTCTAGAAATAGTTTGTTAAGCCGAGCTTTCTAGATGCGCCACGTGGAGCTTCTGGGGACTTCTGGAAGCTTTGGCCGTTAGAGGAGAGCACGTGGCAAAATTTGAGCCAATGATCACATCATATCACCGCGGATCCGCGGCGCCAAGGGGGTTTGGGCCACGGATCCGTGGTCCTATGAGGCCCTTGGAGCTTAATTTTTCTTCTGTGGACTTGGGCTGATATTTGGGCTTTTGTCTGATATTTTAAATTTTATTTGGCCTTCTGTATTGCTACCAGATGTTTAGCCTTTGAGTTGGCGTATCTTTTATCAGTTCTTTTTTCAAATTTTTGGCTTTGCTTCTGGAATTTCCTGTATTAAACCCCAAAGCAAGAGTTGCGCAATACAAGGATGATGCGATGCCATGAAATACAGTCAATTTCCCTAGAAGTGCCGGTTTTAAAGTCTAACACATCCAATCTGGTATTTCAGAGATGTTTTGCTAATATGTGCAATATGAATACCGAACACTTCTAGATGAGTGCAAATGATAGGGAAATTGCCATGTTAAAAATGCAGTATTTTCGACTGATCAAATTCCCCCAAACTTATTTTCGATCGTCTCGATCGAACTGTTTTATTAAAAAGAGAAGGAGAAAATAAAGAAAGAGAAAAGCACACTTTTGTAGGCAACACGATTGCACTGAGCACGTGCAACAAGCCTTTAAACCTCTAGGTGTCCCTAGTAGGAGGAGTGTTGTCTCCTGAGGGTTTTCAGCGGATTGCACCCACAAAATCCAATAATAAAAGGAAGATCATGAATATTACATTTAAAGAAAAGAATTGTAAAAGAAAAGCCTTGAAAATTAGGGTTTCCAACTAAGCTAGCTTTTCGGTTGTCATGAGCCCTATCTTAATGGTCATGAAAAGCTGTCAGAAATCACGTCCTCCCTCAATAAAACATCGTCTTATTCTACATTCCTATCTTTCTTCCAAACATCGATCATATCACCCTGCGTGTGTGTAAAGACATCCCTACACCCGGAGAATTCAATTCAAGTTATCATACTCTTGCCCATCAGCCTCCATACTTTTTAATTAATGAATATTTAGATGAATTTGCTCACACACTTTCATGCGACTGTTAATATTTCTTGAGGTACTAACCGACCGATTACTCATGTGTTTTCTTATTTGGTGTATTTTCCTCGTCTTGCACCACCTTAGGCATAGCAGTGGCTCCCAGATCAGTTGGCCTTAGGGCACTAGGTGAAGAGGCACCCTCATTATATATTTTTTTATTGCCCTCGGTGATAACAAAACCAGTGTCCATTTTTCTCACCACTTTATATTTTATTCATTTTTTTTATTTCCTTCATACATCGGCTTTAAGACAAGAGCATTTCAAGGTATCCTCTACTATCCCGGGCTTTAAGACGTGTGTAAGTACGAATAGCAGGGTATCAACGTTCAAAATGTTTGGCTTTCCAGAATAGAAACTATTTTTCAGACTTATTTTTATTCTCAGATTAGTGACTTCCTCCATCTTACTAACCCTTGGGACAATGGCTCATAATTACTTATTACTAGTTCGTATAAGAAAACTTCTAATTTTCTTGGTTTTCTTAAATTTTTCTAATCTCATGGATGTAATTTTTCACTATCTAATCTTTTATTATCATAAATATTAAATATTTTGAAATTTTGAAATTTTTTGAATTTTTATGAATTTTTGAAATTTTTTTAAATTTTTATGGATTTTGAAAATTTTTAAATTTTTATAGGTTTTTATGGGTTTTGAAAAATTATTTACAAAAAATTTTTACACAAAATTTTTATGGGTTTTTGAATTTTTTTTATATTTTTATGGTTTTTTAAAGAAATGTTTTGTGCTTATGCAAATGATATGCAAATGATGCGAAAATAAGCACAAACCTCCCCCAAACTTGTTTTCAACAGTGTCCTCACTGTTGCCAACCGCTATATCTACAAAACCTGTAAGCCTGGGAGGAATTTATTAGTGGGGGAAAAATATATAAGTGAAGATCCTCCCCGAACTTATTCTTTTCACCCATCTCCATTCAAAAAGATGATGCAGTAATATACAGGACATGGAGGTGAGACGGAGGAATTTTAATCAAGATAAACTGGCTTATGTAAGAACAGGAGCTCCTCCGTGGGGTCAGTGGAAAAATACGGCTTTAGTCTATGTCCATTCACATTGAAAAATGTGCCGTTTTTAACATTTTCTAGCTCTACTGCCCCGTGCGGGGATACAGACCGCACAACAAAAGGTCCCTTCCACCGAGATCGAAGCTTACCCACGTGAAGGTGTAGTCGTGAATCATAAAGAAGGACTTGTTGACCAGGTGAAAATGTTTTCCTCAAAATGTTTTTATCGTGAAAAACCTTGGTCCTATTCTTTACGATTACAGCGTTATCATAAGCTTCATCGCGGAGTTCGCTTAGCTCGTTTAGTTGCAGCTTCCGAAAGTTGCAGGCTAGGTTTAAGTCAAAGTTGATTTCCTTAATAGCCTACAATGCTTTATGCTCAATCTCGACAGGTAAGTAACATGCCTTCCCAAACGCTATCTTATATGGAGACATCCCTAGGTCGGTTTTAAATGCAGTTCTGAATACCCAAAGAGCATCCGTCAGTTTGGTCGACCAATCTTTTCTATTCTTAGCAACAGTCTTCTCCAGGATTTGTTTGATCTGTCTATTTGAAATCTCAGCCTGCCCGCTTGTTTGGAGATGATAGGGTGTAGAAAGTTGGTGGTTGATTGAGTATTTCCGCATCACAGTCTCGAAAGACCTGTTGCAGAAATGTGTCCCGTTATCGCTAATGATAGCGCGTGGGTGTCCAAATCGTGAAAAGATGTTTTCTTTTAGGAACTTAATGACAACCTTCTTGTCATTAGTGCGACATGGAATGGATTCAACCCACTTCGATACGTAATCAACCGCCAGCAGTATGTACAAATTCCCAAAGGAGTTGGGAAAGGGACCCATAAAGTCAATGCCCCAAACATCGAAAATTTCAACCGCTAGGATGGGTTGCTGGGGCATCTCATTTCTCCGGGAAATTCTACCCGTGTACTGACATTGTGTACAGGTTTTGCAATAATCAAATACGTCCTTGAATAAGGTCGGCCAATAAAAAGCACATTGCAAAACCTTCTCCGCCGTCTTTTTAGGACCGAAGTAACCCCCACAAGCCTGATCATGATAAAAAGAAAGAACACTCTTAAACTCTTCTTTCGGGACACACCGGCGAATGATCTGATCAGAACAATACTTAAACAGATATGGATCATCCCAGTAAAAGTGTTTTACTTGGGATAGAAAACGGTATTTGTCCTGTTTTGACCAATCGCTGGGTATCAGTCCCGTGACAAGATAGTTCACAATATCCCTGAACCAAGGTTCATTGGATACGCTCAAGAGTTGTTCGTCCGGAAACGAATCATTGATCGGCAGGGTCACAGGGGAAGAAGAGATGCGTGAAAGATGGTCGGCTACAACGTTTTCACATCCTTTTTTATCTTTGATAACAAGATCAAATTCTTGTAATAGAAGGATCCAACGTATTAGCCTACCTTTTGCATCTTTCTTCGCCAGAAGATGTTTTAAGGCGGAATGATCAGTGTACACAACTATATGAGAGCCAATCAAGTAAGGCCTGAATTTTTCCAATGCGAATACAATTGCCAAAAGCTCTTTTTCAGTAGTTGTATAATTGATTTACGCATCATTCAGGGTCTTACTCGCATAATAGATCACGTGTGGCATCTTATCAATGTGCTGTCCTAAGACTGCACCTACTGCAAAGTCGGATGCATCACACATCAGCTCAAAGGGGTAGTCCCAATTTGGAGACGATAGAACGGGGGCTATAGTGAGAGAGTGTTTAAGTGAGTCGAAAGCTGCCTCACAATCCGAGTCAAAGTGGAAGGTCATATCCTTGGCCAAGAGAAGAGTTAAGGGTCTAGCAATTTTGCTAAAATCCTTAATGAATCTCCTATAAAAGCCCGCATGGCCAAGAAATGATCGAATGTCCTAGACGCTTTTGGGATGAGGAAGGTTTTGAATGACATCTATCTTAGCTCTATCAACCTCAATGCCTTTCCGTGAAATAACATGTCCAAGCACAATTCCCTCTTGGACCATGAAGTGGCATTTTTCCCAGTTCAAAGTTAAGTTCTTCTCTTTGCAACGAGTAAGAACTGCGTCAAGATTCGTTTGGCAGTCGGAAAAAGAGTCTCCGAAAATCGAGAAATCGTCCATGAAAATCTCCAAGAAATTCTCTACCATGTCAAAGAATATCCCCATCATACACCGCTGAAAGGTAGCGGGAGCATTGCATAATCCAAAGGGCATGCGTCTATAAGCAAAGGTACCAAAAGGACAAGTAAAAGTGGTTTTATCTTGATCCTTTATTGCTATGGAGACCTGATTATAGCCAGAGTATCCATCCATAAAGCAATAATATGCACGTCCAGCTAAGCGTTCCAGCATCTGATCAATGAAAGGTAGAGGAAAGTGGTCTTTCCTCGTGGCGGCATTGAGTTTTCGGTAATCAATACATACACGCCACCCAGTTTGGGTGCGTGTTTGAATCAACTCATTTGCCTCATTGGTAATAACAGTGATGCCGGATTTCTTAGGGACGACATGTATATGACTCACCCATTGGCTATCGGAGATTGGGTATATGATACCACTATCAAGGCATTTAACGATCTCTTTCATCACCGCTTCCTTCATGACGGGGTTCAACCGTCTCTGTGGTTTTCGGGTTGGTCTGGCATCATCCATCACTTGTATATGATGTTCTCCAATCAAGGGACTAATCCCTTTGATGTCCACCATGGTCCAACCAAACGCCTCCTTATTAAATCTCAATACCGATAAGAGTGCATTCTCTTGCTCTGATGCTAGAGAAGTGGAAATGATAACCGGTAAAGATTCATTCTCACCTAAATATGCATATTTAAGGTGAGAAGGTAAAATTTTGAGATCTAATTCTGGCGGAGAAATAATAGAAAGTGGGATCATCGAATGATTTTCGGAGTCACAAAGAAGCTCATAGCCTGTAAAAGATACAGACTCGGATGGTGATGAGTCAGGAGTGGCAGACTCAAGCGCGGAAATGGTGTCCTCACTAAGATCATGTGTCAGGTCAAACAGTGATGTGGTAGTGTCGTCGAGATCTGTAAAGCAAAGTTCCTCAACTCCGCAACTTTCGGGAGCAATCTCGTGGACAGAGCACACATCAAGGATATGAGCAGAAGGTTCTGATGGCTGACTTCCAATTTTGTAGATGTTTAGTTCAATGGTCATATTTCCAAATGATAAGTTCATTGAACCATTTCTACAGTTAATTACAGCATTGGAAGTGGCAAGGAAAAGTCGACCCAAAATCATCGGAATTTGGCTCCAGAGGTTCGCTACAGGTTGTGTATCGAGAACAATGAAGTCTACAGGGAATACAAATTCCCCGACCTTTATCAACACATTCTCTAGTTCACCTCTTGGTTTGGTGATTGAACGGTCTGCCATTTGGAGAGTGCAGTGAGCAGGTTTCAACTCTCCAATCCCTAGCTGCTCATAGACAGAATATGGAAGTAGGTTAACACTTGCGCCAAGGTCTAAAAGAGCACGGTTGATGTTTTTACCCCTAATAGAAATCGATATCGTAGGACATCCTGGGTCCTTACGTTTCTTTGGTAGCTGAGGGATAAAAGCAGTGCTAATGTTGTTGGACATGAAGACCTTCTTCGGCACTTGAGTCTTCCTCTTCCTAGTGCACAAGTCCTTAAGAATTTTCGCATAAGCGGGGACTTGTTGAATCGCATCTAGGAGAGGGATGTTGATGTTAACCTGTTTGAACATTTCCATAATTTTCTCCATATGAGGACTTGATTTGTTAGCCCTTAACCGATTCGGGTAAGGTGTTTTAGCAATGAGCGCTGGGTCCATCATAGGAGAAGGAAGAGGGGGTAGACGAGATCCCGAAAGAGGAGTGGGGATCGTCTGTTAAGAGCTAGAAGAGGTGGGCTGAGGTGTCGAGCCTAGAGTGAAATGGAGAATAGGCTCACGAGAAGGTGGTGGGGTAGAAGAACAAGAATCAGACATAGAAGTTTGTGTGTGAGGAAAGGTCTCAGCCGGGGTGTTGATAGGATTCTCAATATCATCAACTTCTTCCCCAACATGGTTATTCAGCACTCTTCCTGATCTCAACGTTGTGACGGCATTTACATTGTAATGCCCAGGATTCGGTAGGGGTTGAGACGGAAGTTTCCTTTTTCTCTCGCACTCAATTCGGCCTTAAGTCGTGCAATCTCAGCTTCCATCGTTCTGATACTCTCAGCTTGGGATGCTGAGTTTTTCTTTATCTCACCGACAGAATACCTAACCTCGGCCGACATTTCCGTGAAATTTGACAAGAGTGATTTCATGGTTTGAGCGAATTGAGAGAACTCGTTAGAACAGGTCGACTGCATAGGATTAGACGGTGCAGAAGTGTTGACCTGGTTTTGGAAATTTTATGACTGGTAGGGGTGCTAGGTGAGTTGAAGTGGTTGCTGTTGTGGAGGAAGGACCTTTTGGAATTGATTCGGGTTTGGAACCGTGTTTTGAGATTGGTTCCAGGCAAAATTCGGGTGATTCCTCCAACCCTGATTGTACGTGGAAGAATATGGATCGTTTCTAGGTCTTTGAAATGCGGCATTGGTATGCTTGAGACCTTGAAACTGAGAGTTTAATGGACATTCTTCCGTTAAGTGAGACGGATCAGAACAGCACCCACAAACAGGTTTGGAGAGCAACATTGGGTTTAGGGAGGCTGCTAAGAATTTGTGTTCCATAGCGTCGAGCTTCTTTTGCATTGCTGCCATCTCGGCTCGAACACCTATGGACACGTCTATTTGGTGTACGCCACCCCTACTCGATGGCTGGGTTCCAGTCTCCCACTGTAGTGACTTTTCAGCAAACTCTTCTAAAAATTTCCATGCTTCCCCATCATCCTTGGTCATAAAGGTGCCTTGACACATGTTTTCAAGGTTTTGTTTAGTGGTAGGGTTAATGCCCTCATATATGATTCGGTAAAGGTCCTATCTCGGGATGCCGTGATGCGGGCATTGAACCAAAAGATCCTTGAATCGTTCAAAGCATTTTGAGAATGGTTCAGCCGGAAGATGGGTGAATCGATATAGTTCGCTACGGATTCGAGCTGTCTTTTGCATAGGGTAGAATTTCTTAAGGAATGCCGCAACGAATTCTTCCCAATTCGTGATGGAATGTGCGGTGGTGTTATACAGCCACTTCTCGGTTATATCGCACAAGGTAAATGGAAGAAGCCGTAGACGCATGGCAACAGAAAGTTGTGATGTACACATCATTGCGCATACGTTTTCAAATTTGGTGATAAAAACGTACGCGTCTTCAGTCTCGAGACCGTGGAATTTGGGTAGAAGGTTGATGTACTGGGGCTTAATCTCAAAGTTATCCCCATTGGCTGGTGGAATGGACAAGCAGGTCAAGAGAGGACCTCGCAAAGGGTAGCACCTCTCTTGGAGAGAGATACAGGGAAGATTCTGCGCAGCAACGGACGGCGGCAGAGCAGCAGAAAAGAGGTTCGATGGAGACGGATCCATCGGTGAGGGTGTGGTGGTGGGTAAAAGAAAGGTAAATGGAGAAATACCGACTTCGGAGTCGATCGAGAGGACGCGGACAAGTCGGGCACTAGAATCCCGTGTCCAGCCTATCTTGCACTAAAAGGGGTTAGTACAAGTGGCAGCGTGATTTATAATTAGGGGAATGAATGAATGTATGCGGTGTTTGTTTTGAAAAATGATACGGATTTTGAAAATATGATGCGATCACAACAAATGCAACAAGCAACCCTAAAATCTATGGTCACCTAGGTCAAAGCTCTAGACCGCTCCTAACTTCCAAAAGACAAGTCACAGGATAAAATCCTCCACTGCCTCTTTATTTCTCCTGTGGCCAGGTAAGTGCCAGGTAAGTAGGAGGTTCTCCACTACGTAAGTAGTGGGCCTAATTAAGTAACCACTAGCCTTCGACACACTTGCCTTAGACACTACAAAAAGAAACGCGGATAAGCAATGAATTACCCATGGCCTTCTTCTGTCCTAAGTGAGCGCGACGGTCCTTAGAGTCATCTCTAGATATTTTTTAGTTAATGAGGGTAATGCGGATGCAAGTTTGTGATTTTTGGGGCTTAGGAAGGGTAATGAACTCCCCACCTAATCTGGATATGGTCGTGCCCCTTAATGTCCGTATTAATTATGCAAAGAACCACAAAATCAAAAACAAGCACAATTTATTTTGTTTCTTGCGGCGCTGCGATTTTTGCAAAGAAGCCTGCAACAAATTTTTAATTAGAGCAGATGAGGAAGGAGATAAGAAAGGAAGGAATGACCTGAGAAAATTTGGTACAGTGAAGCTCCTACCAAGCCGCGATTCCGCCGCACAAGTCGCCCTTTGCCGCGATTCCGCCGCACCTTGAGCTCTTCTCTGCACAAAAATTTACCGGAGCACTCCTGATCACTTCCCTAGCTCTCTGGAAATCTCCAAATATTTTTCCAATTGCACAGCAAGCTTAAGATTTCCTTGCAATTAACCACAACAACTCGTTTAGTGTTTTGCGCGAGTTTTGATCTAAAAAATATTGATGGAATAAACTTTTCAACTTAAATTTCAAAAAATGAACAAATAGCACACGATCCCCGGCAACGGCGCCATTTGATTGAATACAATTTCCGATTGTGTATGTTGAGAAAAAGTATATAGAAATCACAACCAAAAATTATTTTGACCGCAATCAATAACGGTGTCGAATTGTAGCGCGTTAGTAAGTGCGGATTGTCCATAGGGAAAGTGTAATCGTTCGTGTTTCAAATTAGATGAATTGAAACTTTAAAGAAAAGAAAAGAAAACAATTCATGATTTGTAATTGAAATTCAAGAATTAGAAAACCTAGATCTAATAACAAGAAAACGATAGAATCAAGAATTGAGAATTTGTAGATTTCCAATCCAAATGTCAAGAATCGAAATGAGACTCATAGGAATCGATCGGATCTATAGATGTGATGAAATCTAGAGATTACGTATTCTTATCCTTCGATGAATTGATACTAGATCGATGATCATCGACGAGAATTAGGGATTTCTAGTGAAACCAGGGTTTCAACATTTATCCCTTGTTCCTTCGTCGATATCATTCACATTCTAATCTCTAGTAAATTCAAGAATCGATCATGGATTCCTAATTTCGAGCGAACACAATCAAGAAAGCATCGCAACGAAACTAGGTTGTCGATTCTTCAATTTGCTAGGGTTTACAAAACTCGTAGAACTTAAGAATCGTTTTAAGATTTGTTACATCATCATTCTATTGATCGTCTCGACTCCTTTATGAGCGGAGTTTTACTCAAACATCACAACAAGAACCACAATCACAAATTGAGATCTAATCATGATGCAAGAATTAAAAGAAAGCAAGATTAAAGAATTTCACATTTTATTTATATCAACAATTCCGTTACAAATCGCTCAAGAACTACAAGAGGAAAGAACTCGATCGTCGATTTGGCTTCGCTCGTCTCCTTGAGTCGCGGATCGGCTTGGATCACTTGCTCGATTGAAGATCGGCTCGGCTCCTAAAAGGTTGAAGGCTTCTTGCTTGAATGGTACTCGGGATCTTGAATTTGGAATTGGATTTAGAATTTGGGGCAACAAGATGTGTTACTCAACTTGTAGATGGAATGGGGGGATGATGAATTGATTGAACAACCTTCACCCTAGATCTAGGCTCTCTTTTATAGACCTCCAAATTCTAGATCTAGGATTTGAAATTTAAATTTTGCCTCCACAAGTTTGTTATCAAAAGATTTGAATTTCCCTCCAAAAGTTTGTTAAGAGAGCCTTCTAGAAATAGTTTGTTAAGCCGAGCCTTCTAGATGCGCCACGTGGAGCTTCTGGGGACTTCTGGAAGCTTTGGCCGTTAGAGGAGAGCACGCGGCAAAATTTGAGCCAATGATCACATCATATCACCGCGGATCCGCGGCGCCAAGGGGGTTTGGGCCGCGGATCCGCGGTCCTATGAGGCCCTTGGAGCTTGATTTTTCTTCTGTGGACTTGGGCTGATATTTAGGCTTTTGTCTAATATTTTAAATTTTATTTGGCCTTCTGTATTGCTACCAGATCTTTAGCCTTTGAGTTGGCGTATCTTTTATCAGTTCTTTTTTCCAATTTTTGGCTTTGCTTCTGGAATTTCCTGTATTAAACCCCAAAACAAGAGTTGCGCAATACAAAGATGATGCGATGCCATGAAATACAGTCAATTTCCCTAGAAGTGCCGGTTTTAAAGTCTAACACATGCAATCTGGTATTTCAGAGATGTTTTACTAATATGTGCAATATGAATACCGAACACTTCTAGATGAGTGCAATTGATAGGGAAATTGCCATGTTAAAAATACAGTATTTTCGACCTGAGATCTTCATTTGTCTCGTGTGAGTTCCCACTGTGCTTTGATTACTACCCTACCACGGCTCAAAGGAGTCGTGCAAACAGGTTTTAGTTGGGTACAGTCCCAAGCCACATGGAGGCAGTGAGCGAATCGGCAGGGGTTCGTCTCTCCCGGTATTGGGGGTGAGGTCGCGCTGTGTCTAGGAGAGCCATTACATAAAGCCCTCGGCCGAGGCAGGAGATTTACTGGTAGGTATTCCAGTAGTATTTCAGGGTGTTCTGGGCTACACTCCGACATGACTTGTACCGCTTTTGGGGGTCTGACTTTTACCAACCCCTAGGCCCGCCATGCGATACTCATAGACGAAGGGACCGGACTGTATGGATATTGTCACTGGCAGGCTCAGTAGGGTGTCAGGATGAGTTCGCTCATCGACCTCCCTTTTGGTCAATACCTGGTAGCCCGTTATGTACAGCTAGTACCACTGACGTACTAGTGTTTAAATCCATAGCCAAAAGTATTGACGAGTCTTTAGAGTCCCCCACAGATAGTTTCTCAAGTTTCGGGTGAAACGTTGTAGAGGCCTTATGATATATGGCAGGGTTTGATCTTATACGTGCGGTATTGCACAGATCATGATCGGACGGATCATACTAGAGGGCTTTGGTTTAAGCCGGATCCTAATATTAGATTTGTTGGATTACTTTAGTCTCATCGCATTCGCTTTCAGTCGGAATGCGGATGCAGGTATGTATATACGGGTGTATGGTATTCAGTTGATAGTAATGACTAAGAGAACTTGCTTCTCTTTCAGGTTACTCATAATTGGAAGCGCTCCTAAGTTGAGTAATGCTGATCGGCCGCTCTCCAGTTAGTTGACATGCACTGGAGACAGCTGCATGATTTGAATCTGGTTCCAATTAAATCAGTGTCTCTGTTTCTATATTGGATATAGAATAGTTCATATCTTAACATTGGTAAGGTACGGGGAGTTGTCCGACTTATGCTTAAAACCAGACTCTGGATAACTCAAGGCACGTTTCTGTAATGGCTGTTTGTGGGTTGACTCGGGCTATGACGAGGGTTGACTTTCCACCATCTGGAAGATCAATAGTGATATTGTTCTTGACTCGCCACAGTTTTGATAAAAATGGATTTTTTCAGAAAATAGTAGTGGGAGTATGGTAGAACTGGAAGTGATTCCAGAACCGCAAACGATTTCTAAAAATTTGATAAGAACCTACAGATTCAATCTGGATTGACATTCCATTAGCCACTCCGCAGTTATGGTGGGTAACCTAAGGCACCCAAGAGGTACTCCGGTAGCCTCAAGGACGGTGGCAGGGAGGTTCTTGTTTACCCAGACTTGCCATTGCTGTTGTTCCAGACTGTGAGACCAAGAAGAAGGATGGGTATAGCGTCGTTCTAAACTAGCTTTAGAAGTGTACGTGTATACGACTCTGCCAGAGGGTTGTCATAGTCAGTGGGAGCAGCGGAAGCATTGGTGGACAAGTAGCTTATGTCTATTTATGGACTAAAGCAGATATAGCGGAGATAGATCATCTATTTTTGATGTGACAGTCATAGGTTTGACTTCATCAGAATAGGGGATGGATCTATTAAGAAGGTAGTAGGGTGTGATGTCCAAGTATTTGGATGACATACACAGAGTAGGAAGAGAAATTCCTATACTACGGTCGGTTTTGCTTCGGTTGTCACACAGTGGTTTCTCCACATAGGATATGGATATTATATCAGACATTCTGGTTACTAGATCTATGGTTTTAGATCTAGATTTGGGTAGTTTCCCAATCTGGGTGCTTAGACAGCATTCTACAGGTGTTTTAGAATGGACGACTCCTGGCACGGTGGTGTACCTGCAGGTGATGGAGTCACCCTCTCTAAAGGTCTCTTACAGACTAAAGGGGAGAGGGATGTACATGATTGGCAGATCACTTGCTTAGGCAATTTAGTTGATCATGAGATGTCAAGTACCACACCAGATGTTGTTTTTGCATTAGATGCAATATGTTGATATTAATCCAGTCCTGGAGAAACGATCGGAAGCAGTTTTAGAACATATGTGGATGTTCTAGGGATATGATAACGGCATACTCCTTCGGGAGACAGTTATCACTCCGGGCTTCCAAGGTGACCTGGATGACAGAGTGTCTGTCAAAGTTATAGTTTTCCCTCTCACGAGGGCCAGTATTTTGGACAGGTGGTCCAAGCGGATACAGAGGGAGGCATGGCGCAGGATACTGATTGGTTTCAGTTGACGATACAGTCTATGAAGTTTGGATTTGGAGTTCATTTATGAACTAGGTCCCATCAGATATCCAGAAATATTCTAAGACAGGTATTGCTCATTTCGGGAGATGGTTTTCTCCGCGAACTCGGGATAAAGAGAGACATAGAAAGAAACATCAGGGCGGATCCACTAGCTAAGGCTATTTCTCGAACGCAATATTTTCGCAAACGGGCTTTGTGAAACAGATTACCAGAGGAGTTGGATATTCGGTATCACACGGGCTGTGAGTATGCGGCATCGCAATAATTAGCCTTGAGTGCAAGTGGGAGATTGTTCGATATAGTGCCCTCAAAGTCAATTATTGGATCACAGGCACGTGATTGCAATGATTGAGGGAGGACCTATACCGGTAGGACAGTCTTACTCAAGAGGTTTGTATACTATCTGGTTTGTCTTTATCATCGTGTACATGCTTTAGGTGACATTGTAGTTCACTATTGCACGTTGACAGAGAATAGTATGCTACCATGGTTTGCCTTTATCATCGTGTACAGTTTTAGGTGACATGTTCACTATTACACGTTGATAGGGCCCTTAGGATCCTGCTTGACTACCAACAGAAAGATGGCGATCATATACGTGAGAGTTGGGTAGTCTATAAGCACATCCTTTAAAGGGGTCCCTAGTCGTAGGAGTTTCGAGACAGGGCATCGATACTCCGGAGTAGACTAGTGTATACAGTCGAGACCCCGACGAAGGGAGGTGGCCGGTCTCACAAGCCACTGGTGTCAGTAGGTTCACCTAAGATGTATACAGGTGCTCATTGGGTTATGAGTACACCAGACAGGATTTGCCGGGAACATGCTAGTTGGGATTATACCAGACGTCAGATAGCAGTTCCCTGGTGACATGTGTACAGGTTAGTTCATCGACCTGAGATCGTCATTTGTCTCGTGTGAGTTCCCACTGTGCTTTGATTACTACCCTACCACGGTTCAAAGGAGTCATGCAAACAGGTTTTAGCTGGGTACAGTCCCGAGCCACATGGAGGCAGTGAGCGGATCGGCAGGGATTCGTCTCTCCCGGTATTGGGGGTGAGATCGCGCTGTGTCTAGGAGAGCCATTACACAAAGCCCTCGGCCGAGGCAGGAGATTTACTGGTAGGTATTCCAGTAGTATCTCAGGGTGTTCTGGGCTACACTCCGACACGACTTGTACCGCTTTTGGGGGTCTGACTTTTACCAACCCCCTAGGCCCTCCATGCGATACTCATAGACGAACGGACCGTACTGTACGGATATTGTCACTGACAGACTCAGTAGGGTTACAGGATGAGTTCGCTCATCGACCTACCTTTTGGTCAATACCTGGTGACCCGTTACATACAGCTAGTACCACTGATGTACTAGTGGTTAAATCTACAGCCAAAAGTATTAACGAGTCTTTAGAGTCTCCCACATACAGTTTCTCAAGTTTCGGGCGAAACGTTGTAGAGGCCGTATGATATATGTCAGGGTTCGATCTTATACGTGCGGTATTGCACGGATCATGATCGGACGGATCATACTAGAGGGCTTTGGTTTAAGCCGGATCCTCTTATTAGATTTGTTGAATTACTTTAGTCTCATCGCATTCGCATTCAGTCGGAATGCGGATGCAGGTATGTATATACGGGTGAGGGGTATCTTTGTGATCCGTCACGAGTTTACTTTAGATGTTGCCGGATCTTTTTGTTGGACCAAACATTTGGATTAATGTTTGGATAATGGAATTAGTGAGTTAGATTTCATCATTTGGAGCATTTATTGTGACACATGCACAAGTGGTGACTCATGGTCTCTTTTCTTGTGCATGTGTCACATAATGTGATAGATTTATGCTTGATATGATAAGGAAAGAGAAGGGGGGCTGCCATGGGATGATATTTGGTCTTGTATTTTTCTTACACTCTCTCACTCTAATTATCATTCATAACAACACAAGAAAAGAAAAGGAAAAAGAAAGCTTCTTCTTCTTCCTCCTCCTCTAGCTCATAACTCCATTAATGGCAATACCTTCAACCTCTATCCAAGCAATGGATGCAAGAGGCAAAGTGATCACAAACATTCTCTACAACACCTTGGACACGTCGGCTAGCACACTTCGTGCCCGAGTTGCTTTGGATGAAGCGGGAGCCCGTAAAAAGACTTCTCGATGTGGTACCCTTTTCGACGAGGAGATGAAGACCGGAGTTGCCGCGGGGAGCTTAGGATGGTGGCCGAAGACCGAAGGAAACGGATCGCTCGGTATAGCTTACCAACCCTTTCTCTAGTTGCTAGTATTAGGTTAATGGTTCGATCCGGGTTTTAAGCATACGATAGCGCCGGTTTTCAAGTTAAGAAAAATTTTCGTTTCCGCATTTTTGCTTCGGAAAGACGGCCGGGGCACTACCGTAGTCTTACATTATCTATGTCACATTAATGAATCTAATGATGAAATCTAGCTCACTAATTCCATTATCCAAACATTAATCCAAATGTTTGGTCCAACAAAAAGATCCGGCAACATCTAAAGTAAACTCGTGACGGATCACAAGGATACCCCTCACCCTTATAGACATACCTGCATCCGCATTCCGACTGAATGCGAATGCGATGAGACTAAAGTAATCCAACAAATCTTATACTAGGATACGGCTTAAACCAAAGCCCTCTAGTATGATCCATCCGATCATGATCCGTGCAATACCGCACGTATAAGATCGAACCCTGCCATATATCATACGGCCTCTACAAAGTTTCGCCCGAAAATTGAGAAACTGTCTGTGGGGGACTCTAAACACTCGTCAATACTTTTGGCTGTGGATTTAACCACTAGTACGTCAGTGGTACTAGCTGTACGTAACAGGCCACCAGGTATTGATCAAAAGGGAGGTCGATGAGCGAACTCATCTTGACACCCTACTGAGCCTGTCAGTGACAATATCCATACAGTCCGGTCCGCTCGTCTATGAGTATCGCATGGCGGGCCTAGGGGGTTGGTAAAAGTCAGACCCCCAAAAGCGGTACAAGTCGTGTCGGAGCCACGCCATTAACCAAGTCTAGCTTGGTCTAACGTGTTTAGAACTTTGATCGGACGAATTTTCCAAACATCGCGTTTCCAAGTTGCACTTTCTGTCGAATTTTATTTTTGCTCTAAAAATTATTTGGTACATTGCAGTAATACGTGCAGGCGATTATAAGAATTCTGTAAAAATTTGGTCACATGAAGTTACTGTTCCGCCGCGGAACCGCGGCCAAACCCTTACTCTGGCTGCGGTTCCGCCACCACTTTACCTCTTCTGTGCACCAAATTTCTTCAATAGTTCTCTGTCTTGGAAATGGGGTTTTTCGTATATTCTGTTTGGGCCTAGATTTATTTTGAGTGCTACAGTTGTGCTTGGGGTCCACTTCGGGAAATTTAGTCGATCAAAAATTTTAAACATGTTAGTTCACAGTATTTACATTATATCTGCGACCATGAATGTCATTTGATGGGTAATCCTGTCTAACTGCTATAGCCCTTTTAGACGGAATTGCGAACGTGACATTCACGTTGATGTTCTGTGTTGTGCTGTGATGTTGCGGATTTGTCGTGGTGGATAGCCTGGATGCAATGTTAGTACAGTTTGGTTGTAATTGTACATTTGATATTGCGGGGCGAGCGTTCAACATGTGGACTGCCGTTACTGCCGGTTTGTATATTATTCTTTTGGGGCACGACCGGGATGAGGTCGATATACCCGTTGTATATATTTTACTTTCTGTACTATGATTACCCCGCGGTGGGGTGCACGGATAGCCGGGTTCTAGAGGGCAACGGGCCCGCATCTCATAGCGTTGAGATGGAGGGGGCTTCACTCTAGAATTGGCGGGCCATTCACCGCACTCGTAGGGGGTACAGGTTGACCCAAGGAGGGATGCTCAAGTTACCGGATTCCGTGAAGTGCTGGGTGGTCCATTCACGTTGTTGAAGGGGGCTGCCTCGCTTCAGGTTTTGGCGGGTAACTTGCCACGCCCGTAGGGGTCTAGGATTTCATTGCACAGGCTATCCACACGACCAGGGGAACGTCGGGATTCAGTAGCGGCTCTATGAAACCCGGGGAGCCCGGTTATCTGTATTGTTCTGTGATGCTTATTACTCTCTGTGATGTTGCATTTTATCACGCCTTGAGCGAATATTATATATTGATATATATACTAGTAGATGTTGTATATGTTTTACACCCGCGCTAGTCCAGTCCCCGCTCTGTCGTTAGTTAAGTAACCTAACGGGAGATGACGGGACCCATTGGCGAATGCGGATGGCATATACGTACATCATTATTTTCGTTCTTTATTGGTGTGATCAATTGATGGGACTGCATTGATTCGGATCAATGCAAGCTAAACAAACCTGTTTGATGTTGTTGGAACATTTTTCAAAAAGCTGTTATTACAAGGACGTTCTCTTTTGTTTTGCACAGTGGTATTCGGTTATGAATATCCAGCACCTCAGTCGACGAGGCAAGGGCCGGGATCCCTTCACCGGGAGTGACCCCTTGGACAGAAGTTTGCGTCAGGGTAATAACTTCACTATAGTCGATTACTTTTTGCTTTGCATCGTGGTATTTAGTTGGAATATCCTGCACCTCATTCTACGGGGAAAGAGCCGAGATCCCTTCACCGGGAGTTACCTCTTTAGCAAAGGTTTTCGCCACTATATTTTTATAAAAAGTTATACGGTTCCTTCAACGATATCAAGTTCATTACGTTAAAGGTTTTTCGCCAAAAACCATTCGTAGCCCTCTGTCATTTCAGACGGGTAGAACTTAGTATTCATGCTATGTTTGTTGGCCTTAGTCAAGGCATAGTGTATGGTAGCTATTTGTTACTTCTCTGCAGCATAGATAGATGCGTTGGTTTGGGACAGTCGTACAGCCTTGTTGGCCCTAGTCATGGGATTGTACGGGTGGGTTCAGATTAACCTGGACAATGACGGGTAGAACTTGACATGTGACTTATGATTTGTTGTCCTTAGTCAAGGTCATAAGAGTATGGGGTAAAAATCACATCGGGAGTTTCTAAAGAAACTGAAACTTGCCAAATATGCGCATACCTTCTGGATTGTGATAACGTGAGTGGATTCCATCACGTTATTATGCAATGATAGTTGGATCCCGATTCCCACTGATGAGTTTGTTTACTCTTCGGGTGATCCCGACTAATTCTTCTTTCAGGTTTGGAGGAGAATTTGAGGTTACAGTGGGAGGTTTCCTGATTAGATAAAATGATAACCATTTTGATTTAGGTTAGAGTGCACGAAGAGTGTTTCTTTTCTCTCTCTCTTTGGCAGCGACCATGGCCCGACCCTATACTATGACTCAGTGACCAAGTTGACCAAACCTTCTTAAACACTGCCTTTTGGAATGTCAGAGTTGCATACCTCATTGCCACTCCTACTTTTACCCTTTTCTCCAGAACACCCTGTATTACTACGAACGTCCACTTCCATTGGATAAAACCATCGTATGGTTATATACGAACTCGAAGGAACTTGTTCCAGATTCGAGAATGGTTTCCGGTTCTGGAGAAAACAAATATGACTATTCAGTTGTCTTTTCCTTTTACCTTCTCTCAGGTTGTGAGTGCTCCTTGGATTAGGACGGTACACCTATTACGCTAATTGGATAGTCTTCTTCCAAACCATAGGAAGGTGCCGAACGGTAGGGAATGAAGAAAACCAATTAGCCTAAAGAAGGTGTGCAGAAGGTATTAAGTAAAGAAAAGTAAAGGGATTAGTAAGAGGGCAATGTAAAAATGCAACTGCTATTCACGACCAAAACTAAGTATTTCATCGCCACTCCTACTTCACCTTTGTATTTCTCCAGAACACTCCGTATCACTACGAAGATCCACAGTTTTTTGGATACTCCATCGTATGGTTATATACGAACTCGAAGGAACTTATTCCAGTTCGGGGATGGATTCTGGTTCAGGAGAAATAGGAATAAGGTTTTATTCAGTTGTCTTTTATCTTTACCTTCTATCAGGTTACGAGTACTCCTAGGATTAGGAGAGTACACCCATTATGCTTATTGGATAGTCTTCTTCCAAACCATAGGCTGGTGCCGAACGGTAGGGAAGGAAGAAAACCATTTGGCCTAAGATGGTGTACAGAAGGTAATGACTAAAGATATATAAAGGGATTTGGAGAGATGGCAAAGAAATATACGGTTACAGTTGTGAATCTGATAATGGAAGAGGCATTACTAGGAATACCCGGATACCCCTTCGAAACATTTATATGTTTCAGTTTCACTGTGTACTGTTAAAAAAAACTGATTTCCCAATTAGACACTTGCTCCAGGGTATGTATTTACCAGGTTTGATTCTCACATCTGTATGGTTTTACAGATGATGAGTGGGAGTAAGTTATTGGGAATTGGGTGATCATCCTCATTATATCGGGATTAGTTGTAATTGGTGATATTTGAGGAAATCGCCTGGGTTGTTTGCCGGACGGCAAATATTTGGTTTTGAATATCCGTTGTTATGCACCAATTTCAAATTGATATATCTGTACGTTTATTTTTATAAAGTGAGATATAACTTTTTGAAATTATGTCCATGACATTTACCTATATCAGTGTATGGTTAGGTAAGGAGTATTAAACAGCGATGTAATTCTTCTAAACCATAACTACAGTTTTCAACCTACGACACACAGGGAATGAGTTATTAGACTCAGGGGACTTATACAGAGTATTGTATATTGTCCAGTGTCCATTAGGACAGAGGGGTTGGTACTCGTACTATATTCTGTTTACTTGTGACTTCTCTAGTTTTTAGACAAGTGTTTCGCAGAAATGCAAGGTCTAAGTTTTGAGAAGTTATAGGTATATGAATAAAGTAGAGAACCAGGTGTTGCAAGTATCAGGATTCTTCAAGGTAATCGAAGATGTAGATACTTGTGTATGGTATTCAGTTGATAGTAATGATTATGAGAACTTGCTTCTCTTTCAGGTTACTCATAATTGGAAGCATTCCTAAGTTGAGTAATGCTGATCGGCCTCCTTCCGTTTAGTTGACATGCAATGGAGACAGTTGCATGATTTGAATCTGGTTCCAATTAAATCAGTGCCTCTGTTTCTATATTGGATATAGAACGATTCATATCTTAACGATGTTAAGCTACGGGGAGTTGTCCGGCTTATGCTTAAAACCGGACTCTGGATAACTCAAGGCACGTTTCCGTAATGGCTGTTTGTGGGTTGACCCGGGCTATGACGAGGGTTGACTTTCTACCATCTGAAAGATTAATAGTGATATTGTTCTTGACTCGCCACAGTTGTTGTAAAAATGGATTTTTTCAGAAAACAGTAGTGGGAGTATGGTAGAACTGGAAGTGATTCAAGAACCGCAAACGATTACTGAAAATTTGATAAGAACCTAAAAATTCAATCTGGATTGACATTCCATTGGCCACTCCGCAGATATGGTGGGTAACCTCAGGCACCCGAGAGGTACTCCGGTAGCCTCAAGGACGGTGACAGGGAGGTTCTTGTTTACCCAGACTTGATACTACTGTTGTTCCAGCCCGGTAGGAGGATGAGTATAGCGTCATTCTGAACTAGCTTTAGAAGTGTACCTGTATATGACTCTGCCAGAGGGTTGTCGTTGTCAGTGGGAGCAACGGAAGCATAGTGGACAAGTAGCTTATGTCTATTTATGGACTAAAGCAGATATAGCGGAGATAGATCATCTATTTCTGATGTGACAGTCATAGGTTTGACTTCATCAGAATAGGGGATGGATCTGTTAAGAAGGTAGTAGGGTGTGATGTCCTGGTATTTAGATGATATACACAGAATAGGAAGTAAAATTCCTATACTACAATCGGTTATACTTTGGTTGTCACACAGTGGTTTCTCCACATAGGATATGGATATTATATCAGACATTCTGGTTACTAGATTTATGGTTTTAGATCTAGATTTGGGTAGTTTCCCAATCTGGGTATTTAGACAGCATTCTAAAGGTGTTTTAGAATAGACGACTCCTGGCACGGTAGTGTACCTGCAGGTGATGGAGTCACCCTCTCTAAAGGTGTCTTACAGACTAAAGGGGAGAGGGATGTGCATGATTGGTGGATCACTTGCTTAGGCAATTGAGTCAATCATGAGATGTCAAGTACCACACCAGATATTGTTTTTGCACCAGATGCAATAAGTTGATATTAATCCAATCCTGGAGAAACATTCGGAAGCGATTTTAGAACATAAGTGGATGTTATAGGGATTTGATAACGGCAGCCTCTTTCGGGAGACGGTTATCTTTCCAGGCTTACAAGGTGACCTGGATGACAGAGTGGCTGTCATAGTTATAGTTTTCCCTCTGATGAGGGGCAGTATTTTGGACAGGTGGTCCAAGGGGATACTGAGGGAGGTATGGCGCAGGATACTGATTAAGTTCAGTTAACGATACAGTCTAAGAAGTTTGGATTTGGAGTTCATTTATGAACTAGGTCCCATCAGATATCCAGACATATTCTAAGACAGGTATTGCTCATTTCGGGAGATGGCTTTTTCCGCGAACTTGAGAAAATGAGAGACATAGAAAGAAACATCAGGGCGGATCCACTCACTGAGACTATTCCTCGAACATAATAGTTTCACAAATGGGATTTGTGAGACTGATTAGTAGAGGAGTTGGGTGTTTGGTATCACACGGGCTGTGAGTATGCGACATATCAATAATTAGCCTTAAGTGCAAGTGGGAGATTGTTGGATATAGTGCCCTCAGAGTCAATTATTGGATCACAGGCACGTGATTACAATGATTGAGGGAAGACCTATACCGGTAGTATGGTCTTACTCAAGATGATGGTATGCTATCTGGTTTATCTTTATCATCGTGTACTGTTTTAGGTGACCTTACAAGTCGCTTTTACACGTTGATAGAGCCCTTAGGATTCTTGCTTGACTACCAGCAGTATGATGGCGATCATATACGTGGGAGCTGGGGTTTATAAGCACATCCTTAAAGTGGTCCCTTGTCGTGGGAGTTTTTGAGACAGGGCATCGATACTCCAGAGTAGACTAGTGTATACAGTCGAGACCCCGACGAGGGGCGGTGGCCGGTCACACAAGCTATTGGTGTCAGTTGGATCACCTAAGATGTATGTAGGTGCTCATTGGGTTATGAGTACACCGGACAGGACTCGCCGGGAACATGCTAGTTAGTATTATACCTGACGTCAGATAGCAGTTCCCTGGTGACAAGTGTACAGGTTAGTTCATCGACCTGAGATCATCATTTGTCTCGTGTGAGTTCCCACTGTGCTTTGATTACTATCCTACCACGGCTCAAAGGAGTCGGGCAAACAGGTTTTAGCTGGGTACAGTCCCGAGCCACATGGAGGCAGTGAGCAGATCTGCAGGGGTTCGTCTCTCCCGGTATTGGGGGTGAGGTCGCGATATGTCTAGAAGAGCCATTACACGAAGTCCTTGGCCAAGACAGGAGATTTACTGGTAGGTATTCCAGTAGTATCTCAGGGTGTTCTGGGCTACACTCCGACACGACTTGTACCGCTTTTGGGGGTCTGACTTTTACCAACCCCCTAGGCCCGCCATGCGATGCTCATAGACGAACGGACCGGACTGTACGGATATTGTCACTGACAGGCTCAGTAGGGTGTCAGGATGAGTTCGCTCATCGACGTCCCTTTTGTTCAATACCCGGTAGCCCGTTACGTATGGCTAATACCTCTGACGTGCCAGTGGTTAAATCCACAGCCAAAGTATTGACGAGTCTTTAGAGTCCCCTACAGATAGTTTCTCAAGTTTCGGGTGAAACGCTGTAGAAGCCGTATGGATATATGGCAGGGTTCGATCATATACGTGCGGTATTGCACGGATCATGATCGGACGGATAATACTAGCGGGCTTTGGTTTAAGCCGGATCCTAGTATTGTACAGTGTAGATTTTGTCTCATTGCATTATATTCGGTCGGAATACTAATGCGGATATGTATATACAGTCGCGGGTTTTCCTATAATTTATTAAGGGATCAGCTTTTTGAAGTTGCCAGTTTACATTCCGTTTCGGCCAGCTTTCCTTTGTTCCTTCATGGCCGAATTTTTGTGATGGGAGGGGCTTATTTGCAAATGTGCAAATTAGCAATGTGGAGGGTGTTATTTGTAATATGAGGCTTCATGATAATTCTAGCACATTTGATTCCTTTTGCATCATTTCATTTGCATTAAATGTGATGGGATTTAGATAGGAAGTGAGGGTGACATATTTTTCTCATTATCACACATTTCCCTACTTGCTTTATTCCATCATTTTTCCCTTCTCCATGAGAGCTTGGCCGGCCACATTTTTGAGGGGAGAGGATTCTTTATGTGTGTGGAAATTGATTCTCATTTGGATGCATCAAAATTCCTTAGTTGAACTCTTAAAGTTTTTCCTTCACCTCCATCCAAAAATGGCAACTTCATTCCCCCTTTGAGACAAACCATTCTACACTCCGTCTACAGCAATCCTGGACACGTCGGCTAGCCAACTTCGTGTCCGAGTTGCCTCGGTGCAGAAGTGGGAGCACGTAAAAAGACTCGGTGATGTGGTGCCCTTTCCGACGAGGAGATCGAGACCGGAGATGCCGCGAGGAGATCGGGATGGTGGCCGAAGACCGAAGGACACGGATCGCTCGGTATAGCTCTCTACCCTTTCTCTAGTTTGCTAGTAGGAGGTTAATGGTCCGATCCGGGTTTTAAGCATACGATAGAGCCGATTTTCAAGTTAAGAAAAATTTCCGTTTCCGCATTTTGGCCTCGGAAAGACTGCCGGGGCGCTACCGTAGTCTTACATAAAGAAAATCAACAGAAACACAGAATTTGAAAACGCGGTTTTGGAATTTTTTCTTAACTTGAAAACCGGTGCTATCGTATGCTTAAAACCCGGATCGGACCATTAACCTCCTACTAGCAAACTAGAGCAAGGGTAGAGAGCTATACCGAGCTATCCGAGTCCTTCGGTCATCGGCCACCATCCCGATCTCCTCGCGGCATCTCCGGTCTCGATCTCCTCGTCGGAAAGGGCACCACATCACCAAGTCTTTTTACGGGCTCCCACCTTTGGACCGAGGGAACTCGGACACGAAGTTGGCTAGCCGACGTGTCCAAGATTACTGTAGACGGAGTGTAGAATGTTAGTTATATGTATGCCCTAGAGGCCATTACTGTACATACGATATATATTGTAATGGATGCTTGGACATATATAGGGAGGACTTTCTTGCTCGACATGATAATATGCTATCTGGTTGTACTTTATCTTAACATGTACTCTGATTGTCTCTATGTTACATGTTGATAAAGCCCTTAGGATATGTACTCGACTACTGGGACTATGATGAGATCATACTAGTGGGGCCACGGTAGTCGACGAGTACATCCTATAACTGTTCCTAGTCGAGGGTGTATCGAGACAGGGCAACGATACACCAGAGTAAACTAGCGTATATGCATCTTGACCTATATGATGGGTGATGGATGATCCCATATCAATCGGTGTTTGACATCAAGGATGGTGTACGGGTGCTCAGTAGAGACTGGGTACACTGGACGGACTCGCCCAGAACTCCCAGATGGTTTTATACCTTACGTTAGATGGCAGTTCTCCGGTGACACTGATACAGAGTAGTCTGTTGACCCGAGATTGTCATAGAGTCTTGTGTGATTCCCACTATGCTTTGATTTCCATCATACCACGTCAAAGAGGGCATGCAAAAAGGTGGCTTTTAGGTACAGTCCCGAATCACATGGAGGCAATGAGCGATAGGAGGGGATTCGTCTCTCCCGGTATAGGGAGTTGATGTTGCGCTGTGTTCGATTGGCTATAACTGGAAATCCCTGGCCAGGGTTTCTGAGATTTACTGGTAAGTGTTATCAGTAGTTTCTCGAACTGTTATAGACCTCATATCGACACGACTTATCGAGCTACTAGGGTCTGACGTTTACCATCCTTAGGCGAGATATGCGACATATTAGACGACGAGACCGGACTGTACGGGAGTGTTACTGATTGGATTCACGGGATAATGTACAGGCTTGCTTGTTGATCTTCTGAGCGCTCAATACTTGGGTGGCTGTTACGTTTAGCTGACCGCTTGCAGCTTGTGGTTGTTTGATATGATCATCACCTACTGCCGGCGTATTGACGATTCTTTAGAGTCCTACACAGAGGTTTCTTGGCTCAGGCAAAACGGAGTAGGAGCACATATGTGATATGTGCGGGACCGAGGATAATGCGGTATGTGATACCGTATTGGATTCTCGTGATATGAGATATCGGCCGGGTATATGTGATATAGCCGGGTCGTCGTATTAGTCGGTTATTTGTGAAATAGCCGGATTATTGGATCAAGTGTTGATTCGATAATTTAATGTATAATAATATATATGATATATTAAATTACATTAACTAATATTATCTCACTAAAAGATTCATTTTCTCACGGGATAATACATTGATATATATGCGATATATGTTAATTGTATTATTTTCTATTGTTACAAAATATATTGTATATGTGATATATAATATTGTAACATGTTAGGGTTACAAATTTAACAATGGTTTAGGGTTTAAACTTGGTTAGGGTTTGGATTAGGGTTAGCTTTTGCATGAAGCTTCATAAAGCTTTGACTTTGTGTTTTGCTTGATATTTTGTGAAGATATTATGTTAACCCAATCCAAACCATTAACTCTAGTTAATTCTCTACAAGGGTTAACTCCTTCATGCTTAACCCTTGGTTAGATTTGTAACCACTAAAATAATTCATTATTCATCACAAAAGGATTATGATATTCTTCTTCTTCTTTCTTTCATGGAAAAAGCTTTCTAGCTTTTTTCCAAGTGATGAAAATGAGTGAGAATAAGAAAATAAAAGAGAGAGAAAATCCTACTTCATCATTCTCATCTATCCTTGCCCTTTAGATGAGAGTGTTCACTTCATTTAGTGAGTGTTAGCTTGTGTTAATGAAACTTCAAGGTAGATCATCTTTGTTATCGAAGATCGGAAGCAAGACTGCATCTTTCTCTTCGTGAAGTCTCTCGAGAGTCCAGAACACGATGATCGCAGTGAAGGGACCTCAACACGGAGTTTAAGAAGTGAAGGACGGGATCTACAAAGGTTGTAATCCCTCACACTTAGTGTTAAAGTGTTTAACATGCTTGTTTTCGCATAAACCCTAGTTTAAAGATCCGGCTTTGGGTTGTTCGGCACGGCTAAAATTTTAATCAGGCATGGTAGATGCCTCGTAGACCCTTGTGCGCGTGCCTAGCAACCCTACAGTGGTATCAGAGCTAAGCTAGAGCTTTAGGCGAAGTCTGAGTGAAGTTTAAAGTTCGATCGAACCCGGATACCCCGATACGAACCCTTTTCTGGAAAATTTTCAAAAATGTGATTTTTTATGAATTAAAAATACTCAGAAAATTAAGCAGGAAAAACTAAGAATTACTGTGAAGTACGGTCTACTAATGCTCTTATATGACCATGGAACCGTGGCCAAACCAAGGGTTTGGCGGCGGTTCCGCGGCCAAAATTATGACTTAGTCCCTCATACTTCATATATTTATTCTTAGGTCCTTTATTGTCATTTTTTTCTGGGAATTTTTTAATTCCACTCAAGTGTTGAGTTTTCTAGGATTGTATTGGGGACTCGTTGATTCGATCGGATAATTTAACTTTGTTTATTTTGTCCGGATAATTTTTAGAAACTGTTAAAAAGTACGAACGGATATCAATAACTCACTTTTTCCCCTGTCGGAAATTTTTTCAAAAGTTGGATTTTTTTTCTCGAGTTTAAGAACGTTCTAAGTCGTGCAAGTAACGTGGTGGACCCTCTAGAGGACAACAAAACTTAACTCGATTATGTGACCGTCTTGAGCTGCCTCTAAACCTTAGGGTTTGGGGCTGTACGGCGTGCCACATGTGAGACGTTGGCTTGACCCTTCTACGGCTGGACCATTGGTACTGTGGCATGTGATGGATATTTTTAAACTCCGCTCAAGTGTTGAGCTATTGGGAAATCTTGGGTGTTTGATTATTCGATCGGAAAGTTTAACATTGTCTATTTATCTGGAATGTGATACAATATTTGGAATCCACATATAGTTATGAGATAACTAATTTGAATGTTATAAATCTAGCAGTTCAGTCTCAATTGATCGGTTGCCACGGAATTTTGATGTGATCAAAAGTCCGTCGCAATCACGTAGGGTACGCGGATACTCGCCGGGTAAACTTAATAGACAGCCATGCCCCATAGCCCCGACCAAGTGATTGTAGGAGAACCCCGTCGCCAAAAGCATCCGTTCGGGTGCTCGCGGCAGCGGTGTTCCGCCTTAGTGCACTTCGTCGACGGCATCCGGGAGTACGGCCGTCTACTAAAGTTTGCGACGAGCATTCGATCAGGATGTCGGGAATCTTGTTGAATTTCCCGACTTGATATTGAAAAGAGTATTCGATAATGAGACTAAAATGCGGGGTTTATAATTGTTAGGCATGCGATGTCTAAGGAATTCATTTGGTTAGGCATGCGATGTCTAAAGAGCTTGCGGATTCCAACTGTTGTAGTTTTACACTTTCTTTTCTGTGACCGTAAGCGTAGTATGCGGTGTATCGCCGGCTTCGTTGCTATACATCAACGACAATCGGGGTACGCATACTTGCTTACGTTGATGATATGAGATATTATGTGTTGCTGTGATATGTTATATTGGATCGTCGCGTTTTGAATAGCCGGGGGTTTTATGTGAGATGAGAGTTTTTCTTTTTCATTCATGTAAAATTCATTTGTATGTAATATTCTTTTATTGGGGAACTTCCGGGCTGAGGATAATGTCACCATTGTATATTATTTACTTTTCGCATTAGGTAGACCCAAGGAGGGGAGCACAAGTAACCGGGTTCTAGGGTTCAGTGGGAGACCATCTCGAGGAGTCGAGACCGGGTCTCCTAACCCTAGAATTGGCAGTGTTACTTGCCGCTCTCGTAGGGGTCTAGGGATGTGGGTTTGGCTATTCATCATGACTGTGGAATCCGTGTTTTATACAGGATCGTATTGAAAACACGGACGTCCTAGTATATCCAATATTTCATATATGTTTCTTCTGCTGCAATATTCTGTGATGAGATCATATTACTGCCTGAGACGAATGTTTATATTATATATATGAGATATATGTTATATTGCAGATTTCATTTCAAATGTGATGCTTGTGAAGCATATTAAAATGAGACTTCATTAATGAGATTAATGAAACTAAAAGAAACCTAAAGATGTTGTAGAAACTTGTGTAAAAACTGGTAGCTCTATTTCTTGCTTTGCATAGCGGTGTTCCTAGTAGAACATCCAGCACCTTATTCGATAAGGAATGAGCCGAGATCCCTTCACCGGGAGTGACCTCTTTAGTGAAACTAGCAGATGCTACAAACTCGGTTTGTCTTTTGATTGCTTCTATAGTTCTTGCTTTGTATAGTGGTATTTATGAAATATCCTACACCTTATTCAATTAGGAAAGAGCCGACGATCCCTTCACCGGGAGTGACCTCTTTAGCAAAACTAGAAAAGCCTAAAAAACACTCCATTTAAAATCACTCGATTCTACAACGATATCAAGTTCATTACGCAAAGGGTTTTCTTAAAAACCTTTCGTAGCCCTCTGTCATTTCAGATAAGTACTTCATAGTATTCGTGCTGCGTTTGTTGGCTTTCGTCAAGACGTAGTGTGTGGTAGCTATTTATGCTTATCTGTATATGCATATGATGCAGATTGAGTTAGGTTAGTCGTGCGACTTTGTTGGCTTTCGTCAAGGGCCGTGCGGGTGGGTTTAATTCAATCGGGAAATGACGGGTTGGACTTGACTAGTAGCCTATGGTTTGTTGGCTTTCGTCAAGGTCATAGGATGCTGGGGGAAAAATATTATCGGGAATTTCAAGTGTTGAAATTTGCAATGAGATTGCATACCTTCTATGAGATAGTTGGATCCCGATACTCGCTGCGAGTAAGAGTTACTCCTGGGAGTGTTTTACACATTACAATTAGCCGATCAAGTAGGTGTCTGGAAAGGTGTTAACGGGGTTACGCCCCTGGGAAAACGAGGTTTACTTTAATTAGGTTCGTGCGAAAGCACGGGGGACCTCCCTTAAAGTACCGACACTGGCCTGGCTGAAAGATTGGCGAACATGTAGCGTGTAATTAATCCCGGCTAGTCTTTCCTTTTAGGGTTTGAAGGAAGATTTAATTAAAACAGTGGGAGACATCCTGATTAGATATATTAGATAACCAATCTAATCTTGTAAGAGCATACGCTGAGTGTTTTCTTCTCTCTCTCCAGGTAGCGACCATATCACGCCTTAATCAAGATAATAAAACGGAAATATTTACCGAACCCGCTTGTTATACTAAGCTGGGGAACGTTGGTCCCGCTCTAACTTATAATTGTTATAAGACAGAGCAGGAAATTGGGGAATACCAGAATTCCCGTGCCGCCCAAACGAAGAAAGTGCATGCTGATGCATCATCTTCGGGTGTGTTCATTACATAGAACTGTTTCTCAGTATCCTTTACGTCCTCGGTATGAGATACCGGATCAGGATCCCGTATATGTAATCTGTTACATGGGCTACAGATATGTAGAGAACTGAGAACAGGTGATAAGTTTCATGAGACAGGAAACGGTGTAAGTGTTGCAGCCAAGTCTGTTGGTCACTATCACCCTGTATTACCAGAATACATTGATTCTGAACAAATGTTATTAGATACCGAACCTGATATACAACATCATATCAGTCTCTTTATTAGTAAAGAAAGGTTATAATTTTGTATTGTTGGATAATGTTTTGAACATTTCCTATATCAAGAGTTGATCGGTTCAGGCACGTTATCTAAAAGCATTGACGTTCTAAATCAAACTACAGTTCTTAGTATACAGAACACACACAAGAGGAAGAGTTCAGAAATGAACGAATCCTTCTTGAGGCATTGTAGACTAGGTCATATCAATGCGACACGACTAGCTAAGTTACATTTAGATGCATATTTAAATCTGTTTGAATTTATATCTTGTGAAACTTGCCGGTCATGTCACAAAGATAAGATGACCATAACTCTGTTTATTGGAAACAGAGAAAGAGTTAGTGAACTCTTGGGATTGATACATGCTGATGTATGAAGGTCCCCTGTCTACACATGCCAAGACTGGTTCTTTGTACTTCATTACATTCTCTGATGATCTCTCAAGATTCAGACATATGTTCCTGTTGAAACACAAGTCCGAACCTTTTGAGATATTTACAGAATATAAGTTAGAAGTCGAGAACCAAAATACGGGTAAAAGTATTATGTCCTTTGATGTGATCAAGGAGGAGAATACTTGAGCACGGAATTCCTGGACTATTCTAAAGGAGAATGAGATTCTCTCTCAGCTTCACTCCTCCGTATACACCACAGCACGTCGGTGTATCGGGGCGAAGCAATCACACCCTATTTGATATGGTGCGCTCTATGATGAGTACTACTGAGTTGCCTATTTCCTTTTGGGAGTTATGCACTTGAGAAGCTGCATACCTATTGAATAGGGTTCAAATCAATGCAATCCCATCAATTGATCACACCAATAAAGAACGAAAATAATGATGTACGTATATGCCATCCACATTCGCCACTGGGTCCCGTCATCACCCGTTAGGTTACTTAACTAACGACAGAGCGGGGGACTAGACTTGCGCGGATGCAAAACACAAACAACATCTACTAGTATATATATCAATATATAATATTCGCTCAAGGCGTGATAAAATGCAACATCACAGAAATGTAATAAGCATCACAGAACAATACAGATAATCTGGGATCCCCTGGTTTCCTAGAGCCGCTACCGAAACCTGACGTTCCCCTGGTCGTGTGGATAGCCGGTACAATGAAATCCTAGAACCCTACGGCCGCGGCAAGTTACCCGCCAAAACCTGAAGCGAGGCAGCCCCCTTCAACAACGTGAATGGACCACCCAGCACTTCACAGAATCCGGTAACTTGAGCACCCCTCCTTGGGTCAACCTGTACCCCCTACGAGTGCGGCGAATAGCCTGCCAATTCTAGAGTGAACCCCCCTCCGTCTCGAAGCCATGAGATGCGGCCCCGTTGCCCTCTAGAACCCGGCAACCCGTGCACCCCTCCGCGGGGTAATCCTAGTACAGAAAGTAAAATATACAACGGGTACATCGACCTCAGCCCGGTCGTGCCCCAAAAGAATAATATACAAACAGGCAGTAACGGCAGTCCACATGTCGGACGCTCGCCCCACAATATCAAATGTACAAATACAACCAAACTATACTAACATTGCATCCAGGCTATCCACCATGACAAATCCGTAATATCACAGCACAACACAGAACATCAACGTGAATGTCACGTTCGCAAATCCGTCTAAAAGGGCTATAGCACTTAGACAGGATTTACCGATCAAATGACATTCACGGTCATAGATATAATGTAAATACGGTGAATTAACATGTTTAAAATTTTCGATCGACTAAATTTCCCGAAGTGGGCCCCAAGCACAACTGTAGCACTCAAAATAAATCTGGGCCCAAAACAGAATATACCAAAAACCCCAATTTTAAGTCAGGAATCACTGCAGGAAAATAGGTGCAGAGAAGTTACTGTTCCGTGGCGGAACCGCCGCCAAAAAGGGGTTCCGCGGTTCCGCGGCGCAACAGTGACATCACGTGACCATTTTTCTGCAGTGTTCACCAAAAACCTTGCCTGATTTTCTGCAATACACCAAATAATTTTTTGACCACAGAAAAATTCCGACAGAAACTGTGATTTGAAAATGCGGTTTTTACAAAATTCATTCGATCGAACTTGTAAACACGTTAGAGCAAGCTAGACTAGGTTAGTGGTGTGGCTCTGATATGATGTAAGACTACGGTAGCACCCCGGCCGTCTTTCCGAGGCTAAAATGCAGAAACGAAATTTTTTCTTAACTTGAAAACCGGCGCTATCGTATGCTTAAAACCCGGATCGAACTATTAACCTACAACTAGCAACTAGGGAAAGGGTTGGAAAGCTATACCGAGCGATCCGTGTCCTTCGGTCTTCGTCCCAAGCCCCCCGCGGCAACTCTGGTCTTCATCTCCTCGTCGGAAAGGGCACCACATCGAGAAGTCTTTTTACGGGCTCCCGCTTCATCCGGAGCAACTCGGGCACGAAGTGTGCTAGCCGACGTGTCCAAGGTGTTGTAGAGAATGTTTGTGATCACTTTGCCTCTTGCATCCATTGCTTGGATGGAGGTTGAAGGTGTTGCCATTAATGGAGTTATGAGCTAGAGGAGGAAGAAGAAGAAGAATCTTTCTTTTTCCTTTTCTTTTCTTGTGTAATTATGAATGATAATGAGAGTGAGAGAGTGTAAGAAAAATACAAGACCAAATATCATCCCATGGCAGCCACCCTTCTCTCTCCTTGTCATATCAAGCATAAATCTATCACATTATGTGACACATGCACAAGAAAAGAGACCATGAGTCACCACTTGTGCATGTGTCACAATAAATGCTCCAAATGATGAAATCTAGCTCACTAATTCCATTATCCAAACATTAATCCAAATGTTTGGTCCAACAAAAAGATCCGGCAACATCTAAAGTAAACTCATGACGGATCACAAGGATACCCCTCACCCGTATATACATACCTGCATCCGCATTTCGACTGAATGCGAATGCGGTGAGACTAAATTAATCCAACAAATCTAATACTAAGATCCGGCTTAAACCAAACCCCTCTAGTATGATCCGTCCGATCATGATCCGTGCAATACCGCATGTATAAGATCGAACCCTGCCATATATCATACGGCCTCTACAACGTTTCGCCCGAAACTTGAGAAACTGTCTATGGGGGACTCTAAAGACTCGTCAATACTTTTGGCTGTGGATTTAACCACTAGTACGTCAGTGGTACTAGCTGTACATAACGGGCCACCGGGTATTGACCAAAAGGGAGATCGATGAGCGAACTCATCCTGACACCCTACTGAGCCTGTCAGTGACAATATCCGTACAGTCTGGTCCGTTTGTCTATGAGTATCGCATGGCGGGCCTAGGGGATTAGTAAAAGTCAGACCCCCAAAAGCGGTACATGTCGTGTCGGAGTGTAGCCCAGAACACCCTGAGATACTACTGGAATACTTACCAGTAAATCTCCTGCCTCGGCCGAGGGCTTTGTGTAATGGCTCTCCTAGACACAGCGCGACCTCACCCCCAATACCGGGAGAGACGAACCCCTGCCGATCCACTCACTGCCTTCATGTGGCTCGGGACTGTACCCAACTAAAACCTGTTTGCACGACTCCTTTGAGCCGTGGTAGGGTAGTAATCAAAGCACAGTGGGAACTCACACGAGACAAATTACGATCTCAGGTCGATGAACTAACCTGTACACATGTTACCAGGGAACTGCTATCTGACGTCTGGTATAGTCCCAACTAGCATGTTCCCGGCGAGTCCTGTCCGGTGTACTCATAACCCAATGAGCACCTGTATACATCTTAGGTGAACCAACTGACACCAGTGGCTTATGAGACCGGCCACCGCCCCTCGTCGGGGTCTCGACTGTATACACTAGTCTACTCCGGAGTGTCGATGCCCTGTCTCGAAACTCCCACGACTAGGGACCACTTTTAAGGATGTGCTTATGGACTAGCCAACTCTCACGTATATGATCGCCATCATACTGTTGGTAGTCAAGCAGGATCCTAAGGGCTCTATCAACGTGTAATAGTGAACATGTCACCTAAAGCTGTACATGATGATAAAGATAAACCATGGTAGCATACTATTCTCTATCAACGTGCAATAGTGAACTACAATGTCACCTAAAGCATGTACAAGATGATAATGACAAACCAGATAGTATACAAACCTCTCGACTAAGACTGTCCTACCGGTATAGGTCCTCCCTTAATCATTGCAATCACGTTCCTGTGATCCAATAATTGACTCTGAGGGCACTATATCCAACAGAAATCATGAACCTTTGAATCAAAACCACCATAACTCTTCTCTACTCATTCTAAGGTCCTAGGTCTTGCAAACCAAGCACCTTAGTTATCTCTAGGTTGAGATAGGAGCTCGAGTTCGAGGCCCTCGGGTGGATTCATCTGCGGCAAAGAGGAGACAACGAGGAGGAGCCGTTCAAGCCACTACAAGGAACAAGCATGGAGGAGAACCACCAAAAGAATTGAAGGAGTTCAAGACCTAGGTATAACCATTCTACATAGTAGCTAGAACTTGTAGTTTTTTAGTTAGTTTTTGTTTAGCAAACATCCTTCATGGATGGTCCATGTTACCTTTTGAAGAAAAAATTTGATTTTTACCTATTCCGCCTCCCCGAAAGAACCGGGATGGGTAACGTGGACCTAACAGTGGTATCAGAGCCTAGCTAAGCAACAACTAACTGTTAGCAAAGTGGTTAGAACTTCGATCCGGAAAAAATCCCGAAAACAAACCGAAAAAATTGTATTTTCTGTCGATTTTCAAAACAGGCATATAAATATTTTGTATGAAATGAAAAATACAAGCAGGGTTTTCTGGGGATTGTCAAGAAATTTGAGCCCATGACTTAGCCAACTCGCCGCGGAAGCGCGGCAGAACCATGCGTTCCGCCGTGGATCCGCGGCCGAGTTGACTCGGCCGCGGCTCCAATTTGTTGCAGATTCCTCTGTTTGGTGTTTTGGGATTTTTGAGATATTTAGTTTCTGCCCAGATTATCCAGAGAAAAATGTTATTTTTTGGGGTAGTTACAAATTTGTATTTTGATCGGAGTTCTACAAATTTTGGCTAAATGGTTATATCTGTAATGTGATATATGCACTGAACGTCGGCTAATCGCTATACGTCAATTAGTGGGGGTTATGTATATCTGTGATCTGTAATGTTGTTGGATTGTGTATATGAACTTGTTAGATTGTCGTGGATGAATAGCCGGGGTTTTGTGAGATGAGAGTTTTCTTTATCTTTCATTTGATGTAAAATGTAATTTGATATAATATTATTTTTATGGCCGCACATCCGGGATGAGGTTGTACCCGCCATTGTATATTATTTCTTTTACAGTTTTTGCTCCTAGGATAGACCCAAGGTGGGGTGGACAAACTACCGGGTACTTTGAAGTGCCGAGTGGCCTACTCACGTTGTTGAGGAAGGTTGCTTCACTTCGGGTACTTGGCGGGTAGTTTGCCGCACCCGTAGGGGTCTACGGTGGGGTTTGGCTATTCACCGCGACCGTGTAATCCGTCTTTCGTTGTAGGCTCGAACGAAACGCGGATTCCTAGTATATTCAATGTGTTCATCTGTGATCTGGAATGGCTATCATTGCACCTGACGAATGCATATATCTATATATGATATCTAGTAGGCGTTGCTTATATTTTGCATCCACGCTAGTCCAGCCCCCGCTCTGTCGTTAGTTAAGTAACCTAACGGGTAATGACGGGGCCCCGTGGCGAATGCGGATGGCATATGCGTACGTCATATTTTCGTTGTTTTCTGCAATGGTAGGATTAATTGATGGGATGCATTATATTAATGCAAAGAAAAAACAAACCTAAAAGACGTTGTTGGAACAATTTTTAAAAAGCTGTTATTGCAAGGACGTTCTCTTTTGTTTTGCACAGAGGTATTCGGTTATGAATGCCCAACACCTCAATCGACGAGGCAAGGGCCGAGATCCCATCATCGGGAGTGACCCCTTGGACAAAAGTTTGTGTTAGGGTAATAAATTCATTATAGTCGATTATTCTTGCTTTGCATCGAGGTATTCAGTTTGGAATATCCTACACCTCATTCGACGAGGAAAGAGTCGAGATACCTTCACAGGGAGTGACCTCTTTAGCAAAAGTTTTCGCCACTATATTTTCAAAAAAGGCAATCATGTTCCTTCAACTATATCAAGTTCTTTATGTTAATGGGTTTTTCGCCAAAAACCCAGCCATAGCCCTCCGTCATTTCTTACAAGTAACACTTACTATTCGTGTTGTGTTTGTTGACTCCGTCAAGGCGTAGTGTACGGTAGCTGAGTGTTGCTTGCTTGTAGCAGTAAATGGGGTTGGTTAGGACAGTCGTATAACCTTGTTGACTCCGTCAAGGGTTATGCGGGTGGGTTTAATGCAATCCAGATAATGACGGGTTGAATTTGACTAGGACTCTTTGATTTGTTGACTCCGTCAAGGTCACTTGGGTCCTAGGGGAAAAAATCCACATTAGGAGTATCTAAAGAAACTGAAACTTACAGATTTAGCATACCTTCTGGAGTGTGGTGACTAGAGTGGATTCCATCTAGGTCATCACACAATGATAGTTGGATCCCGATCCCACTGATGAGTTGGATTACTCTCGGGAGATTATTTCACTTAACAATCAATGCTATAAACCAAGTAGGTGTCTAGAACGGTGTTAGCGGGGCTACGCCTCCAGGAAAAAGAGGTTCTTTAATTAAGGAACTTCGCGAAAGCATTGGAAAACCTCCCTCGAAGTACCAACCCTAGCCTGGCTGAAAAGTTAAGGAAGTATTGTGACGTGCAATTAATCCCGACTAGTTCTTCTTTTAAAGGTTTGAAGAAGAATTTGAGGAAACAGTGGGAGCCATCCTGGTTAGATAAATTAATAAACCAATCTAATCTTGCAAGAGCGCACGCTGAGTGTTTCTTTTCACTCTCTCCAGGTAGCAACCATTTCACGTCCTAATCAAAGATAATAAAATGTATCACTTGACCAATCCGAATTCTTATTCGGGGCTGGTGAACGTCGGTTCGGCTCTAACTTGTGACAACAGTCATAAGTATGAGCAAGGAAAAGAGGATTGTATGGATTTCAAGGATACCCAGTTGAAGAAGAAGCATAGTTTTGCATCTACTTTAGGTGTTCTTGTAATTGAGAACTGCTTTACGGTCAGTCCTACCTCCTGGGTACTTGATACCGGATCAGGATCTCATATCTGTAATCTATTGCAGGGATTGAGAAAAAATAGGAAAGTTCTACCTAGTGATATGTCGCTCAGAGTAGAGAACGGAGCACAAGTTAATGCTGCAGCCGTCGGTGAATATCACCTAGTGTTGCCAAACGGCAATACTATAATTTTGAACGATTGCTACTATGTACCTTCCATGGTTTGCAACATCATATCAGTTTCTTTACTCGATAAAGATGGATATAACCTTGTTCTTGATAGAAATATCATGAACATCTACCTTCATAAGGTACTGGTTGCAGAAGGTACACTGTGTAATGGTATCTACGTTCTAAATCAAAATATAGTTCTCAATGTACAAAACACACGCAAGAGGAAGAATTCAGATACGAATGAATCCTACTTGTGGCATTGTAGACTTGGTCATATCGGAGAGAAAAGACTAAGTAAGTTGCAAAAAGATGGACTCTTGAATACGTTCGAGTTTTCATCTTATGAAACTTATCAGTCTTGTCTCAAAGGGAAGATGACCAAATCTCCGTTCACCGGACATAGAGAAAGAGCAACAGAGCTCTTGGGACTCATACATAATGATGTATGTGGTCCAATGTCTATACATGCAAGGGGTGGGTTCTCATACTTCATCACATTCATTGACGATCTTTCTAGGTTCGGATATGTGTATCTGATGAAACACAAATCTGAAGCTTTTGAGAAATTCAAGGAATTCATAAACGAAGTAGAGAACCAGACTGGCAAAAGTATCAAGATCCTCCGATCGGATAGGGGAGGGGAGTACTTAAGCACGGAATTCCAAGATTACTTAAAAGAGAATCGAATTCTCTCTCAGCTTACTCCTCCTTATAGACCACAGCACAACGGTGTATCGGAGTGGAGAAATCGTACCCTATTGGATATGGTTCGTTCCATGATGAGTAGTGCCAAGTTGCCTCTTTCATTTTGGGGACCTGCGCTTCAGACAGCGGCATACCTACTGAATTGCGTTCCATCCAAATCGGTGCCTAAGACTCCATATGAAGTATGGAGTAGAAGAAATCCGTAGCTTAAGCGATTTAAGATATGGGGTTGTCCGGCCTATGTGAAAACACAGAAACCGGACAAGCTAGAGGCACGGTCAGTTCTATGTAAATTTGTGGGATATCCTAAAGACTCATTAGGATATCTGTTCTACCACACTGAGGAACAGAAGGTGTTTGTATCTCTCCATGCTACCTTTTTAGAAAGGGAGTTTCTTGCAAAAGAAACTAGTAGGAGTTCGGTAGAACGGGGAGAAATCCATGAACCACAAAATGTAACTGAATATTTGGAGGAACCACTGGATTCAATAACCCCAAACGAACCTCAGCCACTCCGCAAATCTGATAGGATTTCTCATCCGCCCGAGAGATACTACGGTTTTCTCTTAGACGGGGATCGAGAGGATTGCATCTTGGAAGAAGATGACCCTACCAGTTTCAGGCAGGCCATTATCAGTAGGGACTCTGATAAGTGGCTGGAAGCAATGCAATCCGAAATGGAGTCCATGTACACCAATAAAGTGTGGACCTTGGATATTGCTCCACCTGGGGTAAAACCCGTTGGATGCAAATAGATCTACAAAAGGAAACTTGGTGTAGATGGGCAGGTGGAAACCTATAAGGCTAGACTCGTTGCAAAAGGTTTTCGTCAAAGACCTGGTGTGGACTATGACGAAACTTTTTCTCCAGTGGCTATGCTCAAATCCATTCGGATCCTACTTGCCATTGCTGCCTTCCATGACTATAAAATCTGGCAGATGGACGTTAAAACGGCTTTTCTAAACGGCTGTTTGGAAGAGTGCGTTTACATGGATCAGCCAGAAGGTTTCGTAGATAGTGGGAGCAGCGGGAAGGTGTGTAAGTTGCTTAAATCCATTTATGGATTAAAGCAGGCATTGCGGAGCTGGAACATCTGTTTTGATGAGGCAATCAAGGAATTTGATTTTATCAAGAACGAAGATGAACCTTGTGTCTATAAGAAGATTGTAGGACGAACTGTCGTGTTCCTAGTCTTGTACGTGGACGACATTCTTTTGATAGGAAATGACATTCCTATGCTACAATCGGTCAAGCTATTATTGTCACAACGGTTCTCCATGAAGGACCTGGGCGATGCCTCGTACATTCTGGGGATCAAGATCTACAAAGATAGATCCAAGAGACTACTGGGACTTTCGCAGTCCAAGTACATAGAGACCGTACTAAAGAGATTTAGTATGGAAGATTCCAAGCGCGGTAATGTACCCGCATTGCATGGAATCACCCTCTCCAAGAAGATGTCTCCGAAGAATGACGAGGAGAGGGTTCGCATGAGCACTATACCCTATGCTTCGGCGGTAGGATCTATAATGTATGCGATGCTATGTACAAGACCAGATGTAGCTTACGCGCTGAGCGTGGTGAGCCGGTATCAGTCAGACCCAGGTGAGGGCCACTGGACGGCAGTGAAGAACATTCTCAAGTACCTGAGAAGGACTAAGGAGATGTTCCTGGTTTATGGTAATGGAGACCTCAGGGTCGAGTCCTTTACCGATTCAAGCTTCCAGAGTGACAAAGATGAAAGCAAATCTGTCTCGGGTTTTGTGTTTACCCTCAACGGAGGGGCGGTGTGTTGGAGGAGTTCCAAACAGGATACCGTCGCAGACTCGACGATGGAGATTGAATACATTGCTGCAAGCGATGCCGCAAAAGAGGCGGTCTAGATGAAGAAGTTCATTAGTGAACTTCAGGTGGTTCCGTCCATTGTTGACCCAATACCTTTGTATTGCGATAACAATGGGGCTATAGCTTTAACGAAGGAACCAAGGTCCCATCAGAAATCCAGACACATCTTAAGGCGGTATCACCTGATCAGGGAGATCATTGATCGCCAGGAGATCGAGGTACGAAGAGTGGACACAAAAGACAACACGGCGGATCCATTCACAAAGGCCCTCCCTCAAACACAGTTTGAGCGACTTTTTGAGCTATTGGGTATGCGGTACGCCAGCAGCTGGCCTTAGTGCGGACGTTGGGTATGCGGTACACCAATTACTGGCCTTTAGTGCAAGTGGGAGATTGTTAGATATGTATGCCCTAGAGGCCATTATTGTATAGTACTAGTTTGTATAATACATTTTGGAGGCTTGGGATATATATATATATATACGGTTTTACGACAGTCTTGCTCGATATAGTAGTATGCTACTTGGTTTGTTTCTATCTTAATATGTGTATATGTTTCTTTTAACATATCGCTAAAAACATATTGATAGAGCCCTTAGGATCTTTGCTTGACTACCGGCGTTATGATGGCGATCACACTAGTAGGGGCTGGGTAGTCTATAAGCACATCCTTATTTTGGTCCCTAGTCGTAGGATTATCGAGACAGGGCATCGATACTCCAGAGTAGACTGGTGCATACGCTTCTCTTCCCAGCAGGGGAGATGGTCTGTCCCACAGCCATCAGTACGTCGTACTGGAGATAGTATGCAGGTGCTCGTTAGGTTATGAGTACACTGGACATGACTCGTCGGGAACTGTTGGTTGGTATTATACCTATCGTCAGTTGACAGTTCCCAGGTGACATGAGTACAGCTTAGTCCGCTGACTTGACACTGTCACTTCGCCTCGAGTGTGTTCCTACTGTTCTTATATTACTACCCTACCACGGCTCTACCGAGTCGTGCAAACAGGTAGTAATTGGGTGCAGTCCCAAAGCACTTGGAGGCAATAATGGTTAGACAGGATTCGTCTCTCCCGGTATTGGGAGTTGATATCGCGCTGTGTCTAGGAGAGCCATTACACATTGTCGTCCCTGGCCAGGGCAAGCGAGAATTGCTGGTAGGTTTTCCAGTAGATTCTCAGGGTGTTTTAGGCTACACTCCGACACGACTTGTACCGCTATTAGGGAACTGACGTTTACCGCCCCTAGGCCCGCCATGCGATATTCTCAGACGAATAGACCGGACTGTACGGAGATTGTCACATTCAGGCTCAGTAGGAGTTAGGATGGGTTCACCTCATCAGTCTTCTTGTCGGCATCTACCTAGGGACCGTTACGTACAGCTAGTACCGCTTTCAGCTTGTGGTTAAACCCACTGCCAGCGTAGTGTCGAGCCTTTAGAGTCCCACGAAGAGGGTTACTCGTCTTTGGGCAAAACAGAGTAGAGGTCGCATGGTTTTGCGACAGGGTTCGTTCACACTCGCGCACTTGTGCACGTTTGGTGTCCGGGCAGTTATTACTAGAGGGCTTTGGTTTAAGCCGGATCCTAGTATTTGTTTTGGGATTGGTTTTGTCTCATTGTATTCGTGTTCCTCGGAACGCGGATGCTGGTGTGTATGCACAGTTGACAGAGACAGAGGCAGAGGATTCTCATTAGGGTTGTTGACCATTTGACATTGGTTGACTTGTTGACCATTTTACTTTGGTCGACTTGTTGACCGTTGACTTTTTCTAAACCCTAATGAGAATGAGAAATATGATTAATAATATTAATTAAGGATTATTGTGTCATGGTTGAGTTGAACATTTGACTTTTGTTGACTTGTTGACTTTGTTGGCCGGTTGACCATTGTGGACTTGTTGACCATCATCATTTCATTACTGTGACTTTTGTTTACTTGTTGTTCTTTACAAAATGAAATAATTGCATGAAATGATAATGGTCATTGAAACTGACCATCACAATTCTTAATTATTATTATTATCATTATTATTTTTGCTTTTGTGAGCATGGTTGCATTATGAGAGCTCACTCTATCATTTTGTTTCTCTCTCATGAAAAAAGCTCTCCCTCTTCCTCTCTCAAGGTTCAAGTGTTCCCTGAGTTGGAAATCATGAACCTTTGAAACAAAACCACCATAACTCTTCTCTACTCATTCTAAGGTCCTAGGTCTAGCAAACCAAGCACCTTAGTTATCTCTATGTTGAGATAGGAGCTCAAGTTCGAGGCCCTCGGGTGGATCCATCTACGGCAAAGAGGAGACGACGAGGAGGAGCCGTTCAAGCCACTACAAGGAGCAAGCAAGGAGGAGAACCACCAAAAGAAGAGAAGGAGTTCAAGACCTAGGTATAACCATTCTACATAGTAGCTAGAACTTGTAGTTTTTTAGTTAGTTTTTGTTTAGCAAAGATCTTTCATGGATGGTCCATGTTACCTTTTGAAGAAAAAATTTGATTTTTACCTATTCCGTCTCCCCGAAAGAACCGGGGTGGGTAACGTGGACGTAACAGTTTCTGCCCATAGGACCCAAGTGATCTTGATTAAAGATCAAAATGTCAAAGAGCCCTAGTCAAGTTCTACCCGTCATTATCTGGATTGCATTAGACCCACCCGTACGAGCCTTGACTAAAGATCAAAATGATCGCACGACTATCCTAACCAATCGCATAAGCAACGGAAAAGCATTACATAGCTACCGTACACTATGCCTCGACTAAAGATCGAAATGCGTAGCACGAATACTAAGCAATACCAATCCGAAATGACGGAGGGCTAGGCTGGGTTTTTGGCGAAAAACCCGTTAACGTATTGAACTTGATATTGTTGAAGGAACCAGAGTGGTTTTTTAAATATATAGTGGCGAAAACCTTTGCTAAAGAGGTCACTCCCTGTCAAGGGATCTCGGCTCTTTCCTCGTCGAATGAGGTGCAGGATATTCCAAACTGAATACCACTGTGCAAAGCAAAAAATAATCGACTATAGTGAAGTTATTACCCTGACGCAAACTTTTTCTCAAGGGGTCACTCTCGGTGAAGGGATCTCGGCCCTCGCCTCGTCGAATGAGGTACTGGGTATTCCAAACTGAATACCACTGTGCAAAGCAAAAGAGAACGTCTGTAATGTCAGTTTTTAAAGCTTGGTTCCAATAACATCTTTTAGGTTTATTATCTTGCATTAATCAAAATTAATGTGGTCTCATCAATTTGTAACCTATCACACCAGAAAAGAACGAAAATAAAATGTACGTATATGCAATCCGCATTCGCCACGGGGCCCCGTCATCACCAGTTAGGTTACTTAACAAACGACAGAGCGGGGGCTAGACTAGCGCGGGTGCAAAACATATACGACATCTACTAGTATATATATAAATATATATAACATTCGTCTCAGGCATGATAATAAACAGCATCACGGATAACATTACAGAATGGTGGATAATTTTGGAGCCCCGGGTTTCATTTGAGCCGCAAATAAAACCCGACGTTCCGGTCGTGTGGATAGCATATGCAATGAAAACCTGTACCCCCTACGAGTGCGGCGAATAGCCCGCCAGTTCTAGAATGAAGCCCACTCCGTCTCAATGCCATGAGATGCGGGCTTGTTGCCTTCTAGAACCCGGCTATCCGTGCACTCCGCCGTGGGGTAATCCTAGTACAGAAAAGTAAAATAATATATACAACCGGTGACATCGAGCTCAGCCCGGTCGTGCCCCAAAAAAATATACAACCCAGCAAAGACGGCAGTCCATATGCCGGACGCTCGCCTCGCAATAACAAATGTACAAATGAATTTAAAATGTATTCTAACATTGCACTACATGCTATCCACCACGACAATCTAACTACAATCACAGCACAAGCACACAATATCAACGTGAATGTCACGTTCGCAAAACCCGTCTAAAAGAAAATATAGCAATCAGACGAGTTTTACCGATCGAGTGACATTCCCGGTCGTAGATAAAAGTGAATGTACTGATAATAAAACACGTATCTTAAAATTACGATCGACTAAACATTCTAAGTGGGCCCTAAGTATTTAATCAACAGTGAAACAAACTGGGCCCAAAAATAATTATCCCAGAAACCACAATTCCAAAAATAAGAGGCCCAGAAGAAAATTTGGTCATGTGGGCCCCAAAACGACCGCGGAACCGCCGCCAATAGGGGGTTTGCACGGCGGTTCCGCGGCGGTTTAGAGGGATCACGTGACCAATTTTCTTCTGTAGTCTTAAAAAAGCCTGCATGATTTTCTGAGACCATAAAATTGATTTTTCGAGCACATTTAAAAATCGACAGAAACTGCATGAAATGAAATGTAGTTTTTGGAATTTTCGGTCGATCGTTATTCTAAACACGTTTGAACTAGGTAGTATAGGTTTTATGGGGTGGCTCTGATACCATGAAGGGTTACCCTAGTGCCCCGGCCAACATCCATGGCCAAATGCGGAACAAAATTTTTATGACGATCAAAACTTTGGCACTAGAATAAAACTTAACCCGGATCTTTAACCATAAACCTAGTTAGCTAAAGTGTTCTACCTACTATGAAAGAAGATATACCAAACGAATCGAGTCCTTCGGTCTTCTCTCCTCGTCATGTGCTCCAAGTGGCCTCCATGAACTCACTAGATCTCCATTTCCGGCTCCATCGGTCCTCCGGGATCAAGCTTGTTCTCTGGCCTCCATTTGTCGTAGATGATCCACCTGAGGGATGTGATCCATGGCTTTAGCTCTTTGCTAAGTGTCAAAAGAGCAACTAGAGAACTTGGGATGCTGGTCCAAGTAATCTAGGATGTAGTGGAGGGTGTCTAAGTGTTTGCTATCTCTTTTCTAATCTCTTCACTTGTTTCTCAACACATGAGAATGTTAGTGAAGAGGAAGAAGATGAATATGGAAGAAAGCAAGAGGAGGGAGGAACTCAAGAGAAAATGAGAGCTCAAAGAAAAATGAAGCATGAAGTGAGAGAAAATCACACACCTTGGTGTTGTGTGTGAATTCTTTCAATAAACAATTAACAACCATGCTTCAATAGTAACTCCAAATGAATTATAAATTCATTTGTGAATTATTAAAGCATGGTCATCACCATTCCTACCATACCTTTTACTTTATACCTCATTTCCAATTATCAAATAAAAGGAAAATACATAATGAGGTGGCCACCTTCTAGAAGGAAATCTGTAGTAAATACGAATTTCAGTCTACTGTACAAATATATCGGAAATCAGATAAAAATCCGAACGCCCAAAAGAGATAAAATAACACGAAGAACGTAATACTACAATATATATATCGAAATACATATATGTAAATTATTAAATCAATACCTGATTTAATAATCCGGCTCAAACCCGAGCCGGCTAGTATTACAAACTGTCTGATCGAAAATCCGAGTACTAAGTATATCAATCGATCGATCCCTGCACGTATCCAATACGGCTACTACATCGTTTTGCCTGGATCAGGGAAACCCTCTGTGTGGGACTCTAAAGACTCGACAGTACTCTGGCAGTGGGTTTAACCACAAGCACGTCAGCGGCACTAGCTGTACGTAACGGCTGCCCAGGTACCTGTCGAAAAGGAAGGCCGACGAGCAAACTCATCCGGATCTCCTACTGAGCCTATCCGTGGCAATATCCGTACAGTCCGGTCTCTTCGTCAAAGAGTATCGCATACCGGGTCTAGGGGATGGTGAACGTCAGACCCTAACAACCTGATAAGTCGTGCCGATGTGGCTCAGGACCAATCCGGTGAACTACTGATCAACCTATCAGTAAATTCCATCCACCTTGGCCAAGGTTTTATGGTCCTACCAATCGAATAACAGTGCGATATCAACTCCCTATATCGGGAGAGACGAATCCCCGACAATCGCTCACTGCCTCCATGTGGCTCGGGACTGAAACCAACCAAAACCTGTTTGCACGACTCAGTAGAGCCGTGGTAGGGTAGTGATCAAAGTTCAGTGGGAACTCACACGAGACAAATGCCGATCTCGGGTCCAAGGACTAACCTGTACACATGTCACCTGAGAACTTCCATCTGACGATAGGTATAGTACCATATGGAAGTTCTCGGCGAGTCCGTCCAGTGTACTCACCACAGTGAGCACCTGTATACGATCTTAAGTGCATCAGACCAATGGCTGCGGCACCAACCATCCCCCGACGGGGTTAGAAACGTATACACCAGTCTACTCTGGAGTATCAATGCCCAGTCTCGATACTCACGCGACTAGGGACCATTTGAGGATGTGCTTGTGGACTACCTTGCTCCCACAAGTATGATCGCCATCATAACGCAGGTAGTCAAGCAAGATCCTGAGGGCTTTATCAACATGTAACCGCAATATGTAATAACGAGTATTGCATATGCCATGTTAAAATAAAGACAAACCATAATAGTATACTACCGTATCGAGTCTTTATCAAATATGTGCAAACCAGATATAATAAAAATACAAATAAATACACATATCCCGATAAAGACAGGTCAAATAATATACTATAAAACTGAGCAAGATTGTTTTGTACATACATATCCCTAGTATCCATATGTGTACATATACAATATTGGCATCTAGGGCATATACATCCAACAACATCGTATAAAGGTGCATATGCAACTATAGCAAGTAAATCGTGGAAGGAGTCTTATCATTATGTGGCAAATCCTACTGTGTAGTGACATGACAATTATCAATGATGAAGTGTGTGAGCTAGCCAATCAGTGTAAGTGTAACGTACACATCATCGATAATGGTGTAGGTGTACTAGCACAGGTATATGAATTGCAATGCAAGTGACATGAGCGTGGCATAAAGTAAAACGTATGCAAATGCTGACAGGTATATGTATCTAACATGACCGAGTTAATGAATCTAACCATCGGCATCTGGCCTCACGATATCACATACGGTATAATCCATCATACGGCATCCTCTAGTCAAGGGTATGGATCAATCTTCAAGCCCAACTCATCAAGTATGGAAAATCATCGTACGGCGGCAATAAACCATTGGGCATCCTATGCAAGTCTACGGTAGTGCCCCGGCCGTCAATCTGACGCCAAATGCGGAACAAAAACTTTTATAACTGGCGCTATCGCATACTATAACCCGGATCTGCCATTAACGCTAAACTAACAATCTACAAAGAGGGTAGAAAGGTTATACCGAACGATCCGAGTCCTTCGTTCTTTAACCATCATCCCACGCTCCGTTGCGGCTGCTCCAATCTCGTCGATCTCCGATCTCCTCGTCTAGGTGGCACCACGTCATCGGATCTTTAAACGGGCTCCCGTCTCTGACCCGAGGCAACTCGGTCATCAAGTTTGCTAGAAGAGATGACCAAGATTGAGGTAAAGAATGAGTAGAACACTTTGTCTCGCTTCGTCCAAAGCCATGGACGAACGGTTAATGAAGTTGCCATTTGAGTCGGGTGATGGAATGAAATGAGCTATGAAATTTCCATACACCAAAAACTATCATCATTTTCAAACAACAACCATAATCATCCATCAAGGATGGGCCGGCCACTATAAGGAGGTGGGGGGGTGAGTGTAGGAAGCAAGGGGGTGACCACAAAGGAAAGCTTCTCATAAAAGATCTTAGCAAGAACAAGAATCATTAAATCAAAAGAATGACTCACACAAGACACCTTGCATAACATTAAATGAACATTTAAAGCAACCATGAGTCACTAATCCTAGTCACCTTCTAGAACCTTCTAGAATCATGACTCACCTCATGACACACCCAAGTGACGAAAAGATAAATCCGTATTTAACCGAATGTTAAATACGGGTGATAGAAAACTGGAAACTGGCAACTTCCAAAAGCGATCCCGAAATGGATTTCAGGATAATCCCGTAACTGTATAAATATACCCGCATTTGTATTACGACCGAATACAAATGCAACTGAGACAAAGATATTATATCTTCTAAGTATAATACATGGATCCGGCTTAAACCAAAGCCCACCAGTATTATCTGCCTGAAATATGACACGTGCGTAAACGCACGTGCATTTTCCGAACCCAGCCACAAAATCATACGGCCTCTACAACGTTTCGCCCAAACTTAGGAAACTATCTGTGGGGAACTCTAATGACTCGTCAGTACCCTGGCAGTGGGTTTAACCACAAGCCGTCAGCGGCACTAGCTGTGCGTCACGGCTGCCCATGCACTGACCTCAAGGGAGGCCGATGAGCGAACTCATCCGGAAACCCTACTGAGCCTAACAGTGACAATGTATATACAGTCCGGTCCGTTCGCCTATGAGCATCGCATATCCGGCCTAGGGGGCTAGTAACGTCAGACCCCCAATAGTGGTATAAGTCGTGTCGGAGACAAGCCCTGAACATCCTGAGATACTACTGGAGTACCTACCAGTAAATCTCGCCTTCCTTGGCTAAGGACTTGGTGTAATGGCTTTCGTAGACATAGCGCGATCTCCACCCCTAATACCGGGAGAGACGAATCCCCTGCCGATCCGCTCACATGCCTCTATGTGGCTCGGGAGTGTACCCAAAAACTACCTGTTTGAACGACTCCTTTGAGCCGTGGTAGGGTAGAAATCAAAGCACAGTGGGAACTCAGACGAGACAAATGACGACCTCAGGTCGATGAACTAACCTGTACACATGTCACAAGGGAACTGCTATCTGACGATATGTATAATACCAAATAGCAGGTTCCCGGCGAGTCCTGTCCGGTGTACTCATAACCTAATGAGCAACTGTATACATCTTAGGTGATCCAACTGACACCAGTGGCTTGTGAGACCGGCCACCGCCCCTCGTCAGGGTCTCGACTGTATACACTAGTCTACTCCGGAGTATCGATGCCCTGTCTCGAACCTCCCACGATTAGGGACCACTATTAAGGATGTGCTTATTGTTGGAGATAGTGCCCTCAGAGTCAATTATTGGATCACAGGCACGTGATTGCAATGATTGAGGGAGGACCTATCCCGGTAGAACAGTCTTACTCGAGATGATAGTATGCTATCTGGTTTATCTTTATCATCGTGTACTGCTTTAGGTGACCTGACATGTCGCTATTACACGTTGATAGAGCCCCTAGGATTCTTGCTTGACTACCAGCAGTATGATGGCGATCATATACGTGGGAGCTGGTAGTCTATAAGCACATCTTTAAAAGGTCCTTAGTCGTAGGAGTTTCGAGACAGGGCATCGATACTCCATTAGTAGACTAGTGTATACAGTCGAGACCCCGACGAGGGGCGGTGGCCGGTCTCACAAGCCACTGGTGTCAGTTGGTTCACCTAAGATGTATACAGGTGCTCATTGGGTTATGAGTACACCGGATAGGACTTGCCGGGAACCTGCTAGTTGGTCTTATACCAGATGTCAGATAGCAGTTCCCTGGTGACATGTGTACAGGTTAGTTCATCGACCTGAGATCGTCATTTGTCTCGTGTGAGTTCCCACTGTGCTTTGATTACTACCCTACCACGGCTCAAAGGAGTCGTGCAAACAGGTTTTAGTTGGGTACAGTCCCGAGCCACATGGAGGCAGTGAGCGGATCTGCAGGGGTTCGTCTCTCCCGGTATTGGGGGTGAGGTCGTGCTGTGTCTAGGAGAGCCATTACGCAAAGCCCTCGGCCGAGGCAGGAGATTTACTGGTAGGTATTCCAGTAGTATCTCAGGGCGTTCTGGGCTACGCTCCGACACGACTTGTACCGCTTTTGGGGGTCTGACTTTTACCAACCCTCTAGGCCCGCTATGCGATACTCATAGACGAACGGACCGGACTGTACGGATATTGTCACTGACAGGCTCAGTAGGGTGTCAGGATGAGTTCGCTCATCGACGTCCCTTTTGGTCAATAGCTGGTGGCCCGTCACGTATTGGCTTATACCTCTGACGTGCTAGTGGTTAAATCCACAACCATAGTATTGACGAGTCTTTAGAGTCCACCATACATTCAGTTACTCAGCTTTCGGGCGAAACGCTGTAGAGGCCGTATGGAGATATGGTAGGGTCCGATCAGATACGTGCGGTATTGCACGGATCAGGATCGGACGGTTTGTACTAGAGGCCGTATAGTTATATGGCAGGGTTCGATCTGATACGTCCGGTATTGCACGGATCAGGATCGGACGAACATTACTAGCCGGCTTTGATTTAAGCCGGATCCTAGTTTAGTACAGTGTAGATTTTGTCACTTTGCATTTGTATCCGGACGGAATACAGATGCGGGTGTGTATGCACAGTATCGGGGTTTTCCTGTAATTTATTACGGGACCAGTTTTCTGGAGTTGCCAGTTTGCATTCCGTTCTGGCCGGTTTTCCTTTGTTCTTTCCCGGCCGGACTTTTCCGATGGAGGGGGTTATTTGCAATTGTGCAAATAACATTTGTGGAGGGGGTTTCTTGCAAATGTATTCATTATGATAGGATTTGCATCCTTTGTTTTTTATTCATCCATGATTTTGCATTTATGAGATTTGATGTGAATAGATGTTATAAGCATGGTTGATGTTTTGTTTAAGGTCACCATTCTCTTTATCCTACACTCACCTCCCTTATGTATTCATTCCCTCCACCATTTCCATTTGATGATGGCCGGCCACATTAGAGGAGAGGAGGTGGTTCATTTCCTTTGGTGAGGGTGTGGGAAAAATTAATCATTCATATCATTTTTACATTGCCACAAAAAATCCCCAAGTTCATATCTTGTTGATTCCTCCATCAAGGCGACATAACCCCAAAGAGACAAAGCACTACTCATTCTACAGCAAACCTTGGGCACGTCGACTAGCCAGCTTCGTGCCCGAGTTGCCTCGGTATTGAGGTGGGAGCCCGTAAAAGATACAGACGATGTGGTGCCCTTCGGGCAAGGAGGCGATGACCGGAGTTTCCGCGGGAGATCGGGACGACGACGAGAAGACCGGAGGACTCGGATCGCTCGGTTCATCTCTTACCCCATCTCTAGTTAGCTAGTGTAGGTTAATGGTTTCGATCCGGGTATATTGTCCGCGGTAGCGCCAGTTTCCAAGTAAGGAAATTTTTTGATTCCGCATTTTGGCCTCGGATAGACGGCCGGGGCGCTGCCGTGGAGCAACACTTATGGACTACCCAACTCTCACGTATATGATCGCCCTCATACTGTTGGTAGTCAAGCAGGATCCTAAGGGCTCTATCAACGTGTAACATGTAATCAGTCACCTGAACATGTACACGACTGATAAAGGCAAACCAGATAGCATACTATTATCTCGAGTAAGACTGTCCTACCGGCATAGGTCCTCCTCAATCATTGCAATCACGTGCCTGCGATCCAATAATTAACTTTGAGGGCACTATATCCAACAATCTCCTACTTGCACTTAAGGCTAATTATTGCGATGTCGCATACTCACAGCCCGTGTGATACTGAACATCCAACTTCTCTACTAATCAGTTTCACAAAGCCCGTTCGTAAAATTCTTATGTTCGAGAAATAGCCTCAGTGAGTGGATCCGTCCTGATGTTTCTTTCTATGTCTCTCTTAATCTCAAGTTCGCGGAGAAAGCCATCTCCCGAATCGAGTAATACCTGTCTTAGAATGTAAGTGCACGGCGGCGCCCCGGTCGTCAAACCGATGGCCAAATGCGGAAACGGTGATAAACTTTAATTTTGCGAACTTAGCAAACCGGCTCCACCGCGCACTAAACCCCGGATTGGGCCATTAAACTAGATCTAACTAACTACAAGATGGGAAGAGATATACCGAGTGATCCGAGTCCTCCGGTCTTCTCGTCGTCGTCCCGATCTCCCGCGGAAACTCCGGTGGTCGCCTCCTCGCCGGAAGGGCACCACGTAGCCGGATTCTTTTACGGGCTCCTACCTCTATACCGAGGCAACTCGGGCATGAAGCTGGCAAGTCGACATGCCTAAGATTTGCTGTAGAATAATGTAGAATCGTTGTCTCTTTGGGGTTTATGAGGTTGCCATGTTGGAGGAATTTGTGGACAAGAATTTTCCATGGATGCTTAAGAAAAAAAAGGAGCATCCATCCATGATTGAGCTCGGCCAGCCCCTGTTAGTGCTCACTGGAAAAAGGAGTGAAGCAAGCTCTCATCTCTAAATTAATGTGTGTATGAATTAATACAAAGAGCAAAAGAAATTCTTTCACTGCAAACACAAAAGGGGGGGGGGTCCACTAATTAAATCATGAAGGAATTATCCATACACAAAATTTAAAACCTCACTCCATTCCCAAAACAGTGGCCGGCCCAATTCCAAATTCCCATCACAATATCACATCAAAAACCCATACCCTCACTTATCACAATTAATGCATGAATAACAAAGAAGATTTCATAATCAATCCTTTTGCAATAAACCCCTCCACAATGTGTTATTTGCAAACTTGCAAATAACCCCCTCCAACGAAAAGTCCGGCCGTGAAGGAACAATGAAAAACCGGCCGTAACGGAATGCAAACTGGCAACCCCAGAAAATTGGTCCCATAATAAATTATAGGAAAACCCCGATACTGTGCATACACACCCGCATTTGTATTCCGACCGAAATACAAATGCAAAAAGACAAAACTACACTATCTAACACTAGAATCCGGCTTAAGCAAAAGCCGGCTAGTAAAAACCATCCGATCACGATCCGTGCAATACCGCACGTATCTGATCGAACCCTGCCATATCTCCATACGGCCTCTATAGCGTTTCGCCCGAAAGCTGAGTAACTGAATGTGTGGTGGACTCTAAAGACTCGTCAATACCATGGCTGTGGATTTAACCACTAGCACGTCAGAGGTATAAGCCAATACGTAACGGGCCACCAGCTATTGACCAAAAGGTACGTCGATGAGCGAACTCATCCTAACACCCTACTGAGCCTGTCAGTGACAATATCCGTACAGTCCGGTCCGTTCGTCTATGAGCATCGCATGTCGGGCCTAGGGGGTTGGTAAAAGGCAGACCCCCAAAAGCGGTACAAGTCATGTCGGAGTGTAGCCCAGAACACCCTGAGATACTACTGGAATACCTACCAGTAAATCTCCTGCCTTGGCCAAGGACTTTGTGTAATGGCTCTCCTAGACACAGCGCGACCTCACCCCCAATACCGGGAGAGACAAACCCCCGAAGATCCGCTCACTGCCTCCATGTGGCTCGGGACTGTACCCAACTAAAACCTGTTTGCACGACTCCTTTGAGCCGTGGTAGGGTAGTAATCAAAGTACAGTGGGAACTCACACGAGACAAATGACGATCCCCAGGTCGATGAACTAACCTGTACACATGTCACCAGGGAACTGCTATCTGACGTCAAGTATAATCCCAACTAGCAGGTTCCCAGCGAGTCCTGTCCGGTGTACTCATAACCCAATGAGCACCTGTATACATCTTAGGTGAACCAACTGACACCAGTGGCTTGTGAGACCGGCCACCGCCCCTCGTCGGGGTCTCGACTGTATACACTAGTCTACTCTGGAGAATCGATGCCCTGTCTCGAAACTCCCACGACTAGGAACCTTTTAAGGATGTGCTTATAGACTCCAGCTCTCACTTATATGATCGCCCTCATACTGCTGGCAGTCAAGCAAGAATCCTAAGGGCTCTATCAACATGCAATAGCGACTTGTCAGGTCACCTAAAGCAGTACACGATGATAAAGGTAAACCAGATAGCATACTATCATCTCGAGTAAGACTGTTCTACCGGGATAGGTCTTCCCTCAATCATTGCAATCACGTGCCTGTGATCCAATAATTGACTCTGAGGGCACTATCTCCAACAATCTCCCACTTGCACTCAAGGCTAATTATTGCGATGTCGCATACTCACAGCCCGTGTGATACCGAACACCCAACTCCTCTACTAGTCAGTCGCACAAAGCCTGTTTGCGAAACTATTGCGTTCGAGGAAAAGCCTCAGTGAGTGGATCCGCCTAGATGTTTCTTTCTATGTCTCTCTATATCTCAAGTTCGCGGAGAAAACCATCTTCCGAAATGAGCAATACCTGTCTTAGAGTGTCTGGATGTCTGATGGGACCGAGCTCATAAATGAACTCCAAATCCAAACTTCTTAGACTGTATCGTCAACTGAACTTAATCGGTATCCTGGGCCATGCCACCCTCAGTATTGCCTTGGACCACCTGTCCAAAATACTGCCCCTCGTCAGAAGGAAAAACTATAACTCTGACGATCACCCTGTCGTCCATGTCACCTTGGAAGCCTGGAATGATAACTGTCTCCCTAATGAGGCCGTCGTTATCATATCCCTAGAACATCCACTTATGTTCTAAAACTGCTTCCGACTGTTTCTCCAGGATTGGATCAATATTAACTTATTGCATCTTGTGCAAGAATAACATCTGGTGTGGTACTTGACATCACATGATTGACTCAATTGCCTAAGCAAGTGATCTGCCAATCATGCACATCCCTCTCTACTTTAGTCTATAAGACACCTTTAGAGAGGGTGACTCCATCACCTGCAGGTACACCACCGTGCCAGGAGTCGTCCATTCTAAATACTCTTAGAATGCTGTCAAGGTACCCTGATTGGGAAACCACCCAAATCTAGATCCAAAAAACCATAGATCTAGTAACCAGTATGTCTGATATAATGTCCAAGTCCCTTGTGGAGAAACTACTGTGTGACGACCAAAGTATAACCGATCGTAGTATAGGAATATCACTTCCTACTACCTTCTCAACAGATCCATCCCCTATTCTGATGACTTCAAACTATGACTGTCACATCAGAAATAGATGATCTATCTCCGCTACATCTGCTTTAGTCTATAAATAGACATAAGCCTGATGTCCACCAATGCTTCCGCTGCTCCCACTGACTACGACAATCCTCTGGCAGAGTCATATAGACGTGCACTTCTAAAGCTAGTTTAGAACGACGCTATACTCATCCTCCTGCCGGGTCTCGCAGCCTGGAACAACAACAATGGCAAGTGTGGGTAAACAAGAACTTCCCTGTCACCGTCCTTGAGGCTACCGGAGTACCTCTCGGGTGCCTGAAGTTACCCACCTTATCTGCGGAGTGGCCAATGGAATGTCAAATCAGATTGAATCTTTAGGTTCCTTATCAAATCTTCAGTAATCGTTTGCGGTTCTGGAATCACTTCCAGTTCTACCATACTCCCACTACTGTTTTTGAAAAAAATCCATTTTTATTAAAACTGTGGCGAGTCAAGAACAATATCACTATTGATCTTTCTTATGGTAGAAAGTCAACCCTCGTCATAGCCTGGATCAACCCACAAACAGCCATTACAGAAACGTGCCTTGAGTTATCCAGAGTCTAGTTTTAATCATAAGCTGGACAACTCCCCGTACCTTAACAATGTTAAGATATGAACTGTACTATATCCAATATAGAACCAGAGGCACTGATTTAATTGAACCAGATTCAAATCATGCAGCTGTCTCCAGTGCATGTCAACAAAATGGAGAGAGGCCGATCAGCGTTACTCAACTTAGGAATGCTTCCAATTATGAGTAACCTGAAAAGAGAAGCAATTTCTCTTTATCATTACTATCAACTGAATACTATACACAAGTATCTACATCTTCGATCACCTTGAAGAATCCCGATACTTGCTACACCTGGTTCTCTACTCTATTCAAATACCTATAACTCCTCAAAACTTAGACCCTGTGTTTCTACGAAACACATGTCTAAGAACTAGAGAAGTTAAAAGTAAACAGAACATAGTATGAGGACCAACCCCTCTGTCCTAATGGACACTGGACAACATACAATACTCTGTATAAGTCCGCCGAGTCTAACAACTCTTTCACTGTGTGTCGTAGGTTGAAAACTGTACTTATGGTTAAGAAGAATTACACCGCTGTTTAATGCTCCTTACCTAACCATCCACTGATATAGGTAAATGTCATCGACATAATATCAAAAGATATATCTCACTCTATGAAAATAGACGTACAGATATATCAATTTGAAATTGGTGCACAACAGCGGATATTCAAAACCAAATATTTGCCGACCGGCAAACATCCCAGGTGATCTCCTCAAATATCACCGATTACAACGAATCCCGATATAATGAGGATGATTACCCTATTCCCAATAACCTACTCCCACTCATCATCTGTAAAACCATACAGATGTGAGAATCATACCTGGTAAATACATACCCTGGAGTAAGTATCTAATCGGGAAATCAGTTTTCTTTTAACAGTACACAGTGAAACTGAAACATTGAAATGTTTCGATGGGGTATCCTGGTATTCCTAGTAATGCCTCTACCATTATCCAGATTCACAACTATAACCGTATAATTCTTTGCCACCACTCCAAATCCCTTTATATGTCTTTAGTCATTACCTTCTGCACACCCCTTAGGCCAAATGGTTTTCTTCCTTCCCTACCGTTCGGCACCAGCCTATGGTTTGGAAGAAGACTATCCAATAAGCATAATGGGTGTACTGCCCTAATCCTAGGAGCACTCGCAATGCGAGAGAAGGTGAAGATAAAAGACAACCGAATAAGCCTTATTCCTATTTCTCCTGGACCAGAATCCATCCCCGAACTGGAACAAGTTCCTTTCGAGTTCGTATATAACCATACGATGGAGTATCCAATAAACTGTGGATCTTCGTAGTGATACGGAGTGTCCTGGAGAAATACAAAGGCGATTTAGGATTGGCGAAGAAAAACTTGGTTTGGTCGTGAATATCAGTCGCAATTTACTTTGCCCTCTTACTAATCCCTTGCTTTGTCTTAATCTTAATACCTTCTGTACACCATCGTTAGGCTAATTGGTTTTCTTCATTCCCTACCGGTCGGCACCAGCCTAAGGTTTGGAAGAAGACTATCCAATTTGCGTAATAGGTGTACTATCTCCTAAACTAAGGAGTACTCGTAACTTGAGAGAAGCTAAAAGGGAAAAGACAACTGAATAATCCTATCCGTTTTCTCCAGAACCGGAAACCATCCTCGAATTCCTTCGAGTTCGTATCTAACCATACGATGGCTTTGTCCAATGGAAGTGGACGTTCGCAGTAATACGGGGTGTCCTGGAGAAAAGGGTAAAAGTAGGAGTGGCAATGAGGTCTGCAACTCTGACAATCCAAAAGCCAGTGTTAAGAAGGTTCGGTCAACTTGGTCACTGAGTCATAGTCTTAGGGTCGGGTCAATAGTCGCTGCCAAGAGAGAGAGAAAAGAAACACTCAGCGTGCACTCTAACCTAGATCAGAATGGTTATCACTTTATCTAATCTGGAAACCTCCCACTGTACCTCAAACTCTCCTCCAAACCTGAAAGAAGAATTAGTCGGGGTCACCCGAGGAGTAAACCAACTCATCAGTGGGAATCGGGATCCAACTCTCATCGCATGATAACGTGACGGAATCCGCTCATGGTATCACACTCCAGAAGGTATGCGCATATCTGGCAAGTTTCAGTTCTTTTGAAAATCCCGATGTGATTTCTGCCCCATGCTCTTATGACCTTGACGAAGGTCAACAAATCATAAGTCACATGTCAAGTTCCACCCGTCATTGTCCAGGTTAATTTGAACCCACCCGTACAAGCCCTTGACGAAGGTCAACAAGGCTATACGACTGTCCCAAGCCAACACATCTATCTATGCAGCAGAAAAGCAACAAGCAGCTACCATGCACTATGCCTTGACGAAGGTCAACAAACATAGCATGAATACTACGTGCTACCTGTCTGAAACGATGGAGGGCTACGAATGGTTTCTGGCGAAAACCTTTAACGTAATGAACTTGATATCGTTGAAGGAACGGATAGCTTTTTAGAAAGTATAGTGACGAAAACCTTTACTAAAGAGGTCACTCCCGGTGAAGGGATCTCGGCTCTTTCCCCGTAGATTGGGGTGCAGGATATTCCAAATGAATACCACGATGCAAAGCAAAAGTAATCGGCTATAGTGAAGTTAATGCCCTGACGCAAACTTCTGTCCAAGGGGTCACTCCCGGTGAAGGGATCTCGGCCCTTGCCTCGTCGACTGAGGAGCAGGATATTCCAAATGAATACCACGATGCAATACAAAAGTGAACGTCCTTGCAATAACAGCTTTTTGAAAAGTGTTCCAACAACATCAGAATAGGTTTGTTTTAACATGCATTGATCCGAATCAACGCAGTCCCATCAATTGATCACACCACAAAGAACGAAAATATACTGACGTACGTATATGCCATCCGCATTCGCCACTGGGTCCCGTCATCACCCGTTAGGTTAGCTAACTAACGGCAGAGCGGGGATTGGACTAGCGCGGATGAAAAACATATACAACATCTACTAATATATATACCAATATATTATATTTCGCTCAAGGCGTGATAAAATGCAACATCACAGAAATGTACAGCATCACAGAACAATACAGATATCTGGGATCCCCGGGTTTCACAGAGCCACTACTGAAACCCGACGTTCCTCTGGTCGTGTGGATAGCCTGTGCAATGAAATCCTAGACCCCTACGGGCATGGCAAGTCACCCGCCAAAACCTGAAGCGAGGCAGCCCCCTTCAGCGCCGTGAATGGACCACCCAGCACTTCACGGAATCCGGTAACTTGGGCACCCCTCCTGGGTCAACCTGTACCCCCTACGAGTGCGGCGAATAGCCCGCCAATTCCAGACTGAAGCCCCCTCCGTCTCAATGCCCTGAGATGCGGGCCCGTTGCCCTCTAGAACCCTGCTATCCGTGCACCCCTCCGCGGGGTAACCCTAGTACAGAAAGTAAAATATACATACAACGGGTACATCGACCGCAACCAGGTCGTGCCCCAAAAGAATAATACAAACAGGCAGTGACGGCAGTCCACATGTCGGACGCTCGCCCCGCAACAACAAATGTACATAATACAACAAAAATTGTACTAGCATTGCATCCAGGCTATCCCCCACGACCGATCCGCAACATCACAGCAAAAACACAGAACATCAACGTGAAAGTCGCGTTCGCAAATCCGTCTAACCGGGCTATAGCAGTTAGAACGGATTTACCGATCGAGTGGCATTCACGGTCGCAGATATAATGTAAATACTGTGAAATAATGTGTTTAAAATATCCGATCGATCAAAAATTAACAAGTGGTCCCCCAAGCAATACTGTAGCAGATCAAGAAATTCTGGGCCCAATATTAATATTCCAAAACCCCTAAAATTACCCATAAAGCCTACTGGAAAAATTGTACACACTGATCCATCAATACTGCGGCGGAACCGCGGCAACAAGTAGGGTTTTGCCGCGGTTACTCGCTCCTCTGAAGAGATCAGTGTCTCGAATTTCTACAGTAGTCTTAGGTCTTCTAGCACAGTACTTTTATACAACCTGAAAAATTTTTGGAGACCAAAAAATTTCAACAGAAAACTGTCGCTAGCAAAAAAAAAAGTAGATTTTGGAATTTTGGTCGATCGGAAATGCAAAACACATCAAACGAAGCTAGACGAAGTTAATGGCGAGGCTCTGATACCACTGTAAGTGCACGGCGGCGCCCCGGTCGTCAAACCGACGGCCAAATACGGAAACGGTGATAAACTTTAATTTTGCGAACTTAGCAAACCGGCTCCACCGCGCACTAAACCACGGATCGGGCCATTAAACTAGATCTAGCTAACTACAAGATGGGAAGAGATATACCGAGTGATCCGAGTCCTCCGGTCTTCTCGTCGTCGTCCCGATCTCCCGCAGAAACTCCGGTGGTCGCCTCCTCGCCGGAAGGGCACCACGTAGCCGGATTCTTTTATGGGCTCCCACCTCTATACCGAGGCAACTCGGGCATGAAGCTGGCAAGTCGACATGCCCAAGATTTGCTGTAGAATAATGTAGAATCGTTGTCTCTTTGGGGTTTATGAGGTTGCCATGTTGGAGGAATTTGTGGACAAGAATTTTCCATGGATGCTTAAGAAAAAAAAGGAGCATCCATCCATGATTGAGCTCGGCCAGCCCCTGTTAGTGCTCACTGGAAAAAGGAGTGAAGCAAGCTCTCATCTCTAAATTAATGTGTGTATGAATTAATACAAAGAGCAAAAGAAATTCTTTCACTGCAAACACAAAAGGGGGGGGTCCACTAATTAAATCATGAAGGAATTATCCATACACAAAATTTAAAACCTCACTCCATTCCCAAAACAGTGGCCGGCCCAATTCCAAATTCCCATCACAATATCACATCAAAAACCCATACCCTCACTTATCACAATTAATGCATGAATAGCAAAGAAGATTTCATAATCAATCCTTTTGCAATAAACCCCTCCACAATGTGTTATTTGCAAACTTGCAAATAACCCCCTCCAACGAAAAGTCCGGCCGTGAAGGAACAATGAAAAACCGGCCGGAACAGAATGCAAACTGGCAACCCCAGAAAACTGGTCCGATAATAAATTATAGGAAAACCCCGATACTGTGCATACACACCCGCATTTGTATTCCGACCGAAATACAAATGCAAAAAGACAAAACTACACTATCTAACACTAGAATCCGGCTTAAGCCAAAGCCGGCTAGTAAAAACCGTCCGATCACGATCCGTGCAATACCGCACGTATCTGATCAAACCCTGCCATATCTCCATACGGCCTCTACAGCGTTTCGCCCGAAAGCTGAGTAACTGAATGTGTGGTGGACTCTAAAGACTCGTCAATACCATGGCTGTGGATTTAACCACTAGCACGTCAGAGGTATAAGCCAATACGTAACGGGCCACCAGCTATTGACCAAAAGGTACGTCGATGAGCGAACTCATCCTGACACCCTACTGAGCCTGTCAGTGACAATATCCGTACAGTCCGGTCCGTTCGTCTATGAGCATCGCATGTCGGGCCTAGGGGGTTGGTAAAAGTCAGACCCCCAAAAGCGGTACAAGTCGTGTCGGAGTGTAGCCCAGAACACCCTGAGATACTACTGGAATACCTACCAGTAAATCTCCTGCCTTGGCCAAGGACTTTGTGTAATGGCTCTCCTAGACACAGCGCGAACTCACCCCCAATACCGGGAGAGACGAACCCCCGAAGATCCGCTCACTGCCTCCATGTGGCTCGGGACTGTACCCAACTAAAACCTGTTTGCACGACTCCTTTGAGCCGTGGTAGGGTAGTAATCAAAGTACAGTGGGAACTCACATGAGACAAATGACGATCCCCAGGTCGATGAACTAACCTGTACACATGTCACCAGGGAACTGCTATCTGACGTCAAGTATAATCCCAACTAGCAGGTTCCCAGCGAGTCCTGTCCGGTGTACTCATAACCCAATGAGCACCTGTATACATCTTAGGTGAACCAACTGACACCAGTGGCTTGTGAGACCGGCCACCGCCCCTCGTCGGGGTCTCGACTGTATACACTAGTCTACTCTGGAGAATCGATGCCATGTCTCGAAACTCCCACGACTAGGGACCTTTTAAGGATGTGCTTATAGACTCCAGCTCTCACTTATATGATCGCCCTCATACTGCTGGCAGTCAAGCAAGAATCCTAGGGGCTCTATCAACGTGCAATAGCGACTTGTCAGGTCATCTAAAGCAGTACACGATGATAAAGGTAAACCAGATAGCATACTATCATCTCGAGTAAGACTGTTCTACCGGGATAGGTCCTCCCTCAATCATTGCAATCACGTGCCTGCGATCCAATAATTGACTCTGAGGGCACTATCTCCAACATAGAATATGTCTGGATATCTGATGGGACCTAGTTCATAAATGAACTCCAAATCCAAACTTCTTAGACTGTAGCGATAACTGAACTTAATCAGTATCCAGCACCATGCCTCCCACTATATCCTCTTGGACCACCTGTCTATAATACCGTCCCTCTTCGTCAGAGGGAAAACTATAACTCTGACAATCACTCTGTCATCAATGTCACCTTTGAAGCCTGGAATGATAACCGTCTCCAAAGGAGGCTGCCGTCATCAAATCCCTAGAACATCCACTTATGTTCTAAAACTGCTTCCTTATGTTTCTTTAGGATTGGATTAATATAAACTTATCGCATCTAGTGCAAAAACAACATTTGGTGTGATACTTGACATCTCATGATTGACTCAATTGCCTAAGTAAGTGATATGTCAATCATGCACATCCCTCTCCCATTTAGTCTGTAAGACACCTTTAGAGAGGGTGACTCCATCACCTGCAGGTACACCACCATGCCAGGAGTCATCTATTCTAAAAACCATTAGAATACTGTCAAAGTACCCACATTGGGAAACTACCCAAATCCAGATCTAAAACCTTAGATCCAGAAACCAGAATGTCTGATATTATATCCATATCCTGTCTGGAGAAACAACTGTGTGACGACCACAGTACAACCGATCGTAGTATAGGAATTTTACTTCCTACTCTGTGTATGACCTCCATATCCTGGGACATCACACTCTACTACCTTCTTAACAGATCCATCCCCTATTCTGATGAAGTCAAACCCATGACTGTCACATCAAAATTAGATGATCTATCTCCGCTATATCTGCTCAAGTCTATAAATAGACATAAGCTACTTGGCCACTATGCTTCCGCTGCTCCCACTGACCACAACAACCCTCTGGCAGAATAATATACACGTGCACTTCTAAAGTTAGTTTAGAACGACGCTATACTTAACCTTCTGCCGGGTCTCACAGTCTGGAACAACAGTAGTATCAAGTCTGGGTAAGCAAGAACCTCCCTATCACCGTCCTTGAGGCTACCGGAGTACCTCTCGGGTGTCTGAGGTTACCCACTATATCTGCGGAGTGGCTAATGGAATGTCAAACCTGATTGAATCTTTAGGTCCTATTAAATTTTCCGTAATCGTTTGCGGTTCTGGAATCACTTCCAGTTCTACCATATTCCCACTACTGTTTTCTGAAAAAATCCATTTTACTAAAACTGTGGCGAGTCAAGAACAATATAACTATTGATCTTCCAGATGGTAGAAAATCAACCCTCGACATAGCCCGGGCCAACCCACAAACTGCCATTACAGAAACGTGCCCTTAGTTATCCAGAGTCTGGTTTTAAGCATAAGCCGAACAACTCCACGTACCTTAACATTGTTAAGATATGAACCATTCTATATCCAATATAGAAACTTTGGCACTTATTTAATTAGAACCAGATTCTAATCATGCTGCTGTCTCCAGTGCATATCAACTTAATGGAGAGAGGCTAATCAGCATTACTCAACTTAGAAATCCATCCAATTATGAGTAACCCGAAAGAAAAACAAGTTTCTAAAATCCATTACTATCAACTGAATACCAATCACAAGTATCTACATCTTCGATCTCTTTGAAGAATCCCGATACTTGCGACACCTGGTTCTCTACTTTATTCTTATACAGACAACTTCTCAAAACTTAGACCTTGGATTTCTGCGAAACACTTGTTTAAAAACTAGAGAAGTCATAAGTAAACAGAACATAGTACGAGGACCAACCCCTTTATCCTGACGGACACTGGACAACATATAATACTCTGTATAAGTCCGCTGAGTTGAATAACTTAAAGCCTGTGCATCGTAGGTTGAAAATTGTACTTATGGTAAAGAACTACTCCGCTGTTCAATGCTCCTTACCCAATCGCCAACTGATGTAGGTAAATATCATCGACATAATATCAAAAAGTTATATCTCACTTTATAAAAATAAACGTACAGATATATCATTTTGAAATTGGTGCACAACAACGGATACTCAAAACCAAATACATGCCTGCCGGCAATAACCCAGGCGACTTCCTCAAATATCACCAATTACAACGAATTCCGATATAATGAGGATGATCACCTTATTCCCAATAACTTCCTCCCACTCATCATCTGTAAAACCATACAGATGTGAGAATCATACCTGGTAAATACATACCCTGGAGTAAGTATCTAATTGGGAAATCAGTTTTCCTTTAACAATGCACTAAAACATGAAAATGTTTCATAGGGGTATCCTGGTATTCCTAGTAATGCCTCTTCCAAAATCCAATTCATGACTGTAACCGTATAATTCATTGCCATATCTCCAAATCCCTTTATTTGTCTTTAGTCGTTACCTTCTGTACACCCCTTTAGGCTAAGTGGTTTTCTTCCTTCCCTACCGTTCGGCACCAGCCTATGGTTTGGAAGAAGACTATCCAGTAAGCATAATAGGTGTGCCCTCCTAAACCAAGGAGTACTCGCAACTTGAGAGAAGGTGATGATAAAAGACAACTGAATAATACCTTATTCTATTTCTCCCGAACCGGGGAAAAAAGTAAAGGTGAAATAGGAGTGGCGATGAAGTACGCGGTTTGGTCGTGAATGATATCAGTCGCAATTTACTTTGCCCTCTTTCTAATCCCTTTATTTTGTCTTTACATATTACCTTCTGTACACCCTACTTAGGCTAATTGGTTTTCTTCATTCCCTACCTTTCGGCACCTGCCTATGGTTTGGAAGAAGACTATCCAATAAGCGTAATAGGTGTACTCTCCTAAACCAAAGAGCCCTCGCAACCTGAGAGAAGGTGATAATAAAAGACAACTGAATAAACCAATTCTATTTCTCCTGAGCCTGGATCCATCCTCGAAGAAGTCCCTTCGAGTTCGTATATAACCATACGATGGATCTATCCAATGGAAGTGGATGTCCGTAGTAATACATGGTGTTCTGAGAAAAGCAAAGGGTAAAAGAAGGAGTGGCAATGACTTATGCAACTTAGACAATCCAAAAGCCAGTATTTTAAGAAGGTTCGGTCAACTTGGTCACTGATTCATAGTCTAGGGTCGGTCAAAGGTCGCTGCCAAAGAGAGAGAGAAAAGAAACACTCTGCGTGCACTCTAACTTAGATCAGAATGGTTATCACTTTATCTAATCAGGAAACCATCCACTGTACTGTCAAATTCTCCTCCAAACCTGAAAGAAGAATCAATCGGGATCACCCGAAGAGTAAACCAACTCATCAGTGGGAATCGGGATCCAACTCTCATCGCATGATAACGTGACTGAATCCACTCACGTTATCACACTCCAGAAGGTATGCGCATTCCTGGCAAGTTTCAGTTTCTTTAGAAACTCCCGATATGATTTTTACCCCACATTCTTATGACCTTGACGAAAGCCAACAAATCATAAGTCACATGTCAAGTTCTACCCGTCATATTCTTGTCAATTTGAACCCACCCGTACATACCCTTGAAGAAAGAAAACAAGGTAATACGACTGTCCCAAACCAACACATCTATCTATGCAACAAATGAATACCCCAGCAACTACCAAACACTATGCCTTGACGAAAGCCAACAAACATAGCTTGAATACTACTGACCATACATAAGACATGATGGAGGGCTACGGCTGGTTTTTGGCAAAAAACCTTTAACGTAATGAACTTGATCTCGTTGAAGGAACCAGATAGCTTTTATAAAAAAATAGTGGCGAAAACCTTTTGCTAAAGAGGTCACTCCCGGTGAAGGGATCTCGGCTCTTTCCTCGTGGAATGAGGTGCAGGATATTCCACTGAATACCGCGATGCAAAGCAACTTGTAATCGACTATAGTGAAGTTATTACCCTGACGTAAACTTCTGCCCAAGGGGTCACTCCCGGTGAAGGGATATCGGCCCTTGCCTCGTTGAATGAGGTGCAGGATATTCCAACCGAATACCACTGTGCAAAACAAAAGGAAACGTCTTTGTAATAACACTTTTAAAATTGTTCCAACAACATCCAAACAGGTTTGTTTTCCTTTGCATTGATCAAAATCAACGCAGTCCTATCAATCAATCACACCAGAAAAGAACGAAAATAAAATGTACGTATATGCCATCTGCATTTGTCTCTGGGTCCCGTCATCACCCGTTAGGTTACTTAACTAACGACAGAGCGGGGACTGGACTAGCGCGGGTGTAAAACATATACAACATCTAATAGTATATATACCAATATACAATAATCGCACCAGGCTTGATAATATGAAACATTACAGAAAAGTAATAAGCATCACAGAACAATACAGATAATCTGGGATCCCCGGGTTTCACAGAGCCGCTGCTGAAACCCGACGTTCCCCTGGTCGTGTGGATAGCCTGTGCAATGAAACCTAGACCTCTACGGGTGCGGCAAGTTACCCGCCAAAACCTGAAGCGAGGCAGCCCCCTATAGCATAGTGAATGGACCACCCTGCACTTCACGGAATCCGGTAACTTGAGCACCCCTCCTTGGGTCAATCTGTACCCCCTACGAGTGCGGCGAATAGTCTGCCAATTCTAGAGTGAGGCCCCTCTGCCTCTCAAAGTCATGAGATGCGGACCCGTTGCCCTCCAGAACCCGGCTATCCGTGCACTCCGTCGCGGGGCAAAACCTAGTACAGAAACGAAAAATATGTACAACGGGTACATCGACCTCGACCCTGTCGTGCCCCAAAAGAATATTATACAAACAGGCAGTGACGGCAGTCCACATGTTGGACGCTCGCCCCGCAATATCAAATGTACAAATAAACTCAAACTGCACTACCATTGCACACTGCTATCCACCACGACAAATCCGCAACATCACAGCACAACACAGAACATCAACGCAAATGTCACGTTCGCAAACCCGTCTAAAAGGACAATAGCAATTAGACGCGGTTTACCGCTCGAATGACATTCACGGTCGGAGATATAATATAAGTACTGTAAACTAACACGTTTAAATTTCGATCGACAAAATTTCACGAAGTGGGCCCCACAAACATTTGCTGTACAGTAATAAAAACTGGGCTCAAAAGAACAGTTCCAGAAACCACAATTTCCCAAGTAGAAGCTACTGTAGAAATTTGACAAGTTGATCTCACTTTCCTACGGCGGATCCGCGGCCAAACCCTAGCTTGGACCGCGGATCCGCGGCGGAACAGTGACATCACATGGTCGAATTTCTTCAGTTTTCCTAAAAAACCCCTACTTGATTTTCTGGTATGGTCAAAATATTTTTAGACCAGTTTGAAAATTAACAGAAACTTTAGACTTGAAAATTGCGATTTTCGAAAATCTGTTCGATCGATGTTTTAAACGCGTTAGCACAAGTTAGTAAAGCTTAATGGCAAGGCTCTGATACCATGCAAGTCTACGGTAGCGCCCCGGCCGTCAATCTGACGCCAAAAGTGGAACAAAAACTTTTATAGCTGGCGCTATCGCATACTATAACCCGGATCTGCCATTAACGCTAAACTAACAATCTACAAAGAGGGTAGAAAGGTTATACCGAACGTTCCGAGTCCTTCGTTCTTTAACCATCATCCCACGCTCCGTTGCGGCTGCTTCGATCTCGTCGATCTCCGATCTCCTCATCCAGGTGGCACCACGTCATCGGATCTTTAAACGGGCTCCCGCCTCTGACCCGAGGCAACTCGGTCATCAAGTTTGCTAGAAGAGATGACCAAGATTGAGGTAGAGAATGAGTAGAACACTTTGTCTCGCTTCGTCCAAAGCCATGGACGAACGGTTAATGAAGTTGCCATTTGAGTTGGGTGATGGAATGAAATGAGCTATGAAATTTCCATACACCAAAAACTATCATCTTTTTCAAACAACAACCATAATCATCCATCAAGGATGGGCCGACCACTATAAGGAGGGGGGTGAGTGTAGGAAGCAAGGGAGGTGACCATAAAGGAAAGCTTCTCACAAAAGATCTTAGCAAGAACAAGAATCATTAAATCAAAAGAATGACTCACACAAGACACCTTGCATAACATTAAATGAACATTTAAAGCAACCATGAGTCACTAATCCTAGTCACCTTCTAGAACCTTCTAGAATCACGACTCACCTCATGACACACCCAAGTGACGAAAAGATAAATCCGTATTTAACCGAATGTTAAATACGGGTGATAGAAAACTGGAAACTGGCAACTTCCAAAAGCGATCCCGAAATGGATTTCATGATAACCCCGTAACTGTATAAATATACCCGCATTTGTATTACTACCAAATACAAATGCAACTGAGACAAAGATATTATATCTACTAAGTATAATACATGGATCCGGCTTAAACCAAAGCCCACCAGTATTATCTGCCCGAAATATGACACGTGCGTAAACGCACGTGCATTTTCTGAACCCTGCCATAAAACCATACGGCCTCTACAACGTTTCGCCTGAACTTGGGAAACTATCTGTGGGGAACTCTAATGACTCGTCAGTACCCTGGCAGTGGGTTTAACCACAAGCCGTCAGCGGCACTAGCTGTGCGTAACGGCTGCCCATGCACTGACCTCAAGGGAGGCCGATGAGCGAACTCATCCGGAAACCCTACTGAGCCTAACAGTGACAATATATATACAGTCCGGTCCATTCGTCTATGAGTATCGCATATCCGGCCTAGGAGGCTAGTAACGTCAGACCCCCAATAGCGGTATAAGTCGTGTCGGAGACAAGCCCTGAACACCCTGAGATGCTACTGGAGTACCTACCAGTAAATCTTACCTGCCTTGGCCAAGGACTTGGTGTAATAGCTTTCCTAGACACAGCGCGATCTCCACCCCCAATACCGGGAGAGACGAATCCCCTACCGATCCGCTCACGTGCCTCCATGTGGCTTGGGACTGTACCCAAAAACTACCTGTTTGCACGACTCCTTTGAGCCGTGGTAGGGTAGAAATCAAAGCATAGTGGGAACTCACACGAGACAAATGACGACCTCAGGTCGACGAACTAACCTGTACACATGTCACCAGGGAACTGCTATCTGACGATATGTATAATACCAACTAGCAGGTTCCCGGCGAGTCCTGTCCGGTGTACTCATAACCCAATGAGCACCTGTATACATCTTAGGTGATCCAACTGACACCAGTGGCTTGTGAGACCGGCCACCGCCCCTCGTCGGGGTCTCGACTGTATACACTAGTCTACTCCGGAGTATCGATGCCCTGTCTCGAAACTCCCACGACTAGGGACCACTATTAAGGATGTGCTTATGGACTACCCAACTCTCACGTATATGATCGCCCTCATACTGTTGGTAGTCAAGCAAGATCCTAAGGGCTCTATCAACGTGTAACATGTAATCAGTCACCTGAACATGTACACGACTGATAAAGGCAAACCGGATAGCATACTATTATCTCGAGTAAGACTGTCCTACCGGCATAGGTTCTCCTCAATCATTGCAATCACGTGCCTGCGATCCAATAATTGACTTTGAGGGCACTATATCCAACATCCTATCCTCCTATATGACAATGAGGGGTACGGACCTAACGTCTCGTACGACCTTTCATTCGTGATTCATAACATGAACACACATATATATCCATATACCTATGTCCCACGTCACATCCATAACAATCTTATATCAGGGGACTGGCAAAGGTATCAAACACCACAATCGACTCGCATCCGTATATCGACATATCAATCAAATCATCATATCACATCGTATATCTCTTTCATCATATCGATATCTCATTAAGTCTTCTTATAACAAGTCATTTTATATATACATCTACCTTAAACATCAAATGCCACACTACTCTAAAACTCATACCTATTCTAGTGCAACTACATGTCTATAAGTCGTGGTCCACATTGACTTTTCATATCCCTAAATCCTTCTCGTATCTCAAAATATATATTCAATCACTAATATCATTTCTATCTATCTTTTAAACCATATTCTTAGTTTCCTAATCTAGGTTTCCTTAAATATATTCTAAGAATCGGTTTCCATCAAATACTTGCGGGGGTGCTATACGCCATCCACCCGACTTCCCCCGTAGATATAGATCTACCTTACTACTTGCTTGCCGAAGTCGTTGACGCCATGCTCCGTCGCCTCAGAATCCACGTGAAAGTACCTACAATAATACACAATCGCAATCGTTTATTAAAATCGAATCCGGAAAACCGATACGGCACACGGCGCGCTCATAGGTGAGAACCTTTGGTCTACGCGTGCAAAAACAATCAAACAACCCTTGTTGTAAATGTACAAACATCCAACAACCCAATACAAATCCAAATAGCAAAACCAAACATTTCAAAATACGGAAAACATAGCCAAAATCACATCAAAGTGCTCCCAGATTTTGACTCAGGTCAAACTAGCCAATTTTGCATATGGGGTTGCTGTAGATATCACATGAGGGAACTACCAACCAAAATTTACCCACTTTTGCCATGACCAGGCCGCAAATTGCGTCCTGGGGGAATAAATCTACAACCAAGCAGTGGGGGGAAGGGCTCAGGTTTCAGGGAGGGGTCCAAGGTTACCTGCACGTCTCGTGGTCATGGGAACTTATTTTATAAAGGCCTCGGGACATCCCAGATTCCTATAAACCATCACTAATTCCACAAAAACCCGATATCGATGAATCTAAAGTTCATATTTTAGGGTTTTGATCGCTGGTCCAGGTCAAGAATTGGTCTCTAGGGTCTTGTAACAGCCACTAGGTACCACCCAATCCACACAACACTCAAACCCTTCTCAAGGAATTTCCAAGCTCACAAATCCACACCTTAACCCAATTCTAACTAACTAGAAATCTAGAAAAACATAAACTAAACTAAATGGAAGGGATTATACCTCATGGATGCCACCAAGCAAAACCTTAGAAGTCCAAAGTCCTCAAAATCCAACATTGATGGGTCCAATGTGTTGAGGGTGAAGAGAGGATCAACTTTTGTGAAGATGGCTTAGGGTTTTGGTGAATATTTGGAGATGGATCTTGGGGTAGAGGTGGAGGGAAGTGAGTTGAGGAAGATGAAGAAGGAAAAATAATGGGGGAAATGAAGTAAACATGGCTAACCCCTCTCTCTCTCCTCCTCTTATTCTCACCCACTCTCTCATCTATTTACTCTTTTACACTTTTCTCTTTTCTTTTAAAACCAAACCATAAAATACCCAAAACAACACAAGAAAATAACATGTAACCAAAATGCAACATGACATGGTGCACTAGCCATGGAAAACTGTAGAAACACGGATTTGGCTTAATCGCAATTAGCAGTGCACTAATCGGGTTTTCATTTAAACTGCATATAATTGATTTTAAAAATGCCAAATCCTTTAGATATATTTTTAAATGAATAAATAATTTTAATTTCCAATTATTTCAGAATTATTGGTATATATCTATACCCTTTCTCGGAAACCCCAATTTTGCAAATCGGGCAGTTTTCGGGAAATATATTATTTTAATATTAAATTTCAAAAATAATATTTTATATTTTCTGAAATGTTACAATCTTCCCCTCTTAAATAAGTTCGGTCCCCGAATTTAAATTTAAACCCCCAATTTCTAAAACATCTCAATAATCAGCTCAAATCAACGGGGCTCCGAAATCACGGATGATACGGAAATACTACAGCGCATCACGTGCGCCAGAAAACGAGTATAAAACTCAAAATCGAACTCCGTCAAGTGTCACGCAAAACATCGTATTTGCACGCATATCATCGGATTTACAATGGAGATACATATCTCAAAATCCAATGCTGAAATCCAATATACACTAGTTAAATACCATGGTATGTATATAGTACGCATCCTTGAAAATTCTCCAAAAACTGAATAAAATACATGCAAAATCTTTTCTGAATCGCCGTGTGATGCGTAACTCACGGCACAATGATGGACGCTCATTGTAAAGTAATAAATATATGTTTTTTGCTCAAATATACGTTCCGTCGTTTTGAAATATCCCAAAAAGTTTTCCTTTTTAACGTTCGTGTCGCTCACGGACACGTAGGAAATAGCGAGACTATAGCTCCTTTTTGAAAACCTCTTGCTAAACTTTTAATGCATGCAAAGTACTCAGGTACTGTCCTCAGATCAGTCCTGTTCGGCTACTACAAAAGATAGTACCCATCATGAAAACAAGTGCCTCAAAGCAAAATCAGCCTCAAAAGGCGTATCCAATAATCATGTGCGTTTGGTGCACACAGGAATCAAATCCAAATACAAGTGCTACGAACGTGCACAAAAGCAAAACTAAGTGCAACAAGTGTGCACGAAAGCATCTATCCAGTGTAACGGGTGTGCACTACAACAACATCTAGTGCATCTATAGTGTACTAAAATCTCAATCCAGTGCAACTAACACGCACGAATGAAAATCCGAAATCGAGTGCATCCGGTGTGCACAAAATCACATCTCATATCATGCGCCCAACATGTGCGAAAATCCAAATCAAGTGCATCCAACATGCATGAATGAAAATCTAAGTCAAGTGCAACGCGCATAAAACACAAATCTGGCAAAATAAATGCTCAAGACATAAATCGGGTGCAACCAATGCACGAAATAACCACCTGGTGCAATAAACGCATGAAATGCAAATCTAGTCATCAATGACACGAAATACAAATCTTGTGCAATAAATGCACAAAACACAAATCCGGTGCATCTAGTGCACGAAATACAAATACAGTGCATCTAGTGCACGAAAACTCATCAATAACTCAAATGTGTACAAAAACAACACCAAGTGTACCAAGGTGTATAAAATCCAAAAACGTGTGCAACTATGTGCACAAAATCTGTATCAATGCACTGCAAGCCCATGCGAGCTATACTGAGTGCAAAATCAAGTCGAGTGTATACCACATACACAAAATCAAATCAACCGTATGAAATCCATGAAATCATAAACTTGTGCAGCCAAGGCACAAAATCGACATCAAGTGCAATAGATATGCACAAATTGCAAATCAACACAACGGTGTATAAAATATATATCAAGTGCAATAACTATGCAAAAAAATGTAAATACCCAGTAGGTGCGGCCATGGTGCACGAAATCAATATCAGGAAACTCATCATCAAAACTCAAATCCAAGCGATATAAGTGTGATACTCGGATCACACATGCAAATCGCAATAAATGACATCGATGTACACCTCCTACAATATCGAAAAAAATGTCGGTGCGCCCAGAACTGGCAGAGCAAGAACATCCGCTTGCCTCCTGCTCACGGTCTGGCGTCCTCTGTCTCTGGGACCTCATTTCTTTGTGAATTTCCAATCTCAAAATCCATCGGCTCATCGACCCGGTCAGGCGTGCTAACGGGAACGATTCCGCTTTGGCACTTTTCTGATCATCTCTCGGCCAATTATCACGACCACTCGTAAAGCAGCACGTCACTGGCGTCAGCCTCTGGCCCTCTGAATACATGTGACACAATCGATCCTGGGTGCAAATCTCATTGCAACAGTGTCCTCGAAGGAACCTGCTCAAGGTCTCTTCCGATCTCTCCTATGCCGAACTATACGGAGGCTGGTACTCTTGCATAATCTTTCTCGTTTTCTGGACATCTGCATTCTCAGCACAGCATTCCCTCAGGAACTGGTCGTATCCCAAAGCCTCTGTTTACACATCAGATCTCTAATCTCAACGGGGAGTAACAACATCTCGTCAGCATCTTGCACGAACTCTGGTCCCACTCGTCTGTATCATCATCCACTTCGACATCACGTCACGCTATCTGCGTATTGCAAATGTTCTCGGCTACAGTCGATCCGAAGTCTCTCACATGAACTCGAAATCACGAACTCGGTATCTTCATCACTCTGTAGAAGATCTCTAGTCGAACAAGTGTAAGTCCACGTTACCCGTCCCGGTTCTTTCGGGGATGCGGAAATGGTGAAAAACGATTTTTTCGGTGGATGTAACATGGACTCTAAAAACGGATCTTTGCTAAACAAACTATCTAACAACCTAACTAAGAGTTTAACTACTATGTTAGGGGTTATACCTTAACTTGAACTCCTTCTCTTCGACTCCTTGTGGTGGTCGGATCGGCCTCACCTTGTCGTCTCATTGTGCCGAAGATGGATCCACCCGAAAGCTTCTACCTTTGGCTCCAACCTCAATCTAGAGGAAACTAGAATACTTGGCTTGCTAGACCTTGTGCACTAGGATGAGTATAGAAGTGTTTTGGGTTTTATCTCCAAGGCAAATGGTTCTCAACACATGAGAGATTTTTGCCTTGAGCTAGAGGAAGAGGGAGAGCAAGAGGAAGATGAGAGCTTTGATGAGAGAGAGAGCAAATGATAGAATGAAGAAGACTTCTTACCACCATCCTCTCATAACACAAAATAATCATAATAATAATAGTAATTGAGTATTATGTGATGGTTCATGTCAATGGCAATATTATTTCATGCACTCATTTTGTAAAGAATAACAAGTAAGCAAAAGTCTTAGCCATGAAATAATAGCCATTATAATGATGATGGTCAACAAGTCCAAGCTAGTCAACCGGTCAACAAAGTCAACAAGTCAACAAAGTCAAACTTTCAACCCAACCATGGCACACTAATACTTAATTAATATTATTATTAATCATATTTCTTATTCTCATTAGGGTTTAGAAAAGGTCAACAGTCAACAACCCTAATGAGAATCCTCTGCCTCTGTCTCGGTCAACCATGTATACACACCCGCATACGCGTTCCGGGGAACACGAATACAAATGAGATAAAACCAATCCCAAAACGTATACTAGGATCTGGCTTAAACCAAAGCCCGCTAGTAATAACTGCCCGGACACCAAACGTGCACAAGTGTATGGATGTGATCGAACCCTGTCGCAAAACCATGCGACCTCTACTCTTTTGCCTAAAGGTGAATAGCTCACTGTGTGGGACTCTAAAGACTCGACACTACGCTGGCAGTGTGTTTAATCATAGACCGCAAGCGGCACTAGCTGTGCGTAACGGCCCCAGGTAGATGCCGATAAGAAGACTGACGAGGTGAAACCCATCTAAACTCCTACTGAGCCTGAATGTGACAGTCTCCGTATAGTCCGGTCTGTTTGTCTGAGAATATCGCATGGCGGGCCTTGGGGGTGGTAAAAGTCAGTCCCCTAATAGAGGTACAAGTCGTGTTAGAGTGTAGCCTAGAACACCCTGAGATAACACTGGAAACCCACCAGTATATCTCGCTTGCCCTGGCCAGGAACGACTATGTGTAATGGCTCTCCTTGACACAGCGCGATATCAACTCCCGATACCGGGAGAGTCGAATCCTATCTAACCGTCACTGCCTCCAAGTGCTTCGGGACTGTACCCAACTACTACCTGTTTGCACGGCTCCTTTGAGCCGTGGTAGGGTAGTAATCAAAGTACAGTGGGAACACACTCGAGGCGAAGTGACAGTGTCAAGTCAGCGGACTAAGCTGTACTCATGTCACCTGGGAACTGATAACTTACGATAGGTATAGTAACAACCAACAATTCCCGATGAGTCCTGTCCAGTGTACTCGTAACCTAACGAGCACCCTCATACTATCTCAAGTACGACATACTGACGGCTGTGGGACAGACCGTCTCCCATGCTGGGATGAGAAGCGCATACGCTAGTCTACTCCGGAGTATCGATGCCCTGTCTCGATAGTCCTACGACTAGGGACCTGTATAAGGATGTGCTTGTGGATTACCCAGCCCCCACGAGTGTGACTGCCATCACAACGCTGGTAATCAAGCAAAGATCCTAAGGGCTCCACTAATGTGTATAGGTGATATACTAAAAGAAACACATGTACACATTAAAGTAGAAACAAACCAAGTAGCATACTACCATTTTGAGCAAGATTGTCTATACAACTGTGAATATCCCAAGCTTCCATTAAGTAATATACAATCTAGTATGATACAGTAATGGCCTCTAGGGCATATACACTAACAATCTCCCACTTGCACTAAGGCCATGTACTGGCGTATCGAAGACCTATCATCTCGATCAGCCGCTCGAACTGAGTCTGGGGTAAGGCCTTCGTGAGTGGATCAGCAGTGTTATCTTCCGTAGCAACTCTCTGAATCTCGATCTCCTGGCGACCCACGATCTCCCTGATCAGGTGATACCGCCTCAAGATGTGTCTGGACTTCTGATAGGACCTAGGTTCCTTCGCTAAAGCTATAGCCCCGTTGTTGTCGCAATACAGTGGTATTGGATCAACAATGGACGAAACCACCTGAAGTTCCTTTAAGAACTTCCTCATCCAGACGGCTTCTTTTGCGGCATCAGCAGCAGCGATATATTTCGCTTCCATCGCCGAGTCAGCAACGGTTTCCTATTTGGAACTCTTCCAACACACCGCCCCTCCATTGAGGGTAAAGACATGACCCGACATGGACTTGGAATCATCCTTGTCACTTTCGAAGCTGGAGTCAGCAAAGGCCTCGATCTGGAGGTCTTTTCCGCCATACACCAAGAACATCTCCTTAGTCCTTCTCAGGTACTTGAGAATGTTCTTTACCGCTATCCAGTGCTTCTCCCCAGGGTTTGACTGATACCGGCTTACCACACTCAGTGCATAAGCTACATCTGGTCTGGTACACAACATCGCATACATTATAGAGCCTACCGCAGAAGCGTAGGGTATAATAGACATGCGATCCCTTTCCATATCAGTCTTAGGAGACATCTCTTTGAAGAGGGTGATCCCGTGACAAGCCGGTAGATTACCACGCTTGGAATCTTCCATACTGAATCTTTTCAGTATGGTGTCGATGTATCTGGACTGTGAAAGTCCTAATATCCTCTTGGATCTATCATGATGGATTCGGATCCCCAGAATGTAAGAGGCATCACCCAGGTCTTTCATGGAGAACCTGTGTGATAAGAACCCTTTGACAGATTGTAGCATAGGAACGTCATTTCCTATCAAAAGAATGTCATCCACGTATAAAAAGAGAAATACGACGGTTCTTGCTACAAATCTACTATAGTGCATGGTTCATCTGGATTTTTGATAAAGCCAAATTTTTTGACCGTCTCATCAAAACAGATGTTCCAACTCTGCGATGCCTGCTTTAGTCCATAGATGGACTTTAGCAACTTGCATACCTTTCCGCTGCTCCCACTCTGATTGAAACCCTCTGGCTGGTCCATATAGACACACTCCTCTAAATTTCCATTTAGAAAAGCGATCTTTGTAAGTCGATGTGCAACACCCACGAGTTGCGGGGAGGCGGAAATATGAAAAACGATCTTGTTTTGTATGCAAACATCGACTAATCGAAGATCTTTGCTAAACGATAATTAATAACAACCATAGAAGCTCTTAGCTACTATGTAAAGAGATTATACCTAGTGAAACGTGTCCTTCGTCTTTACGATCTCTACGTCCTCCTTGGCCTCCTCTAAGTGATAGATGATCCACCAGAGAACCCTAATCCAAGCTTCACCTCCAAACTTGAGGTAACTAAGTTTCTCTAGTTGCTAATCAAATGAACTTAGATCATATAGAGTTAGGTTATGGAATGTTTAGTCTATTCTAATCCTTGTTCTCAACTCATGAGTGGTAGGATTAGAGCTTGAAGAGAGAGTGAGCTTGAGAAGAGAGAAGGTGAACTAGAATCATGAAAATGAAATTGTTTCTCACTTGATATATGAAGCATAATGAATAAATCAATAAATGAATAATATGAGATTATTCATCATGCTACATTAATTCAATTGAGTGATTCACTATATGAGTCATTAAGCAATTAATGATGCATTAATGATATGATGAATCACACAAAATGAGTCACAATTGCATTTAATGATAATGCCACCTAAACCCTCAAGTCACCATGCTTCTAGAAGCTTCCCGTACAATTACGAGAATGCCCCTCCTATCCGTGAAAACACGGGAAAACTTTAGACTGTATAAATCCAATAACTTAATACTAGAATCTGGCTTAAACCAAAGCCGGCTAGTAAAACTGTCCGAATGTTGTACGTGCGTTTAAACACGTATGCGTCCAAACCCTTGTCGTAAAACCATACAACCTCTATATCGTTTCGCCTGGGGTTGGGAAATCTCTGTGTGGGACTCTAAAGACTCGACTACTACGCTGGCAGTGGGTTTAACCACAGACCGCAAGCGGCACTAGCTGTACGTAACGGTCCCCAGGTAGATGTCGATAAGAAGGCCGATGAGGAAACCCATCCGAACTCCTACTGAGCCTGTCCGTGACAATATCCGCGCAGTCCGGTCTGTTCATCTAAGAGTATCGCATGTATGGTCTAGAGGAGTGGTGAATGTCAGACCCCTAATAACCGTACAAGTCGTGCCGACATGGCTCAAGACCATCCGAGAATCTACTGATCAGTCCATCAGTAATTCTCAATCAGCCCTGGCCAGGGACTTATGGTAATGACCAACCGATCACAGTGCGATATCAACTCCCTAGACCGGGAGAGACGAATCCCTAACAGTCGCTCACTACCTCCACGTGGCTCGGGACTGTGCCCAACTAAAACCTGTTTGCACGACTCCTTTGAGCCGTGGTAGGATAATAGTCAAAGCACAGTGGGAACTCACACGAGACAAATGATGACTTTAAGTCAACAGACTATCTGCACACATGTCACATGAGAACTGCTATCTGACGTTAGGTATAATACCATCCAGTCAGTTCTCGGCGAGTCCTGTCCGGTGTACTTACATGAAGTGAGCATCTGTATACAATCTTAGGTGCACATCACCAATGGCTGCGGGATCAATCCATCGCCCCTCGTCAGGGTCTAGATATGTTTACACTAGTCTACTCTGGAATCGATGCCCTGTCTCGATACTCCTGCGACCAGGGACATTTAAGGCTGTGCCTATTGACTATCCAGCTCCCACAAGTATTACTGCCATCACAACGCCGGTAGTCAGGCAAACGCCCTATGGGCTTTATCAATATGTTTATAAATACAAAGTAAAATATATTACACGTTTAAGGTAAAGTCAAACCAAATAGCGTACTATCATTAGCAAGATTGTTATGTACATACATATCCCTACCTGTCTATACAATGAAGGCCTCTAGGGCATATATATATCCAACAATCTCCCACTTGCACTAAGGCCTATAATTTGCGCAATGAGTACCCACTGTCTGCACTAGATCCATTTGTTGGCATACCACATGCCCAACATCTCAAACAGCCTCTCGAGCTGGACTTGAGGGACGGCCTTGGTGAATGGATCTGCCGTGTTGTCTTTTGTGTCCACTCTCCGCACCTCGATCTCTCGACGATCCACGATCTCCCTGATCAGGTGATACCGCCTTAAGATATGCCTGGATTTCTGATGGGACCTTGGTTCCTTCGCTAATGCTACAGCCCCATTGTTATCACAATACAAAGGTATTGGATTGGCAATGGACGGAACCACCTGAAGTTCAGAGATGAACTTCTTCATCCAGACAGCTTCTTTTGCGGCTTCACTTGCAGCTATATACTCAGCCTCCATAGTTGAGTCTGTGACGGTATCCTATTTGGAACTCCTCCAAGATACTGCCCCTCCATTCAGGGTAAACACAAAACCCGAAATGGACTTAGAGTCATCTTTGTCACTTTGGAATCCGGAGTCGGTAAAAGCCTCAACCTGGAGGTCACCATTACCGTAAATCAAGAACATCTCCTTAGTCCTTCTCAGGTACTTGAGAATGTTCTTTACCGCTATCCAATGCTTCTCACCTGGGTCAGACTGATACCTGCTTACCACACTAAGTGCGTAAGCTACATCTGGTCTGGTACATAACATTGCATACATTATAGATCCTACTGCCGAAGTGTAGGGTATAATGCCCATGCGAGCCCTCTCTTCATCAGTATTTGGAGATATCTCTTTGGAGAGGGTGATCCCGTGACAAGCGGGTATATTACCACGCTTGGAATCTTCCATACTAAATCTCTTTAGTATAGTGTCAATATACCTGGACTGTGAAAGTCCCAACATTCTATTAGATCTATCACGATGGATCTTAATGCCCAGAATGTATGATGCATCTCCCAAGTCTTTCATAGAGAATTTCTGTGAGAAGAAGAGCTTTACTGATTGTAGCATATGGACATCATTCCCTATCAGTAGTATGTCGTCGACATATAAAACGAGGAAGACTACTGCTCCTTTTACAATCTTTCTATAAATACATGGTTTATCTACATTTTTTATAAAGTCAAATTCCTTGACCGTCTCATCAAAGCAGATGTTCCAACTCCGTGATGCTTGCTTTAATCCATAAATGGATTTAAGCAATTTGCACACCATTCCGCTGCGCCCACTGTCTAAGAAACCTTCTGGTTGATCCATGTAAACACTTTCTTCTAAATGTCCATTTAGAAAAGCTGTTTTTACGTCCATCTGCCAAATTTCATAGTCATGGAAGGCAGCAATGGCAAGCAGGATCCGAATGGATTTAAGCATAGCTACGGGTGAAAAGGTTTCATCATAGTCCAATCCTGGTCTTTGACGAAAACCTTTTGCAATGAGTCTAGCTTTGTAGGTTTCCACTTGTCCAAATGTACCAATCTTCTTTTTGAAGATCCATTTGTATCCAACTGGTTTCACCCCAGGAGGAGCAATTTCTAAAGTCCAAACTTTATTGGTATACATGGATTCCATTTCGGATCTCATAGCATCCAGCCACTTCACTGAGTCGCTACTCGTGATAGCCTGCTGAAAACTAGTAGGCTCATCATCATCGATGATGCAATCCTCTCGATCCCCATCCAGAAGAAAACCATAGTACCTTTCAGGAGGATGAGAAAGCCTACTAGATCTGTGGAGTGGCGTTGGTTCGTCATGTTCTATTGAAATCTGAGGTTCTACTAAGTCCTCGGTAGTAGTTTGAGGTTCTAGAATTTCTTCCAGCTCTACCGCGCTCCCACTAATTTCTTTAGCAAAAAATTCGCTCTCTAAGAAGACAATGTAGCGAGCGACAAACACCTTTTGTTATTCAGTATGGTAGACCATATACCCTCTTGAATACTTGGGGTATCCTACAAACTTGCAAAAAACCGATCGTGCCTCGAGCTTGTCCGGATTATACTTTTTAACATATGCCGGACACCCCTATATCTTGATATACTTGAGATATGGTCTCTTCCCGCTCCACATTTCATATGGAGTGGTAGGTACAGACTTAGTTGGAACTCTATTCAATAAGTATGCTGCTGATTCTAGAGAAAACCCCCAGAAGGAAAGTGGCAACTCAGCACTACTCATCATTGAACGCACCATATCTAATAGCGTGCGATTCCTTCTTTCTGATACACCATTATGCTAAGGTGTATAAGGCGGAGTAAGCTGAGAGAGAATTCCATTCTCTTTTAAGCATTCAAGGAAACTGGTACTTAAGTATTCTCCACCTCGATCGGATCGAAGTGTCTTGATACTTTTACCAGTTTGTTTCTCTACTTCATTTTTATACTTCTTAAACTTCTCAAAGACCTCGGATTTATGTTTCATTAAGAATACATGTCCATACATAGAGAAATCATCAGTAAAAGTGATGAAGTAGGAGTGACCGCTTCTCGTATGCGTAGACATTGGACCACATACATCACTGTGTACAATTCCCAAGAGTTCTGTGGCTCTTTCTCCGTGTCCGGTGAACGGAGATTTGGTCATTTTTCCTTTGATACATGATTGACAAGTTGCATATGATGAATATTCAAACGGATCTAGATATCCATCTTTATGTAACTTAGTCAACCTTGTTTCGTTTATATAACCAAGTCTACAATGCCATAGGAAGGCTTGATTTGAATCTGGAGCCTTTCTTTTAAGTGTGTTTTGAATATTGAAAACTTGAGGTTGATTAAGTATGTATATTCCGTTTTCCAGTGTGCCAAACCCAATCATTTCTTGATTTAGGAGAATGTTCATGACATTTCTTTCAAGCGCAAAATTATATCCTTTATTAGACAATAAAGATACTGATATAATATTACACAGCATACTGGGAATACAAAAACAGTCGTACAATACCAAAATGTTCCCACTAGTCAACCCTAGGTGATATTCCCCTATTGCAATTGCATCTACATGCATTCCATTGCCCATCCGGAGAGTCATATCACCTGTCTCCAGTACTCTACTATTTCTCAGATCCTGCAAAGAATTACAGATATGAGAACCAGAACCGGTATCAAGTACCCATGATGTAGAGTTTACTGAAAGACAATTTTCGATTACAAACACACCTGAAGCAGAAGCAACAGCCTGCTTCGTGTCCTTTTCCTTGAAGGCCATACAGTCCTTCTTCCAGTGCCCTTGCTTGTGACAATAATAGCATTCGTTCTTATCCGCCTTCACCCTTCCTGCCTTGTTCGTTCCCTGCACCTTCTTGATCCTGCCTTTCGGTTTGATGGCTTTCATCTTCTTCTTCCCTTTAGCTTTCGCTTTAGATTTAGAAGAGAATGATTGGCCAGTATACAGAACGGGGGCCTTCTCCTTTTTCAAGGAGGTCTTTGCTACCCTCAACATGTTGAGGAGCTTTGGAAGATCAGCTTCCATTTCGTGCATGTTGAAGTTCAGCACGAACTGAGAGAAGGTGTGGGGAAGGGACTGTAAAATCAAGTCGATGTACAAATCATTCTCTAGCACGCATCCCAGGTTTGCGAGTTCCTCAACGAAGCTGATCATTTTGAGGACGTGCTCTCTTACTGGTGATCTTGGAGCTAACCTCATCTGGAAAATTTTCCTTGAGGTCTTGTACCTCGCGATACGGGAGTGCACCCTATACAATTCCTTGCAATGGAGAAAGATGGATACAATATCCATACTCTCGTGCTATTTTTGGAGTTCATTGTTCATGGACGCCAGCACGTTACACTTAGCTTTCTCACAGTCTAGATCCCAGGTTTTGCGAACCTCCTTGTCCGCAACTGAGGAATCTAGTCCTGGGATAAGGGGTGGAACAGCGGTGGTAACATATGCTACTTTTTCATAAGTCGGTGCAATGTTGACGTTCCTTAGCCTATCTTTATAGTTATGTCCGGTCAGTATGTATTTTTTCAAGTAATAGTTTTAGTCCTGTCATGGTAGCTGCCAGAGAGAGAGAAAAGAAACACTCAGCATATGCTTTTGCAAGTTTAGATTGGTTTATTAATTTATCTAAACAGGATGGCTCCCACTGTTTCCTCAAACCCTTCTTCAAAACCTAAAAGAAGAACTAGTCAGGATTTAATCACACGTTACAATACTTGCTTAACCTTTCAGCCAGGCCAGTGTTGGTACTTCGATGGAGGTTTTCCAACGCTTTCGCGAAGTTCCTTAATTAAATAACCTCTTTTCCCTGGAGGCGTAGCCCCTCTAACACCTTTCTGGACACCTACTTGGTTTATAGCATTGATTGTTAAGTGAGAAAATTTCCCGAGAGTAATCCTACTCATCAGTGGGATCGGGATCCAACTATCATTGCATGATGTACTATATGGAAGCCACTCTAGTCACCACACTCCAGAAGGTATGCTAAATCTGCAAGTTTCCTTTATATTTGAAACTCCCGATATGATTTTTACCCCAAGCTCTTATGACCTTGACGTAGGCCAACAAATCATAAGACGCAAGTCAAGTTCTACCCGTCGTTGTCCTGATTAATTTAGGTACATCGTACATGCCCTTGACGTAGGCCAACAAGGATGAACGTCTGTCCTATACTAATGCATCTATCTATGCAACAAAGAAGCAAACACACTGCTATCATCCACTATGCTTTGACGTAGGCCAACAAGCATAACATGAATACGATGTGCTGTCTATTTGAAACGACGGAGGGTTACGGCTGGTTTTTGGCAAAAAGCCGTTTAACGTAATGAACTTGATATGATCGAAGGAACCATGATAGCCTTTATTAAAAGGAGTGGTTTAAGCTCCGTATTTAAAATTTGCTTTTTGAAGAAAACCGAGTGGTTTTAGAAATTGTTCCAACGATTCAGTTTAGGTTTTATTTTTCTTTTCATTAAAAATAATGCGTCCCATCATTAACCTATCATTACAGATAACAACGAAAATACAACGTCCTCTTATGCTATCCGCATACGCCACGGGGTCCCGTCATCACCCGTTAAGTTACTTAACAAACGGCAGAGCAGGGGCTGGGCAAGTGCGGGTGTAAAACATAAGTGACGTCTAAATAGCTATCATATATAGATATTGTACATTCGTCAGACGCAATAATAGGCATTCCAGATCACAGATAAACTTTATTAGATATGCAAGCAATCCGCGTTTCTTTTGAGCCTGCAACGAAAGACGGATTACACAGTTGTGATGAATAGCCATTACCCCACCCCAGACCCCTACGGGTACGACAAACTACTGTAGGGTTCCTAGGCACTCCCAAGAGGCCTCACAAGGCATCAACCATGCCAATTTCAAAAATACGGTGCCAAGAAACCCTAATACGGATCGTTGGCTAGAAGTTTAGGCGATAAAATGAAGCTAGCTAACAACTTAACTATGAGTAGACGGAAATACAACCTTTCTAGATCCGGTCCTCCACCTCCATAGCTCCGCAATGAAGTCTCCTCGCTGTCCATATCAAATCCCGGGCTCTAGCGTCGGCTTCATCGGAGAAATGGGCGGGCAAGGTCATCGGCTTCGTGCCGAAGATGATCTACGTCGAGGCATCGCAAGATCAAGCTCCCAGTTCACCAAGTCATGAGACTTGTGAAGAAAACACACTCTACTACTTGGCAAGAGGTAGAGGATGAAGAAATAGGAAGTGGGTTCACTTTAGAATTGGATTTCTCACTCATTTGCTCAAGTTGCCATTGTTGAAGCAAGCTTTCTTCAAGTGAAGAAGAAGAAGCAAGATGAATATTATGATAAGTTTTTATCAAAAAGGAAATAAAAAGAATACTTATCATAATGCAACCATGATTAGGTGTAGAGAATAGACCATGGTTAATTGCAAGGGTTAGGGTTAAACATGAAGACAAAATGGTCACTAGGTCAAAAGCTTCAAGAAGCTTCAAAAACAAACAAAGAAAGCCACCATTTTCTCTTCATCATTTTCTTTTGCTAAAATAAACAAAATGGATAAATAAATGAATAAATGAAGCAAAAGAAACCCTAACCATTGACCAACCATGGTTTAATCCATACACCATGTATCATCAAACATGTTACAATCAAGTGCACAAAAATATATCACATATACGATGTGCACATGCGAGTGAGAAAATCCATCTTAAGTGAACCGATACTAGTTAATGCAAAGTAATATATCAAATATATCATTATGCATTAAATCATTAAATCAACGCTTGATTTAATGATCCGGTCATATCGTATATAACCGACTAATATCAACAGTAACAATTTATCGAATCAACACTTGATCCGATAACCCGGCTATATCACATATAACCGATCAATGTCACAGATTGCGAGAATCGAATACAGTATCACATACTGGTATCATTCTCGGTCCCACACATATCTCATATGCGCTCCTATTTCGTTTCGCTTGAGCCAGGAAACCTCTGTGTAGGACTCTAAAGACTCGTCAATACGCCGGCAGCAGGTGATGATCATATCAAACACCCACAAGCCGCAAGCGGTCTGCTAAACGTAACGGCCACCCGGGTATTGAGCGATGAGAAGATCGACGAGCAAGCCCGCTCACCCTCCTGTGAATCCAACCAGTAACACTTACCGTACAGTCCGGTCTGATCATCTGATATGTCGCATATCTCGCCTAGGGGTGGTAAACGTCAGACCCCAATAGCTCGATAAGTCGTGTCGATATGAGGTCTATAACAATTCGAGAAACTACTGGTAACACTTACCAGTAAATCTCAGCAACCCTGGCCAGGGATTTCCGGTTATAGCCAATCGAACACAGCGCAACATCAACTCCCTATACCGGGAGAGACGAATCCCCTCCTATCGCTCATTGCCTCCATGTGACTCGGGACTGTACCCAAAAACCACCGTTTTGCACGCCCTCTTGGACGTGGTAAGATGGAAATCAAAGCACAGTGGGAACCACACAAGACTCTATGACGATCTCGGGTCAACAGACTACTCTGTACCAGTGTCACCAGAGAACTGCCATCTGACGTAAGGTATAATACCATCTGGGAGTTCTCGGCGAGTCCGTCCAGTGTACCCAGTCTCTACTGAGCACCCGTATATCATCTCTGATGTCAAACACCGATGGATATGGGATCATCCATCGCCCATCTGTATGGGTCGAGAAGGTATACGCTAGTCTACTCTTGTATATCGATGCCCCGTCTCGATACACCCACGACTAGGGACCTTGAAGGATGTACTTATGGACTACCATGTCCCCACTAGTATGATCCGCATCATAGTCCAGGTAGTCAAGCACACATCCTAAGGGCTTTACCAACATGTAACAGAGAGACAATCAGTGTACACGTTAAGGTAAAGGGTAACCAGATAGCGTACTATCATGTCGAGCAAGAAAGTCCTACCTATATATGTCCCAGCATCCACTACAATATACATCCAATGTACAGTAATGGCCTCTAGGGCATACATATAACTAACAATCTCCCACTAGCACTAGGGCCATCTGTAGCAGTGGTTGTAGTATCTCATACTCAACCATCCCATAAAAGTCTCTCTCTGGGAATAGGCCTTCGTGAGTGGATCCGCTGTGTTATCCTCTGAGTCCGCTCTCCTAACCTCGATCACCCTGGAGATCAACCATCTTCATGATCAGGTGATATTGCCTTAGAATATGTCTGGATCACTGATGGGACGGACGTTCCTTGGCATAAGCCACAACTCCATTGTCTCACAATGGTAGGAACTAAGTTCATCTCATGAACAATATACACCCAGACAGCCTCTTTGGTAGCATCTTAAGTAGCGATATATACAGCCTTAATCGTCTAGTATGCCACGGTATCTAGCTTGGAACTCTTCCAACATACCGTCCCTTTATCGAGGGTAAAGACAATGCCTGTGACTGACACTCAGTCGTCTTTATCACCCTGGAACCCTTTCAGTGATTCTCCTCAGGACCAATTGATACCATCTCACTACATCCAGTGAGTATCCTAATATCCAATTGCATCTATCTCATAGATGAAAACTCAGAATTTAGGCGGTATCACTTTGATCCTTTATGTGGAGAATCATTGTGATAAGCGGAGATTGACCGAGCGTAGCATAGGAAACTCCTTTCCTATCAAGAGTATGTCATCCACGTACTCTACGAGGATCACTACCATACTCCCTACTACCTTATTGTATATACAAGGTTCATCTACCATTTTGATGAAGTTAAACTATTTGACTACTACATCAAAACAGATGTTCCAACTCCGCGATGCCTGCTTTATCCTATAAAGCATCTTGCACACGTTTCCGCTGCTCCAACTGTCTACAAGGCCCTCTGGCTGTGTACTTATAGACGTTCTCTTCTAAAACATCATTTAGAAAAGCAGTCATGGCACCCAACCGCCAGATATCGTAGTCATGGTACGTAGCCGTGGCAAGTAGGATCTGGATGGACTTAAGCATAGCTACTTAGAAAAGGTTTCATCATTATCCACGCCTGGTCAATGACGAAAACCTTTAACAAGTCTAACTTTGAAAGTCTCAACTTTTCCATCTACACCAAGTAATCTTCTCAAGATATACTTGCTCCTGATGGGGATTTTGTTAGGTCCACGTTATCTCTCCCGGTACTTTCGGGGTTGCGGAAACGGTAAATCAAAATTTTTCTAAACTTTGTAACATGGACCGTAAAAGCCGGATCTTCGCTAAACAATATACTAGCATCCTAACATGAGATGTATCTACTCTGTTAGGGGTTATACCTCAACTTGAACTCCTTCTCTTCTTGTTGTTGTTCTTCTTTGATGTTCTTCTCTTCTTGTTGTTCTTCTCTTTGCTTGCTCAATGGTTGATCCGGACTTCGGTCACCTCCGCGGCCTCCTTGAGTCGAAGACGATCCACCCGAGAGATGTACACCGAGCTCCACCTCAAGCCGAGGTCACTAGGGCAAGGAGATTGCTAATCTAGAAGCCCTAGGATGTGTAGAGAAGATGTATGGATGTGTTTGTCAAATGGAATCCTTTTTCTCTCAACACATGAGATCAAAGGAGAAATAAAGAGGAGGAAGAAGAAGGAGTTTTCTAGCAACCATGGAGCTTCTCATTTCAAGAGAGAGAATGAGAATAATATTATGAACAAAAGAAAAACAACCATGGTTGCAAATAATGCACAAACATTATCATTACTAATCCCATCAAGATAAAGGTGATGGCTACAAATGACATGACTATTATCATAACTAAAGAAAAAGAAAACCAAAGAATACTTTAGATCTTCTAAGAAGATCCAAGTCAACTTTGGTCAAATGGTCAACAAAGTCAAGATGGTCAAATGGTCAATGTAATTAGCCATAACAAAATTATCAATGAAAAGATTAGTAAATAATGTCCCCGGCTCATAATGGTTTTGACCAAACGAACTGTCGAAACCCTAATGAGTCCGCCTCAAAATGGTTTTGACCGAATCAACTGTCAAAACCCTAATGAGCCTGCCACATAGCGGTTTTGGCCGAACCAACTGCCAAAACCCTAATGAGGCACCTCTCCTTCATCGCTCCAGAAAACTGTGCATACACACCTGCATCCGTATTCCGTAGAATGCAGATGCGCAGAAGACAAAACAAATCCATCCGTGCAATACTAGGATCTGGCTTAAACTAAAGCCCACTAGTACTGCCTGCCCGAACATCATACGCACACAAGTGTACGTAAGTGATCGCAGCCCTGCCGTAAAACCATACGGCCTCTACACGTTTCGCTCAGTGCAGGGAAACTCTCTGTGTGGGACTCCAAAGACTCGACACTACGCTGGCAGTGGGTTTAACCACAGACCGCAAGCGGCACTAGCTGTACGTAACGGTCCCCAGGTAGATGTCGATAAGAAGGCAGATGAGGTAAACCCATCCGAACTCCTACTGAGTCTGTATGTGACAATCTCCGTACAGTCCTGTCTGTTCGTCTGATACATCGCATGGCGGGCCTAGGGGACGGTAAACGTCAGTCCCCTAATAGCGGTACAAGTCGTGTCGGAGTGAAGCCCAATACACCCTGAGATAACACTGGAAACCTACCAGTATATCTCGCTTGCCCTGGCCAGCGACTACTCGTGTAATGGCTCTCCTAGACACAGCGCGATGTCAACCCCCAATACCGGGAGAGACGAATCCTGTCTAACCGTCACTGCCTCCAAGTGCTTCGGGACTGCTCCCAACTACTACCTATTTGCACGACTCAGCAGAGCCGTGGTAGGGTAGTAATCAAAGAACAGTGGGAACACACTCGAGGCGAAGTGACAGTGTCAAGTCAGCGGACTAAGCTGTACTCATGTCACCTGGGAACTGATAACTGACGATAGGTATAATACCAACCATCAGTTCCCGACGAGTCCTGTCCAGTGTACTCGTAACCCAACGAGCACCCGCATACTATCTCAAGTACGACGTACCGACGGCTGTGGGACAGACCGTCTCCCGTGCTGGGATGAGAAGCGCATACGCTAGTCTACTCCGGAGTATCGATGCCCTATCTCGGTACTCCCACGACTAGGGACGTGTATAAGGATGTGCTTGTAGATTACCCAGCCCCCACGAGTGTGATCGCCATCACAACGCCGGTAATCAAGCAAAGATCCTAAGGGCTCTACTAATGCGTATAGGTGATATAATAAATAAACACACATGTACACATTAAAGCAGAGACAAACCAAGTAGCATACTACTATATTGAGCAAGATTGTCTGTACAACTGTGAATATCCCAAGCTTCCATCAAGTAATATACATACTAGTATGATACAGTAATGGCCTCTAGGGCATATACACTAATAATCTGCCACTTGCACTAAGGCCATGTACTGGCGTATCGAAGACCTATCATCTCGATCAGCCGCTCGAACTGAGTCTGGGGTAAAGCCTTCGTGAATGGGTCCGCAGTGTTGTCCTTTGTGTCCACTCTCCGCATCTCGATCTCCTGTCGATCAATGATCTCCCTGATCAGGTGATACCGCCTTAAGATGTGCCTGGATTTCTGATGGGACCTTGGTTCCTTCGCTAAAGCTATAGCCCCATTGTTATCGCAATACAAAGATATTGGGTCAACAATGGACGGAACCACCTGAAGTTCACTAATGAACTTCTTTATCCAGACCGCCTCTTTTGCGGCATCGCTTGCAGCAATGTATTCATCCTCCATCGTCGAGTCTGCGACGGTATCCTTCTTGGAACTCCTCCAACATACCGCCCCTCCTTTGAGGGTAAACACAAAACCCGAGACGGACTTGCTGTCATCTTTGTCACTCTGGAAGCTTGAATCGGTAAAGGACTCGACCCTGAGGTCTCCATTACCGTAAACCAGAAACATCTCCTTAGTCCTTCTTAGGTACTTGAGAATGTTCTTCACTGCTGTCCAGTGGTCCTCCCCTGGGTCTGACTGATACCGGCTTACCGCGCTCAACGCGTAAGCTACATCTGGTCTTGTACATAGCATCGCATACATTATAGATCCTACCGCCGAAGCGTAGGGTATAGTGCTCATGCGAACCCTCTCCTCGTCAGTCTTAGGAGACATCTTCTTGGAGAGGGTAATTCCGTGCAATGCGGGTATGTTACCGCGTTTGGAACCCTCCATACTAAATCTCTTTAGTACGGTCTCTATGTACCTGGACTGCGAAAGTCCCAATAGTCTCTTGGATCTATCTCTATAGATCTTGATCCCTAGAATGTACGAGGCATCACCCAGGTCCTTCATGGAGAACCTTTGTGACAAAAATAGCTTGACCGATTGTAGCATAGGAATATCATTTCCTATCAAAAGAATGTCGTCCACGTACAAGACTAGGAATACGACAGTTCGTCCTACAATCTTCTTATATACACAGGGTTCATCTTCGTTTTTGATGAAATCAAATTCCTTGATTGCCTCATCAAAACAGATGTTCCAGCTCCGCGATGCCTGCTTTAATCCATAAATGGATTTAAGCAACTTGCACACCCTTCCGCTGCTCCCACTGTCAACGAAACCTTCTGGTTGATCCATGTAAACGTACTCTTCCAAACAACCGTTTAGGAAAGCCGACTTAACATCCATCTGCCAGATTTCATAGTCATGGAAGGCAGCAATGGCAAGTAGGATCCGAATGGATTTGAGCATAGCCACCGGAGAAAAAGTCTCGTCATAGTCCAAACCAGGTCTTTGATGAAAACCTTTTGCAACGAGTCTAGCTTTATAGGTTTCCACCTGCCCATCTACACCAAGTTTCCTTTTGTAGATCCATTTGCATCCAACGGGTTTTACCCCAGGTGGAGCAATATCCAAGATCCACACTTTATTGGCGTACATGGACTCCATTTCGGATTGCATTGCTTCCTGCCACTTTTCAGAGTCCCTACTGATAATGGCCTGCCTGAAACTGGTAGGGTCATCTTCTTCCAAGATGCAATCCTCTCGATCCCCGTCTATGAGAAAACCGTAGTATCTCTCGGGCGGATGAGAAATCCTACCAGATCTGCGGAGTGGCTGAGGTTCGTTTGGGGTCATTGAATCTAGCGGTTCCTCCAAATTTTCAGTTACATTTTGTGGTCGCTGAATTTCTTCCAGTTCTACCGAACTCCCACTAGTTTCTTTTGCAAGAAACTCCCTTTCTAAGAAGGTGGCGTGGCGAGATACAAACACCTTCTGTTCCTCAGTGTGGTAGAACAGATATCCTAGTGAGTCTTTAGGATATCCCACAAATTTACAGAGAACTGACCGTGCCTCTAACTTGTCCGGTTTCTGTGTTTTTACATAGGCCGGACAACCCCATATCTTAATAAACTTCAGACATGGTTTCTTACTGCTCCATATTTCATACGGAGTTTTAGGCACAGATTTGGACGGAACTTGAATCAAAAGGTATGCCGCTGTCTGAAGCGCATGTCCCCAGAATGAAAGAGGTAACTCAGCACTACTCATCATGGAGCGAACCATATCCAATAGGGTACGATTCCTCCGCTCCGATACACCGTTGTGCTGTGGTGTATAAGGAGGAGTAAGCTGAGAGAGAATACCATTCTCTTTTAAGTAATCTAGGAATTCCGTGCTTAAGTACTCCCCTCCCCTGTCAGACCGGAGGATCTTGATACTTTTGCCTGTCTGGTTCTCTACTTCCTTTCTGAATTCCTTGAATTTCTCAAAAGCTTCAGATTTGTGTTTCAATAGATACACATATCCGAACCTAGAGAGATCGTCAGTGAATGTGATGAAGTACGAGAACCCACCCCTTGCATGTATAGACATCGGACCACATACGTCACTATGTACGAGTCCCAAGAGCTGTGCTGCTCTTTCTCCATGTCCGGTGAACGGAGATTTGGTCATCTTCCCTTTGAGACAAGACTGAAAAGTTTCATAAGATGAAAACTCGAACGCATCCAAGAGTCCATCTTTATGTAACTTACTCAGTCTTTTCTCTACGACATGACCAAGTCTACAATGCCACAAGTAGGATTCATTCGTATCTGAATTCTTCCTCTTGCGTGTGTTTTGTATATTGAGAACTGTATTCTGATTTAGAACGTAGATACCATTACACAGTGTACCCTCTGCAACCAGTACCTTATGAAGGTAAATGTTCATGATATTCTTTTCAAGAACAAAGTTATATCCATCTTTATCGAGTAAAGAAACTGATATGATGTTGCAAACCATGGAGGGTACATAGTAGCAATCGTTCAAAATCATAGTCTTGCCATTTGGCAATACTAGGTGATATTCACCGACGGCTGTCGCATTAACTTGTGCTCCGTTCGCTACTCTGAGCGACATATCACCCGGTGCAACTTTCCTACTTTTTCTCAGTCCCTGCAATAAATTACAGATATGAGATCCTGATCCGGTATCAAGTACCCAGGAGGTAGGGCTGACCGTAAAACAGTTCTCAATTACAAGAACACCTGAAGTAGATGCAAAACCATGCTTCTTCTTCAACTGGGTATTCTGGAAATCCATACAATCCCCTTTCCCATTCTCATACTCATGACTGTTGTCACAAGTTAGAGCTGAACCAACTTTCCCCAGTCCCGAATAAGAATTCGGATCGGTCAAGCGATACATTTTATTATCTTGATTAGGGCGTGAAAAGGTTGCTGCCTGGAGAGAGAGAAAAGAAACACTCAGCGTATGCTCTTGCAAGATTAGATTGGTTTATTAATTTATCTAACCAGGATGTCTCCCACTGTTTACTCAAATTCTTCTTAAAACCTTTTAAAAGAAGAATTAGCCGGGTTTTAATTCACGTCACAATACTTGCTTAACCTTTCAGCCAGGCTAGTGTCGGTACTTCGAGGGAGGTTTTCCAACGCTTTCGCGAAGTTCCTTAGTAAAGAACCTCTTTTCCCTGGGGGCGTAACCCCGCTAACACCTTTCTAGACACTTACTAGGTTTGTATCATTGATCGTTAAGTGAAATAATCTCCTGAGAGTACACCAACTCATCAGTGGGATCGGGATCCAACTGTCATTGTGTGATAACCTAGATGGAATCCACTCTAGTCACCACACTCCAGAAGGTATGCTAAATCTGCAAGTTTCAGTTCTTTTGAAACTCCCGATGTGGTTTTTGCCCCTAGGACCCAAGTGACCTTGACGAATAATCAACAAATCAAAAGGTCCTAGTCAAGTTCAACCCGTCGTTATCCAGGATTGCATTAGACCCGCCCGCATGATCCTTGATGAATAATCAACAAAATCATGCGACCGTCCTAACCAATCGCATCTATCAGTGCAACAGAGAATTATTACTCAGCTACCGTTCACTGTGTCTTGACGAATAATCAACAAACGCAGCACGAATACTAAGTATTAATTATCCGAAACGACGGAGGGCTACGGCTGGGTTTTTGGCGAAAAACCCGTTAACGTAATGAACTTGATATCGTTGAAGGAACCTGATAATCTTTTTGAAAATATAGTGGCGAAAACTTTTGCTAAAGAGGTCACTCCCTGCGAAGGGATCTCGGCTCTTTCCTCGTCGAATGAGGTGCAGGATATTCCAAACTGAATACCTCGATGCAAAGCAAGAATAATCGACTATAGTGAAGTTATTACCCTGACGCAAACTTTTGTCCAAGGGGTCACTCCCGATGAAGGGATTTCGGCCCTTGCCTCGTCGACTGAGGTGCTGGGCATTCACAACCGAATACCGCGATGCAAAACAAAAATGAACGTCCTTGCAATAACAGCTTTTTGAAAAATTGTTCCAACAACGTCTTTTAGGTTTATTTTCCTGCATTAGTTCTTTTAATGCGTCCCATCATTTAAATCCTACCATTGCAGAAAACAACCAAAATATGACGTACGCTTATGCCATTCGCATTCGCCACGGGGCCCCGTCATCACCCGTTAGGTTACTTAACTAACGACAGAGCGGGGGCTGGGCTAGCGCGGCTGTAAAACATAAGCAACGCCTAAATAGTTATTATATATAACAGCAATGATAGCCAATCCAGATTACAGATGAACACTTTGGATATACTAGGAACCCGCGATTCGTTCGAGCCTGCAACGAAAAACGGATTACACGGTCGCGATGAATAGCCAAAACCCCACCCAAGACCCCTACGGGTGCGGCAAACTACCCGCCAAGTATCCGAAGCGAAGCAACCTCCCTCAATGCCATGAGTAGGCCACTCGGCACTTCGAGATACCCGGTAGTTTGTGTACCCCCTCTATGGGTCTATCCTAGGAACAAAAACAGTAAAAAGAATTATACAATGACGGCTACAACCCCGACCCGGTTGTGCGGCCAAACAAATAATATTATATCAATTTACAAATTTATTACATGAATGAAAGAAAAGAAACTCTCATCTCACATCCACCACGGCTATTCATCCGCGACAATCCAACGAGTTCATATACACAAACCATCAACAACAATCACAGATCACAGATATGTATAACCCCGACTAATCGTCATATAGCGATTAGCCGACGTTCAATACATAAGAACATCACAGATATAACCTTTATAGTCAAAGTATATTGAAGTTCGGAAAAAATACGGAATTATAGGCCCCCAAAAACAAATTTCTATTTTGGAAAATCTGGGCACATATAATATATCTGGAAAATCCTAAAACCAGGTTAGAAACACTCTGCACCAAAAACGACACAGCAACTCACCAAGGTGGCCGCGTTTCCGCGGCAATAGCTTGCTATTGCCGCGGAAGCGCGGCGCTTTGGTGGAGTCGCTGTCTCGTTTTTGGTGGCTCTCTTCTAAAAACCCTGCGATGATTTTTGGACTATAACAAATTTTGTTTTGACCAGAAAAAAATTTAACAGAAACTCAGGTTTTTATAACTTGGTTTTTTTCGATTTTTCCGTTTCGAACTTCGATACACTTTACTACCAAGCTAGTTTATGTTTAGTTAGGCTCTGATACCACTGTTAGGTCCACGTTACCTCTCCCGGTACTTTCGGGGTTGCGGAAACGGTAAATCAAAATTTTTCTAAACTTTGTAACATGGACCGTAAAAGCCGGATCTTTGCTAAACAATATACTAGCATCCTAACATGAGATGTATCTACTCTGTTAGGGGTTATACCTCAACTTGAACTCCTTCTCTTCTTGTTGTTGTTCTTCTTTGATGTTCTTCTCTTCTTGTTGTTCTTCTCTTTGCTTGCTCAATGGTTGATCCGGACTTCGGTCACCTCCGCGGCCTCCTTGAGTCGAAGACGATCCACCCGAGAGATGTACACCGAGCTCCACCTCAAGCCGAGGTCACTAGGGCAAGGAGATTGCTAATCTAGAAGCCCTAGGATGTGTAGAGAAGATGTATGGATGTGTTTGTCAAATGGAATCCTTTTTCTCTCAACACATGAGATCAAAGGAGAAATAAAGAGGAGGAAGAAGAAGGAGTTTTCTAGCAACCATGGAGCTTCTCATTTCAAGAGAGAGAATGAGAATAATATTATGAACAAAAGAAAAACAACCATGGTTGCAAATAATGCACAAACATTATCATTACTAATCCCATCAAGATAAAGGTGATGGCTACAAATGACATGACCATTATCATAACTAAAGAAAAAGAAAACCAAAGAATACTTTAGATCTTCTAAGAAGATCCAAGTCAACTTTGGTCAAATGGTCAACAAAGTCAAGATGGTCAAATGGTCAATGTAATTAGCCATAACAAAATTATCAATGAAAAGATTAGTAAATAATGTCCCCGGCTCATAATGGTTTTGACCAAACGAACTGTCGAAACCCTAATGAGTCCGCCTCAAAATGGTTTTGACCGAATCAACTGTCAAAACCCTAATGAGCCTGCCACATAGCGGTTTTGGCCGAACCAACTGCCAAAACCCTAATGAGGCACCTCCTCCTTCTTCGCTCCAGAAAACTGTGCATACACACCTGCATCCGTATTCCGTAGAATGCGGATGCGCAGAAGACAAAACAAATCCATCCGTGCAATACTAGGATCTGGCTTAAACTAAAGCCCACTAGTACTGCCTGCCCGAACATCATACGCACACAAGTGTACGTAAGTGATCGCAGCCCTGCCGTAAAACCATACGGCCTCTACACGTTTCGCTCAGTGCAGGGAAACTCTCTGTGTGGGACTCTAAAGACTCGACACTACGCTGGCAGTGGGTTTAACCACAGACCGCAAGCGGCACTAGCTGTACGTAACGGTCCCCAGGTAGATGTCGATAAGAAGGCCGATGAGGTAAACCCATCCGAACTCCTACTGAGTCTGTATGTGACAATCTCCGTACAGTCCGGTCTGTTCGTCTGATACATCGCATGGCGGGCCTATGGGGGCGGTAAACGTCAGTCCCCTAATAGCGGTACAAGTCATGTCGGAGTGATGGCTCTCCTAATAGCGGTAAACCTACCAGTATATCTCGCTTTCCCTGGCCAGGGACTACTCGTGTAATGGCTCTCCTAGACACAGCGCGATGTCAACCCCCAATACCGGGAGAGACGAATCCTGTCTAACCGTCACTGCCTCCAAGTGCTTCGGGACTGCTCCCAACTATTACCTGTTTGCACGACTCAGCAGAGCCGTGGTAGGGTAGTAATCAAAGAACAGTGGGAACACACTCGAGGTGAAGTGACAGTGTCAAGTCAGCGGACTAAGCTGTACTCATGTCACCTGGGAACTGATAACTGACGATAGGTATAATACCAACCATCAGTTCCCGACGAGTCCTGTCCAGTGTACTCGTAACCCAACGAGCACCCGCATACTATCTCAAGTACGACGTACCGACGGCTGTGGGACAGACCGTCTCCCGTGCTGGGATGAGAAGCGCATACGCTAGTCTACTCCGGAGTATCGATGCCCTATCTCGGTACTCCCACGACTAGGGACGTGTATAAGGATGTGCTTGTAGATTACCCAGCCCCCACGAGTGTGATCGCCATCACAACGCCGGTAATCAAGCAAAGATCCTAAGGGCTCTACTAATGCGTATAGGTGATATAATAAATAAACACACATGTACACATTAAAGCAGAGACAAACCAAGTAGCATACTACTATATTGAGCAAGATTGTCTGTACAACTGTGAATATCCCAAGCTTCCATCAAGTAATATACATACTAGTATTTACAGTAATGGCCTCTAGGGCATATACACTAACAGATTTAACCCTTCAGATATAGCAACTAAAGTCCATACTTTGTTGGTGTATAAGGATTCCATCTAAGATCGATAAACATCCAACCATTCTTACAGGGTCACACTCCTGATGGCCAGCTCGAAACTAGTTTTTTTTTCATCTCATGATGCAATCCTCGCTCCCACTGTCATAGAGAAACAGAAGTATCTCTCAGGTGGGTGAGGAACCCTACTAGATCGGCGGAGAGGCTGAGGTTCGTTGGAATCTACTGAATCCTTTGGTTCTATCAAATCATCAGCTGTAGTTTGTACAGCTGGAACCTTTCCAGTTCTACTTAATAGACCTTGCCTCGAGCGTGTCCGGATTTTGCTTTTAGACATAGGCCGGACAACCCCAAATCTTAACTAGCTTAAGAGATGGGCTCTTTCCATTCCATATCACATATGAAGTGGTAGGCAACTGATTTGATTGGAACCCTATTCAATAGGTATGCAGCTTCTCAAGTGCATAACTCCCAAAAGGAAACAGGAAACTCAGAAGTACTCATCATAGAGCACACCATATCACATAGGGTGCTATTGCTCCGCCCTGATATACCATCGTGCTATGGTGTATACGGAGGAGTAATGCTGAGAGAGAATCTCATTCTCCTTTAGAATAATCCAGGAATTCCGTGCTCAAGTATTCTCTTCCTTGATCACATCAAAAGACATAATACTTATACCCGTATTTTGGTTCTCTACTTCTAAATCATATTCTGTGAATATCTCAAAAGGTTCGGACTTGTCTTTCAACAGGAACATATGTCTGAATCTTGAGAGATTATCAGAGAATGTAATGAAGTACAAAGAACCGGTCCTGGCATGTGTAGACAGGAGACCTTACATACAACATCATGTATCAGTCCCAAGAGTTCATTAACTCTTTCTCTGTTTCCAATAAACAGAGCTGGTGTCATTATATCTTTGTGACATGACTGGCGAGTTTCACAAGATGTAAATTCAAACTAATTTAAATATGCATCTTTATGTAACTCAGGCTAGTCGGGTCAAATTGATCTGACCTAGTCTACAATACCTCAAGAAGGATTCGTTCATTTCTGAACTCTTCCTCTTGTGTGTGTTCCATATGCTAAGAACTGTAGTTTGATTTAGAACATCAATGCTTTTAGATAACGTGCCTGAACCGATCAACTTTTGATATAGGAAATGTTCAAAACATTATCCAACAATACAAAATTTTATCATTTCTTTACTACTAAAGAGACTGATACGATTTTGTATATCAGGTTCGGTATCTAATAACATTCGTTCAGAATCAATGTATTGGTAATACAGGGTGACAGTGACCAACAGACTTGGCTGCAACACTTGCCCCGTTTTCTGCCTCATGAAACTAATCACCCGTTCTCAGTTTTCTACCTAGCTGTAGCCCTATGTAATAGATTACATATTGTTAGTTATATGTATGCCCTAGAGGCCATTACTGTACATTGGATGTATATTGTAATGGATGCTGGGACATATATAGGGAGGACTTTCTTGCTCGACATGATAGTATGCTATCTGGTTGCTCTTTACCTTAACGTGTATACTGATTGTCTCTCTGTTACATGTTGGTAAAGCCCTTAGGATGTGTACTTGACTACCTGGACTATGATGCAGATCATACTAGTGGGGACAGATAGTCTATAAGTACATCCTTCAAAGTCCCTAGTCGTGGGTGTATCGAGACAGGGCATCGATATACCAGTGTAGACTAGCGTATACCTTCTCGACCCATACAGATAGGCGATGGATGATCCCATATCCATTGGTGTTTGACATCAGAGATGATATACGGGTGCTCAGTAGAGACTGGGTACACTGGACGGACTCGCCGAGAACTCCCAGATGGTATTATACCTCACGTCAGATGGCAGTTCTCTGGTGACACTGGTACAGAGTAGTCTGTTGACCCGAGATCGTCATAGAGTCTTGTGTGGTTCCCACTGTGCTTTGATTTCCATCTTACCACGTCCAAGAGGGCGTGCAAAACGGTGGTTTTTGGGTACAGTCCTGAGTCACATGGAGGCAATGAGCGATAGGAGGGGATTCGTCTCTCCCGGTATAGGGGGTTGATGTTGCGCTGTGTTCGATTGGCTATAACAGGAAATCCCTGGCCAGGGTTGCTGAGATTTACTGGTAAGTGTTACCAGTAGTTTCTCGAATTGTTATAGACCTCATATCGATACGACTTATCGAGCTATTGGGGTCTGACGTTTACCACCCCTAGGCGAGATATGCGACATATCAGACGATCAGACCGGACTGTACGGTAGTGTTACTGGTCGGATTCACTGGAGTGTGAGCGGGCTTGCTCGTCGATCTTCAGATCGCTCAATACCCGGGTGGCCGTTACGTTTAGCAGACCGCTTGCGGCTTGTGGGTGTTTGATATGATCATCATCTGTTGCCGGCGTATTGACGAGTCTTTAGAGTCCTACACAGAGGTTTCCTGGCTCAAGTGAAACGAAATAGGAGCGCATATGAGATATGTGCGGGACCGAGAATAATGCGTGTATGTGATACTGTATTATATTCTCACGATGATTGTATCGAATGGTTGTATGCGATATAACCTAGGTATCGAATCAAGTATTGATTCGATAAGCCGATACATTGAATACTAGTCGGTTGTGTGCGACATGACCGGATCATTGAATCAAGTGTTGATTTAATGATTTAATGCATAATTATATATTTGATATATTACTTTACACTAATTAGTATTGGTTCACTTTAAACGGATTTTCTCACTTGGTTTGTGCACATTGTATATGTGATATACTTTTGTACACTTGATTGTATCATGTTTAATGATACATGTTTAACTATAGTTAAGTGTAATGAATTAAGCCATGGTTAAACTAATGATTAGGGTTTTCTTTTCTTACTTATTTATTTGTTTATTTATTTTGAATAGATAAGAAAAGAATGGTTGCTAATTTTGGAATTTAGTTGAAGCTTCATGAAGCTTTGACTATGTAACCATTCTTGTCTTCATCTTTAACTCTAACCATTAATCTAACCTTAGTTAATTCTCTACACTTGACCATGGTTGATGATGATAAGTATTCTTTTATTTTCTTTTTTCTAATTAACTTATCATAATTTTCTTCTTCTTCTTCCTTGAACTCAAGAAGAAAACCTTGAGGTCATCAATGGTGATTGATGATAAAGAGTGAGAAATCCAATTCTAAATTGAACCCACTTCCTATTTCTTCATCCTCTACCTCTTTCCAAGTAGTAGAGTGTGTTTCCTTCACAAGTTTCTTGACTTGGTGAAGTCGGAGCTTGATTTAGCGATGCCTCGACGTAGATCATCTTCGGCATGGACATCGACGACCTAGCTTGCCTATTCTCCGACGAAGCGAACGCGAGAGTCCAAGATCGGATTTGTACAGCGGAGATGACTTCTTCATAGAGCTATGGAGGTGGACAAACGGATCTACAAAGGTTGTATTTCCGTTCCTTTAGTAAAATAGTTTACTAGTTTGCTTTTTCGCCTAGACATCTAGCCAACGATCCGTAGTTTAGGGTTTCTCGGCACCGTATTTTTGAAATTGGCATGGTTGATGCCTTGTGAGACCTCACTAGAGTGCCTAAGAACCCTACAGTGGTATCAGAGCCTAGCTAGAGCCTTAGGCGAAGTCCAGACGGAATTTGGAGTCCGATCGAACCGAAAACACGAACCCAAAATAGCTCTCTGGACTTTTTCCAAATTCTGGGATTTTTCGAAATTAAAAATATGTAGAAATATCTGCAGGAATATCTAAGAGTTAGTGTGAAGTCGTGTGCCCTAATTTCATTAAAGAGCCGCGTTTCCGCGGCACGAGCATGGCTCGTGCGGCGGAAACGCGGCCTGTTTGTCGTATTATGAGGTGATGTTTGCACAGTAACTCCTATTTGACAGTGCTGGTTTTCCTGGGTATTTTTAATATTTTTTCAAGAGTTAAATTTTTCTGGGTTGTTTTGGAAATTCCAAAGTTCGATCGGATTATCAAATTTTGTCTGTGTGACTTTCCGGATAATTTTTAGAATATGTTAAAAAGTTCGACCGGATATAAATACCCAATTTTTCCCCTGTCGGGAAATTTCCAAGTGTTGGATTTTTCCGTAGTTTAACGACGTTCTAAGTAGTGCAAGTAACGCGATGGACCCTCTAGAAGACAACAAACCTTAACTCGATTATGTGACCGTCTTGAACTGCCCTTTGAACCTTCGGGTTTGGGGCAGTACAGCGTGCCACATGTGAGGCGTTGGCTTGACCCTTCTACGGCTGGACCGTTGGTACTGAGGCACAAACGGAATGTTGTTAGACTTGTTTCATGTGTTGGACTATATCGGGAAAACTTGGGTGTTCGATTGTTCGATCGGAAAGTTTAACATTTTCTGTTTATCTGGAATGGGATACAATAATTGGAATTCACAAGAGTTATGAGATAACTAAATGAATGTTATAAACATAGCAGTTTAGTCTCACTTGATCGGTTGCCATAGAATTTTGATGTGATCAAAAGTCCGTCGCAATCACGTAGCGTACGCGGATACTCGCCGGGTAAACTTAATAGACAGCTACACCCCATAGCCCCGACCAAGTGACTGTAGGAGAACCCCATCGCCGAAAGCATCCGTTCGGGTGCTCGCGGTGGCGGTGTTCCGCCTTGGTGCACTTCGTCGACGGTATCGGGGGTGCGACCGTCTACTAAAGTTTGCGACGAGCATTCGATCAGGATGTCGGGAATCTTGTTGAATTGCCCGACTTGATATTAAAAAGTGTTTTCGATAATGAGACTGAAATGCGGGGTTTATAATTGTTAGGCATGCGATGTCTAAGGAATTCATTTGGTCAGGCATGCGATGTCTGAGGTGGTTGCGGATTCCAACTGTTGTAGTTTTACACTTTCTTTTCTGTGACCGTAAGTGTAATATGTGATATCGCCGGTTTCGTTGCTATATGTCAACGACAATTGGGATGCGCATATTTACTTACGTTGATGACATGTGATATTATGTGTTGCTGGATATGTTATATTGGATCGTCGTGTTTGAATAGCCGGGGGTTTTTATGTAAGATGAGTGTTTTTCATTTTCATTCATGTAAAAACTTGTATGTAATATTCTTTTATTGGGGCACTTCCAGGTTGCGGAAGATGTCACCCTCTGTATATTATTTACTTTTCCGCACTAGGATAGACCCAAGGAGGAGGGCACAAGTAACCGGGTTCTGGAGTCCAGTGGGAGACCAACTCGAGGAGTCGAGTCCGGGTCTCCTAACTCTAGAATTGGCTGGATTGCTTGCCGCTCTCGTAGGGGTCTAGGGGTGTGGGTTTGGCTATTCATCACGACCGTGGAATCCGTGTTTTATACTGGCTCGTATTGAAAACACGGACGTCCTAGTATATCCAATATTTCATATGATTCTTCTGTTGCGATATCTGTGATGTGATCATGAGATGTTCTGTGATAGATACAGTATATAGTATATATGATATATTATATAGGCATTACTTATGTTTTACACCCGCGCTAGCCCTGCCCCGCTCTGCCGTTAGTTACCTAACCTAACGGTGCACGAGGGGACATCGAGGCGAATGCGGATGGCATAAGTGTACGTCGTATTTATCTGTGATGTTTAGGTAATTTAAATGATGGGACTTCATTAATGTGATTAATGAAATAAAAGAAACCTAAGATGTTGTAGAATTGAATTTCAAAAATAAAACAGGTAGCTACAGTTCTTGCTTTGCACAGCGGTATATGTGATATATCCTGCACCTTATTCGATAAGGAAAGGACCGAGATCCCTTCACCGGGAGTGACTCCTTTAGCAATAACTGGCAGATGCTACACACTCGGTTTGTCTTTTGATTGCTTTTAAGAGTTTTTGCTTTGCATAGTGATATATGTGATATATCCCGCACCTCATTCGACGAGGAAAGGACCGACGATCCCTTCACCGGGAGTGACTCCTTTAGCAAAACTAGAAAAGCCTAAAAAACACTCCATTTTAAAAATCATTTGATTCTACAACGATATCAAGTTCATTACGCAATAGGTTTTCAGAAAAACCTGTCGTAGCCCTCCGTCATTTCAGATACGTACTAGTTAGTATTCGTGCTGCGGTTGTTTGGCCTCCGTCAAGGCGTAGTGTACGGTAACTAACTAGTGCTTATCTGCTAGCATATGATGCGATTGGATTAGGGTATTCGTACGGCGTTGTTTGGCCTCCGTCAAGGGTCGTGCGGGTGGGTTTAATTCAATCAGGAAATGACGGGTTGAACTTGACTAGCAGACTATGGGTTGTTTGGCCTCCGTCAAGGTCATAGCGAGCTAGGGGCAAAATATTATCGGGAATTTCAAGTGTTGAAATTTGCAATGAGATTGCATACCTTCTATGAGATAGTTGGATCCCGATACCCGCTGCGAGTAAGTGTTACTCCTGGGAGAGTTTTATACAGTACAATTAGCCGATCAAGTAGGTGTCTAGAAAGGTGTCAACGGGGTTACGCCTCTGAGAAAACGAGGTTTACATTAATTAGGTTCGTGCGAAAGCACGGGGGACCTCCCTCAAAGTACCGACACTGGCCTGGCTGAAAGATTGGCGAACTTATAGTGTGTAATTAATCCCGGCTAGTCTTTCCTTTTAGGGTTTGAAGAAAGATTTGATAAAAAGCAGTGGGAGCCATCCTGATTAGATAAAATAATAACCAATCTATTCTTGCAAGAGCGCACACTGAGTGTTTTCTTCTCTCTCTCTCCTGGTAGCGACCATATCACGCCTTAATCAAGATAATAATACGGATTTTTGACCGAACCCGCTTGTTATACTGAGCTGGGGAACGTTGGTCCCGCTCCAACTTATAATTGTTATAAGACAGAGCAGGAAATTGGGGAATACCAGATTTCCCATGCCGCCCAAACGAGGAGAGTGCATGCTGATGCATCATCTTCGGGTGTGTTCATTACAAAGAACTGTTTCTCTGTATCCTCTACGTCCTGGGAATGCGATACCAGATCAGGATCCCATATATGTAATCTGTTACATAGGGCTACAGATAGGTAGAGAACTGAGAACGGGTGATAAGTTTCATGAGGCAGAAAACGGAGCAAGTGTTGCAGCCAAGTCTGTTAGTCACTGTCACCCTGTATTACAAATACATTGATTCAGAACAAATGTTATTAGATACCGAACCTGATATACAAAATCATATCTATCTCTTTATTATTAGTAAAGAAACGGTAAAATTTTGTATTGTTGGATAATGTTTTGAACATTTCCTATATCAAAAGTTGATCGGTTCAGGCACGTTATCTAAAAGTATTGATGTTCTAAATCAAACTACAGTTCTTAGTATACGGAACACACACAAGAGGAAGAGTTCAGAAATGAACGAATTCTTCTTGAGGTATTGTAGACTAGGTCATATCAATGCGACCCGACAAGCTAAGTTCCACATAGATGCATATTTAAATCTGTTTGAATTTACATCTTATGAAACTTGCCAGTCATGTCACAAAGATAAGATGACCATAGCTCCGTTTACTGAAAAACAGAGAAAGAGTTAGTAAACTCTTGGGATGATACATGTTGATGTATGTCAGATCCCCTGTCTACATATGCCAGGACTGGTTCTTTGTACTTCATTACATTCTCTGATAATCTCTCAAGATTCAGACATATGTTCCTGTTGAAACATGAGTCCGAGCCTTTTGAGATATTCACAGAATATAAGATAGAAGTAGAGAACCAAAATGCGGGTATAAGTATTATGTCCTTTGATGTGATCAAGGAGGAGAATACTTGAGCACGAAATTCCTGGAATATTCTAAAGGAGAATGAGATTCTCTCTCAGTATTACTCCTCCGTATACACCATAGCACGATGGTATATCGGGGCGGAGCAGATACACCCTATTTGATATGGTGTGCTCTATGATGAGTACTGCTGAGTTACCTATTTCCTTTTGGGAGTTATGCACTTGAGAAGTTGCATACCTATTGAATAGGGTTCAAATAAAATCAGTTGCCTACCATTTCATATGTGATATGGAAAGGGAAGAGCCCATGTCTTAAGCTAGTTAAGATTTGGGGTTGACCGGCCTATGTCTGAAAGCAAAATCCGGACAAACTCGAGGCAAAGTCTGTAATGTAGAACTGGAAAGGTTCCAGCTATACAAATTACAGTAAATAATTTGAAAGAACCAAAGGATTCAATAGTTACCAACGAACCTCGGCCTCTCCGCCGATCTAGTAGAGTTCCTCACCCACCTGAGAGATATTTCGGTTTCTCTATGACAGTGGGAGCGAGAATTGCATAATGAGATGATGACCCAACTAGTTTCGAGCTGGCCATCAGGAGTGAGACTCTATGAGAATGGCTGGATGTTTATCGATCTGAGATGGAATCCTTATACACCAACAAAGTATGGACTTTAGTTGCTATATCTGAAGGGTTAAATCCCCATCAGGAGCAAGTATATCTTGAGAAGATTACTTGGTGTACATGGAAAAGTTGAGACTTTCAAAGCTAGACTTGTTAAGGGTTTTCGTCATCGACCAGGCTTGGATAATGATGAAACCTTTTCCAGTGGCTATGCTTAAGTCCATTCAGATCCTACTTACCACGGCTACATACCATGACTATGATATCTGGTGGTTGGGTGTCATGACAGCTTTTCTAAATGATGTTTTAGAAGAGTGCGTCTATAAGTACACAGCCAGAGGGCTTCGTAGACAGTGGGAGCAGCGGAAACGTGTGCAAGATGCTTTATTTGATAAAGCAGGCATCGCGGAGTTGGAACATCTGTTTTGATGAATTAGTCAAAGAGTTTGACATCATCAAAATGGTAGATGAACCTTGTATAAACAAAAAGGTAGTAGGGAGTATGGTAGTGATCCTCGTAGAGTACGTGGATGACATACTCTTGATAAGAAAAGAGTTTCTTATGCTACGCTCGGTCAATCTCCGCTTATCACTAGGATCCTCCATATAGGATCAAAGTGATACCTACTAAATCCTGGATTTTGGATCTATGAGATAGATTTAATTGGATGTTAGGATTCTCACTAGTTGTAGTGAGAAGGTATCAATCGATCCTGGGAAGAATCACTGGAAGGGTTCCAGGGTGATAAAGACGACTGAATGTCAGTCACAGGCATTGTCTTTACCCTCAGTAAAGGGACGGTATGTTGGAAGAGTTCCAAGCTAGATACCGTGACATACTAGACGATAAAGGCTGGATACATCACTACTTAAGATACTACCAAAGAGGCGGTCTGGGTGTATATTAGTTCATAAGATGAACTATGTTCCTCCCATTGTGTGACAATGGAGTTATGGCTTATGCCAAGGAACGCATGTCCCATCAGTGATCCAGACATATTCTAAGGCAGTATCACCTGATCATGGAGATGGTTGATCTCCAGGGGATCAAGGTCAGGAGAGTAGACTCAGAGGACAACACAGCGGATCCACTCACAAAGGCCTGTTCCCAGAGAGAGACTTTTATGGGATGGTTGAGTATGAGATACTGCAACCACTGCTACAGATGGCCCTAGTGCAAGTGGGAGATTGTTAGTTATATGTATGCCCTAGAGGCCATTACTGTACATTGGATGTATATTGTAGTGGATGCTGGGACATATATAGGGAGGACTTTGTTGCTCGACATGATAGTATGCTATCTGGTTGCTCTTTACCTTAACGTGTATACTGATTGTCTCTCTGTTACATGTTGGTAAAGCCCTTAGGATGTGTACTTGACTACCTGGACTATGATGCAGATCATACTAGTGGGGACAGATAGTCTATAAGTACGTCCTTCAAAGTCCCTAGTCGTGGGTGTATCGAGACAGGGCATCGATATACCAGTGTAGACTAGCGTATACCTTCTCGACCCATACAGATGGGCGATGGATGATCCCATATCCATTGGTGTTTGACATCAGAGATGATATACGGGTGCTCAGTAGAGACTGGGTACACTGGACGGACTCGCCGAGAACTCCAGATGGTATTATACCTCACGTCAGATGGCAGTTCTCTGGTGACACTGGTACAGAGTAGTCTGTTGACCCGAGATCGTCATAGAGTCTTGTGTGGTTCCCACTGTTCTTTGATTTCCATCTTACCACGTCCAAGAGGGCGTGCAAAACGGTGGTTTTTGGGTACAGTCCCGAGTCACATGGAGGTAATGAGCGATAGGAGGGGATTCGTCTCTCCCGGTATAGGGGGTTGATGTTGCGCTGTGTTCGATTAGCTATAACAGGAAATCCCTGGCCAGGGTTGCTGAGATTTACTGGTAAGTGTTACCAGTAGTTTCTCGAATTGTTATAGACCTCATATCGACACGACTTATCGAGCTATTGGGGTCTGACGTTTACCACCCCTAGGCGAGATATGCGACATATCAGACGATCAGACCGGACTGTACGGTAGTGTTACTGGTCGGATTCACTGGAGTGTGAGCGGGCTTGCTCGTCGATCTTCAGATCGCTCAATACCCGGGTGGCCGTTACGTTTAGCAGACTGCTTGCGGCTTGTGGGTGTTTGATATGATCATCATCTGCTGCCGGCGTATTGACGAGTCTTTAGAGTCCTACACAGAGGTTTCCTGGCTCAAGTGAAACGAAATAGGAGCGCATATGAGATATGTGCGGGACCGAGAATAATGCGTGTATGTGATACTGTATTATATTCTCGCGATGATTGTATCGAATGGTTGTATGCGATATAACCTAGGTATCGAATCAAGTATTGATTCGATAAGCCGATACATTGAATACTAGTCGGTTGTGTGCGACATGACCGGATCATTGAATCAAGTGTTGATTTAATGATTTAATGCATAATTATATATTTGATATATTATTTTGCACTAACTAGTATTGGTTCACTTTAAACGGATTTTCTCACTTGGTTTGTGCACATTGTATATGTGATATACTTTTGTACACTTGATTGTATCATGTTTGATGATACATGTTTAACTATAGTTAAGTGTAATGAATTAAGCCATGGTTAAACTAATGATTAGGGTTTTCTTTTCTTACTTATTTATTTATTTATTTATTTTGAATAGATGAGAAAAGAATGGTTGCTAATTTTGGAATTTAGTTGAAGCTTCATGAAGCTTTGACTATGTAACCATTCTTGTCTTCATCTTTAACCCTAACCATTAATCTAACCTTAGTTAATTCTCTACACTTGACCATAGTTGATGATGATAAGTATTCTTTTATTTTCTTTTTTCTAATTAACTTATCATAATTTTCTTCTTCTTCTTCCTTGAACTCAAGAAGAAAACCTTGAGGTCATAATTGGTGATTGATGATAAAGAGTGAGAAATCCAATTCTAAATTGAACCCACTTCCTATTTCTTCATCCTCTACCTCTTGCCAAGTAGTAGAGTGTGTTTCCTTCACAAGTTTCTTGACTTGGTGAAGTCGGAGCTTGATTTAGCGATGCCTCGACGTAGATCATCTTCGGCATGGACATCGACGACCTAGCTTGCCCATTCTCCGACGAAGCGAACGCGAGAGTCCAAGATCGGATTTGTACAGCGGAGATGACTTCTTCATGGAGCTATGGAGGTGGACAAACGGATCTACAAAGGTTGTATTTCCGTTCCTTTAGTAAAATAGTTTACTAGTTTGCTTTTTCGCCTAGACATCTAGCCGACGATCCGTAGTTTAGGGTTTCTCGGCACCGTATTTTTGAAATTGGCATGGTTGATGCCTTGTGAGACCTCACTAGAGTGCCTAGGAACCCTACACATATCTGGGATCCTGATCTGGTATCACATACCCAGGACGTAGAGGATACTGAGAAACAGTTCTGTATAATGAACACACCCGAAGATGATGCATCAGCATGCACTCTCTTCGTTTGGGCGGCACAGGAATTCTGGTAATCCCCAATTTCCTGCTCTGTCTTATAACAATTATAAGTTGGAGCGGGACCAACGTTCCCCAGCTTAGTATAACAAGCGGGTTCGGTCAATACATCCATATTATTATCTTGATTAAGGCGTGATATGGTCGCTACCTGAAGAGAGAGAGAAGAAAACACTCAGCGTGTGCTCTTGCAAGAATAGATTGGTTATTATTTTATCTAATCAGGATGGCTCCCACTGCTTTTTATCAAATCTTCCTTCAAACCCTAAAAGGAAAGACTGGCCGGGATTAATTACACACTACAAGTTCGCCAATCTTTCAGCCAGGCCAGTGTCGGTACTTTGAGGGAGGTCCCCCGTTCTTTCGCATGAACCTAATTAATGAAACCTCATTTTCCCAGAGGCGTAACCTCGTTGACACCTTTCTAGACACCTACTTGATCGGCTAATTGTAATGTGTAAAACTCTCCCAGGAGTAACAATTACTCGCAGCGGGTATCGGGATCCAACTATCTCATAGAAGGTATGCAATCTCATTGCAAATTTCAACACTTGAAATTCCCGATAATATTTTGCCCCTAGCATCCTATAACCTTGACGCAGGCCAACAAACCATAGTGCGCTAGTCAAGTTCAACCCGTCATTTCCTGATTGAATTAAACCCACCCGCACGACCCTTGACGCAGGCCAACAAAGTCGCACAACTACCCTAATCCAATCTGCATCATATGCATAAGCAGATAAATACTAGTTAGCTACCGCACACTACGCCTTGATGCAGGCCAACAAACGTAGCACGAATACTAACTACCACTTATCTGAAATGACGGAGGGCTACGACAGGTTTTTCTGAAAACCTATTGCGTAATGAACTTGATATCGTTGTAGAATCAAATGCTTTTAAAATGGAGTGTTTTCGAGGCTTTTCTAGTTTTGCTAAAGGAGTCACTCCCGGTGAAGGGATCGTCGGTCCTTTCCTCGTCGAATGAGGTGCGGGATATATCACATATATCACTGTGCAAAGCAAAAACTCTTAAAAGCAATCAAAAGACAAACCGAGTGTGTAGCATCTGCCAGTTATTGCTAAAGGAGTCACTCCCGGAGAAGGGATCTCGGTCCTTTCCTCATCGAATAAGGTGCAGGATATATCACATATACCGCTGTGCAAAGCAAGAACTGTAGCTACCTATTTTATTTTTGAAATTCGATTCTACAACATCTTAGGTTTCTTTTATTTCATTAATCACATTAATGAATTCCCATCATTTAAATACCTAAACATCACAGATAAATACGACGTACACTTATGCCATCCGCATTCGCCTCGATGTCCCCTCGTGCACCGTTAGGTTAGGTAACTAACGGCAGAGCGGGGCAGGGCTAGTGCGGGTGTAAAACATAAGTAACGTCTATATAATATATCATATATACTATATACGATATCTATCACAGAACATCACATGATCACATCACAGATATCGCAGCAGAAGAAACATATGAAATATTGGATATACTAGGACGTCCGTGTTTTCAATATGAGCCAGTATAAAACACGGATTCCACGGTCGCGATGAATAGACAAACCCACACCCCTAGACCCCTACGAGAGCGGCAAGCAACCCTACCAATTCTAGAGTTAGGAGACCCGGACTCGACTCCTCGAGTTGGTCTCCCACTGGACCCTAGAACCCGGTTGCTTGTGCTCCCCTCCTTGGGTCTATCCTAGTGCGGAAAAGTAAATAATATACAAAAGGTGACATCTTCCGCAACCTGGAAGTGCCCCAATAAAAGAATATTACATACAAGTTTTTACATGAATGAAAATGAAAAACACTCATCTCACATAAAAAACCCCGGCTATTCAAACACGACGATCCAATATAACATATCCAGCAACACATAACATCACATGTCATCAACGTAAGTAAATATGTCCATCCCAATTGTCGTTGACATATAGCAACGAAACCGGCGATATCACATATTACACTTACGGTCACAGAAAAAAAGTGTAAAACTACAACAGTTGGAATCCGCAACCACCTCAGACATCGCATGCCTGACCAAATGAATTACTTAGACATCGCATGCCTAACAATTATAAACCCCGCATTTTAGTCTCAAAATCGAAAACACTTTTCAATATTCAAGTCGGGCAATTCAACAAGATTCCCGACATCCTGATCGCATGCTCGTCGCAAACTTTAGTAGGCGGCTGCACCCCCGATACCGTCGACGAAGTGCACCAAGGCAGAACACCGCTACCGCGAGCACCCGAAGGGATGCTTTCGGCGACGGGGTTCTCCTACAGTCACTTGGTCGGGGCTATGGAGTGAGGCTGTCTATTAAGTTTACCCGGCGAGTATCCGCGTACGCTACGTGATTGCGACGGACTTTTGATCACATCAAAATTCCGTGGCAACCGATCAAGTGAGACTAAACTGCTATGTTTATAACATTCATTCAGTTATCTCATAACTTCTTGTGAATTCCAATTATTGTATCGCATTCCGGATAAATAGAAAATGTCAAACTTTCCGATCGAACAATCGAACACCCAAGTTTTCCCGATACAGATCAACACATGAAACAAGTCTAAAAACATTCAGTTCGTGCCTCAGTACCAACGGTCCAGCCGTAGAAGGGTCAAGCCAACGCCTCACATGTGGCACGCCGTACTGCCCCAAACCCTAAGGTTCAAAGGGTAGTTCAAGACGGTCACATAATCGAGTTAAGGTCTGTTGTCTTCTAGAGGGACCATCGTGTTACTTGCACTACTTAGAACGTGATTAAACTTCAGAAATATCCAACACTTAGAAATTTCCCGACAAGGGAAAAATTGGGTATTTATATCCGGTCGAACTTTTTAACATATTCAAAAAATTATTCGGAAAAACACATAGACAAAGTTTGACAATCCGATCGAATGTACGAACTCCCAATACAACCCAAAATACTCAACTCTTGATTTCAGATTAAAAATTCCCAGGAACACCAGCACTGCAAAATAGGAATTACTGTGCAAAATTTAATGGGAGAAGAGACAAAAGGGCCGCGGAACCGCCGCATTAGCATGCTAATGCCGCGGTTCCGCCGCACTTTTATGGAATTAGGTCATCGAAGTTCACAGTAATTCTTATAATTTCCTTCTGGTTTTTCTGCATATTTTTAATTCTGAAAAATCACCGAATTTAAAAAATGTACAGAGAGCAATTTGGAGTTAGGGTTTCGGTTCGTTCGGGTTTCTAACATCGTCTACGCATCGCCTAAGGCTCTAGCTAGGCTCTGATACCACTGTAGGGTTCCTAGGCACTCCCAAGAGGCCTCACAAGGCATCAACCATGCCAATTTCAAAAATACGGTGCCAAGAAACCCTAATACGGATCGTTGGCTAGAAGTTTAGGCGATAAAATGAAGCTAGCTAACAACTTAACTACGAGTAGACGGAAATACAACCTTTGTAGATCCGGTCCTCCACCTCCATAGCTCCGCAATGAAGTCTCCTCGCTGTCCATATCAAATCCCGGGCTCTAGCGTCGGCTTCATCGGAGAAATGGACGGGCAAGGTCATCGTCTTCGTGCCGAAGATGATCTACGTCGAGGCATCGCAAGATCAAGCTCCCACTTCACCAAGTCATGAGACTTGTGAAGAAAACACACTCTACTACTTGGCAAGAGGTAGAGGATGAAGAAATAGGAAGTGGGTTCACTTTAGAATTGGATTTCTCACTCATTTGCTCAAGTTGCCATTGTTGAAGCAAGCTTTCTTCAAGTGAAGAAGAAGAAGAAGCAAGATGAATATTATGATAAGTTTTTATCAAAAAGGAAATAAAAAGAATACTTATCATAATGCAACCATGATTAGGTGTAGAGAATAGTCCATGGTTAATTGCAAGGGTTAGGGTTAAACATGAAGACAAAATGGTCACTAGGTCAAAGCTTCAAGAAGCTTCAAAAATAAACAAAGAAAGCCACCATTTTCTCTTCATCATTTTCTTTTGCTAAAATAAACAAAATGGATAAATAAATGAATAAATGAAGCAAAAGAAACCCTAACCATTGACCAACCATGGTTTAATCCATACACCAAACTATCATGTATCATCAAACATGATACAATCAAGTGCACAAAAATATATCACATATACGATGTGCACATGCGAGTGAGAAAATCCATCTTAAGTGAACCGATACTAGTTAATGCAAAGTAATATATCAAATATATCATTATGCATTAAATCATTAAATCAACGCTTGATTTAATGATCCGGTCATATCGTATATAACCGACTAATATCAACAGTAACAATTTATCGAATCAACACTTGATCCGATAACCCGGCTATATCACATATAACCGATCAATGTCACAGATCGCGAGAATCGAATACAGTATCACATACTGGTATCATTCTCGGTCCCGCACATATCTCATATGCGCTCCTATTTCATTTCGCTTGAGCCAGGAAACCTCTGTGTAGGACTCTAAAGACTCGTCAATACGCCGGCAGTAGGTGATGATCATATCAAACACCCACAAGCCGCAAGCGGTCTGCTAAACGTAACGGCCACCCGGGTATTGAGCGATGAGAAGATCGACGAGCAAGCCCGCTCACCCTCCTGTGAATCCAACCAGTAACACTTACCGTACAGTCCGGTCTGATCGTCTGATATGTCGCATATCTCGTCTAGGGGTGGTAAACGTCAGACCCCAATAGCTCGATAAGTCATGTCGATATGAGGTCTATAACAATTCGAGAAACTACTTGTAACACTTACCAGTAAATCTCAGCAACCCTGGCCAGGGATTTCCGGTTATAGCCAATCGAACACAGCGTAACATCAACTCCCTATACCGGGAGAGACGAATCCCCTCCTATCGCTCATTGCCTCCATATGACTCAGGACTGTACCCAAAAACCACCGTTTTGCACGCCCTCTTGGACGTGGTAAGATGGAAATCAAAGCACAGTGGGAACTGTTGGATATATGTATGCCCTAGAGACCATTATGTGATAGTGGATGTATCTATACATGTATATATATTCAGTTTGCATTCTTGCTCGACATGATAGTATGCTATCTGGTTCTTCTTTATCTGACATGTTTATTTGATCATGCTTTTATTCATTCATACATGCTGATAAAGCCCTGAGGATATCGGCTTGACTACTCTGATTATGATGGAGATCATACTAGTGGGACATCTGTAGTCTATAAGCATATCCTGGAACGTCCCCAGTCGTAGGTATATCGAGACGGGGCATCGATATACCAGAGTAGACTAGCGTATATGATACTAGACCCATACGATGGGCGATGGATGTTCCCACATTCATCGATGTTTGACATCAAGATCATATACGGGTGCTCAGTGGTGACTGGGTACACTGGACGGACTCACCGAGAACTCCTATATGGAATTATATCTATCGTCGGATAGCAGTTCTCAGATGACACTGGTACAGGTTAGTCTATAGACCCGAGATCGTCATGGAGTCTTGTGTGTTCTCCCACTGCACTTTGATTGCCACCCTACCACGGCTCTACTGAGTCGTGCAAACAGGTGGCCGTTGGGTACAGTCCCGAGACATACGAAGACGATGAGCGATAGGAGGGGTTTCGTCTCTCCCGGTATTGGGAGTTGATGCTGTGCAGTGCCCGACTGGTTATAACAGCAAGTCCCTGGCCAGGGCTGCTGAGATTTGCTGATAAGTGTTATCAGTAGTTTCTCGATCTGTTATAGACCATTCATCGGCACGACTTATTGAGTTATTAGGGTCGACGTGACCATCCCTAGGCTAGATATCCAGCATATCTGACGAAGAGACCGGACTGTACGGTAGTGTTGCCGGATGGCTCGACGGGAGTTGTAGCAGGTTCGCTTGTTGTCTTCTGATCGCTCAATACCCGGGTGGCCGTTACGTTTAGCTGACCGCTTGCGGCTTGAGGGCACTTGATATGATCATTACCCTCTGCCGGCGTATTGACGAGTCTTAGAGTCCCACAGAGGAGTTACCCAGTCCAGGCGAAACGTTGTGGTGCGCATATGCGATATGCGCATGCACCCGATTGAAATGTGCGTATATGATACCGAACATTGATCGGGTGAACTGCTTTTGGTGGGGTCATATGAGATATGACCGGATTGATAAATCAAGTGTTGATTTATCATTTAACCATTAGTTTTCTCACTTAAAACCTTTCTAGGGTTTGATGGATGTATGCATGCATGCATGTGTTTCTTTCTTCTTTTGTAGTTTCATGCACATGTAAATGTGCATACATGTACACATACATACATCAAACCATCATGGTTGATTATATATGGAAATGGTGGCAATATAAGCCTCACACCATAGATTAAACAATGGAAAATTATTTAATTTTGGTTTTAAAAAGAAAATGAAAAAGAAAGGATAATCATTCAAGCTTCCACATTCTTCCATTGACCTAACCATGCTCAACTACCACTAACCTATGGTTATCTTTCTCTTTATCATTTAAAACCCAAGTTAAACTAACTATCCATCATTTAATCATGGTTGGAGTCAAGAAGAAAATAAATATATATAGTGATATTCATTTCTTTTTCTTCTTAACTCAAGGGTTATCTTTTATCTCTTGTTAATATTAGCCACCATCTTCATCTTCCTTCATCTTTTCTTCTCTAGTCTTTTCTAGTGAGTGAAATACAACAAAAGAAAGGTTTTTGAAGTGAGAAACACAACCACAACATCATTCTACACAAGCTTAGCCGCTTTGTTTAGAGTGTTCTTTTCGGTTTGTCGAAATTGCGAGCTTGGACGGAGTGCTCCGTGGTGGATCGTCGTGGATACAAGGTGTAACGTCTTCAAAATAATAAAATATGATTTTTGGGAAATTTTATAATTTAATATTATTTTAATGAATATTTTAATATTCTGGTATAATTAAATACAGATAAATGGGGAAAAATTATGGAAAATTCTAAAATAAGGTATTTTAAGGAATTGCCTCGTTTTCTGTGCATGCCCCCATTTCCTCTAGTTTTGACCCTGAGTATGTCTAGTTTTGACTGATTCCATCTAGGGTGAAATCTGGGTTGATTTTCCTATGTTGGTGTATAATTTGGGACTTGTTTTAGCATGGATTTTGGTATTTGGTGATTCATTCCTGTCGGGTGGCGTTTGGACGTCAACGACAAGTGGATTTTGATTGTGTTTACATGCGAGTCGATAGGTTTTTACCTATGCGGGTAGCGTGTGCTATTTTGGTTTCCGATGTGATTTTCATGTGCTTTAGCATTGTGATATACTTGTAGGTACCCCGCGTGATGTTGAGGCAAAGGAGGTGAAGATAGCGACATCGGCTTTGGCACACGAGAAGCAAGGTGAGTAGATTTATATCTACGGGGAGAAGTCGGGTGGATGGCGTATAGCACCCCCGCAGTCCGTAGTGATGTATACGAATACGTATACACACGTATATTTATTATGTGTTGTTTAGGATCATTGATCGTAATAATGGTATTTTTGATGATAAGAATATATTGGTTTAGTATAGTGCGAACCCTAGAGTAGTGGTTGCACTCACACATACATTTACACACATACTTGCATTCATTCTTTTATTTATTAGAGTGCATATGATGGTGCGTATATCTACACATGGGTATGGGACTATGTGTTTATATACGGGGTTTGAGGATGATACGTGGTTTGAGATGATACTTGATGTGAGGCCGTGAGATCGGCGATGTGACATAGCTTGTCTTCGAGGTGCGATATGATAGTTTTAGCGGGCCTTTGGACATGTGCTTTACCCGCATTCATATTTTTATAGATGGTATCGATTTGTACTAGACTTAGAGTAGTACCCCAGATTATGCGATCTGATGATAGTGATAGCTGATATGTGATGAGGTACTGTGATATTGAACCCTACCCAGCTATTGGGATGCCGTACGACGATCTACCGTACGAGCCGATATTGATGATAGATCCGCACTCATGACTCGAGGATATCTTACGATATGTTATTGAGGCGGGATCACCGACTATCATATCTATATATATTGACTCAGATTATGTGGTTTCTTACCCCTCCTGTCTAGATTACTTAGTAGACATTAGACTGGACCGAGTCATACCTATTTCAAACTAACGAATCGGGGATATTTTAAAGATAGGCAGAAGGGTCATACGGATATTTTCAAATGATGTATCTTTTCTTAAAACACCGTAGCCTTTGTTTTTCCAAAAGCCCTGATTCGTCTTATTTCAAATGGCACCCCTGCATGACTTGTACAGATTGGTGTAGATTCTTTACTTTTGCGTTGATTATTCGATTCCGTATATTCATGCTATTTACATTGCATCGCTTGTACTGTGGTTATATTTCAGTCATGCTGCTAGGACACCAGCACCATTATCGATGATGCATATGTTCCACGTACACTTGTTGCCGGCTCACACACTCATCATCGATAATTGCCATGTCACTACACTGTAGTACTATTGCATTCAGTATATGATCCTTGCATGACATGATGATATGCATACCTTCCTTTACATGTCGCATACTTCATGCTTTTGATTATACGCATTGAGATATGTTGTTTCTATGATATTTCTGGATTTGGGAACCGAGAGTGTTTCAAAAGAGAATATGTCATTGCTTTAAAAACCCGGTTACCCTTGATATGATATTTCAGTGCGTCCACCATGTGTTTTCTCGGTGCTGAGAGCGACATGTGAAACCCGAATCGAGGAGTGGATGAGCCGATTGCGGGTACATGGTGGACCCGGTATGGTTCCCCTCGGCAAGATGATCGATGAGCTTTGCCGATTGAGCCTGGAGGCGGGCGAGTACCTACCGGTGATTGGTTGGACCTGGCGGTTATCCGGAGGATACCGACCAGAGTCGATAGATGTTTTGGGCATACTGCCGGGGCCGAGGGCCGATACCGCAGACAGAGCCCGTGGGCCGATCCGGACTGACGGAGCCCGATATATGAGGATTTACGTGCCGATGCTGGGCACAGTTTTCATGATGTTTTCGAGTGCCGATGCTGAGCACTCCGGTTCCATGATTTTGATGTGTCGCGAGGGACACGGGTGGTTATATCCTCATATTATTTCCCATGCACATGATTCATGATATTTACATGCATGGTGGTTATTGTCAGTGGGTGACGAGTGGACGGGATCCACGAGTGTGCAGATTTGATTACATTGGTTATACCTCATATTCATGACATGCGATTACCTGAGGCACTAGCACGAGCACTTGGCACTACACTCATGTATAGAGATTACATTGCCAGTTTAGCATGCTTCAGCTTTATTCATATTGAGGTTTATTTATATCTGATCGTTTTGACCTAGGATGGGTCATGCATTTGATTTCTTCTTGTAGATATCTTTCTATTCACGAGTTGGCAACTCACCCCCGTTGTGCCCCAGTCCTTGCAGGTTTTTGCCGTACAGATTCCATAGCGGCATTTCTGGCACACTGCTTCCTTATGGGTGACTTGCTTGGATAGGTGGATTCTTTTGTATCAGAACCGCCATTGTTCATGTATCATTTATTGTATCTAGAATTTCCATCAACCAAAACTTGTAGTTTGTTTCAGACTTAGAAAACAGTGTTGTTTTATTTCGACCTTAGAGTCGCGCTAGTAGTATTACGGTTTTCTGGCTGTTTGAGTTTCTTTTTTTTTGGGTTTTGATCCTCGCCCTTTGGCGTTGTATATTATTATTGCTTGCGTGGTTGTGACCGTCGATGGACGAAGAGCTAGCTCCCGCTTGGGGATGCCTTTTATCATTTCATATATATTATTCTTGTTGTACCCCGTTCGGGGCCAGTTTTTACAAAGGAAACTCTGCCGAAATTTTCAGGAAAGGTTACACATTTTAAAAAATGCATATTCGGCTTAGTTATTTAAAAACTTTGATTTCCAAACATGATTTCCTTACTTTTCAAAAACGGTTTTCCTTATTTACTCTTAAAATGGTTTTAGATTGCTGGGCTTTTGGCTTACTTGGATCAGATGGGGTCCTATAGACTTCATATGGTTCAAGGGCCAGTCACGTGCTCTTTCGGGTCGTGACAAAGTTGGTATCAGAGCGCTAGGTTGACCTTGGTTCGAGTCTAAGTTTGACTATGTGGAGCCTAGGGCGTTATCTATAAGGAACTTAGGCTTGACCTTACGGAACTTAGACTTGGTCGAGGGGGTATTAGACCCGAACTTTCTTCGCGTAGGATGACCCTTGGTTGATGGAATAGGTGACTAAAGTAGAGTGACGTACCGTGGGTATGTTCCGCGGCATACTTACGACACGCCACTCCGCTTAAGAAACCTTAGGTTGTACATTTCTTTGCATTGTGTCATATTCCTTCCTATGATCTATCTTCATCGATACTGGTTATGGTTTTGCTGCCGCGATTGCACGGGCAGAGTGAGCTACGGCTCGAGTTGTTAGCATGAGCTCGCCGTGGACGAGGACTGACCAGGGCATGATTCCCGAGGAATACGATTGCATATTGAGGCGTCGTCTTATTGTGTTTCCGCACGTTGGGCGTTTGACAGATCGCTGTTGCGAGATTTCTAGGACATACCGGTCGGTACCAGAGGATTGAGCCACTGATAGAGGCCAGCCAGGTTGTGATGACCGTTGATATTATCGCTTATCCAGGGTGGTTGAGGCGCTATTTAGCATATAGACGAAGGAGCCAGTTGTTGCTGCTAATGATGAGATACCGCCCAGATGATTGGAGCTACTGCAGCATGGCATGTTCTTGGAGACATGATAGTGAGTCGCTAGTCACCGAGGATTAATGACTAGGACATGTGGTTCGTTCGCTTACCTCGATGGGAGGTCATCAGATAGATTGATTCCAGCTAGAGGCGACTTCACGCAGATTCGTTGAGAGTCGATTGAGACGATCGAAGGTCAGGAACCCATTTTCCAAGTTTAAAGTATACGGAAAGACATGCAGGTGATTCTATGGACCCTCTAGAAGAATGAAACCCTAACTCGACTTAATGGCCGTGTGAAAGCCTTTGAACCTTAGGGTTTGCGGCAGTTCCTCGGCGCCATTAGTGAGGCTTGGGTTTGCCCTTCTACGGCTGGACCACCGACGCTCTGGCATGTACTCGATACTATTAAACTATACCCGAGATGTTGAGCTCTTGGGGGATTATGAGGTTCTGACGAGTCGATCGGATGATTCGACATCATTCAGATATCATGTGATGGGACACTGCTTAGGAGACTCCAGATACGAGCATAGCCGTCGGAGCGCAGTCTGTGTAGCCATGATGAGATGAGTCCGAATCAGTCGATAGTGGAGCAAGGTGGAGTAAAGAGTTTGCACGAGATTTCGACGAGATGACGTTCCACTCCGCTGACATCAGAGATGCGATATGCACGCTGAGGATGTGTTCGGCTAGATATCTTCTACTGAGTGATGAAGATACTGAGTTCGTGATTTCGAGTCCGTGTTAGAGACTTCGGGTGGACCGTAGCCGAGGACATTGCAGTGCGCAGATAGACACGCGATGTTGAAATGGTCGATGATACAGACAAGCGGGACAAGAAGTTCGTGCGAGAGGCAGACGAGCTGTTACTACACCCCGTTAAGATTAAAGGCCGGACATGCATACAGAGGCGCGGAGATGCGACCAGCTTCCGAGGAGATGTTGTACTAAGGACGCAGAGGTCCAGAGAGCGAGAAAAGATTTCGCCAGAGTACCAGCCTCCTTACAGTTTGGCTTAGGCAAGATCAGAAGAGACCTTAAGTAGGATTCCTTCCAGTACACTGCTGCAATAAGAGTTGCACCCAGGATCGGATGTGTGATATGCATTCAGAGGACCTGAGGTCGGCGCCAGAGATGTGCTGCTTTACGAGCGGTCGTGAGGATTGACCGAGAGATGACCAGGGAAGTGCAAGAACAGAATCGTTCCTGTCAGCACACTTGACCGGGCCGATGAGCCGATGGATTGCGAGTTGGTAATCTACAGGAAAGATCAGGAACCAGAGGCAGAGGACGCTAGCCGTGAGCAAGAGGCAAGTAGATATCTTGCGCCGCTAGCATCGGATGTACCGGTACCTTCTCGACCCTGAAGGAGGGTATACCGACGACGGTAATTATGATTTGTGATTTTGTGATTTGATTATCACGTATCCGTTGCTTTGGATTTCGGTATTTTGGGCGATCTATTCGCATGATTTAGTCTTGATGACCGAGTTTCATGATATTTGATTTTGTGCACCATGGTTGCACCTACTGGGTATTTATACCTTGTACATAGTTATTACTCTTGAGATGTTGATTGCGATTTCATGCCTATTTTATACTGGTGATTTGATTTACGCTTCCAGCAGAGTTTCATGTAATTTTAGTGTTTTGATTTTGCACTCGGTATAGCTTATATGTACTTGTAGTGCATCGATATGTGTTTTGTGCCCGCAGCTGCACACGTTTATGATTTTCTTCATATCTGGATACACTTGGTGTTGCTGCTTACGTATTTGAGTTATTGCTTGGTATTTGTGCATGGGATGCACCAGTTCTATACTTCGTGCATTTGTCGCACCAGTTTTATGTTTCTTGCGTTTATCGCATCAGATTTATATTTCGTGCCTTTGTTGCACCGGATTTATATTTTGTGCATTACGATTGCACCTGACTTCGATTTGATGCCTTTCGGTATGTCGATTTTGATTGTGATATTGATGTGGATTCTTGCACTCCGTGCTTTTGACTGGACTTACGCATATTCGACGTTGCTATTGGATTTTGTGATTCCGTGCATATTGAGTGAGTGCGCAGGGTCTAGATTTTCATTCGTGCATGATGGATGCACCGATTTGGATTTTCGCGCATGTTGGGCGCATGTTTTGAGATACGATTTTGGGGCACACCAGATGCACTAAATCGAGATTCTTCGTGCATGTCAGATGCACCTGTTTTGGCTGTCAGGCACACATGTTGCCTATGACAGATGCTTCGTGCACACCCGTTGCACCTAGATGTTGTTTTGTGCACATGTTTAGCGCATATATGGATTTTGATTTCCGTGCGCGTCAGACGCACAGGGTGGTGTTATGTGCATTTTTGGAATTTATTCCTTTTGGAGCAGTACATTTTTATGATGTGGGATATTTGCTTTCATACTGAGCAGGACTAGTCAGTGGACAGTGCCTGGATATATTTTGCATGCATCGATAGTTATCGAAGGGATTTCCGAAAAGCGAGCTATAGTTTCAGTATATACCTACGTGTCCGATATGACACAAAACGTTTTAAAAACAAGGAAACCCTTCTGATTATTTTCAAAATGGTGGAACGTGCTTATTAAACAAAGGATATATATATACATATATAGTTATTTTCTTATGAGAAACGTCCGCCACTGTGCAGTGTTACGCGCATCGCACAGCGACTTAAAAAGATTTGGCATACAGTTGCATCAGCTAATTACATGTATAGATTGGGTGTCTACATGTATAGTCTTGGTCCATATCATATTGATTTTGTATTGGATTTGACATTGTGTCGTTACCATGACTCCGATGATTGCGGATGCTTGATGGAGTGTTGCTTTTGAGTTATCTGCTCAGTACTCATGCGCATGCATTGCGCTATGATGTTTTATGTATAGATGATTTCGGAGCCCCGATGACTTGGAATTTGTATTGAAATATTTTAGTATTTGGGGGTTTAAATTTAAATTCGGGGACCGAATTTCTTTAAGGGGGGTAGATTGTAACGTCTTCAAAATAATAAAATATGATTTTTGGGAAATTTTATAATTTAATATTATTTTAATGAATATTTTAATATTCTGGTATAATTAAATACAGATAAATGGGGAAAAATTATGGAAAATTCTAAAATAAGGTATTTTAAGAAATTGCCTCGTTTTCTGTGCATGCCCCCATTTCCTCTAGTTTTGACCCTGAGTATGTCTAGTTTCGACTGATTCCATCTAGGGTGAAATCTGGGTTGATTTTCCTATGTTGGTGTATAATCTGGGACTTGTTTTAGCATGGATTTTGGTATTTGGTGATTCATTCCTGTCGGGTGGCGTTTGGACGTCAACGACAAGTGGATTTTGATTGTGTTTACATGCGAGTCGATAGGTTTTTACCTATGCGGGTAGCGTGTGCTATTTTGGTTTCCGATGTGATTTTCATGTGCTTTAGCATTGTGATATACTTGTAGGTACCCCGCGTGATGTTGAGGCAAAGGAGGTGAAGATAGCGACATCGGCTTTGGCACACGAGAAGCAAGGTGAGTAGATTTATATCTACGGGGAGAAGTCGGGTGGATGGCGTATAGCACCCCCGCAGTCCGTAGTGATGTATACGAATACGTATACACACGTATATTTATTATGTGTTGTTTAGGATCATTGATCGTAATAATGGTATTTTTGATGATAAGAATATATTGGTTTAGTATAGTGCGAACCCTAGAGTAGTGGTTGCACTCACACATACATTTACACACATACTTGCATTCATTCTTTTATTTATTAGAGTGCATATGATGGTGCGTATATCTACACATGGGTATGGGACTATGTGTTTATATACGGGATTTGAGGATGATACGTGGTTTGAGATGATACTTGATGTGAGGCCGTGAGATCGGCGATGTGACATAGCTTGTCTTCGAGGTGCGATATGATAGTTTTAGCGGGCCTTTGGACATGTGCTTTACCCGCATTCATATTTTTATAGATGGTATCGATTTGTACTAGACTTAGAGTAGTACCCCAGATTATGCGATCTGATGATAGTGATAGCTGATATGTGATGAGGTACTGTGATATTGAACCCTACCCAGCTATTGGGATGCCGTACGACGATCTACCGTACGAGCCGATATTGATGATAGATCCGCACTCATGACTCGAGGATATCTTACGATATGTTATTGAGGCGGGATCACCGACTATCATATCTATATATATTGACTCAGATTATGTGGTTTCTTACCCCTCCTGTCTAGATTACTTAGTAGACATTAGACTGGACCGAGTCATACCTATTTCAAACTAACGAATCGGGGATATTTTAAAGATAGGCAGAAGGGTCATACGGATATTTTCAAATGATGTATCTTTTCTTAAAACACCGTAGCCCTTGTTTTTCCAAAAGCCCTGATTCGTCTTATTTCAAATAGCACCCCTGCATGACTTGTACAGATTGGTGTAGATTCTTTACTTTTGCGTTGATTATTCGATTCCGTATATTCATGCTATTTACATTGCATCGCTTGTACTGTGGTTATATTTCAGTCATGCTGCTAGGACACCAGCACCATTATCGATGATGCATATGTTCCACGTACACTTGTTGCCGGCTCACACACTCATCATCGATAATTGCCATGTCACTACACTGTAGTACTATTGCATTCAGTATATGATCCTTGCATGACATGATGATATGCATACCTTCCTTTACATGTCGCATACTTCATGCTTTTGATTATACGCATTGAGATATGTTGTTTCTATGATATTTCTGGATTTGGGAACCGAGAGTGTTTCAAAAGAGAATATGTCATTGCTTTAAAAACCCGGTTACCCTTGATATGATATTTCAGTGCGTCCACCATGTGTTTTCTCGGTGCTGAGAGCGACATGTGAAACCCGAATCGAGGAGTGGATGAGCCGATTGCGGGTACATGGTGGACCCGGTATGGTTCCCCTCGGCAAGATGATCGATGAGCTTTGCCGATTGAGCCTGGAGGCGGGCGAGTACCTACCGGTGATTGGTTGGACCTGGCGGTTATCCGGGGGATACCGACCAGAGTCGATAGATGTTTTGGGCATACTGCCGGGGCCGAGGGCCGATACCGCAGACAGAGCCCGTGGGCCGATCCGGACTGACGGAGCCCGATATATGAGGATTGACGTGCCGATGCTGGGCACAGTTTTCATGATGTTTTCGAGTGCCGATGCTGAGCACTCCGGTTCCATGATTTTGATGTGTCGCGAGGGACACGGGTGGTTATATCCTCATATTATTTCCCATGCACATGATTCATGATATTTACATGCATGGTGGTTATTGTCAGTGGGTGACGAGTGGACGGGATCCACGAGTGTGCAGATTTGATTACATTGGTTATACCTCATATTCATGACATGCGATTACCTGAGGCACTAGCACGAGCACTTGGCACTACACTCATGTATAGAGATTACATTGCCAGTTTAGCATGCTTCAGCTTTATTCATATTGAGGTTTATTTATATCTGATCGTTTTGACCTAGGATGGGTCATGCATTTGATTTCTTCTTGTAGATATCTTTCTATTCACGAGTTGGCAACTCACCCCCGTTGTGCCCCAGTCCTTGCAGGTTTTTGCCGTACAGATTCCATAGCGGCATTTCTGGCACACTGCTTCCTTATGGGTGACTTGCTTGGATAGGTGGATTCTTTTGTATCAGAACCGCCATTGTTCATGTATCATTTATTGTATCTAGAATTTCCATCAACCAAAACTTGTAGTTTGTTTCAGACTTAGAAAACAGTGTTGTTTTATTTCGACCTTAGAGTCGCGCTAGTAGTATTACGGTTTTCTGGCTGTTTGAGTTTCTTTTTTTTTGGGTTTTGATCCTCGCCCTTTGGCGTTGTATATTATTATTGCTTGCGTGGTTGTGACCGTCGATGGACGAAGAGCTAGCTCCCGCTTGGGGATGCCTTTTATCATTTCATATATATTATTCTTGTTGTACCCCGTTCGGGGCCAGTTTTTACAAAGGAAACTCTGCCGAAATTTTCAGGAAAGGTTACACATTTTAAAAAATGCATATTCGGCTTAGTTATTTAAAAACTTTGATTTCCAAACATGATTTCCTTACTTTTCAAAAACGGTTTTCCTTATTTACTCTTAAAATGGTTTTAGATTGCTGGGCTTTTGGCTTACTTGGATCAGATGGGGTCCTATAGACTTCATATGGTTCAAGGGCCAGTCACGTGCTCTTTCGGGTCGTGACAAAGTTGGTATCAGAGCGCTAGGTTGACCTTGGTTCGAGTCTAAGTTTGACTATATGGAGCCTAGGGCGTTATCTATAAGGAACTTAGGCTTGACCTTACGGAACTTAGACTTGGTCGAGGGGGTATTAGACCCGAACTTTCTTCGCGTAGGATGACCCTTGGTTGATGGAATAGGTGACTAAAGTAGAGTGACGTACCGTGGGTATGTTCCGCGGCATACTTACGACACGCCACTCCGCTTAAGAAACCTTAGGTTGTACATTTCTTTGCATTGTGTCATATTCCTTCCTATGATCTATCTTCATCGATACTGGTTATGGTTTTGCTGCCGCGATTGCACGGGCAGAGTGAGCTACGGCTCGAGTTGTTAGCATGAGCTCGCCGTGGACGAGGACTGACCAGGGCGTGATTCCCGAGGAATACGATTGCATATTGAGGCGTCGTCTTATTGTGTTTCCGCACGTTGGGCGTTTGACAGATCGCTGTTGCGAGATTTCTAGGACATACCGGTCGGTACCAGAGGATTGAGCCACTGATAGAGGCCATCCAGGTTGTGATGACCGTTGATATTATCGCTTATCCAGGGTGGTTGAGGCGCTATTTAGCATATAGACGAAGGAGCCAGTTGTTGCTGCTAATGATGAGATACCGCCCAGATGATTGGAGCTACTGCAGCATGGCATGTTCTTGGAGACATGATAGTGAGTCGCTAGTCACCGAGGATTAATGACTAGGACATGTGGTTCGTTCGCTTACCCCGATGGGAGGTCATCAGATAGATTGATTCCAGCTAGAGGCGACTTCACGCAGATTCGTTGAGAGTCGATTGAGACGATCGAAGGTCAGGAACCCATTTTCCAAGTTTAAAGTATACAGAAAGACATGCAGGTGATTCTATGGACCCTCTAGAAGAATGAAACCCTAACTCGACTTAATGACCGTGTGAAAGCCTTTGAACCTTAGGGTTTGCGGCAGTTCCTCGGCGCCATTAGTGAGGCTTGGGTTTGCCCTTCTACGGCTGGACCACCGACGCTGTGGCATGTACTCGATACTATTAAACTATACCCGAGATGTTGAGCTCTTGGGGGATTGTGAGGTTCTGACGAGTCGATCGGATGATTCGACATCATTCAGATATCATGTGATGGGACACTGCTTGGGAGACTCCAGATACGAGCATAGCCGTCGGAGCGCAGTCTGTGTAGCCATGATGAGATGAGTCCGAATCAGTCGATAGTGGAGCAAGGTGGAGTAAAGAGTTTGCACGAGATTTCGACGAGATGACGTTCCACTCCGCTGACATCAGAGATGCGATATGCACGCTGAGGATGTGTTCGGTTAGATATCTTCTACTGAGTGATGAAGATACTGAGTTCGTGATTTCGAGTCCGTGTTAGAGACTTCGGGTGGACCGTAACCGAGGACATTGCAGTGCGCAGATAGACACGCGATGTTGAAATGGTCGATGATACAGACAAGCGGGACAAGAAGTTCGTGCGAGAGGCAGACGAGCTGTTACTACACCCCGTTAAGATTAAAGGCCGGACATGCATACAGAGGCGCAGAGATGCGACCAGCTTCCGAGGAGATGTTGTACTAAGGACGCAGAGGTCCAGAGAGCGAGAAAAGATTTCGCCAGAGTACCAGCCTCCTTACAGTTTGGCTTAGGCAAGATCAGAAGAGACCTTAAGTAGGATTCCTTCCAGTACACTGCTGCAATAAGAGTTGCACCCAGGATCGGATGTGTGATATGCATTCAGAGGACCTGAGGTCGGCGCCAGAGATGTGCTGCTTTACGAGCGGTCGTGAGGATTGACCGAGAGATGACCAGGGAAGTGCAAGAACAGAATCGTTCCTGTCAGCACACTTGACCGGGCCGATGAGCCGATGGATTGCGAGTTGGTAATCTACAGGAAAGATCAGGAACCAGAGGCAGAGGACGCCAGCCGCGAGCAAGAGGCAAGTAGATATCTTGCGCCGCTAGCATCGGATGTACCGGTACCTTCTCGACCCTGAAGGAGGGTATACCGACGACGGTAATTATGATTTGTGATTTTGTGATTTGATTATCACGTATCCGTTGCTTTGGATTTCGGTATTTTGGGCGATCTATTCGCATGATTTAGTCTTGATGACCGAGTTTCATGATATTTGATTTTGTGCACCATGGTTGCACCTACTGGGTATTTATACCTTGTACATAGTTATTACTCTTGAGATGTTGATTGCGATTTCATGCCTATTTTATACTGGTGATTTGATTTACGCTTCCAGCAGAGTTTCATGTAATTTTAGTGTTTTGATTTTGCACTCGGTATAGCTTATATGTACTTGTAGTGCATCGATATGTGTTTTGTGCCCGCAGCTGCACACGTTTATGATTTTCTTCATATCTGGATACACTTGGTGTTGCTGCTTACGTATTTGAGTTATTGCTTGGTATTTGTGCATGGGATGCACCAGTTCTATACTTCGTGCATTTGTCGCACCAGTTTTATGTTTCTTGCGTTTATCGCATCAGATTTATATTTCGTGCCTTTGTTGCACCGGATTTATATTTTGTGCATTACGATTGCACCTGACTTCGATTTGATGCCTTTCGGTATGTCGATTTTGATTGTGATATTGATGTGGATTCTTGCACTCCGTGCTTTTGACTGGACTTACGCATATTCGACGTTGCTATTGGATTTTGTGATTCCGTGCATATTGAGTGAGTGCGCAGGGTCTAGATTTTCATTCGTGCATGATGGATGCACCGATTTGGATTTTCGCGCATGTTGGGCGCATGTTTTGAGATACGATTTTGGGGCACACCAGATGCACTAAATCGAGATTCTTCGTGCATGTCAGATGCACCTGTTTTGGCTGTCAGGCACACATGTTGCCTATGACAGATGCTTCGTGCACACCCGTTGCACCTAGATGTTGTTTTGTGCACATGTTTAGCGCATATATGGATTTTGATTTCCGTGCGCGTCAGACGCACAGGGTGGTGTTATGTGCATTTTTGGAATTTATTCCTTTTGGAGCAGTACATTTTTATGATGTGGGATATTTGCTTTCATACTGAGCAGGACTAGTCAGTGGACAGTGCCTGGATATATTTTGCATGCATCGATAGTTATCGAAGGGATTTCCGAAAAGCGAGCTATAGTCTCAGTATATACCTACGTGTCCGATATGACACAAAACGTTTTAAAAACAAGGAAACCCTTCTGATTATTTTCAAAATGGTGGAACGTGCTTATTAAACAAAGGATATATATATACATATATAGTTATTTTCTTATGAGAAACGTCCGCCACTGTGCAGTGTTACGCGCATCGCACAGCGACTTAAAAAGATTTGGCATACAGTTGCATCAGCTAATTACATGTATAGATTGGGTGTCTACATGTATAGTCTTGGTCCATATCATATTGATTTTGTATTGGATTTGACATTGTGTCGTTACCATGACTCCGATGATTGCGGATGCTTGATGGAGTGTTGCTTTTGAGTTATCTGCTCAGTACTCATGCGCATGCATTGCGCTATGATGTTTTATGTATAGATGATTTCGGAGCCCCGATGACTTGGAATTTGTATTGAAATATTTTAGTATTTGGGGGTTTAAATTTAAATTCGGGGACCGAATTTCTTTAAGGGGGGTAGATTGTAACGTCTTCAAAATAATAAAATATGATTTTTGGGAAATTTTATAATTTAATATTATTTTAATGAATATTTTAATATTCTGGTATAATTAAATACAGATAAATGGGGAAAAATTATGGAAAATTCTAAAATAAGGTATTTTAAGAAATTGCCTCGTTTTCTGTGCATGCCCCCATTTCCTCTAGTTTTGACCCTGAGTATGTCTAGTTTCGACTGATTCCATCTAGGGTGAAATCTGGGTTGATTTTCCTATGTTGGTGTATAATCTGGGACTTGTTTTAGCATGGATTTTGGTATTTGGTGATTCATTCCTGTCGGGTGGCGTTTGGACGTCAACGACAAGTGGATTTTGATTGTGTTTACATGCGAGTCGATAGGTTTTTACCTATGCGGGTAGCGTGTGCTATTTTGGTTTCCGATGTGATTTTCATGTGCTTTAGCATTGTGATATACTTGTAGGTACCCCGCGTGATGTTGAGGCAAAGGAGGTGAAGATAGCGACATCGGCTTTGGCACACGAGAAGCAAGGTGAGTAGATTTATATCTACGGGGAGAAGTCGGGTGGATGGCGTATAGCACCCCCGCAGTCCGTAGTGATGTATACGAATACGTATACACACGTATATTTATTATGTGTTGTTTAGGATCATTGATCGTAATAATGGTATTTTTGATGATAAGAATATATTGGTTTAGTATAGTGCGAACCCTAGAGTAGTGGTTGCACTCACACATACATTTACACACATACTTGCATTCATTCTTTTATTTATTAGAGTGCATATGATGGTGCGTATATCTACACATGGGTATGGGACTATGTGTTTATATACGGGATTTGAGGATGATACGTGGTTTGAGATGATACTTGATGTGAGGCCGTGAGATCGGCGATGTGACATAGCTTGTCTTCGAGGTGCGATATGATAGTTTTAGCGGGCCTTTGGACATGTGCTTTACCCGCATTCATATTTTTATAGATGGTATCGATTTGTACTAGACTTAGAGTAGTACCCCAGATTATGCGATCTGATGATAGTGATAGCTGATATGTGATGAGGTACTGTGATATTGAACCCTACCCAGCTATTGGGATGCCGTACGACGATCTACCGTACGAGCCGATATTGATGATAGATCCGCACTCATGACTCGAGGATATCTTACGATATGTTATTGAGACGGGATCACCGACTATCATATCTATATATATTGACTCAGATTATGTGGTTTCTTACCCCTCCTGTCTAGATTACTTAGTAGACATTAGACTGGACCGAGTCATACCTATTTCAAACTAACGAATCGGGGATATTTTAAAGATAGGCAGAAGGGTCATACGGATATTTTCAAATGATGTATCTTTTCTTAAAACACCGTAGCCCTTGTTTTTCCAAAAGCCCTGATTCGTCTTATTTCAAATGGCACCCCTGCATGACTTGTACAGATTGGTGTAGATTCTTTACTTTTGCGTTGATTATTCGATTCCGTATATTCATGCTATTTACATTGCATCGCTTGTACTGTGGTTATATTTCAGTCATGCTGCTAGGACACCAGCACCATTATCGATGATGCATATGTTCCACGTACACTTGTTGCCGGCTCACACACTCATCATCGATAATTGCCATGTCACTACACTGTAGTACTATTGCATTCAGTATATGATCCTTGCATGACATGATGATATGCATACCTTCCTTTACATGTCGCATACTTCATGCTTTTGATTATACGCATTGAGATATGTTGTTTCTATGATATTTCTGGATTTGGGAACCGAGAGTGTTTCAAAAGAGAATATGTCATTGCTTTAAAAACCCGGTTACCCTTGATATGATATTTCAGTGCGTCCACCATGTGTTTTCTCGGTGCTGAGAGCGACATGTGAAACCCGAATCGAGGAGTGGATGAGCCGATTGCGGGTACATGGTGGACCCGGTATGGTTCCCCTCGGCAAGATGATCGATGAGCTTTGCCGATTGAGCCTGGAGGCGGGCGAGTACCTACCGGTGATTGGTTGGACCTGGCGGTTATCCGGAGGATACCGACCATAGTCGATAGATGTTTTGGGCATACTGCCGGGGCCGAGGGCCGATACCGCAGACAGAGCCCGCGGGCCGATCCGGACTGACGGAGCCCGATATATGAGGATTTACGTGCCGATGCTGGGCACAGTTTTCATGATGTTTTCGAGTGCCGATGCTGAGCACTCCGGTTCCATGATTTTGATGTGTCGCGAGGGACACGGGTGGTTATATCCTCATATTATTTCCCATGCACATGATTCATGATATTTACATGCATGGTGGTTATTGTCAGTGGGTGACGAGTGGACGGGATCCACGAGTGTGCAGATTTGATTACATTGGTTATACCTCATATTCATGACATGCGATTACCTAAGGCACTAGCACGAGCACTTGGCACTACACTCATGTATAGAGATTACATTGCCAGTTTAGCATGCTTCAGCTTTATTCATATTGAGGTTTATTTATATCTGATCATTTTGACCTAGGATGGGTCATGCATTTGATTTCTTCTTGTAGATATCTTTCTATTCACGAGTTGGCAACTCACCCCCGTTGTGCCCCAGTCCTTGCAGGTTTTTGCCGTACAGATTCCATAGCGGCATTTCTGGCACACTGCTTCCTTATGGATGACTTGCTTGGATAGGTGGGTTCTTTTGTATCAGAACCGCCATTGTTCATGTATCATTTATTGTATCTAGAATTTCCATCAACCAAAACTTGTAGTTTGTTTCAGACTTAGAAAACAGTGTTGTTTTATTTCGACCTTAGAGTCGCGCTAGTAGTATTACGGTTTTCTGGCTGTTTGAGTTTCTTTTTTTTTGGGTTTTGATCCTCGTCCTTTGGCGTTGTATATTATTATTGCTTGCGTGGTTGTGACCGTCGATGGACGAAGAGCTAGCTCCCGCTTGGGGATGCCTTTTATCATTTCATATATATTATTCTTGTTGAACCCCGTTCGGGGCCAGTTTTTACAAAGGAAACTCTGCCGAAATTTTCAGGAAAGGTTACACATTTTAAAAAATGCATATTCGGCTTAGTTATTTAAAAACTTTGATTTCCAAACATGATTTCCTTACTTTTCAAAAACGGTTTTCCTTATTTACTCTTAAAATGGTTTTAGATTGCTGGGCTTTTGGCTTACTTGGATCGGATGGGGTCCTATAGACTTCATATGGTTCAAGGGCCAGTCACGTGCTCTTTCGGTTCGTGACACAAGGGGACATCAAAAGGACCTTCGTTCAACACCTTAGAGACCAAGGAGTCCAGCGAAGGGGAGCTACAAAGGTTGTAGCCTTCAAACCCTTAACTTTACTAGCTTAAAGTTTAATAACCCTAATTTTCTAGGATCGATCCACTTGCATGTTAGTTTAGCACCTTAAAAATTCTAACTTTGGGTCATGTGATGCTTCAAAACACTTCATAGGGTGCTATACTAACCTTACATTGGTATCAGAGCCGACCTAGAACATTAGGCGACGTTTTGACGAAGTGAAAACCCCGATCGGACAAAAATACCGTATTTTTAGATGCTCTCTGGAAATTTTCTAAATTTTGACATTTTCCAGAATTAAAAATATGTAAAAAATATAGCAGGAAAATATAAGAGTTACGGTACAAATTATTTTCGGTGAACAGTAGTTATAGCCGCGGAAACGCGGCCTAAGCTTGCTTAGGCCGCTGTTCCGCGGCCGTACATATGAATTAGGGGATACTGTTTCTACAGTAATTCTATTTTCTGCATGTATAATTTTTTGGGTATTTTTAAACTGAATAAAGTTTTGAAAAATTCTAGAGATGTTTTTGGATTCATCAATTCGACCGGGACTTTCATTTCGTAGTTTTTCCGGGTAAATTAGAAAGTATTGAAGTGTTTGAACGAGTATCATTTACTCACTATTCACGGGGTTTAAATAGTTTGGAAATACGTGCAAGTCTTTTTGCGGTGGTCCCTCTAGAAGACAACAAACCTTAACTCGATTATGTGACCGTCTCGAACTACCCTTTGAACCCTCGGGTTTGGGGCAGTACGACGTGCCACATGTGAGGCGTTGGCTTGACCCTTCTACGGCTGGACCGCCGCTACTGTGTCACACTCCAAATTTTTTGAACCCTGCTCAAGTGTTGAGCTTTAGTGAATCTTGGGTGCTTGATTGTTCGTTCGAAAACTTTAATACTGTCTGTTTGTCTGGAATGTGATACAATATGTGGAATTCATATGGTTTAGGCATGAAATACGAAATATGTGATATTTCGCATTTATGATGTCTAAAGAGAATCTGGATTCCAAATATTGTAGTTTTACACTTTCTTTTCTGTGACCGTAAGTGTAGTATGTTAGATATCGCCGGTTTCGTTGCTATACATCAACGACAATCGGGGTACGCATACTTACTTACGTTGATGATATGCGATATTATGTGTTGCTGAGATATGATGTGCAGGATTGTCGCGATCGAATAGCCGGGGGGTTTTTGTGAGATGAGAGTTTTATATTTTCATTCATGTAAATTCAAATGTAATGTAATATTCTTTTATTTGGGGCACTTCCAGGTTGCGGTTGTGTCACCAGTGTTGTATATTATTTACTTTTCCGCATCAGGATGGACCCAAGGAGGAGAGCACAGGTGACCGGGTTCTGGGGTTCAGTGGGAGGCCATCTCGAGGAGTCGAGACCGGGTCTCCTAAACTCCAGGATTGGTAGGGTCACTTGCCGCTCTCGTACGGGTCCAGGGTGTGGGCTTGGCTATTCATCGCGACTGTGGAATCCGTATTTTCTATTCTGGCTAAATACTAAATACGGATGTCCTAGTATATCCCACGTTATATCTATATTTCTGCTGCCTGTGTTCTGTGATATCTGAGACGAATGACATATTATATATATGATATATAGTAGACGTTGCTTATGTTTTACACCCGCGCTAGTCCCGTCCCGGTATGCCGTTTGTTAAGTAACCTAACGGTGCATAACGGAACATTGTGGCGAATGCGGATGGCATAAGCGTACGTGTTATTTTCGTTTCTTTTCTGTGATTGGCTTAAGGACTTAAATGATGGGATTACATTAATGTGATTAATGTAAAGAAAATAAACCTAAAAGATGTTGTAGAATCGGATTTAAAAACTACTCGGCTATTTATGAAAAAGCTATATTTCAAAAATGCGGAGCTTAAGCCACTCCTTTTGAAAACCTTTTTCTACAAGAATATCAAGCTCAAAGCGTTAAAGATTTTCTTAAAAATCATCCGCAACCCTCCACCATTTTAGGAAGTAGAGTACTTAGTATTCGTGCTACGTTTGTTGACCTTAGCCAAGGCGTAGTGTACGGTAGCTAAGTGATGTCTTCCTACAAACGCATATGATGCAGATTAATTAGGACGGGCATATGACTTTGTTGACCTTAGCCAAGGGTCATGTGAACGGGTCTAATTAATAAAGAAATGACGGGTTGAGCTTGACTAGTGCTCGTGATTTATTGACCTTAGCCAAGGTCACGAGTATTAGGGGTAAAAACCACATCGGGAATTTCAAGTGTTGAAATTTGCAATGAGATTGCATACCTTCCATATGATGGTTGGATCCTGATCCCACTGTGGGCAATAGTTGCTCCTAGGAGAGTTTTACAGTTTACAATTAGCTAACTCATTAGGTGTCTAGAAAGGTGTTAACGGGGCTCCGCCTCTGGGAAAACGAGGTTTACTCTAATTAGGTCCGTGCGAAAGCACGGGGAACCTCCCTCAAAGTACCGACACTGGCCTGGCTGAATGGTTAGCGAAGTTGTAGACTGTAATTAATCCTGGCTAGTTTTTCTTTTTAAGGTTTGAAAAAAAAACTTGATAAAAAGCAGTGGGAAACATCGATTAGACAAGATAATAAACCAATCTAATCTGTGCAAGAGCTTTCGCTGAGTGTATTCTTTTCTCTCTCTTAATGGCAGATACCAATGACTGGACTTAAGCTTCTACTAGACAAAAACAAACTAAATGGGACCAACTATAAAGACTGGCTAAGGAATCTGAAGATCACCTTGACTTATGATAAAGTATCATATGTCCTCACGGCTTCAGCCCCGCCCGTCCCAGGCCCAAAATCCTCAGTTGCGGACATTGAAGTCCGCAAGACATGGGACGCTGACTGTGCCACAGCCACATGCCTCGCGCTTGCATCGATGGACAATACACATCAAAAGCAACACGAGGACATGGATATTCACGGTATATTGCTCCATACAAAGGAGTTGTATGGGGAGCAATCCCGCGTATTACGATACGAAGCATCAAGGAAACTGTTTCAGATGCGAATGGCCCCTGGCACACCAGTAGGAGACCATGTATTGAAGGTGATAGCTCTTATAGAAGAGCTTGAGGACCTGGGATGGACAATGGACAATGAACAATATATAGATATTATTCTGCAGTCCCTCCCCTCCACCTTTGCTCAGTTCATAGTGAACTTCAACATGCACGGCATGAAGAAGGACCTCCCTGAACTCCTTAATATGTTAAGGAGTGCAGAGAGCACTATGAAGTCAGCAAAGACTCCCGTTATGACCATTGGACAGTCTTCTTCTTCTAGCCCAAAAGCTAAGGCCAAGGGAAAGAAAAAGAAGAAACCCACTAATCCTAAGGGTGGAGTCTGTAAGTGCACGGCGGCGCCCCGGCCGTCAATCCGACGGCCAAAAGCGGAAGCGGTGATAAACTTAAATTTTACTTGAACTGGCAAACCGCCGCGCACTAATAACCCGGATCGAACCACTAACTAGTCCTAGCTAATCAACAAGAAAGGGAAGAGAGATATACCGACGATTCAAGTCCTCCGGTCTTCTCATCATCGTCCCGATCTCCTGCGGAATGTCCCGTCTCCTCCTCGTCGCCGGAAGTGCACCACATCGCCTACTTCTTTTACGGGCTCCCACCTCAATGCCGAGGCAACTCGGGCACGAAGCCGGCTACTCGACGTGCCCAAGGTTTGCTGTAGAATATCTAGAGAAGAAGTCTCATTCGGAGTTATAGGAATTGCCTTTTTGGTGGAGGATTGATACAAGAAGTATACGGAGGAGCTTGGAGAATTTTGGTGCATGAAATGAACAACATTTTCCCACCCAAAATTTTGGACAGCCCCCTCCTATACAAGGCCGGCCATCTCAAGAGGAATGGAGAGAATGAGATAAGTGTATCAAAAATGGGAGCCTCACTCATATGATCCAAGAGAGAGAGAGAGAGGAGTCTATCATGCAAAAGGAAATGATTATCAACAAATCCAACACTCCAAGGCAACCATCATGAACCATGATGACTCAAAAAGTCATGCCATCATGAAGAAATCAAGTCAAAGGATGGTGCTCATCATGAAAACCATCATGATAAAACAAAGATGCAAAGACCCCCTCCACAACCACTTATTTGCAACAATGCAAATAAGCCCTCCTCCACCAATCTTCGGCCAATGAGCGGAACAATGGAAATTGGCCGAAACGGAAAGCAAACTGGCAACTCCAGAAAACTGGTCCCGTAATAAATTACAGAAAAACCCCGAAACTGTGCATACACACCCGCATCTGTATTTCTACCAAAATACAAATGCAATGAGACAAAGTCTACACTGTACTATACTAGGATCCGGCTTAAACCAAAGCCGGCTAGTAATATCTGTTCGATCCTGATCCGTGCAATACCGCACGTATCTGATCGAACCCTGCCATATAACCATACGGCCTATAGTACAGACTGTCCGATCCTGATCCATGCAATACCGCACGTATCTGATCGGACCTTGCCATATCTCCATACGGCCTCTACAACCTTTCGCCCGAAAGCTGAGTAACTGAATGTGGGGGACTCTAAAGACTCGTCAACACCATGGTTGTGGATTTAACCACTAGCACGTCAGAGGTATAAGCCAATACGTAACGGGCTACCAGGTATTGACTAAAAGGGACGTCTGTGAGCGAACTCAGCCTGACTCCCTACTGAGCCTGTCAGTGACAATATCCGTACAGTCCGGTCCGTTCGTCTATGAGCATCGCATGGCGGGCCTAGGGGGTTGGTAAAAGTCAGACCCCCAAAAGCGGTACAAGTCGTGTCGGAGTGTAGCCCAGAACACCCTGAGATACTACTGGAATACCTACCAGTAAATCTCCTTGCCTCGGCCGAGGGCTTCGTGTAATGGCTCTCCTAGACACAGCACGACCTCACCCCCAATACCGGGAGAGACGAACCCCTGAAGATACGCTCACTGCCTCCATGTGGCTCGGGACTGTACTCAACTAAAACCTGTTTGCACGACTCCTTTGAGCCGTGGTAGGGTAGTAATCAAAGTACAGTGGGAACTCACATGAGACAAATGACGATCCCCAGGTCGATGAACTAACCTGCACACATGTCACCAGGGAACTGCCATCTGACGTCTGGTATATGACCAACTAGCATGTTCCCGGCGAGTCCTGTCCGGTGTACTCATAACCCAATGAGCACCTGTATACATCTTAGGTGATCCAACTGACACCAGTGGCTTGTGAGACCGGCCACCGCCCCTCGTCGGGGTCTCGACTGTATACACTAGTCTACTATGGAGAATCGATGCCCTGTCTCGAAACTCTCACGACTAGGGACCTTTTAAGGATATGCTTATAGACCCCCAGCTCCTACTTATATGATCGACCTCATACTGCTGGTGGTCAAGCAAGAATCCTAGGGGCTCTATCAACGTGTAATAGCGACGTGTCAGGTCACTTAAAGCAGTACACGATGATAAAGGTAAACCAGATAGCATTCTATCATCTCGAGTAAGACTGTCCTACCGGGATAGGTCCTCCATCAATCATTGCAATCACGTACCTGTGACCTAATAATTGACTCTGAGGGCACTATCTCCAACAATCTCCCACTTGCACTCAAGGCTAATTATTGCGATGTCGCATACTCACAGCCCGTGTGATACCGAACACCCAACTCCTCTACTAGTCAGTCTCACAAAGCTCGTTTGCGAAACTATTTCGTTCGAGGAATAGCCTCAGTGAGTGGATCCGCTTTGTTGTTTCTTTCTATGTCTCTCTATATCTCAAGTTCGCGGAGAAACCCATCTCCCGAAATGAGCAATACCTGTCTTAGGATGTGTCTGGATGTCTGATGGGACATAGCTCATAAATGAACTCCAAATCCAAACTCCTTAGACTGTATCGTCAACTGAACTTAATCAGTATCCTGCGCCATACCACCCTCAGTATTGCCTTGGACCAGCTGTCTAAAATACTGCCCTTCGTCAGAAGGAAAAACTATAACTCTGACAACCTCCTTGTCATCCATGTCACCTTGGAAGCCTGGAATGATAACTGTCTCCCGAATGAGGCTGTCGTTATCATATCCCTAGAACATCCACTTATGTTCTAAAACTGCTTCCGACCGTTTCTCCAGGATTGGATCAATGTCAACTTATTGCATCTAGTGCAAGAACAACATCTGGTGTGGTACTTGACATCTCATGATTGACTCAATTGCCTAAGCAAGTGATCTGCCAATCATGCACATCCCTCTCCCCTTTAGTCTGTAAGACAGCTTCAGAGAGGGTGACTCCATCACCTGCAGGTACACTACCGTGCCAGGAGTCGTCCATCCTAAATACTCTTAGAATGCTGTCAAGTACCCTGATTGGGAAACCACCCAAATCTAGATCTAATACCATAGATCCAGTAACCAGTATGTCTGATATAAAATCCATTTTCTTTGTGGAGAAACCATTGTGTGACGACCAAAGTATAACCGATTGTAGTATAGGAGTTTCTTTTCCTATTCTGTGTATGTCATCCAAATATCAGGATATCACACCCTACTACCTTCTAAACAGATCCATCCCCTATTCTGATGAAGTTAAACCCATGACTGTCACGTCAGAAATATATGATCTTTCTCCGCTACATCTGCTTTAGTCTATAAATAGACATAAGCTACCTGTCCACCAATGCTTCCGCTGCTCCCACTGACTACGACAACCCTCTGGCAGAGTCATATAGACGTACACTTCTAAAACTAGTTTAGAACGACGCTATACTCATCCTCCCGCCGGGTCTCGCAGCCTGGAACAACAGCAATGGTAATTATGGGTAAACAAGAACTTCTCTGTCACCGTCCTTGAGGCTACCGGAGTACCTCTCGGGTGCCTGAAGTTACCCACCGTATCTGCGGAGTGGCCAATGGAATGTCAAACCGGATTGAATCTTTAGGTTCCTTATCAAATCTTCAGTAATCGTTTGTGGTTCTGGAATCACTTCCAGTTCTACCATACTCCCACTACTGTTTTCTGAAAAAATCCATTTTTATTAAAACTGTGGCGAGTCTAGAACAATATTGCTATTGTTCATCCAGATGGTAGAAAGTCAGCCCGCGTCATAGTCTGGGTCAACCCACAAACAGCCATTACAGAAACGTGCCTTGAGTTGTTCAGTGTCTGGTTTTAAGCATAAACCGGATAACTCCCCGTACCTTAACATCGTTAAGATATGAACTGTTCTATATCCAATATAGAAACAGAGGCACTGATTTAATTGAACCAGATTCAAAACATGCAGCTGTCCCCAGTGCATGTCAACTAAATGGAGAGAGGCCGATCAGCGTTACTCAACTCAGGAATGCTTCCAATTATGAGTAACCTGAAAGAGAATCAAGATCTCTTTATCATTACTATCAACTGAATACCATACACAAGTATCTACATCTTCGATCGCTTTGAAGAATCCCGATACTTGCTATTCCTGGTTCTCTACTCTATTCAAATACCTATAACTTCTCAAAATTCGGACCCTGTGTTTCTAAGAAACACTTGTCTAAAAACTAGAGAAGTTATAAGTAAACCGAATATAGTGCGAGGACCAACCCCTCTGTCCTGATGGACCCTGGACAACATACAATACTCTGTATAAGTCCCTTGAGTCTCATAACTAATTCACTGTGTGTCGTAGGTCGAAAACTGTACTTATGGTTAAGAAGAATTACACCGCTGTTTAATGCTCCTTACCTAACCATCCACTGATATAGGTAAATGTCATAGACATAATTTCAAAAAGGTATATCTCACTCTATGAAAATAGACGTACAGATATATCAATTTGAAATTGGTGCATAGCAGCGGATATTCAAAACCAAATATTTGCCGACCGGCAAACTACCCAGGTGACTTCCTCAAATATCACCGATTACAACGAATCCCGATATAATGAGGATGATCACCCAATTCCCAATAACTTACTCCCACTCATCATCTGTAAAACCATACAGATGTGAGAATCAAGCCTGGTAAATACATACCCTGGAGCAAGTGTCTAATCGGGAAATCAATTTTCTTTTAACATTACACAGTGAAACTGAAACATTGAAATGTTTCGATGGGGTATCCTGGTATTCCTAGTAATGCCCTTTCCATTATCCAGATTCACAACTGTAACCGTATAATTCTTTGCCACCTCTCCAAATCCCTTCATATGTCTTTAGTCTTTACCTTCTGCACACCCCTTTAGACCAAATGGTTTTCTTCCTTCCCTATCGTTCGGCACCAGCCTATGGTTTGGAAGAAGACTATCCAATAAGCATAATGGGTGTACTGTCCCAATCCTAGGAACACTCGCAATGAGAGAGGGTGAAGATAAAAGACAACCGAATAAACCTTATTCCTATTTCTCCTGGACCAGAATCCATCGCCGAACTGGAACAAGTTCCTTTCGAGTTCGTATATAACCATACGATGGAGTATCCAATAAACTGTGGATCTTCGTAGTGATACGGAGTGTCCTGGAGAAATACAAAGGTGATGTGGGAGTGGTAACGAAATATTTGGTTTGGTCGTGAATATCTGTTGCAATTTACTTTGCCCTCTTACTAATCCCTTGCTTTGTCTGAACTTAATACCTTCTGTACACCATCGTTAGGCTAATTGGTTTTCTTCATTCCCTACCGTTCGGCACCAGCCTAAGGTTTGGAAGAAGACTATCCAATTTGCGTAATAGGTGTACTATCTCCTAAACCAAGGAGTACTCGCAACCTGAGAGAAGGTAAAAGGAAAAGACAACTGAATAATCCTATCCGTTTTCTCCAGAACCTGAAACCATCCTCGAATAAATTCCTTCGAGTTCGTATCTAACCATACGATGGTTTTGTCCAATGGAAGTGGACGTTCGTAGTAGTACGGGGTGTCCTGGAGAAAAGGGTAAAAGTAGGAGTGGCAATGAGGTTTGCAACTCTGACAATCCAAAAGCCAGTGTCAAGAAGGTTCGATTAATTTGGTCACTGAGTCATAGTCTTAGGGTCGGGTCAATGGTCGCTGCCAAAGAGAGAGAGAAAAGAAACACTCAGCGTGCACTCTAACCTAGATCAGAATGGTTACCAATTTATCTAATCTGGAATCCTCCCACTGTACCTTAAATTCTCCTCCAAACCTGAAAGAAGAATTAGTCGGGGTCACCCGAGGAGTAAACTAACTCATCAGTGGGAATCGGGATCCAACTATCATCGCATGATAACGTGACGGAATCCGCTCACGCTATCACACTCCAGAAGGTATGCGCATATCTGGCAAGTTTCAGTTCTTTTGAAACTCCCGATGTGATTTCTGCCCCATGCTCTTATGACCTTGACTTTGGCCAACAAATCATAAGTCACATGTCAAGTTCTACCCGTCATTCTCCAGGTTGATTCGAATCCACCCGCACAAGCCCTTGACTTTGGCCAACAAGGCTATACGACTGTTCCAAACCAACGCATCTATCTATGCTGCATATGAATAACCAACAGCTACCAAACACTGTGCCTTGACTTTGGCCAACAAACACAGCTTGAATACTATTGACTATCCATATGAAACGACGGAGGGCTACGAATGGTTTCTGGCGAAAACCTTTAACATAAAGAACTTGATATCGTTGAAGGAACTGATAGCTTTTTGAAAATATAGTGACGAAAACCGTTTCTAAAGAGGTCACTCCCGGTGAAGGGATCTCGGCTCTTTCCCCGTAGAATGGGGTGCAGGATATTCCAAATGAATACCACGGTGCAAAGCAAAAGTAATCGGCTATAGTGAAGTCATTGCCCTGACGCAAACTTTTGTCCAAGGGGTCACTCCCGGTGAAGGGATCTCGGCCCTTGCCTCGTCGACTGAGGAGCAGGATATTCCAACTGAATATCACGATGCAAAACAAAAGTGAACGTCCTTGCAATAACAGCTTTTTTTGAAAAAGTGTTCCAACAACATCAGATTAGGTTTGTTTTTAACTTGCATTGATCCGAATCAATGCAGTCCCATCAATTGATCACACCACAAAGAACGAAAATATACTGATGTACGTATATGCCATCCGCATTCGCCACTGGGTCCCGTCATTACCCGTTAGGTTAGCTAACTAACGACAGAGCGGGGACTGGACTAGCGCGGATGCAAAACATACACAACATCTACTAATATATATACCAATATATTATATTTCGCTCAAGGCGTAAATAAAATGCAACATCACAGAGAATGAACAGCATCACAGAAACAATACAGATATCTGGGATCCCCGGGTTTCACAGAGCCGCTGAAACCCGACGTTCCCCTGGTCGTGTGGATAGCCTGTGCAATGAAATCCTAGACCCCTACGGGCGCGGCAAGTTACCCGCCAAAACCTGAAGCGAGGCAGCCCCCTTCAGCGCCGTGAATGGACCACCCAGCACTTCACGGAATCCGGTAACTTGGGCACCCCTCCTGGGTCAACCTGTACCCCCTACGAGTGCGGCGAATAGCCCGCCAATCCTAGAGTGAAGCCCCCTCCGTCTCAATGCCATGAGATGCGGGCTTGTTGTCCTCTAGAATCCGGCTATCCGTGCACCCCTTCGCGGGGCAATCCTAGTACAGAAAGTAAAAATATACATACACCGGGTACATCGACCGCAACCTGGCCGTGTCCCAAAATAATAATACAATCAGGCAGTGACGGCAGTCCACATGTCGGACGCTCGCCCCGCAATATCAAATGTACATAATACAACCACAACTGTACTAGCATTGCATCCAGGCTATCCCCCACGACCGATCCGCAACATCACAGCAAAAACAGAACATCAACGTGAAAGTCACGTTCGCAAATCCGTCTAACCGGGCTATAGCAGTTAGACCGGATTTACCGATCAAGTGACATTCACGGTCGCAGATATAATGTAAATACTATGAAATAATGTGTTTAAAATATCCGATCAATCAAATTTTAACAAGTGGGCCCCCAAGTGTTACTGCAGCACATCAAGAATTTCTGGGCCCAATATTAATATTCCAAAAACCCTGTTTCCAGCCCAGAAGCCCACTGGAAAATTTCGACCAACTGAAGATTCCAAACTGCGGCGGAACCGCGGCCCGGAGTGGGATTTGGCCGCGGTTCCGCGCTCCACTTAAAAGATCACTTTGTCGAATTTTTCCAGAGAGCTTAGAACTTCCTGTACAGTACTTTTATACAACCTGAAAAAAATTTCGAGACTGAAAAATTTCAACAGAAAACTGTCACTTTGAAAAACACGGTTTTGGAACTTTTTGATCGATCGGAAATGGAAACACATTAAACCAAGCTAGACTAAGTTAATGGCGAGGCTCTGATACCACTGTAAGTGCACGGCGGCGCCCCGGCCGTCAATCCGACGGCCAAAAGCGGAAGCGGTGATAAACTTAAATTTTACTTGAACTGGCAAACCGCCGCGCACTAATAACCCGGATCGAACCACTAACTAGTCCTAGCTAATCAACAAGAAAGGGAAGAGAGATATACCGACGATTCAAGTCCTCCGGTCTTCTCATCATCGTCCCGATCTCCTGCGGAATGTCCCGTCTCCTCCTCGTCGCCGGAAGTGCACCACATCGCCTACTTCTTTTACGGGCTCCCACCTCAATGCCGAGGCAACTCGGGCACGAAGCCGGCTACTCGACGTGCCCAAGGTTTGCTGTAGAATATCTAGAGAAGAAGTCTCATTCGGGGTTGTAGGAATTGCCTTTTTGGTGGAGGATTGATACAAGAAGTATACGGAGAAGCTTGGAGAATTTTGGTGCATGAAATGAACAATATTTTCCCACCCAAAATTTTGGACAGCCCCCTCCTATACAAGGCCGGCCATCTCAAGAGGAATGGAGAGAATGAGATAAGTGTATCAAAAATGGGAGCCTCACTCATATGATCCAAGAGAGAGAGAGAGAGAGGAGTCTATCATGCAAAAGGAAATGATTATCAACAAATCCAACACTCCAAGGCAACCATCATGAACCATGATGACTCAAAAAGTCATGCCATCATGAAGAAATCAAGTCAAAGGATGGTGCTCATCATGAAAACCATCATGATAAAACAAAGATGCAAAGACCCCCTCCACAACCACTTATTTGCAACAATGCAAATAAGCCCTCCTCCACCAATCTTCGGCCAATGAACGGAACAATGGAAATTGGCCGAAACGGAAAGCAAACTGGCAACTCCAGAAAACTGGTCCCGTAATAAATTACAGGAAAACCCCGAAACTGTGCATACACACCCGCATCTGTATTTCTACCGAAATACAAATGCAATGAGACAAAGTCTACACTGTACTATACTAGGATCCGGCTTAAACCAAAGCCGGCTAGTAATATCTGTTCGATCCTGATCCGTGCAATACCGCACGTATCTGATCGAACCCTGCCATATAACCATACGGCCTATAGTACAGACTGTCCGATCCTGATCCGTGCAATACCGCACGTATCTGATCGGACCTTGCCATATCTCCATACGGCCTCTACAACCTTTCGCCCGAAAGCTGAGTAACTGAATGTGGAGGACTCTAAAGACTCGTCAACACCACGGTTGTGGATTTAACCACTAGCACGTCAGAGGTATAAGCCAATACGTAACGGGCTACCAGGTATTGACTAAAAGGGACGTCTGTGAGCGAACTCAGCCTGACTCCCTACTGAGCCTGTCAGTGACAATATCCGTACAGTCCGGTCCGTTCGTCTATGAGCATCGCATGGCGGGCCTAGGGGGTTGGTAAAAGTCAGACCCCCAAAAGCGGTACAAGTCGTATCGGAGTGTAGCCCAGAACACCCTGAGATACTACTGGAATACCTACCAGTAAATCTCCTTGCCTCGGCCGAGGGCTTCATGTAATGGCTCTCCTAGACACAGCACGACCTCACCCCCAATACCGGGAGAGACGAACCCCTGAAGATACGCTCACTGCCTCCATGTGGCTCGGGACTGTACCCAACTAAAACCTGTTTGCACGACTCCTTTGAGCCGTGTTAGGGTAGTAATCAAAGTACAGTGGGAACTCACACGAGACAAATGACGATCCCCAGGTCGATGAACTAACCTGCACACATGTCACCAGGGAACTGCCATCTGACGTCTGGTATATGACCAACTAGCATGTTCCCGGCGAGTCCTGTCCGGTGTACTCATAACCCAATGAGCACCTGTATACATCTTAGGTGATCCAACTGACACCAGTGGCTTGTGAGACCGGCCACCGCCCCTCGTCGGGGTCTCGACTGTATACACTAGTCTACTATGGAGAATCGATGCCCTGTCTCGAAACTCTCACGACTAGGGACCTTTTAAGGATATGCTTATAGACCCCCAGCTCCCACTTATATGATCGCCCTCATACTGCTGGTGGTCAAGCAAGAATCCTAGGGGCTCTATCAACGTGTAATAGCGACGTGTCAGGTCACTTAAAGCAGTACACGATGATAAAGGTAAACCAGATAGCATACTATCATCTCGAGTAAGACTGTCCTACCGAGATAGGTCCACCATCAATCATTGCAATCACGTACCTGTGACCTAATAATTGACTCTGACGGCACTATCTCCAACAGAGTCAAAAAGGTGAAGGGAAAGGGAAAGTCCACGGCTGGAGACCCAGGGAAAGGCGAGTGTTTTCATTGCCACAAGACAGGACATTGGAAGCGCAATTGCACGGAGTACCTAAGTCTCAAGAAGAAGCATAGTGATGCTTCTGCTTCAGGTGCGTTTGTGACTGAAAACTGTTTTTCTATAAACTCTGCTTCCTGGGTATTGGATACCGATTCAGGTTCTCACATTTGCAATTCTATGCAGGGGCTGAGAAATAGCTAGGTTTTGAAGACAGGTGACCATACTCTCCGCGTTGGAAATGGTTCCAATGTACATACAGTCGCAGTGGGAGAGTATCACTTGGGGTTGCCATCTGGATGTATTTTGATTTTGAATCCATGTTATTTTGTACCAAGTATGCTATGTAATATAATATCCGTTTCTTTGTTGGACAATGAAGGATATAATTTTGTGTTGCAGAACAATGTTATGAACATTCACCTAAATCAAATGTTGGTTGGGTATGGTACGCTTAATAACGGAATATATGTCCTAAATCAACACACAGTTTTCAGTATACAACACACTAATAAAAGAAAACTTTCAGAATTAAATGAAGCTTTTCTTTGGCACTGTAGACTTGGTCATATTAACGAAACAAGACTAAACAAGTTACACAAAGATGGATATTTAAATCCTTTTGAATATAAATCTTATGCGACTTGCCAGTCTTGTATCAAGGGTAAAATGACCAAAACTCCGTTTACCGGACACGGAGAAAGAGCTACTCAGCTCCTGGGCCTCATACATAGTGATGTATGTGGGCCTATGTCTACACAGGCTAGAGGCGGTTTTTCATACTTCATTACATTCACTGATGATTTCTCAAGATTCGGTCATGTATTTTTATTAAAGCACAAGTCCGACGCTTTCGAGAAATTCATTGAATATAAACAAGAAGTAGAAAAACAAACCGGCTTGAGTATTAAGATGCTTCGATCAGATCGAGGTGGAGAGTATCTCAGTACAGAATTTGCAAACTTCCTAAAAGAGAATGGGATTCTCTCTCAGCTCACTCCTCCTTACACACCACAGCACAACGGTGTGTCAGAACGACGGAATAGGACCCTATTAGATATGGTCCGGTCCATGATGAGTGACACTGAGTTACCAGTCTCGTTTTGGGGGCATGCATTAGAGACTGCAGCGTTTCTACTAAACAGGGTTCCAACAAAAGCCGTGTCTACCACGCCATATGAGATATGGCATGGGAAGAGACCATCTCTTAAGAGAATTAAGATTTGGGGTTGCCCGGCCTATGTTAAAAAGCAGAATCCGGACAAACTCGAGACACGGTCAGTCATGTGTAACTTTGTAGGATATCCAAAGAATTCTTATGGATATCTGTTCTACCACAAAGAGGAACAAAAAGTGTTTGTTTCTCAACATGCCACATTCTTGGAAAAAGAGTTTTTCACAGATAAAGATGATGGCAAAGTGGTGGATCTAGAAGAGGTTCTAGAGACACAAACTACAAATGACGATTTGGTTGAACCGACTGTTGCAGCAGAAACTGAAGAACCTCGGCCACTCCGAAGGTCTGGTAGGACTTCTCGCCCACCGGAAAGGTACTACGGTTTCCTCATTGATGGTGATAGAGAAGACTGTATCATGGAAGATGATGATCCTACCAGTTTTCAGCAAGCTATCACGAGTGGTGACTCTGTGAAGTGGCTGGATGCCATGAGATCCGAAATGGAGTCTATGTACACCAACAAAGTATGGACTTTGGACGTTGTACCCCCTGGGGTAAAACCTGTAGGGTGCAAATGGATCTTTAAAAGAAAGATTGGTGTGGATGGGCAGGTAGAGACCTATAAGGCAAGACTTGTGGCGAAAGGTTTTCGTCAAAGGCCAGGTCTGGACTATGACGAAACTTTTTCGCCCGTAGCCATGCTTAAATCCATTCGGATCCTACTTGCTATTGCTGCTCACTACGACTATGAAATCTGGCAGATGGACGTTAAAACTGCATTTCTAAATGGAGATTTAGAAGAATGCGTTTATATGGATCAGCCAGAGGGCTTCATTGACAGTGGGAGCAGCGAGAAAGCATGTAGATTGCTTAAATCCATATATGGGTTAAAGCAGGCATCTCGGAGTTGGAACATCTGTTTCGATGATGTTATCAAAGAGTTTGATTTCATCAAAAATCCAGATGAACCTTGTGTTTATAAGAAGGCTGTAGGAAGAGCTGTCACATTCCTCGTATTGTACGTTGATGACATTCTTCTGATAGGAAATGATATTCCTATGCTACAGTCGGTCAAATCATTCTTATCACTGAGGTTCTCCATAAAGGACCTGGGTGATGCCACATACATCCTGGGCATAAGGATCTATAGGGATAGATCCAAAAAGTTATTGGGATTGTCCCAAACCAGGTCCATTAACACCATCCTAAAGAGGTTTAGTATGGAAGACTCCAAGCGGGGTGCCTTACCCGCTTGCCATGGAGTCACTCTCTCCAAGGATTCTTGTCCAAAGACCGATGAAGAGAGAGCTCGCATGAGCATTATACCTTATGCTTCGGCAGTAGGATCTATAATGTATGCGATGTTATGTACACGCCCAGATGTAGCTTATGCACTTAGTGTTGTAAGCAGGTATCAATCCAACCCAGGGGAAAACCACTGGACAGCTGTGAAGAACATTCTTAAGTACTTACGAAGGACTAAAGAATTGTTCTTGGTGTATGGTAATAAAGATCTCCAAATGGAGGCCTTTACCGATTCGAGCTTCCAGAGCGATAAGGATGACAGCAAATCTGTCTCAGGGTTTGTATTTACCCTCAATGGAGGGGCGGTAAGTTGGAAGAGTTCCAAACAAGATACCGTTGCAGACTCTACGATGGAAGCTGAGTACATTGCTGCAAATGATGCCGCCAAGGAAGCCGTCTGGATGAAGAAGTTCGTCTCGGAGCTAGGAGTAGTTCCAACCATTATTGATCCAATACCTTTGTATTGTGACAATAATGGGGCAATGGCGTTAGCCAAGGAGCCCAGATCCCATCAGCGGTCCAGACATATCCTGAGGCGCTTTCATTTGATCCGGGAGATTGTAGATCGCCGCGAGATCGAGATTAAGAGAGTAGACACAAAGAACAACGCCGCGGATCCACTCACCAAGGCCCTCCCTCAGCCGCAGCATGAGCGACTTTTTGAGATGTTGGGTATGAGATACGCCAATAACTGGCCTTAGTGCAAGTGGGAGATTGTTGGATATATGTATGCCTTAGAGGCCATTATGTGATAGTGGATGTATCTATACATGTATATATATTCAGTTTGCATTCTTGCTCGACATGATAGTATGCTATCTGGTTCTTCTTTATCTGACATGTTTATTTGATCATGCTTTTATTCATTCATACATGCTGATAAAGCCCTGAGGATATCGGCTTGACTACTCTGATTATGATGGAGATCATACTAGTGGGACATCTGTAGTCTATAAGCATATCCTGGAACGTCCCTAGTCGTAGGTATATCGAGACGGGGCATCGATATACCAGAGTAGACTAGCGTATATGATACTAGACCCATACGATGGGCGATGGATGTTCCCACATTCATCGATGTTTGACATCAAGATCATATATGGGTGCTCAGTGGTGACTGGGTACACTGGACGGACTCACCGAGAACTCCTATATGGAATTATATCTATCGTCGGATAGCAGTTCTCAGATGACACTGGTACAGGTTAGTCTGTAGACCCGAGATCGTCATGGAGTCTTGTGTGTTCTCCCACTGCACTTTGATTGCCACCCTACCACGGCTCTACTGAGTCGTGCAAACAGGTGGCCGTTGGGTACAGTCCCGAGACATATGAAGACGATGAGCGATAGGAGGGGTTTCGTCTCTCCCGGTATTGGGAGTTGATGCTGTGCAGTGCCCGACTGGTTATAACAGCAAGTCCCTGGCCAGGGCTGCTGAGATTTGCTGATAAGTGTTATCAGTAGTTTCTCGATCTGTTATAGACCATTCATCGGCACGACTTATTGAGTTATTAGGGTCGACGTGACCATCCCTAGGATAGATATGCAGCATATCTGACGAAGAGACCGGACTGTACGGTAGTGTTGCCGGATGGCTCGACGGGAGTTGTAGCAGGTTCGCTTGTTGTCTTCTGATCGCTCAATACCCGGGTGGCCGTTACGTTTAGCTGACCGCTTGCGGCTTGAGGACACTTGATATGATCATTACCCTCTGCCGGCGTATTGACGAGTCTTAGAGTCCCACAGAGGAGTTACCCAGTCCAGGCGAAACGTTGTGGTGCGCATATGCGATATGCGCATGCACCCGATTGAAATGTGCGTATATGATACCGAACATTGATCGGGTGAACTGCTTTTGGTGGGGTCATATGAGATATGACCGGATTGATAAATCAAGTGTTGATTTATCATTTAACCATTAGTTTTCTCACTTAAAACCTTTCTAGGGTTTGATGGATGTATGCATGCATGCATGTGTTTCTTTCTTCTTTTCTAGTTTCATGCACATGTAAATGTGCATACATGTACACATACATACATCAAACCATCATGGTTGATTATATATAAAAATGGTGGCAATATAAGCCTCACACCATAGATTAAACAATGGATAATTATTTAATTTTGGTTTTAAAAAGAAAATGAAAAAGAAAGGATAATCATTCATGCTTCCACATTCTTCCATTGACCTAACCATGCTCAACTACCACTAACCTATGGTTATCTTTCTCTTTATCATTTAAAACCCAAGTTAAACTAACTATCCATCATTTAATCATGGTTGGAGTCAAGAAGAAAATAAATATATATAGTGATATTCATTTCTTTTTCTTCTTAACTCAAGGGTTATCTTTTATCTCTTGTTAATATTAGCCACCATCTTCATCTTCCTTCATCTTTTCTTCTCTAGTCTTTTCTAGTGAGTGAAATACAACAAAAGAAAGGTTTTTGAAGTGAGAAACCCAACCACAACATCATTCTACACAAGCTTAGCCGCTTTGTTTAGAGTGTTCTTTTCGGTTTGTCGAAATTGCGAGCTTGGACGGAGTGCTCCGTGGTGGATCGTCGTGGATACAAGGGGACATCAAAAGGACCTTTGTTCAACACCTTAGAGACCAAGGAGTCCAGCGAAGGGGAGCTACAAAGGTTGTAGCCTTCAAACCCTTAACTTTACTAGCTTAAAGTTTAATAACCCTAATTTTCTAGGATCGATCCACTTGCATGTTAGTTTAGCACCTTAAAAATTCTAATTTTGGGTCATGTGATGCTTCAAAACACTTCATAGGGTGCTATACTAACCTTACAGGAACCACACAAGACTCTATGACGATCTCGGGTCAACAGACTACTCTGTACCAATGTCACCAGAGAACTGCCATCTGACGTAAGGTATAATACCATCTGGGAGTTCTCGGCGAGTCCGTCCAGTGTACCCAGTCTGTATGGGTCGAGAAGGTATACGCTAGTCTACTCTGGTATATCGATGCCCCGTCTCGATACACCCACGACTAGGGACCTTGAAGGATGTACTTATGGACTACCATGTCCCCACTAGTATGATCCGCATCATAGTCCAGGTAGTCAAGCACACATCCTAAGGGCTTTACCAACATGTAACAGAGAGACAATCAGTGTACACGCTAAGGTAAAGGGTAACCAGATAGCGTACTATCATGTCGAGCAAGAAAGTCCTACCTATATATGTCCCAGCATCCACTACAATATACATCCAATGTACAGTAATGGCCTCTAGGGCATACATATAACTAACAACTACCCGCCAAGTACCCGAAGTGAAGCGGTCTCCCTCAACAACGTGAGTAGGCCACTAAAAACTTCGAAATACCCGATAGTTTGTGCACCCCACCTTGGGTCTATCCTAGGAGCAAAAACAGTAAAAAGAAATAATACAACGGTGGCTACAACCGCAACCTGGATGTGCCCCGCAAAATAATATTACAACTTATTACAATTACATCGAATGAATTAATACAATAACCCATCCAAAACCCTGGCTAATCATCACAACAATCCAATAGAGTTCATAATCACAAACAGTTAAAAAACATTACTTATATGTGCAACCCCCTGCCAACCGACATACTAGCTGTTAGGGGAGGTTTACGAACACATAATACAGTTCACAGATATATACAAACAAGCAAACATCGTATAATTTTGATCGATCAAACCCATTAGATTCTGCTCCAAAACTTCTCTGTAAACCTGAGACCTGAGCAAAAAATAAACATTTCAGAAAAGACAAAATATTCACAGAAGAGTTATTGGGGAGATTTGGGGTGAATCGGGCTCAACTCGGCCGCGGATCCGCGGCGGATCGGTGGGATCGGCCGTGGTTCTGCTATGTATTGGCCGATTCATGCCCCCAAATTTCTCCAGTGTTCTTAGGGTTCCCTGTAGGTTATTTTGGAGGTCCCTGAAAAAATTTTGGACCTCAGTTTAAAATCGACAGAAACTATGTGAATACGATATACTTTCCGGTTTGTTTTACGTTCGAAATTCATATGACTTTGCAAGTGAGTTAATTATTTTTTAGTGAGGCTCTGATACCACTGTAAGTCGATGTGCAACACCCCACGAGTTGCGGGGAGGCGGAAATATGAAAAACGATCTTGTTTTGTATGCAAACATCGACTAACCGAAGATCTTTGCTAAACGATAATTAACAACAACCATAGAAGTTCTTAGCTACTATGTAAAGAGATTATACCTAGTGAAACGTGTCCTTCGTCTTTACGATCTTTACGTCCTCCTTGGCCTCCTCTAAGTGATAGATGATCCACCCGAGAACCCTAATCCAAGCTTCACCTCCAAACTTGAGGTAACTAAGTTTCTCAAGTTGCTAATCAAAGGAACTTAGATCATATAGAGTTAGGTTATGGAATGTTTAGTCTATTCTAATCTTTGTTCTCAACTCATGAGTGGTAGGATTAGAGCTTGAAGAGAGAGTGAGCTTGAGGAGAGAGAAGGTGAACTAGAATCAAGAAAATGAAATTGTTTCTCACTTGATATATGAAGCATAATGAATAAATCAATAAATGAATAATATGAGATTATTCATCATGCTACATTAATTCAATTGAGTGATTCACTATATGAGTCATTAAGCAATTAATGATGCATTAATGATATGATGAATCACACAAAATGAGTCATAATTGCATTTAATGATAATGCCACCTAAACCCTCAAGTCACCATGCTTCTAGAAGCTTCCCGTACAATTACGAGAACGCCCCTCCTATCTGTGAAAACACGGAAAAACTTTAGACTGTATAAATCCAATAACCTGATACTAGAATCTGGCTTAAACCAAAGCCGGCTAGTAAAAACTGTCCGAATATCGTACGTGCGTTTAAACACGTATGCGTCCGAACCCTTGTCGTAAAACCGTACGACCTCTATATCGTTTCTCCTGGGGTTGGGAAATCTCTATGTGGGACTCTAAAGACTCGACTACTACGCTGGAAGTGGGTTTAACCACAGACCACAAGCGGCACTAGCTGTACGTAACGATCCCCAGGTAGATGTCGATAAGAAGGCCGATGCGAAAACCCATCCGAACTCCTACTGAGCCTGTCCGTGACAATATCTGCGCAGTCCGGTCTGTTCGTCTAAGAGTATCGCATGTATGGTCTAGGGGAGTGGTGAAAGTTAGACCCCTAATAACCGTACAAGTTGTGTCGACATGGCTCAAGACCATCCGAGAATCTACTGATCAGTCCATCAGTAATTCTCAATCAGCCCTGGCCAGGGACTTATGGTAATGACCAACCGATCACAGTGCGATATCAACTCCCTAGACCGGGAGAGACGAATCCCTAATAGTCGCTCACTGCCTCCACGTGGGTCGGGACTGTGCCCAACTAAAACCTGTTTGCACGACTCCTTTGAGCCATGGTAGGGTAATAATCAAAGCACGGTGGGAACTCACACAAGACAAATGATGACTTTAAGTCAACAGACTATCTGCATACATGCCACCTGAGAACTGCTATCTGACGTTAGGTATAATACCATCCAGTCAGTTCTCGGCGAGTCCTGTCTGGTGTACTCACATGAAATGAGCATCTGTATACAATCTTAGGTGCACATCACCAATGGCTGCAGGACCAATCCATCGCCCCTCGTCAGGGTCTAGATATGTATACACAAGTCTACTCTGGGGTATCGATGCCCTGTCTCGATACTCCTGCGACCAGGGACATTTAAGGATGTGCCTATTTACTATCCAGCTCCCATAAGTATGACTGCCATCACAACGCCGGTAGTCAGGAAAACACCCTATGGGCTTTATCAACATGTTTATAAATACAAAGTAAAATATATCACACGTTTAAGATAAAGTCAAACCAAATAGCGTACTATTATTAGCAAGATTGATATGTACGTACATATCCCTACCTGTCTATACAATGAAGGCCTCTAGGGCATATATATATCCAGCAGTCTTTACGTCCATCTGCCAAATCTCATAATCGTGAAAGGCAGCAATGGCAAGAAGGATCCGAATGGATTTCAGCATAGCCATTGGAGAAAAGGTTTCGTCATAGTCCAAACCAGGTCTTTGACGAGAACCCTTTGCAACAAGTCTAGCCTTATAGGTCTCGACCTGTCCATCTACACCAATCTTCCTCTTGAAGATCCACTTGCATCCTACGGGTTTTACCCCATCTGGAGCAACGTCCAAAGTCCATACTTTGTTGGTGTACATGGACTCCATTTCGGTCCGCATTGTATCCAGCCATTTTACCGAGTCAACGCTCTGAATGGCCTGCTGGAAGCTAGTCGGCCCATCGCTATCAATGATGCAATCCTCTCTATCCCCGTCTATGAGAAAACCGTAGTATCTCTCGGGCGGATGAGACTGCCTACTACTCCTGCGGAGCGGCATAGGAATGTCCTGTTCTTTTGAACTCTCTGGTTCTACTAAGCTTTCAGTAATGGCTTGTGGCTCTGGAATTTCTTCCGGTTCTATTGCGCTCCCAGTTATCTGATTTTCCAAAAATTCAGTTTCCAAGAAGTGGGCATGACGAGAAACAAAAACCTTTTTTTTCCTCTTCGCAATAGAAGAAATGTCCCTTGGAGTTCTTTGGATATCCCACAAACTTTCACTGTACTGAGCGTGCCTCGAGTTTGTCCGCATGCTGCTTTTTGACAAAAGCTGGACATCCCCATGACTTAATGTGCTTAAGATAGGGTTTCTTCCCACACCACATCCGATATGGTGTGGTAGGCATAATCTTAGTTGGAACTCAGTTCAAAAGGTATGCAGCTGATTCTAGTGCATATCCCCAGAATGATCACGGCAACTCAGCATTATAGAACGTACCATATCCAATAAGGTTCGGTTCCGTCTCTCCGATACACCATTATGTTACGGAGTGTTTGGAGGAGTAAGCTGAGAGAGAATTCCATTCTCTTTTAGGTAATCCAGGAACTCGGCACTCAAGTATTCACCACCTCGATCAGATCTCAGTGTCTTGATACTTTTGCCGGTTTGTTTTTCTACTTCATTCTTGTATTCCTGAAATTTTCCAAAGGCTTCAAATTTATGTTTCATTAAGAAGACATATCCGTACATTGAAAATTCATCCGTAAAAGTAATGAAGTAGGAAAAACCGCTTCGCGCATGTGTAGATATTGGACCGCACACATCGCTGTGTACGAATCCCAAGAGCTCGCTCGCTCTTACTCCGTGTCCAGTGAACGGAGTCTTTGTCATCTTTCCTTTGAGACAGGATTGACAAGTTGCATATGATTGATATTCGAACGGATCCAATTATCCTTCTGTATGCAACTTCGTCAACCATCTCTCATTGATGTGATCCAGTCTACAATGCCATAAGAAAGCATGATTGATTTCTGGAGACTTTCTTTTGTGTGTATTCTGGACATTGAAAATCTGTGGTTGGTTTAATACGTATATACCATTGCTTAATGTACCTGACCCAATCAGAACTTGATTAAGGTGAATGTTTACAACATTGCTTACAAATGCAAATTCATAACCTTCTTTAGATAATAAAGATACAGAAATGATATTACAAGTTGCATTGGGTACAAAATAACAATTACGCAAAACCAAAACATGCCCATCTGACAATCCCAGGTGATAGTCCCCCACGGACTCAGCATCCATGCCAGCTCCGTTTGCAACTCTGAGGGTCATATCACCTGCCTTCAAAACCCTACGCTTTCTCAGTGCCTGCAAAGAATTACAGATATGAGATCCTGATCCGGTATCCAATACCCAGGAAGTAGAGTTTATTTATAGACAGTTTTCAATAACATACACACCTGAATCCGAAGCCGCAACTTGCTTCGGGTCCTGGTTTCTAGCCTTCCAAGCCCTGCAATCCTTTTTCCAATGTCCACTCTTGTGACAGTAAAAGCACTCCTCCTTTCCCACAAGCTTTTCCGCTACCTTTGTTGCTTTTGCCTTTCCCTTCGTTTCCACTTTACTAACACCGCCCCTTGGTTTGGTAGGAGTTTTCTTCTTCTTTCCCTTGGCTTTCGCTTTGGACTTAGAAGAGGATGGTCCTCCAACAAACAAAGTGGATGTTTCCCTACTTTTCTGTAGGGTGCCCTCTGCACTCCTCAGCATGTTGAGGAGTTCCGAAAGTTCAACTTCTTTTTCTTATAAGTTGAAGTTCAGGATAAACTGGGCGTAAGTGGAAGGAAGGGACTAGAGAATCAAGTCAGTATAGAGCTCGTTCTCTAACGTAGTCCCAAGGTCCGCGAGCTCTTCAATAAAGCCAATCATCTTAAGCACGTGTTCCGCTACCGATGATCCGACGGCCAATCTCGCCGAAAACAACTTTTTCGAGACTTCGTATCTGGCGATACGGGATTGCTCTCCATATAGTTCCTCAGTATGGAGAAATATGGATTCTAGGTCCATATTTTCGTGCCTCCTCTTATGTTCATTGTCCATAGAGGTAAGCACGAGGCACTTAGCCTTCACGCAGTCGATTTCCCAGGTCTTACGGATTTCCTTATCCGCGATACTGGTTTTGGGACCTGGGACAGGGGGAGCTTTGGTGGTAAGAAGATACCCCAACTTGTCATAAGTGATTGCTATTTTGACATTCCTGAGCCAATCTTTGTAGTTTGGTCCTGTCAGTATGTTTTTATCTAGTAGTAACTTAAGTCCGGTCATGATACTTGGTCGCTGCAATTAGGAGAGAGAGAAGAAACACTTTAGTATGATGCTCTTGCAAGTTTAGAGTGGTTTTTAGTTTGTCTAAACAGGATGGCTCCCACTGTCTCTCGAATCCCTCCTCAAACCAAAAAGGAAGAATTAGTCGGGATCAATCTCACCGTACAATACTTGCTTAACCGTTCAGCCAGGCCAGTGTTGGAACTTCGAGGGAGGTTTTCCAACGCTTTCGCGAAGTTCCTTAATTAAATAACCTCTTTTCCCTGTGGGCGTAGCCCCGCTAACACCTTTCTAGACACATACTTGGTTTATAGCATTGATCGTTAAGTGAGAAAGTTCCGGAGGAGTAGCATATACTCACAGTAGGATCGGGATCCAAATATCATCGTGTGACAAAACTGAAGGAATCCTACCAGAATCATCACACTCCAAATGGTATGCAGCGCTAGCAAGTTTCAGTTTCTTTAGAAACTCCCGATGTGGATTTTTGCCCCATGCTCTTATGACCTTGATTTTGGCCAACAAATCATAAGTCACATGTCAAGTTCTACCCGTCATTCTCCAGGTTAATTTGAACCCACCCGTACCTACCCTTGACTTTGGCCAACAAAGCAGTACGACTGTCCCAAACCAACGCATCTATCTATGCTGCACATGAATACCCAATAGCTACCAATCACTATGCCTTGACTTTGGCCAACAAACATAGCTTGAATACTATTGACTATCCATGTGAAATGATGGAGGGCTACGAATGGTTTTGGCAAAACCGTGAACGTAGTGAACTTGATATAATCGATGGAATGAGATAGCTTTTAAAAGGAGTGGCTTAAGCTCCACGTTTAAAAGTTGGTTTTTGAAAAGAAACCGAGTGGTTTTTTGAAATTGTTCCAACGACTTTATTTTGGTTTATTTTCTTGCATTAATTTAATGCGTCCCATCATTTAATCCTACCATTGCTGAAAACAATGAAAATATGACGTACGCTTATGCCATCCGCATTCGCCACGGGCTCCGTCATTACCCGTTAGGTTACTTAACTAACGACAGAGCGGGGGCTCGACTAGCGCGGATGCAAAACATAAGCAACGCCTAAATATATATCATATATAGATATATACATTCGTCACATGCAATGATAGCCATTCCAGATCACAGATGAAAACTTTGGATATACTAGGAATCCGCGATTCGTTCGAGCCTGTAACGAAAAGCGGATTACACGGTCGCGATGAATAGCCAATACCCCACCCTAGACCCCTACGGGTGTGGTAAACTACCCGCCAAATACCCGAAGTGAAGAAACCTCCCTCAACAACGTGAGTAGGCCACTCGGCACTTCGAGGTACCCGGTAGTTTGTACATCCCCTCCTTGGGTCTATCCTAGGAGCAAAAACAGTAAAAGAAATTATACAATGGCGACTACAACCTCATCCCGGATGTGCGGCCATATAAATAATATTACATCAATTACAAATTACATGAATTGAAAGATAAAGAAAACTCACATCTCACAACCCCCCGGCTATTCATCCGCGACAATCCAACGAATTCATATACACAAACCATCAACATTACAGATCACAGATATGTATAACCTCCACTAATCGACGTATAGCAATTAGTAGACGTTCAATACATATATCACATCACAGATATAACCCGTTAGCTAAAGTCTATAGAAGTTCGATCAAAATACGGATTTTTAACCACCCAAAAACAAATTTTGTTTTCTGGAAAATCTGGGCAGAAAAAACATATTGTAAAAATCCCAAAACAGCACAGAGAACACACTGCAGTAAAAACGATCCACGGCCGAGTCAACTCGGCCGCGGATCCGCGGCAAGAAGCTCTTCTTGCTGCGGTTCCGCGGTGAGTTGGTCGGTTCGTTGGCTCGTTTTTCTGCTGTGTTCAAATAAAACCCTGAGACGATTTTTCAGATGTGTTAAATAATTTTTTGAGCTGTAAAAAAATCGACAGAAAGTACATGTCCCGGGCGTGTTTTGTGATTTTCTTTTCGATCGAACTTCTAGTTACTTTGCTAACATGCTGGATAGTGTTTAGCTAGTCTCTGATACCACTGTAAGTCCACGTTACCCGTCCCGGTTCTTTCGGGGATGCGGAAATGGTGAAAAACGATTTTTTCGGTGGAGGTAACATGGACTCTAAAAATGGATCTTTGCTAAACAAACTATCTAACAACCTAACTAAGAGTTTAACTACTATGTTAGGGGTTATACCTTAACTTGAACTCCTTCTCTTCGACTCCTTGTGGTGGACGGATCGGCCTCACCTCGTCGTCTCCTTATGCCGAAGATGGATCCACCCGAAAGCTTCTATCTTTGGCTCCAACCTCAATCTAGACGAAACTAGAATACTTGGCTCGCTAGACCTTGTACACTAGGATGAGTAGAGAAGTGTTTTGGGTTTTATCTCCAAGGCAAATGGTTCTCAACACATGAGAGATTTTTGCTTTGAGCTAGAGGAAGAGGGAGAGCAAGAGGAAGAGGAGAGCTTTGATGAGAGAGAGAGCAAATGATAAAATGAAGAAGACTTTTTACCACCATCCTCTCATAACACAAAATAATCATAATAATAATAGTAATTGAGTATTATGTGATGGTTCATGTCAATGGCAATATCATTTCATGCACTCATTTTGTAAAGAATAACAAGTAAGCAAAAGTCTTAGCCATGAAATGATAGCCATTGTAATGATGATGGTCAACAAGTCCAAGCTGGTCAACCGGTCAACAAAGTCAACAAAGTCAAACTTTCAACCCAACCATGGCACACTAATACTTAATTAATATTATTATTAATCATATTTTTTATTCTCATTAGGGTTTAGAAAAGGTCAACAGTCAACAACCCTAATGAGAATCCTCTGCCACTGTCTCGGTCAACCGTGCATACACACCCGCATCCGCGTTCAGGAGAACACGAATATAAACGAGATAAAACCAATCCCAAAACGTATACTAGGTTCTGGCTTAAACCAAAGCCCGCTAGTAATAACTGCCCGGACACCAAACGTGCACAAGTGCACGGATGTGATCGAACCCTGTCGCAAAACCATGGGACCTCTACTCTTTTGCCTAAAGGCGAATAGCTCTCTGTGTGGGACTCTAAAGACTCGACACTACGCTGGCAGTGGGTTTAACCACAGACCGCAAGCGGCACTAGCTGTGCGTAACGGCCCCCAGGTAGATGCCGATAAGAAGACTGACGAGGTGAAACCCATCTGAACTCCTACTGAGCCTGAATGTGACAGTCTCCGTACAGTCCGGTCTGTTCGTCTGAGAATAACGCATGGCGGGCCTAGAGGGCGGTAAATGTCAGTCCCCTAATAGCGGTACAAGTCATGTAGGAGTGTAGCCCAGAACACCCTGAGATAATACTGGAAACCCACCAGTATATCTCGCTTGTCCTGGCCAGGGACGACTATGTGTAATGGCTCTCCTTGACACAGCGCGATATCAACTCCCAATACCGGGAGAGACGAATCATGTCTAATCGTCACTGCCTCCAAGTGCTTCGGGACTGCACCCAACTACTACCTGTTTGCACGACTCCTTTGAGCCATGGTAGGGTAGTAATCAAAGTACAGTGGGAACACACTCGAGTCGAAGTGACAGTGTCAAGTCAGCGGACTAAGCTGTACTCATGTCACCTCGGAACTGATAACTGACGATAGGTATAGTACCAACCAACAGTTCCCGACGAGTCCTGTCCAGTGTACTCGTAACCTAACGAGCACCCGCATGCTATCTCAAGTACGACGTACTGACGGCTGTGGGACAGACCGTCTCCCATGCTGGGATGAGAAGCGTATATGCTAGTCTACTCCGGAGTATCGATGCCCTGTCTCGATAGTCCTACGACTAGGGACCTGTATAAGGATGTGCTTGTGGATTACCCAGCCCCCATGAGTGTGACTGCCATCACAACGCTGGTAATCAAGCAAAGATCCTAAGGGATCCACTAATGTGTATAGGTGATATACTAAAAGAAACACATGTACACATTAAAGTAGAAACAAACCAAGTATCATAGTACCATTTTGAGCAAGATTGTCTATACAACTGTGAATATCCCAAGCTTCCATTAAGTAATATACAATCTAGTATGATACAGTAATGGCCTCTAGGGCATATACCCTAACAACACGTCCTCGGGAACTCGTCCATACCATCGGAGGAATACTCAATACTCGTCCGTTCTCTATCAACTCACAACACATCTGGATGAGGTCCTCTATCTGAAGCTGGTCAGCTTGCTGATCTCTTATCACATGATATCCGGACGACACTAAATTTTTTGATTCATCAAAGCCCTAAAATTTCCCGAAAGCTCAACACCTGAGTACAGTCTGATAATATCCAGTACATGCCACAGTACCTATGGACCAACCGTAGAAGGGTAAATCCAAGCCTCACTGATGGCACCGCTGAACTGCTGCAAACCCTTAGGTTCAGAAGCGGTTCCATGATCATCATGTCGAGTTAGGGTTTCATTTTTCTAGAGGGTCTACAGAATTACTTGCATGTTCCTTCGAATACTTTAAACTTGGAAAAAATGGGTTTCTAACATTCGTACGAACTTTTTAACTCCGCCTAGACCACAAGCGAATACCCTTCATCCGCATGCTAAAGAATGCCTCTATCTTCCAGGAAAGATGGTGCATCACGGTCATCTCTGGATCGGTCATCTCTAGACCTGAGTAAGACTCTCCACACTGGAAATCTTCAACTCAACTTGGCCTGCGTCGGTGCATCAATCTGATGAACCATCTTTGTCTCTTAACTCGGAATAGACTAGCTATCACATGTCGCATCTCTGCCTAGAAGCTCCAGCGATCTCAGCTCGTAAAGTCTGGAGGCAACATCTCATCAATCTCAGGTATAGCTGGGCCATCTATCTGCACGGTAGACGACATCACAATCTCTGAGGTATGCTGTACATCAAAAGTCCTCTCACAACTGGCAGCTTCTGTCAATGGCCCGATCATCCGGCGCAAAACCAAACACTCGCCTCAACAAGAGGTCACAACACAAACACTACATCGAGACGTTCCCATGTCACCAGAAAACACAATGGTCAGCCCTCATACCAGACGAGCTCGCCCTGACCGCATCACTAGTAGCAGCTCAATCTGCGCTCAAACCATGGTGACAGGAACCTCAATCGTGTATCGATAAAATAGATCAAAGGAATGAAAGGAAACGAAAGATCCAGAATGGATACATGATTATAAGAAGAAACAACATCAATGAAAGTATGATCATAGAAACGAACAGAATCAAGGATCTCAAATGGATGTATAATCATGGGTACGGAGAGAATCATATATCTCGAAATATGTACATCCTAAGATTTCCTAAGAGGAGTATCATATCGTAAATATGCTGCGGAATATACGTACGGTACGTCACTCTACCCAAGCCACCTACTCCACCAATCAGGGTCAGCCTATGTAACGAAAGTTCGGGCCTAATACCCCTCCGTTCAAGTCTAAGTTCCGCAAGGTCAAGCCTAGGTTCGGAAATATACATACGCCCTAGACTCCGCATAGTCAAACATAGATTCGAACCAAGGTTAAACCTAGCGCTCTGATACCAACTTTGTCACAACCTGAAATATTAGCTCGTGACCGGTACTTAAATCACGCCACGTCTAAAGGCGTAACGTAATTCAAGTAAGCCGAAACCCAGAAATCTAAACCTTTTTAAGAAAATAAAAGAGGTGAAGTTTTCAAATAAAGAGATAAGGAAATCAAGTTTTCTTAATGTATAGAAAAGGGACATGAAAATTCAAGTGAAAATTTCTAGTTTGAAAACATGTTTCGTCTTTTAAAAATTTAGGCAGCACCTCCTTTGTATTTTTGATCCAAAGCCACAAATACATAATGATAATAAAGGCATCCCCAAGCGGGAGCTAGCTCTTCGCCAAACGGCGGATCACAACCACGCAAGACAGTATATATAAGTATACGACGCCCAACGGCGAAGATCAACACCAAAAAAAATAAAGAATAAAGCGAGATATCAACCCAAAATGCGAACATAAAACTCATCGCTCAAGTCTTGCAATTACAAGTCTCACTAAGTCTCATTACTAATACAATTACTAGTTTTGACTGATGGAGTTGACTAGATACAATATGAAATATAAATACAAGAGTGGGTACGATACAAATGTCCCACCTACCAAAGAAAAACACCCGAATGCAACTGTGTGCCGGCGAAGCCGCTAGTGATCCATGCGGTCAACCTGCAAGAACTGTGGTACAACGGGGGTGAGTTGCCAACTCGTGAGTAGAAAAACATCAATAAGTAGAAATTGAATAAACAACGACTCCTAGGTCAACTATATCATAAATGTAATACTATGATATCTAGGGTGACCGTATCTGTATATGTGCCAACAAGGTAATCAATGCCTATAAGCATATGGATATCATCCAACAATATGATCAATGTATGTATGCATGTGGATCTCGTCCAACCATATCATCAATGTATGTATGCAAGTGGATCCCGTCCTCGTGTCAACCAATGACACAACAACATCATGCATGTAAATATCATAAAAGCATATACATGGAAGTGTGAGGATATAAATCAACGTGTGTCCCTCGCGACACATCAAAATCATGGAACCTGAGTGTCCAGAATTGACACTCGAAAACATCATGAAACCCATGTCCAGCATCGACACATAAATCCTTACATCTCGGGCTCCGTCTGTCCGGATCAGCCCATATCATCTCTCGACTCCGGTCGGTATCCTCCGGATATCCGCCGAGCCCAGATGCTATCACCGGTAGGTAGTAGTCCCTCTGCCAGGCTCACCGTCTATGCATAGCATCCCTTTCTTGCCCCGGGATACCATACCGGGTCCACCATGTACCCGCAATCGGCCTCATCCAGCTCCTCGAATATCATATCAAGAGAAACCGGGTTTTTAAAATAGTACATGCTTTCTTTTGAAATAGCCACGGTTCTAAAATCCAAAAATCTCATTGAAACAGCATATCTCAATGCGTAAAATCGTAAATCATGATGTATCCAACATATAACAGAATGTGAGCATAACCGTATATCATGCAGAATGGAACAGTAATATGCACGTATCAAGGGAAAACCGCTCTTTTAAATGAATCCAGTTTTAAAAATATTTAAAAATATATCTCGCGGTTCCCAAATTCTCCAAGTCCAATGCAACATCGTATAAAGTTGCATATGCAATTATAGTAAGTAAATCGTGCAAGGAGTCATATCATGATGCAGCAAATCCTACTGTGCAGTGACATGGCAATAATCGATAATGAAGTGTGTGAGCCGGCCAATCAGTGTAAGTGTAACGTACACATCATCGATAATGGTGTAGGTGTACTAGCACTGGTATACATAATGCAATGCGAGTGACATGAGCGTAGCATAAAGTAAAACGTATGCAAATGCTGACAGGTATACGTATCTAACATGACCGAGTCAGTGAATCTGACTATCGGCATCTAGCTTCACGACATCACGTACGGTATAATCCATTGTACAATATCCTCTAGTCAAGGCTATGGATCAATCATCAAGCCCAACTCATCACGTACGGAAAATCATCGTACGGCGGCAATAAACCATCGGGGATCCTATCCTCCTATATGACAATGAGGGGTATGGACCTAACGTCTCGTACGGCCTTTCATTCGTGATTCAGAACATGAATACACACACACACACACACACACACACACACACACACACATATATATCCATATACCTATGTCCCAAGTCATATCCATAACAATCTTATATCAGGGGACCGGCAAAGGTATCAAACACCACAATCGACTCGCATCCGTATATCGACATATCAATCAAATCATCATATCACATCATATATCTCTTTCATCACATCGATATCTCATTAAGTCTTCTTATAACAAGTCATTTTATATATACATCTACCTTAAACATCAAATGCCACACTACTCTAAAACTCATACCTATTCTAGTGCAACTACATGTCTATAAGTCGTGGTCCACATTGACTTTTCATATCCCTAAATCCTTCTCGTATCTCAAAATATATATTCAATCACTAATATCATTTCTATCTATCTTTTAAACCATATTCTTAGTTTCCTAATCTAGGTTTCCTTAAATATATTCTAAGAATCGGTTTCCATCAAATACTTGCGGGGGTGCTATACGCCATCCACCCGACTTCCCCCGTAGATATAGATCTACCTTACTACTTGCTTGCCAAAGTCGTTGACGCCATGCTCCGTCGCCTCAGAATCTACGTGAAAGTACCTACAATAATACACAATCGCAATCGTTTATTAAAATCGAATCCGGAAAACCGATACGGCACACGGCGCGCTCATAGGTGAGAACCTTTGGTCTACGCATGCAAAAACAATCAAACAACCCTTGTTGTAAATGTACAAACATCCAACAACCCAATACAAATCCAAATAGCAAAACCAAACATTTCAAAATACGGAAAACATAGCCAAAATCACATCAAAGTGCTCCCAGATTTTGACTCGGGTCAAACTAGCCAATTTTGCATATGGGGTTGCTGTAGATATCACATGAGGGAACTACCAACCAAAATTTACCCACTTTTGCCATGACCAGGCCGCAAATTGCGTCCTGGGGGAATAAATCTACAACCAAGCAGTGGGGGGAAGGGCTCAGGTTTCAGGGAGGGGTCCAAGGTTACCTGCACGTCTCGTGGTCATGGGAACTTATTTTATAAAAGCCTCGGGACATCCCAGATTCCTATAAACCATCACTAATTCCACAAAAACCCGATATCGATGAATCTGAAGTTCATATTTTAGGGTTTTGGTCGCTGGTCCAGGTCAAGAATTGGTCTCTAGGGTCTTGTAACAACCACTAGGCACCACCCAATCCACACAACACTTAAACCCTTCTCTAGGAATTTCCAAGCTCACAAATCCACACCTTAACCCAATTCTAACTAACTAGAAATCTAGAAAAACATAAACTAAACTAAATGGAAGGGATTATACCTCATGGATGCCACCAAGCAAAACCTTAGAAGTCCAAAGTCCTCAAAATCCAACATTGATGGGTCCAATGTGTTGAGGGTGAAGAGGGGATCAACTTTTGTGAAGAGGGTTTAGGGTTTTGGTGAATATTCGGAGATGGATCTTGGGGTAGAGGTGGAGGGAAGTGAGTTGAGGAAGATGAAGAAGGAAAAATAATGGGGAAAATGAAGTAAACATTGCTTCCCTCTCTCTCTCTCTCCTTCTCTTATTTTCACCCACTCTCTCATCTATTTACCCTTTTACCCTTTACTCTTTTCTTTTAAAACCAGACCATAAAATACCCAAAAAAAACATAAGAAAACAACATGTAACCAAAATGCAACATGACATGGTGCATTAGCCATGGAAAACTGTAGAAACACGGATTTGGCTTAATCGCGATTAGCAGTGCACTAATCGGGTTTTCATTTAAACTGCATATAATTGATTTTAAAAATGCCAAATCTTTTAGATGTATTTTTAAATGAATAAATCATTTTAATTTCCAATTATTTCACAATTATTGGTATATATTTATACCCTTTTTCGAAAGCCCCAATTTTGCAAATCGAGCAGTTTTCGGGAAATATATTATTTTAATATTAAATTCCAAAAATAATATTTTATATTTTCTGAAATGGTACACTTTACTAGAGATTAGGGTTAACAATGAACAAATAAACAACTTTACTTCTAAGAGTTAGGGATTACAACCTTTGTAGTCCATTCCTTCTCTTCATAAGCTCCGAGTTGAGGTCTCTTTGTTGTGATCATCATGCTCCCGAACTCTTGAGAGGCTCCATGAAGTGAATGATGCATGCTTGCTATTAATCTTCACAATCAAAGATGATCTACCTTGAGAAATCACAAACCCAAGCTATTACTTCACTAATGAGGTACTGGTGAAGTAAACACCTTAATCTAAGTGGCTAGAATAAATGAGGATGATGAAGTATGAATTTTACTCTCTTTAGTTTTCTTTTTCTCACAAAATATTCATCACAAAATGAAAAGCTAGAAAGCTTTTGTGAAGAGCAAGAAGAAGATGAAATTGTGATGAAAATGAAAATGAATTATTGTTGAGGTTAGAAATTGTAACATTTCAGAAAATATAAAATATTATTTTTGGAATTTAATATTAAAATAATATATTTTGCAAAAACTACCGATTTGCGAATTTGGGGTTTTCATAAAATGATATAAATATATATTAATGGTTAATGTTTGTGTATCTTTTTTGTCCAAATTATCATTCATTTGGTCATGGCCGAATCTTCTAGTGATGAGTGGGCTTCATTTGGTTTGATGAGTCGTTGGTGAGGTGGCTAAAGCTTTAATTGGTTTTGTTCTCTTGAAGATATTTTCATATGGATATTTGTATGGATATTTTATGATATGGTCACCTTTTGAGTACCTAATGATCACTCCCCTTATTTATAAAGTCCTGTGAACTTTTTCCTTCTCTCGATATTGTGGCCGAGCACTATTCATGCTCCAATTTGGCTGAGCACACATGAGTGTGCGGGCTCTTGATTTTTCATGAGCGAAAATTCCTTAGCTCATTTTCATCACAATTCCAAAAGGCAATTTCATTTACCTTCACCCAATTCATTGGGTGCCTTGAGACTAAGTATTCTACTCTCTCTCTACTGCAATCTTGGACATGTCGGCTAGCAAACTTCATGTCCGAATTGCATTGGTTTAAAGCGGGAGCCCGTATAAAGATTCATCGGCGTGGGTCCTCTTCGACGAGCGTGACCAGAGAGCGAACTTCGTCGAGGCAGCCGCAACATGCTAAGGACTGAGGTTGAAGACCGAAGGACACGGATCGATCGGTATAATCTCTTAAAACATTTTACAGTTTAGTTGTATAGGGTTGTTTGGTACGATTGGGGTTTTAGCGTGGCAGTTTTTATGTATAGCGACCCTAGTTAGGGTTTTGGCTATGTTTTCTAGTATTGAGATTTCTTGGTTTTGCGACTGGATATTGTATTTGGTCGTTGGACGTTTGTACGTCAACGACGAGGGTTGTTAGGTTGTTTTGCATGCGTTGGCTATATGTTCTAACCTATAAGCACACCGCGTGCCGTATTTGGATTTCGGAATTTTATGTTAATAACTTTGCGATTTCATATTGATTGTAGGTACCTTCACGTGAATTTCGAGACGACGAAGCGCATCGACTACGGCTAAGCGAGGAGTTTAGCAGGTGAGTAGATTTATATCTACGGGGGAAGTCGGGTGGATGGCGTATAGCACCCCTGCAACCATTGATATGGGATATCGTTTGATTATTTTATCCTGATAAATGATATGCGACGGACATGATTGTAGGATTTACAAACTATAATATGATAGAAGTTGATGCTAATAGACATATTGACATATAAGAATATAATGATAGGTAAGAATTTGAAAGAGAACAAGTGTGACATTTTTTTGGATGCGAGATATTAATGTGATGAATGAGTATACGATGTGATATGATGACTTAGTGTGATATGTCGATATGAGATTGTTGATACCTTTGTAGGTCCCTTAATACGAGTTTGACATGGATGTGACCTAAGAGATAGGTATACTTATATGGATAATGATTGCATAATGAGTGATATGCCGTACGAGACTTAGATCCGTACCACGATACTGTATAGGTTGATAGAATCCCTTTGTTTTATGCTGCCGTACGATGGATTGTACCGTACGTGATGTTGTGAGGCTGGATGCCTATTGATAGATTCACCGACTCGGTCATGTTAGATACATATACCTTATAGCATTTAGTTCATGATGTGCATTATGCTGCATTCATATTATTCTCATTGCATTTCATATACCTGTGCTAGTACATCTACACCATTATCGATGATACGTATGTTACATTTACACAGATTGCCTGCTCACACACTTCATCATCGATAATTGCTATGCCACTACACAGTAGAATTGCTACATCATGCCATGATATACTTGCTATGTTCATTTCACTGTTCCACGTTGCATGAGATATACAGATATGCTCACATTCTGTTATATGTTGCATACTTACATGTTTACACATATACCCTGCTATAGCTACACGTTCACATTCATATGATATTTTCTGGATGTTTTACTCCTAAGTATATATATCAGTGGTATGGGATGCTGTTATATATGCATATATATATATATATATATATCAGTGGTATATGGCGTTGTTACATATGTATATATATATATATAATTTATCATCATGATCTATGCAAGTATTCTTATTCTTTACTTGATATTTGGATGCAATTCACTCTGAGACTTGTTTTATAAACCGATACGTGGATCACAAGTGTCGGTGTTTGACACTTAGGATTCGAGGAGCATATAAACCGATACGTGGATCACAAGTGTCCGTGTTTGACACTTAGGATTCGAGGAGCGTATAAACCGATACGTGGATCACAAGTGTCGGTGTTTGACACTTAGGATTCGAGGAGCGTATAAACCGATGCGTGGATCATAAGTGTCGGTGTTTGACACTTAGGATTCGAGGAACGTATGTATTTACGTGTCGATGCAAGATACGGGTTTCATGATGTTTCGAGTGTCAATGTGGACACTCCGGTTCTATGATTTTGTTGTGTCGCGAGGGACACACATTGATTTATATCCTCATTTTACCTGCATTGCTTTTTTTGATATTTACATACAGGAGTTGTTGTGTCAGTGGTTGACACGTGGACGAGATCCACTGCATACATGCATTGATTATATTGTTAGTCGAGATCCACTGCAAACATGCATTGATTATATTGTTGGACGAGATCCACTGCATATATGCATTGATTATATTGTTGGATGATATCCACTTGCTGTTAGGCTTTTATTATGTGTTGGCACATATGCAGATACGGTCACCTTAGATATCATAGTATTACTTTTATGATATAGTTGACCTAGGAATCGTTGTTTATTTCGATTTCTACCCTATGATGTTTTCTATTTACGAGTTGGCAACTCACCCCCGTTGTGCCACAGTTCTTGCAGGTTGACCGCATGGATCAGTAGCGGCATCGCTGGCACACAGCTGTTCTCGGGTGATTTGCTTCTGGTAGGTGGTACATTTTGGATCGTGCCACTCTTGTATTTTTATTCCTGTTGTATCTAGTCAACTCCATCAATTCAGAAACTAGCAAATTGTATATGTTGCAGACTTAAAAGACTTGTAGTTGCGAGACTTGAGCGGTGGGTTTTATGTTCGCTTTTGGGGTTGATGTCTTGCTTTACTTTATGCTTGTGGTGGTTGTTTCCGCCGTTGGGCGTGATTTGCTCCCGTTTGGGGGATGCTTTATTATATTCTGTGTTGTACCCATTTTCGGGGTTAGTTTTTACAAGGGAGGTGCTGCTCAAATATTTTTCAAAAGACAAAACATGATTTACTATACCTTTATTTCAAAGCTCACCTCTTTATTTCTTAAAAAGGTTTAGATTTCTGGGTTTCAGCTTACTTGAATTACGTTACGCCTGTAGACGTCGCGTGATTTAAGTGCTGGTCATGAGCTAATATTTTGGGTCGTGACAAAGTTAGTATCAGAGCGCTAGGTTTAACCATGGTTCGAGTTTAGGTTTGACTATGTGGAGTCTAGGGCGTATATATTTCGGAACCTAGGCTTGACCTTACGAAACTTAGACTTGAACAAAGGGGTGTTAGACGCAAATTTTCATTACATAGGCTGACCCTGATTGATGGCGTAGGTAGCTTGAGTAGAGTGGCGTACTGTACCTATATTCCACGGCATATTTACGATACGATACTCCACTTAAGTGACCTTAGGATGTACATATCTTGAGACTTGTGAGTCTTTTCGTTTCCTTGATTTTACATCTATTTGAGATCCTTGATTCTATTCGTTTATATGATCATACTCTCACTGATTCTGTTCCTCATTATTATTATATATTCTTTCTGGATCTGTTAATTCATTTCATCACTTGATCTATTTTCGTCGATACCTGATTGAGGTTCCTGTCACCATGGTTTGAGCATGGTTTAAGCTGCTGCTAGTGATGCGGTCAGGGCGAGCTCGTCGTGGATGAGGACTGACCATCGTGTTTTCTGGTGACATGGGAACATATCGATGTAGTGTGGTGTTGTGATCTCTCATTTGAGATGAGTGTACGGTTTTGTACCGGATGATCTGGCTATTGTTGGAGGCTGCCTGCTGTGAGAGGACTTTTGATGTACAGCATACCTCAGAGATTGTGATGTCATCGACCGTGCAGACAGATGACCCAGCTGTTACTGAGATTGATGTGATGCCGCTTCCAGAGTTTACGAGCAGAGATCGCTGGAGCTTTCAGGCAGAGAGATGACAGGTGATAGCTAGTCTATCTTGAGTTGAGAGACGGAGGTGATTCGTCAGATTTGATGCGCCGACGTAGGCCCTGTTTGTTGGATGTATATGCCCTAGAGGCCAGTATTGTATATGTATACATATGGATACTAGGGATACGTATGTACAGAACAATCTTGCTCAGTTTTATAGTGTATTATTTGACTTGTCTTTATCGGGATATGTGTGTTTATTTGTATCGTTGTTATATCTGGTGTGCACATATTGATAAAGACTCGATACGGTAGTATACTATTCTTGTTTGTCTTTATATTAACATGGCATATGTCATACTCGTTATTACATATTGCAGTTACACGTTGATAAAGCCCCTAGGATCTTCCTTGACTACCTGCATTGTGATGGCGATCATACTTGTGGGAGCAGGGTAGTCCATAAGCACATCCTTAAATGGTCCCTAGTCGCGTGAGTATCGAGACTGGGCACTGATACTCCAGAGTAGACTAGTGTGTACGTTTCTAGCCCCTTCGGGGGATGGTTGGTCCCGCAGCCATTGGTCTGATGCACCAAAGATCGTACACAGGTGCTCACTAGGTGTGAGTACATTGGACGGACTCGCCGAGAACTTCCATGTGGTACTATACCCATCATCAGATGGAAGTTCTCAGGTGACATGTGTAAAGGTTAGTCTTTGGACTCAAGATCGGCATTTGTCTCTAAGAGTTCCCACTGAACTTTGATCACTACCCTACCACGGCTCTACTGAGTCGTGCAAACAGGTTTTGGTTGGGTTCAGTCCCGAGCCACATGGAGGCAGTGAGCGATTGTCGGGGATTCGTCTCTCCTGGTATAGGGAGTCAATATCGCACTGTGATTCGATTGGTCAGGACCATAAGACCTTGGCTAAGGCACTTGGGATTTACCGATAGGTTGATCAGTAGTTTTCCCGGATTGGTCCTGAGCCACATCGGCACGACTTATCAGGTTATTAGGGTCTGACGTTTACCATCCCCTAGACCCGGTATGCGATACTCTTTGACGAAGAGACCGGACTGTATGGATATTGTCACGGATAGGCTCAGTAGGAGTTCGGATGAGCTTGCTCGTCGGCTTTCCTTTTCGACAGGTACCTAAGTAGCCGTTACGTACAGCTAGTGCCGCTGACGTGCTTGTGGTTAAACCCACTGCCAGAGTACTGTCGAGTATTTAGAGTCCCACAGAGGGTTTCCCTGATCTAGGAAAAACGATGTAGTAGCCATATTGGATACGTGCAGGGTTCGATCGATTGATGTACTTTGAACTCGGACTTTCGATTGGATAGTTGGTAATACTAGCCGGCTCGGGTTTGAGCCGGATTATTAAATCAGGTATTGATTTAATAATTTACATATATGTATTTCGATACATATTTTCTAGTATTACGTTCTTCGTGTTATTCTATCTCTTTGGGCGTTCGGATTTTTATCTGATTGCCAGTATATATGTACATAGACTGAAATCCGTATTTATTACATATTTCCTTCTAGAAGATGGACACCTCATTAAGTATTTTCCTTTTATTTGATAATTGGAAATGAGGTGTAAAATGAGAGGTGAGGTAGGAATGGAGGTGACCATGCTTCAATATGTAAGCCCGCGGCGGCGCCCCGGCCGTCGATCCGACGCCAAAATGCGGAAGCGAAAAACTTTAAATTTGCAAACTAGCAAACCGGCACCACCGCGCACTTTTCACCCGGATCGGGACATTAACCTAGCTACTAGCAAACTAGAAAAGAGTATAGAAGCCATACCAAGCGATCCGTGTCCTTCGGTCTTCGTCTCCACTCCGATCTCCCGCGGAATCTCCGTCCATCAACTTCTCGTCGGAAAGGGCACCACGTAGCCGGAATCTTTTACGGGCTCCCACCTCTTGACCGAGGCAACTCGGGCGCGAAGTTGGCTAGCCGACGCCTCCAAGGGATGCGGTAGACTAGTGTAGAATACTATGTCTCTTTTGGGGTTATCAAGTTGCCTTCATGATGGTGGAGGTGGAGAATGAAAAATGAATGAGAGAAGTTTGGAATTTTAGCAAGCATAGAAGCATGAAAATGAGATGGATCAATCCCACACATAAAATGAGCACTACCCTCTTTTTGCAATCTGTGGCCGGTCCATAGATCAAATGGTGGGTTGTATGTATTAATCAAAAAAAAACATAAGAAAATTCCCACCTCTTAAACAACAGCACACTCACAACAAAGGGGGGACCCACGAAAATAGCATGAAGGGAATTTTCCTACCAAAATAAACCTTTCCACTCATGAACAGTGGCCGGCCCCTACAAATTCCAAGTGGGGAAAAAGAAATTCTTTTTAAGAAGGAAAAGAAAAGATAACCCAAGATTAAAGTAACTCTCATTTCCCATCAACAACCCATCACAAGAAAAGCAATGAAAAAGACTAGAATAGAATCTCATCATGATGCTAGTCTCATCATAATGCCACAAAAGCAATAAAGCCCCTCACAAGTAAGTTAATTGCAAACATGCAATTAACCCCCTCCAACGAAAAGTCCGGCCGTGAAGGAACAAAGAAAAACCGGCCGGAACGGAATGCAAGCTGGTAACTTCAGAAAACTGATCCCGTAATAAATTACAGGAAAACCCCGCTACTGCAAATACATGCCCGCATTTGTATTCCTACTGAACACAAATGCAAAGAGACAAAATCTACACTGTCAAATACTAGGATCCGGCTTAAACCAAAGCCGGCTAGTAAAACCCGTCCGATCACGATCCGTGCAATACCGCACGTATCTGATCGAACCCTGCCATATCTCCATACGGCCTCTACAGCGTTTCGCCCGAAACTTGAGTAACTGAGTGTGGTGGACTCTAAAGACTCGTCAATACTATGGCTGTGGATTTAACCACTAGCACGTCAGAGGTATAAGCCAATACGTAACGGGCTACCAGGTATTGACCAAAAGGGACGTCGATGAGCGAACTCATCCTGACACCCTACTGAGCCTGTCAGTGACAATATCCGTACAGTCCGGTCCGTTCGTCTATGAGCATCGCATGGCGGGCCTAGGGGGTTGGTAAAAGTCAGACCCCCAATAGCGGTACAAGTCGTGTCGGAGTGTAGCCCAGAACACCCTGAGATACTACTGGAATACCTACCAGCAAATCTCCTGCCTTGGCCAAGGACTTTCCATGTTCTGGCTCTCCTAGACACAGCGCGGCCTCACCCCCAATACCGGGAGAGACGAACCCCTGCAGATCCGCTCACTGCCTCCATATGGCTCGGGACTGTACCCAACTAAAACCTGTTTGCATGACTCCTTTGAGCCGTGGTAGGGTAGTAATCAAAGCACAGTGGGAACTCACACGAGACAAATGACGATCTCAGGTCGATGAACTAACCTGTACACATGTCACCAGGGAACTGCTATCTGACATCAAGTATAATCCCAACTAGCAGGTTCCCGGCGAGTCCTGTCCGGTGTACTCATAACCCAATGAGCACCTGTATACATCTTAGGTGAACCAACTGACACCAGTGGCTTGTGAGACCGGCCACCGCCCCTCGTCGGGGTCTCGACTGTATACACTAGTCTACTCTGGAGAATCGATGCCCTGTCTCAAAACTCCCACGACTAGGGACCTTTTAAGGATGTGCTTATAGACTCCAGCTCTCACGTATATGATCGCCCTCATACTGCTGGTAGTCAAGCAAGAATCCTAGAGGCTCTATCAACGTGCAATAGCGACTCGTAAGGTCACCTAAAACAGTACACGATGATAAAGATAAACCAGATAGCATACTATCATCTCGAGTAAGACTGTCCTACTGGGATAGGTCCTCCCCCCAATCATTGCAATCATGTGCCTGTGATCCAATAATTGACTTTGAGGGCACTATCTCCAACAATCTCCTACTTGCACTCAAGGCTAATTATTGCGATGTCGCATACTCACAGCCCGTGTGATACCGAACACCCAACTCCTCTACTAGTCAGTCTCACAAAGCTCGTTTGCGAAACTATTGCGTTCAAGGAATAGCCTCTGTGAGTGGATCCGCTCTGGTGTTTCTTTCTATGTCTCTCTTTATCTCAAGTTCGAGGAGAAAGCCGTCTTCCGAAATGAGCAATACCTGTCTTAGAATGTTTCTGGATGTCTGATGGGACCTAGCTCATAAATGAAGTCCAAATCCAAACTTCTTAGACTGTATCGACAACTGAACTTAATCAGTGTCCTGCACTATGCCTTCCCTCAGTATCCACTTGGACCATCTGTCCAAAATACTGCCCCTCGTCAGAGGGAAAACTATAACTCTGACAGTCACTCTGCCATCCATGTCACCTTGGAAGCCTGGAATGATAACTGTCTCCCGAAGGAGACTGCCGTTATCATATCCCTAGAACACCCACTTATGTTCTAAAACTGCTTCCGAATGTTTCTCCAGGATTGGATTAATATCAACTTATTGCACCTACTGCAAGAACAACATTTGGTGTGGTACTTGACATCACATGATCAACTCAATTGCCTAAGCAAGTGATCTTCCAATCATGCGTATCCCTCTCTTCTTTAATCTGCAAGACACCTTTAGAGAGGGTGACTCCATCACCTGCAGGTACACTACCGTGCCAGGAGTCGTCCATTCTAAATACTCATAGAATGCTGTCAAAGTACCCAGATTGGGAAACCACCCAAATCTAGATCTAAAACTATAGATCTAGTGACCAGAATGTATGATATAAGATCCAATTCCCATATGGAGAAACTACTGTGTGACGACCAACGTATAACCGATCGTAGTATAGGAATATCTTTTCCTACTCTGTGTATGTCATCCAAATACCAGGACATCACACCCTACTACCTTCTTAACAGATCCATCTCCTATTCTGATGAAGTCAAACCTTATGACTGTCATATCAGAAATAGATGATCTATCTCCACTATATCTGCTTTAGTCTATAAATAGACATAAGCCTGATGTTCACCAATGCTTCCGCTGCTCCCACTGACTACGAAAACCCTCTGGCAGAGTCATATAGACGTACACTTCTAAAGCTAGTTCAGAACGACTCTATACTCATCCTCCTGCCGGGTCCCACAGTCTGGAACAACAGCAATGGCAAGTCTGGGTAAACAAGAACCTCCCTGCCACCGTCCTTGAGCATACCGAAGTACCTCTCGGGTGCCTGAGGTTACCCACCATATCTGCGGAGTGGCCAATGGAATGTCAAACCAGATTGAATCTTTAAGCTCTTATCAAATCTTCAGTAATCGTTTGCGGTTTTGGAATCACTTCCAGTTCTACCATACTCTCACTACTGTTTTCTGAAAAAAAATCCATTTTTGTTAAACTTGTGGCGAGTCAAGAACAATATCACTATTGATCTTCCAGATGGTAGAAAGCCAACCCTCGTCATAGCCCGGGTCAACCCACAAACAGCCATTACAGAAACGTACCTAGAGTAGTCCAGTGTCTGGTTTTAAGCATAAGCCGGACAACTCCCCGTACCTTAACAATGTCAAGATATGAACTGTTCTATATCCAATACAGAAACAGAGGCACTGATTTAATTGAACCAGATTCAAATCATGCAGCTGTCTCCAGTGCATGTCAAGTAAATAGAAGGAGGCCGATCAGCGTTACTCAACTTAGGAGTGCTTCCAATTATGAGTAACCTGAAAGAGAAGCAAGTTCTCTTAATCATTACTATCAACTGAATACCATATACAAGTATCTACATCTTCGATCACCTTGAAGAATCCCGATACTTGCAATACCTGGTTCTCTACTTTATTCATATACCTATAACTTCTCAAAACTTGGACCCTGTGTTTCTACGAAACACCTGTCTAAGAACCAGAGAAGTGATAAGTAAACCGAATATAGTACGAGGACCAACCCCTCTGTCCTAATGGACACTGGACAATATACAATACTCAGTATAAGTCCCCTGAGTCTAGTGACTCATTCACTGTGTTTCGATGGGGTATCCTGGTATTCCTAGCAATGCCTCTTCCATTATCCAGATTCACAACTGTAACCGTATAAATCTTTGCCATTTCTCCAAATCCCTTTATATGTCTTTAGTCATTACTTTCTGCATACTCCTTTATGCCAAATGGTTTTCTTCTTTCCCTACCGATCGGCACCAGCCTAAGGTTTGGAAGAAGACTATCCAAAAAGCATAAAGGGTGTACTGTCCTAATCCTAGGAGCACTCGCAATGCGAGAGAAGGTGAAAATAAAAGACAACCGAATAAGCCTTAGAAATAGGTGATTTAGGATTGGCGAAGAAATACTTGGTTTGGTCGTGAATAGCAGTTGCAATTTACTTTGCCCTCTTACTAATCCCTTGCTTTGTCTTAACTTAATACCTTTTGTACACCGTTTAGGCTAATTGGCTTTCTTCATTCCCTACCGGTCGGCACCAGCCTAAGGTTTGGAAGAAGACTATCCAATTTGCGTAATAGGTGTACTATCTCCTAAGCCAAGGAGTATTCGCAATCTGAGAGAGAAGGTAAAAGGAAAAGACAACTGAATAGTCCTATTCGTTTTCTCCAGAACCGGAAACCATCCTCGAATTCCTTCGAGTTCGTATATAACCATACGATGGTTTTGTCTAATGGAAGTGGACGTTCGTAGTAATACGGGGTGTCCTGTAGAAAAGGGTAAAAGTAGGAGTGGCAATGAGGTTTGCAACTCTGACAATCCAAAAGCCAGTGTTAAGAAGGTTCGGTCAACTTGGTCACTGAGTCATAGTCTAGGGTCGGGTCAATGGTCGCTGCCAAAGAGAGAGAGAAAAGAAACACTCAGCGTGCACTCTAACCTAGATCAGAATGGTTATCACTTTATCTAATCTGGAAACCTCCCACTGTAACGTCAAATTCTTCCCCAAACCTGAAAGAAGAATTAGCCGGGATCACCCGAGGAGTAAACCAACTCATCAGTGGGAATCGGGATCCAACTATCATCGCATGATAACGTGACGGAATCCGCTCACGCTATCACACTCCAGAAGGTATGCGCATATCTGGCAAGTTTCAGTTCTTTTGAAACTCCCGATGTGGATTTTTACCCCATGCTCTTATGACCTTGGTGTGAGGTCAAAATATCATAAGTCACATGTCAAGTTCTACCCGTCATTATCCAGGTTAATTTGAACCCACCCGTACATACCCTTGACGTAGGCCAAAATAGTAGTACGACTGACCCAAACCAATGCATCTATCTATGCAACAGATAAATACCCGGCAGCTACCAATCACTATGCCTTGGCGTGAGGTCAAAATACATAGCTTGAATACTACCGAATATTTAACTGAAATGACGGAGGGCTACGAATGGTTTCTGGCGAAAACCTTTAACATAATGAACTTGATGTCGTTGAAGGAACGCATAGCTTTTTAGAAAAATATAGTAACGAAAACCTTTACTAAAGAGGTCACTCCCTGTGAAGGGATCTCGGCTCTTTCCCCGTAGAATGAGGTGCAGGATATTCCAACTGAATACCACGATGCAAAGCAAAAGTAATCGGCTATAGTGAAGTTATTGCCCTGACGCAAACTTTTGTCCAAGGGGTCACTCCCGGTGAAGGGATCTCGGCCCTTGCCTCGTCGACTGAGGAGCAGGATATTCCAACTGAATACCACAATGCAAAACAAAAGTGAACGTCAATGCAATAACAGCTTTTTGAAAAGTGTTCCAACAACATCAGAATAGGTTTGTTTATCTTGCATTGATCCAAATCAACGCAGTCCCATCAATTGATCACACCACAAAAGAACGAAAATAATAACGTACGTATATGCCATCCGCATTCGCCACTGGGTCCCGTCATCACCCGTTAGGTTAGCTAACTAACGACAGAGCGGGGACTGGACTAGCACGGATGCAAAACATATACAATATCTACTAGTATATATAATATATAATTTTCGCTCAAGGCGTGATAAAAATGCAGCAACACAGAAATGTATAGCAACACAGATCAATACAGATATCTGGGATCCCCGGGTTTCACAGAGCCGCTACTGAAACCCGACGTTCCCCTGGTCGTGTGGATAACCTGTGCAATGAAATCCTAGACCCCTACGGGCGCGGCAAGTCACCCGCCAAAACCTGAAGCGAGGCAGCTCCCTTCAGCAACGTGAATGGACCACCCAGCACTTCACGGAATCCGGTAACTTGGGCACCCCTCTTGGGTCAACCTGTACCCCCTACGAGTGTGGCGAACAGCCCGCTAATTCTAGAGTAAAGCCCCCTCCGTCTCAACGCCATGAGATGCGGGCTCGTTACCCTCTAGAATCCGGCTATCCGTGCACTCCTCCGCGGGGTAATCCTAGTACAGAAAGTAAAATATACATACAACGGGTACATCGACCGCAACCTGGTCGTGCCCCAAAAGAATAATACAAACAGGCAGTGACGGCAGTCCACATGTCGGACGCTCGCCCCGCAATATCAAATGTACATATAAAACAAAACTGTACTACCACTGCAACCAGGCTATCCCCCACGACCAATCCGCAACATCACAGCAACACACAGAACATCAACGTGAATGTCACGTTCGCAAATCCGTCTAACCGGGCTATAGCAGTTAGACGGGATTTACCGATCAAGTGACATTCACGGTCGCAGATATAATGTAAATACTGTGAACTGGCATGTTTAAAATATCCGATCGACCAAATTATATCAAGTGGGCCCTGAGCAGTACTGTAGCACTTACAGAAAAATCTGGACCCAAAAAGAATATCCCAAAACCCATATTTCCAACTCAGAAGCTTACTGTGAAAATATGGTGCAACGAGTCCTCTAACCCACCGCGGAACCGCGGCCAAACCAGGGGTTTGGCCGCGTTTCCGCGGTCATAGTAAGGAATCATTGAACCGTATTTTCCCAGAATTCTTAGAATTTCTTGCATGTCTTTCTGCAATGACCTGAAAAATTTTTGGAGCTGGAAAATTTTCAAAAGAGAACACATGCACTAGAAATACGGTTTTTTGCAATTTTTGTTCGATCGGATTTTAAACATACTAGAGCAAGCTAGGCATGGTTAATGGCATGGCTCTGATACCATTGTAAGCCCGCGGCGGTGTTGCGCCACGGCAGCGCCCCGGCCGTCTATCCGAGGCCAAAATGCGGAATCAAAGATTTTTCTTACTTGGAACTGGCGCTACCGCGGACAATATACCCGGATCGTAACCATTAACCGATACTAGCAAACAAGAGAAAGGGTGAGAGATATACCGAGTGATCCGAGTCCTCCGGTCTTCTCGTCATCGTCCCGATCTCCCGCGGAAACTACGGTCGTTGCATCCTTGCCGGAAGGGCACCACATCGTCTGTATCTTTTACGGGCTCCCACCTCAATACCGAGGCAACTCGGGCGTGAAGTTGGCTGGCTGACGCGCCCAAGATTTGCTGTAGAAGTAGTGTAGAATCACTTTGCCTCATGGGGTTTGTGAAGTTGCCTTGATGGAGGAATCAACAAGATATGAACTTGGGGATTTTTGTGGCAATGGAAAAATGATATGAATGATAATTTTTCTCACACCCTCACAAAATAAGAACTCTCTCATTTTTCTCTCCTTTCTCAAAAGAGTGGCCGGCCATTTCAACTAGAGAATGGTGGAGGGATAAAACAAAACTCATGAAGGGAGGTGAGTGTAGGATAAAGCAAGAGGTGACCTTAAACAAAACATCAACCATGCTTATTAGTTCTATTCACATCAAATCTCATTAATGCAAAATCATGGATGAAAGATGCTAAAACTATCTTAATGAATATATTTGCAAGAAACCCCCTCCACAAATGTTATTTGCGCAATTGCAAATAACCCCCTCCATCGGAAAAGTCCGGCCGGGAAAGAACAAAGGAAAACCGGCCGGAACGGAATGCAAACTGGCAACTCCAGAAAACTGGTCCCGTAATAAATTACAGGAAAACCCCGATACTGTGCATACACACCCGCATCTGTATTCCGTCCGGATACAAATGCAATGAGAAAAAATCTACACTGTACTAAACTAGGATCCGGCTTAAACCAAAGCCGGCTAGTAATATCCGTCCGATCCTGATCCGTGCAATACCGCACGTATCCGATCGAACCTTGCCATATATCTATACGACCACTAGTACTAACCGTCCGATCCTGATCCGTGCAATACCGCACGTATCTGATCGGACCCTGCCATATCTCCATACGGCCTCTACAGCATTTCGCCCGAAAGCCTGAGTAATTGAAAGTGTGGTAGACTCTAAAGACTCGTCAATACTATGGCTGTGGATTTAACCACTAGCACGTCAGAGGTATAAGCCAATACGTGACGGGCCACCAGCTATTGACCAAAAGGAACATCGATGAGCGAACTCATCCTGACACCCTACTGAGCCTGTCAGTGACAATATCCGTACAGTCCGGTCCGTTCGTCTATGAGCATCGCATGGCGGGCCTAGGGGGTTGGTAAAAGTCAGACCCCCAAAGGCGATACAAGTCGTGTCAGAGTGTAGCCCAGAACGCCCTGAGATACTACTGGAATACCTACCAGTAAATCTCCTGCCTCGGCCGAGGGCTTTGCGTAATGGCTCTCCTAGACACAGCGCGACCTCACCCCCAATACCGGGAGAGACAAACCCCTGAATATCCGCTCACTGCCTCCATGTGGCTCGGGACTGTACCCAACTAAAACCTGTTTGCACGACTCCTTTGAGCCGTGGTAGGGTAGTAATCAAAGCACAGTGGGAACTCACACGAGACAAATGACGATCTCAGGTCGATGAACTAACCTGTACACATGTCACCAGGGAACTGTTATCTGACGTCTGGTATAATCCCAACTAGCAGGTTCCCGGCGAGTCCTGTCCAGTGTACTCATAACCTAATGAGCACCTGTATACATCTTAGGTGAACCAACTGACACCAGTGGCTTGTGAGACCGGCCACCGCCCCTCGTCGGGGTCTCGACTGTATACACTAGTCTACTAATGGAGTATCGATGCCCAGTCTCGAAACTCCCACGACCAGGGACCTTTTAAGGATGTGCTTATAGACTAACAGCTCCCACGTATATGATCGCCATCATACTGCTGGTGGTCAAGCAAGAATCCTAGGGGCTCTATCAACGTGTAATAGCGACCTGTCAGGTCACCTAAAGCAGTACACGATGATAAAGATAAACCAGATAGCATACTATCATCTTGAGTAAGACTGTCCTACCGGGATAGGTCCTCCCTCAATCATTGCAATCGCGTGCCTGTGATCCAATAATTGACTCTGAGGGCACTATCTCCAACAATCTCCCACTTGCACTCAAGGCTAATTATTGCGATGTTGCATACTCACAGCCCGTGTGATACCGAACACCCAACTCCTCTACTAGTCAGTTTCACAAAGCTCGTTTGCGAAACTATTGCGTTCGAGGAATAGCCTCAGTGAGTGGATCCGCTGTGATGTTTCTTTCTATGTCTCTCTATATCTCAAGTTCGCGGAGAAAACCATCTCCCGAAAAGAGCAATACCTGTCTTAGAATATGTCTGGATATCTGATGGGACCTAGCTCATAAATGAACTCCAAATCCAAACTTCTTAGACTGTATTAATAACTGAACTTAATCAGTACCCAGCGCCATGCTTCCCTCAGTATCTGCCTGGATCACCTGTCCAGAATACTGTCCCTCGTCAGAGGGAGAACTATAACTCTGACAACCTCCTTGTCATCCATGTCACCTTGGAAGCCTGGAGTGATAACTATCTCCTAAAGGAGGCAGCCGTTATCATATCCCTAGAACATTCACTTATGTTCTAAAACTGCTTCCGACTGTTCCTCCAGGATTGGATCAATATCAACTTATTGCATCTAGTGCAAGAACAACATCTGGTGTGGTACTTGACATCTCATGATTGACTCAATTTCCTAAGCAAGTGATCTGCCAATCATGCACATCCCTCTCTACTTTAGTCTATAAGACACCTTTAGAGAGGGTGACTCCATTACCTGCAGGTACACTACCATGCCAGGAGTCGTCCATTCTAAATACTCTTAGAATGCTGTCAAAGTACACTGATTGGGAAACCACCCAAATCTAGATCTAAAACCATAGATCTAGTAACCAGTATGTCTGATATAATGTCCAAGTCCCATGTGGAGAAAACACTGTGTAACGACCAAAGTATAACCGATCGTAGTATAGGAATATCACTTCCTACTACCTTCTCAACAGATCCATCCCCTATTCTGATGACGTCAAACCTATGACTGTCACATCAGAAACAGATGATCTATCTCTGCTATATCTGCTTTAGTCTATAAATAGACATAATCCTGATGTCCACCAATGCTTCCGCTGCTCCCACTGACTACGAAAACCCTCTGGCAGAGTCATATAGACGTGCACTTCTAAAGCTAGTTTAGAACGACGCTATACTCATCCTCCTGCCGGGTCTCGCAGCCTGGAACAACAACAATGGCAAGTGTGGGTAAACAAGAACTTCCTTGTCACCGTCCTTGAGGCTACCGGAGTACCTCTCGGGTGCCTGAAGTTACCCACCTTATCTGCGGAGTGGCCAATGGAATGTCAAAACAGATTGAATCTTTAGGTTCCTTATCAAATCTTCAGTAATCGTTTGCGGTTCTGGAATCACTTCCAGTTCTACCATACTCCCACTACTGTTTTTGAAAAAATCCATTTTTATTAAAACTGTGGCGAGTCAAGAACAATATCACTATTGATCTTTCTTATGTTAGAAAGTCAACCCTCGTCATAGCCTGGGTCAACCCACAAACAACCATTACAGAAACGTGCCTTGAGTTATCCAGAGTCTGGTTTTAATCATAAGCCGGACAACTCCCCGTACCTTAACAATGTTAAGATATGAACTGTACTATATCCAATATAGAACCAGAGGCACTGATTTAATTGAACCAGATTCAAATCATGCAGCTGTCTCCAGTGCATGTCAACTAAATGGAGAGAGGCCGATCAGCGTTACTCAACTTAGGAATGCTTCCAATTATGAGTAACCTGAAAGAGAAGCAATTTCTCTTTATCATTACTATCAACTGAATACCATACACAAGTATCTACATCTTCGATCACCTTGAAGAATCCCGATACTTGCTACACCTGGTTCTCTACTCTATTCAAATACCTATAACTCCTCAAAACTTAGACCCTGTGTTTCTACGAAACATATGTCTAACAACTAGAGAAGTTAAAAGTAAACAGAATATAGTATGAGGACCAACCCCTCTGTCCCAATAGACACTGGACAATATACAATACTCTGTATAAGTCCGCTGAGTCTAACAACTCTTTCACTGTGCGTCGTAGGTTGAAAACTGTACTTATGGTTAAGAAGAATTACACCGCTGTTTGATGCTCCTTACCTAACCATCCACTGATATAGGTAAATATCATCGACATAATATCAAAAGGTATATCTCACTCTATGAAAATAGACGTACAGATATATCAATTTGAAATTGGTGCACAACAGCGGATATTCAAAACCAAATATTTGCCGACCGGCAAACAGCCCAGGTGATCTCCTCAAATATCACCGATTACAACGAATCCCGATATAATGAGGATGATCTCCCAATTCCCAATAACTTACTCCCACTCATCATCTGTAAAGCCATACAGATGTGAGAATCAAACCTGGTAAATACATACCCTGGAGCAAGTGTCTAATCAGGAAATCAGTTTTCTTTTAACAGTACACAGTTGAACTGAAACATTGAAATGTTTCGATGGGGTATCCTGGTATTCCTAGTAATGCCTCTACCATTATCCAGATTCACAACTATAACCGTATAATTCTTTGCCACCTCTCCAAATCCCTTTATATGTCTTTAGTCATTACCTTCTGCACACCCCTTTAGGCCAATTGGTTTTCTTCCTTCCCTACCGTTCGGCACCAGCCAATGGTTTGGAAGAAGACTATCCAATAAGCATATTGGGTGTACTGTCCTAATCCTAGGAATACTCGCAATGCGAGAGAAGGTGAAGATAAAAGACAACCGAATAAACCTTATTCCTATTTCTCCTGGACCAGAATCCATCCCCGAACTGGAACAAGTTCCTTTCGAGTTCGTATATAACCATACGATGGAGTATCCAATAAACTGTGGATCTTCGTAGTGATACAGAGTGTCCTGGAGAAATACAAAGGTGATTTAGGATTGGCGAAGAAATACTTGGTTTGGTCGTGAATATCAGTCGCAATTTACTTTGCCCTCTTACTAATCCCTTGCTTTGTCTTAACTTAATACCTTCTGTACACCATCGTTATGCTAATTGGTTTTCTTCATTCCCCACCGTTGGGCACCTGCCTAAGGTTTGGAAGAAGACTATCCAATTTGCGTAATAGGTGTACTATCTCCTAAACCAAGGAGTACTCGCAATGAGAGAGGGTGAAAAGAAAAGACAACTGAATAATCCTATTCGTTTTCTCCAGAACCAGAAACCATCCTCGAAGTCCTTCGAGTTCGTATATAACCATACGATGGTTTTGTCCAATGGAAGTGGACGTTCGTAGTAATACGGGGTGTCCTGGAGAAAAGGGTAAAAGTAGGAGTGGCAATGAGGTTTGCAACTCTGGCAATCCAAAAGCCAGTGTTAAGAAGGTTCGGTCAACTTGGTCACTGAGTCATAGTCTAAGGGCCGGGTCAATGGTCGCTGCCAAAGAGAGAGAGAAAAGAAACACTCAGCGTGCACTCTAACCTAGATCAGAATGGTTATCACTTTATCTAATCTGGAAACCTCCCACTGTAACCTCAAATTCTTCCCCAAACCTGAAAGAAGAATTAGTCGGGGTCACCCGAGGAGTAAACCAACTCATCAGTAGGAATCGGGATCCAACTATCATCGCATGATAACATGACGGAATCCACTCACGTCACCACACTCCAGAAGGTATGCACATGTCTGGCAAGTTTCAGTTCTTTTGAAACTCCCGATGTGATTTTTACCCCTAGGACCCAAGTGACCTTGACTGAGCCAACATATCAAAGGATCCTAGTCAAGTTCAACCTGTCATTATCTTGATTGCATTAGACCCACCCGCACGAATCCTTGACTGAGCCAAAATGACCGCACGACTGTCCTAACCAATCTCATATCCATGCAACAGAAAAGCACTACATAGCTACCGAACACTACGCCTCGGCTAAGCACGACATACGCAGCACGAATACTAAGTAATACTAATCTGAAATGACGGAGGGCTACGACTGGTTTTTGGCGAAAAACCTTTAACGTAATGAACTTGATATCGTTGAAGGAACTGCATAGCCTTTTATAAAAATATAGTGACGAAAACCTTTACTAAAGAGGTCACTCCCGGAGAAGGGATCTCGGCTCTTTCCCCGTAGAATGAGGTGCAGGATATTCCAACTGAATACCACGATGCAAAGCAAAAGTAATCGGCTATAGTGAAGTTAATGCCCTGACGCAAACTTCTGTCCAAGGGGTCACTCCCGGTGAAGGGATCTCGGCCCTTGCCTCGTCGACTGAGGAGCAGGATATTCCAAATGAATACCACGATGCAAAACAAAAGTGAACGTCCTTGCAATAACAGCTTTTTGAAAAGTGTTCCAACAACATCAGATTAGGTTTGTTTATCTTGCATTGATCCGAATCAATGCAGTCCCATCAATTGATCACACCACAAAGAACGAAAATATACTGACGTACGTATATGCCATCCGCATTCGCTACTGGGTCCCGTCATCACCCGTTAGGTTAGCTAACTAACGGCAGAGCGGGGACTGGACTAGCGCGGATGAAAAACATATACAACATCTACTAATATATATACCAATATATAGTATTTCGCTCAAGGCGTGAATAAAAAGCAACATCACAGAAATGAACAGCATCACAGAACAATACAGATATCTGGAAGCCCCGGGTTTCACAGAGCCGCTGCTGAAACCCGACGTTCCCCTGGTCGTGTGGATAGCCTGTGCAATGAAATCCTAGACCCCTACGAGCGCGGCAAGTCACCCGCCAAAACCTGAAGCGAGGCAGCCCCCTTCAGCACCGTGAATGGACCACCCAGCACTTCATGGAATCCGGTAACTTGGGCACCCCTCCTGGGTCAAACTGTACCCCCTACGAGTGCGGCGAATAGCCCGCCAATCCTAGAGTAAAGCCCCCTCCGTCTCAATGCCATGAGATGCGGGCCCGTTGCCCTCTAGAACCCGGCTATCCGTGCACCCCTCCGCGGGGTAAACCTAGTACAGAAAGTAAAATATACATACACCGGGTACATCGACCACAACAAGGTCGTGCCCCAAAAGAATAATACAATCAGGCAGTGACGGCAGTCCACATGTCGGACGCTCGCCCCGCAATATCAAATGTACATAATACAACAGAAACTGTACTAGCATTGCATCCAGGCTATCCCCACGACCGATCCGCAACATCACAGCAAAAACACAAAATATCAACGTGAAAGTCACGTTCGCAAATCCGTCTAACAGGGCTATAGCAGTTAGACCGGATTTACCGATCGAGTGACATTCACGGTCACAGATATAATGTAAATACTGTGAAATAATGTGTTTAAAATATCCGATCGATCAAAAATTAACAAGTGGACCCCAAAGCAATACTGTAGCACTCACAGAAAATCTGGGCCCAATTTTAATATTCCAAAACCCCTAAAATTAGCCCAGAAGCCCACTGGAGAAATTGGACACAGTGAGGACACCAATGTGCGGCGGAACCGCGGCCCAAGGGGTGGTTTGGCCGCGGTTCCGCGCTTCAGTGATCGACTGAATGTGTCGAATTTTTCCAGTAGTCTTAGAACTCCCTGCACATCATTCTGAGACAACCTGAAAAATTTTTAGAGCCAGAAAAAATTCGACAGAAAACTGATGTGAGTGAAAATGTAGATTTTGGAATTTTGGTCGATCGGAAATGCAAAACACATCAAACGAAGCTAGACGAAGTTAATGGCGAGGCTCTGATACCATGTTGCGCCACGGCAGCGCCCCGGCCGTCTATCCGAGGCCAAAATGCGGAATCAAAGATTTTCCTTACTTGGAACTGGCGCTACCGCGGACAATATACCCGGATCGTAACCATTAACTGATACTAGCAAACAAGAGAAAGGGTGAGAGATATACCGAGTGATCCGAGTCCTCCGGTCTTCTCGTCATCGTCCCGATCTCCCGCGGAAACTCCGGTCGTCGCATCCTTGCCGGAAGGGCACCACATCGTCTGTATCTTTTACGGGCTCCCACCTCAATACCGAGGCAACTCGGGCGCGAAGTTGGCTGGCCGACGCGCCCAAGATTTGCTGTAGAAGTAGTGTAGAATCACTTTGTCTCATGGGGTTTGTGAAGTTACCTTGATGGAGGAATCAACAAGATATGAACTTGGGGATTTTTGTGGCAATGGAAAAATGATATGAATGATAATTTTTCTCACACCCTCACAAAATAAGAACTCTCTCATTTTTCTCTCCTTTCTCAAAAGAGTGGCCGGCCATTTCAACTAGAGAATGGTGGAGGGATAAAACAAAACTCATGAAGGGAGGTGAGTGTAGGATAAAGCAAGAGGTGACCTTAAACAAAACACCAACCATGCTTATTACTTCTATTCACATCAAATCTCATTAATGCAAAATCATTGATGAAAGATGCTAAAACTATCATAATGAATATATTTGCAAGAAACCCCCTCCACAAATGTTATTTGCACAATTGCAAATAACCCCCTCCATCGGAAAAGTCCGGCCGGGAAAGAACAAAGGAAAACCGGCCGGAACGGAATGCAAACTGGCAACTCCAGAAAACTGGTCCCGTAATAAATTACAGGAAAACCCCGATACTGTGCATACACACCCGCATCTGTATTCCGTCCGGATACAAATGCAATGAGACAAAATCTACACTGTACTAAACTAGGATCCGGCTTAAACCAAAGCCAGCTAGTAATATCCGTCCGATCCTGATCCGTGCAATACCGCACGTATCCGATCGAACCTTGCCATATATCTATACGGCCACTAGTACTAACCGTCCGATCCTGATCCGTGCAATACCGCACGTATCTGATCGGACCCTGCCATATCTCCATACGGCCTCTACAGCGTTTCGCCCGAAAGCTTGAGTAACTGAAAGTGTGGTGGACTCTAAAGACTCGTCAATACTATGGCTGTGGATTTAACCACTAGTACGTCAGAGGTATAAGCCAATACGTGACGGGCCACCAGCTATTGACCAAAAGGGACGTCGATGAGTGAACTCATCCTGACACCCTACTGAGCCTGTCAGTGACAATATCCGTACAGTCCGGTCCGTTCGTCTATGAGCATCGCATGGCGGGCCTAGGGGGTTGGTAAAAGTCAGACCCCCAAAGGCGGTACAAGTCGTGTCGGAGTGTAGCCCAGAACGCCCTGAGATACTACTGGAATACCTACCAGTAAATCTCCTGCCTCGGCTGAGGGCTTTGCGTAATGGCTCTCCTAGACACAGCGCGACCTCACCCCCAATACCGGGAGAGACGAACCCCTGAAGATCCGCTCACTGCCTCCATGTGGCTCGGGACTGTACCCAACTAAAACCTGTTTGCACGACTCCTTTGAGCCGTGGTAGGGTAGTAATCAAAGCACAGTGGGAACTCACACGAGACAAATGATGATCTCAGGTCGATGAACTAACCTGTATACATGTCACCAGGGAACTTCTATCTGACGTCTGGTATAATCCCAACTAGCAGGTTCCCGGCGAGTCCAGTCCAGTGTACTCATAACCAAATGAGCACCTGTATACATCTTAGATGAACCAACTGACACCAGTGGCTTGTGAGACCGGCTACCGCCCCTCGTCGGGGTCTCGACTGTATACACTAGTCTACTAATGGAGTATCGATGCCCAGTCTCGAAACTCCCACGACCAGGGACCTTTTAAGGATGTGCTTATAGACTACCAGCTCCCACGTATATGATCGCCATCATACTGCTGGTGGTCAAGCAAGAATCCTAGGGGCTCTATCAACGTGTAATAGCGACCTGTCAGGTCACCTAAAGCAGTACACGATGATAAAGATAAACCAGATAGCATACTATCATCTTGAGTAAGACTGTCCTACCGGGATAGGTCCTCCCTCAATCATTGCAATCACGTGCCTGTGATCCAATAATTGACTCTGAGGGCACTATCTCCAACAGGCGGCGCCCCGGCCGTCGATCCGACGCCAAAATGCGGAAGCGAAAAACTTTAAATTTGCAAACTAGCAAACCGGCCCCAGCACGCACTTTTCACCCGGATCGGGCCATTAACCTAGCTACTAGCAAACTAGAAAAGAGTAGAGAAGCCATACCAAGCGATCCGTGTCCTTCGGTCTTTATCTCCACTCCGATCTCCCGCGGAATCTCCGTCCGTCAACTTCTCGTCGGAAAGGGCACCACGTAGCCGGAATCTTTTACGGGCTCCCACCTCTTGACCGAGGCAACTCGGGCACGAAGTTGGATAGCCGACGCGTCCAAGGGATGCGGTAAACTAGTGTAGAATACTATGTCTCTTTTAGGGTTATCAAGTTGCCTTGATGATGGTGGAGGTGGAGAATGAAAAATGAATGAGAGAAGTTTGGAATTTTAGCAAGCATAGAAGCATGAAAATGAGATGGATCAATCCCACACATAAAATGAGCACTACCCTCTTTTTCCAATCTGTGGCCGGCCCATAGATCAAATGGTGGGTTGTATGTATTAATCAAAAAAAAACATAAGAAAATTCCCACCTCTTAAACAACAGCACACTCACAACAAAAGGGGGACCCACGAAAATAGCATGAAGGGAATTTTCCCACCAAAATAAACCTTTCCACTCATGAACAGTGGCCGGCCCCTACAAATTCTAAGTGGGGAAAAAGAAATTCTTTTTAAGAAGGAAAAGAAAAGATAACCCAAGATTAAAGTCACTCCCCTTTCCCATCAACAACCCATCACAAGAAAAGCAATGAAAAAGACTAGAATAGAATCTCATCATGATGCTAGTCTCATCATAATGCCACAAAAGCAATAAAGCCCCTCACAAGTAAGTTAATTGCAAACATGCAATTAACCCCCGCCAACGAAAAGTCAGGCCATGAAGGAACAAAGAAAAACCGGCCGGAACGGAATGCAAGCTGTCAACTTCAGAAAACTGATCCCGTAATAAATTACAGGAAAACCCCGCTACTGCAAATACATGCCCGCATTTGTATTCACACTGAACACAAATACAAAGAGACAAAATCTACACTGTCAAATACTAGGATCCGGCTTAAGCCAAAGCCGGCTAGTAAAACCCGTCCGATCACGATCCGTGCAATACCGCACGTATCTGATCGAACCCTGCCATATCTCCATACGGCCTCTACAGCGTTTCGCCCGAAACTTGAGTAACTGAGTGTGGTGGACTCTAAAGACTCGTCAATCGGTTGTGGATTTAACCACTAGCACGTCAGAGGTATAAGCCAATACGTAATTGGCTACCAGGTATTGACCAAAAGGGACGTCGATGAGCGAACTCATCCTGACACCCTACTGAGCCTGTCAGTGACAATATCCGTACAGTCCGGTCCGTTCGTCTATGAGCATCGCATGGCGGGCCTAAGGGGTTGGTAAAAGTCAGACCCCCAATAGCGGTACAAGTCGTGTCGGAGTGTAGCCCAGAACACCCTGAGATACTACTGGAATACCTACCAGCAAATCTCCTGCCTTGGCCAAGGACTTTCCATGTTCTGGCTCTCCTAGACACAGCGCGGCCTCACCCCCAATACCGGGAGAGACGAACCCCTGCAGATCCGCTCACTGCCTCCATGTGGCTCGGGACTGTACCCAACTAAAACCTGTTTGCACGACTCCTTTGAGCCATGGTAGGGTAGTAATCAAAGCACAGTGGGAACTCACACGAGACAAATGATGATCTCAGGTCGATGAACTGACCTGTACACATGTCACCAGGGAACTGCTATCTGACATCAAGTATAATCCCAACTAGCAGGTTCCCGGCGAGTCCTGTCCGGTGTACTCATAACCCAATGAGCACCTGTATACATCTTAGGTGAACCAACTGACACCAGTGGCTTGTGAGACCGGCCACCGCCCCTCGTCGGAGTCTCGACTGTATACACTAGTCTACTCTGGAGAATCGATGCCCTGTCTCGAAACTCCCACGACTAGGGACCTTTTAAGGATGTGCTTATAGACTCCAGCTCTCACGTATATGATCGCCCTCATACTGCTGGTAGTCAAGCAAGAATCCTAGGGGCTCTATCAACGTGTAATAGCGACTCGTAAGGTCACCTAAAACAGTACACGATGATAAAGATAAACCAGATAGCATACTATCATCTCGAGTAAGACTGTCCTACTGGGATAGGTCCTCCCCCCAATCATTGCAATCACGTGCCTGTGATCCAATAATTGACTTTGAGGGCACTATCTCCAACACAATAGTAATCAAATGAATTTATAATTCATTTTGGAGTTCCTATTGAAGCATGGTTGATAATTGTTTAATGAAAGAATTCATACACAAAACCTATGGGTGTATTTTCTCTTTCATGCTATGCTTCATAATTTCTTGAGCTCCCATTTTCTCTCAATTTTCTCCCTCCTCTTGTTTTCCTCCACCTTCATCTTCTTCCTCTTCACTAACATTCTCATGAGTTGAGAAACAAGTGAAGAGGTTAGAAAAGAGATAGCAAACACTTAGACATCTAAACTATATCCTAGATTACTTGGACTAGAATCCCAAGTTCTCTAGTTGCTCTTTTGACACTTAGCAAAGAGCTAGAGCCATGGATCATATTCCCCGGGTGGATCATCAAGGACCAAGGAAGACCGGAGAACAAGCTCGATCCCGGAGGACCAACGAAGCAAGGAAAGAAGATCAAGCAAGTTCAAGGTGGCTAGTAGGAGCTAAGGATGAAGAACGAAGACCGAAGGACTTGGTTTGTTTGGTAAGAATTCATCATCATAGTAGATAGATCTTCTAGTGTAGCTAGTTAGTTTTATGGAAAGATCTGGGTTTTAGAGTTAAACTAGTGCCAAGTTTTTGTTCGTTAGAAAAATTTTGTTCCGCATTTGACCACGGAAGTTAGCCGGGGCACTAGGGTAACCCTTCATGGTATCAGAGCCATCCCATAAAACCTATACTATCTTGTTTAAATGTGTTTAGAATAACGATCGACTGAAAATTTCAAAAACTGCATTTCAATTCATGTAGTTTCTGTCGATTTTTAAAAGTGCTCGAAAAATCAATTTTATGGTCTAAGAAAATCATGCAGTCTTTTTTAAGACGACAGAAGAAAATTGGTCGTGTGATCCTTCCAAAGCAACGCGGAACCGCCGCGACAACCTCCTATTGGCGGCTGTTCCGTGGCCATTTTGGGGCCCACGTGAACAAAATTTCTTCTGGGCCTCTTGTTTTTTTGGAATTGTGGTTTTTGGAAAAATTATTTTTGGGCCCAGATTTGTTACAGTGTTGGTTTAATACTTAGGGCCCACTTGGAAAGTTTAGTCGATCGTAATTTTAAAATACATATTTTATTTTCAGTACATTCACTTTTATCTGCGGCCGTGAATGTCACTCGATCGGTAAAACTCATCTAATTACTATATGTTCCTTTAGACGGGTTTTGCGAACGTGACATTTGCGTTGATGTTTTGTGCTTGTGCTGTGTTTGTGGTTGGATTGTCGTGGTGGATAGCATGTGGTGCAATGTTAGAAATACAGTTTATAATTTCATTTGTACATTTGTTATTGCGGGACGAGCGTCCAACATGTGGACTGCCGTCTTTGCCGGGTTATATATTATTTTGAGGCACGACCGGGTTGAGGTCGATGTCACCATTTGTACATATTATTTTCGTATTCTGTACTAGGATTACCCCACAGCGGAGTGCACGGATAGCCGGGTTCTAGAAGGCAACTAGCCCGCATCTCATGGCGTCGAGATGGAGGAGGCTTCATTCCCATGGTGTCGAGATGGAAGGGGCTTCATTCTAGGATTGGCGGGCTATTCGCTGCACTCGTAGGGGGTATAGGTTATCATTGCACATGCTATCCACACGACCGAGAATGTCGGGTTTTATTTGCGGCTCAAATAAAACCCGGGGCTCCAAGATTATCCACCATTCTATAATGTTATCTATGATGTTGTTTATTATCATGCCCGGGACGAATGTTATATATACGTATATATATACTAGTAGATGTTGTATATGTTTTACACCCGCGCTAGTCCAGCCCCCACTCTGTCGTTAGTTAAGTAACCTAACGGGTGATGACGGGGCCCCGTGGCGATTGCGGATGGCATATACGTACATTTTATTTTCGTTCTTTTCTGGTGTGATAGGTTACAAATTGATGGGACCGCATTGATTTTGATTAATGCAAGATAATAAACTTAAATGATGTTGTTGGAACCAAGCTTTAAAAAACTGACATTACAGACGTTCTCTTTTGCTTTGCACAGTGGTATTCAGTTTGGAATATCCAGCACCTCATTCGACGAGGCAAGGGCCGAGATCCCTTCACCTGGAGTGACCCCTTGAGTAAAAGTTTGCGTCAGGGTAATAACTTCACTATAGTCGATTATTTTTGCTTTGCATCGTGGTATTCATTTTGGAATATCCCGCACCTCATTCGACGAGGAAAGAGTCGAGATCCCTTCACGGGGAGTGACCTCTTTAGCAAAGTTTTTCGCCACTATATATTTATAAAACCACTCAGATTCCTTCAACAATATCAAGTCCATTACGTTAACGGGTTTTTCGCCAAAAACCCAGCTTAGCCCTCCGTCGTTTCAGATAATTACTACTTAGTATTCGTGCTGTGTTTGTTGATTATTCGTCAAGGCACAGTGAACGGTAGGTGAGTAATAGTTCTCTGTTGCACAGATAGATGCGATTGGTTAGGACGGTCGCATGATTTTTTTGATTATTCGTCAAGGATCATGCGGGTGGGTCTAATGAAATCCATGATAACGACGGGTTGAACTTGACTAGGACCTTTTGATTTATTGATTATTCGTCAAGGTCACTTGGGTCCTAGGGGTAAAAACCACATCGGGAGTTTCAAACATACAAGAAACTTGCAGATTTAGCATACCTTCTGGAGTGTGATGACTAGAGTGGATTCTATCTAGTGCATCACACAATGATAGTTGGATCCCGATCCTACTGATGAGTAGGATTACTCTCGGGAGATTATCACACTTAACAATCAATGCTATAAACCAAGTAGGTGTCTTGAAAGGTGTTAGCGAGGCTACGCCCCCAGGAAAAAGAGGTTATGTAATTAAGGAACTTCGCAAAAGCGTTGGAAAACCTCCCTCAAAGTACCAACACCGGCCTGGCTGAAAGGTTAATCAAGTATTGTGACGTGCGATTAATCCTGACTAGTTCTTCTTTTAGGGTTTGAAGAAGAATTTAAGGAAACAGTGGGAGCCATCCTGATTAGATAAATTAATAAACCAATCTAATCTTGCAAGAGCGCACGCTGAGTGTTTTCTTTCTCTCTCTCCAGGTAGCAACAATTTCACGCCCTAATCAAGATAATAAAATGTATCGCTTGACCGATCCGAATTCTTATTCGAGGCTGGGGAACGTCGGTTCGGCTCTAACTTACGACAACAGTCTTAAGTATGAGCAAGGGAAAGAGGAAAGTTTGAATTCCTTGATAAACCCATCGAAGAAGAAACATACTGTTGCATCTTCTTCAGGTGTTCTTGTTATTGGGAACTGTTTTTCGGTCAGTCCTATCTCCTGGGTACTAGATACCGGATCAGGATCTCATATCTGTAATTTATTACAGGGACTGAGAAAAAGTAGGATAGTTGCACCTGGTGATATGTCCCTCAGAGTAGGGAATGGAGCACAAGTTAATGCTGCAGCCATCGGTGAATATCACCTAGTGTTGCCAAATGGCAATACTATGATTTTGAACAATTGCTACTATGTACCTTCCATGCTTTGCAACATCATATCAGTTTCTTTACTTGATAAAGATGGATATAACTTTGTTCTTGATAGAATATCATGAACATTTACCTTGATAAGGTACTGGTTGCAGAAGGTATACTGTGTAATGGTATCTATGTTCTAAATCAGAATACAGTGCTCAATGTACAAAACACACGGAAGAGTGAGAGTTCAGATACGAACGAATCCTACTTGTGGCATTGTAGACTTGGTCATATCGGAGAGAAAAGGCTGAGTAAGTTGCATAAAGATGGACTTTTAGATACGTTTGAATTTCATCTTATGAAACTTTTCAATCTTGTCTCAAAGAGAAGATGACCAAATCTCCGTTCACCGGACATGGAGAAAGAGTAACAGAGCTCTTAGGACTCATACACAGTGATGTGTGTGGTCCGATGTCTATACATGCAAGTGGAGGGTTCTCGTACTTCATCACATTCACTGACGATCTCTCTAGATTCGGATATGTGTATCTTATGAAACACAAATCTGAAGTTTTTGAGAAATTTAAAGAATTCAGGAATGAAGTAGAGAACCAGATTGGCAAAAGTATTAAGATCCTCCGATCTGATAGGGGAGGGGAGTACTTGAGCACGGAATTCCTAGATTACTTAAAAGAGAATGGAATTCTCTCTCAGCTTACTCCTCCTTACACACCACAGCACAACGGTGTATCGGAGCGGAGGAATCGTACCCTATTGGATATGGTTCACTCCATGATGAGTAATGCTGAGTTGCCTCTTTCATTTTGGGGATATGCACTTCAGATAGCAGTATACCTTTTGAATCAAGTTCCATCCAAATCTTTGCCCAACACTCCGTATTAAATATGGAGTAGCAAGAAACCATGTCTTAAATTTATTAAGATATGGGGTTGTCCGTGTAAGTCCACGTTGCGACCCCCGGTTCTTACGGGGAGGCGGAAACGGTATAAAAATCAAATTTTTAGCGCAAGGGGCAACATGGACTAAGCAAAGTCGGGATCTTTGACTAAACTAAAACTAGCATACTTTGCTAAAGAGAGTTAGCTACTCGGATGGAGATGGTTATACCTTGCTTGTCTTGAACTCCTTCGTCTTCAAAGCTCCGATGGTGGTCCAATGGCTTCTTCTCGTCGTCTCCGTACGCCGAAGATAGATCCACCTGAAAGCTCCAACCTTTAGCTCCTTCTTCGTTCTTTGAAGAAACTAGTTCACTTGGTTTGCTAAACCTAGTGAACTAGAATGAGTAGAGAGGAAATAGAATGGGATTTTATCTATGGTTCTTGATTCTCAACTCATGAGATAAGAGAACCATAGATCAAGAGAGGGAGCAAGAGGTTGAGGGTGAGAGCAAGAGGAGAGCTCAAGAACAAGAGAGAGAATGAGCAAGAAAGAATGAGCAACTCTTTTGTCTTTCACCCTCTCATAATCCAAAGTGATCATAACTCATCATATCAAAAAAGTCTTATGTGATGGTTTGAAGCAACCATAACCTTATCATGTCATGCACTCATTTTACTCAAATGAGCAAGCAAGTAAAAGTCTTTGGCATGAAATGATAACCATGGTTATCATGATGGTCAACTAGTCAAGCCTAGTCAACCGGTCAACAAGTCAACAAAAGTCAACAAGTCAACAAAAGTCAACAAGTCAACAACCATATCACCATAATACTTAATTAATATAATAGTTAATCACATATCATATTCTCATTAGGGTTGAGCATAAAGTCAAATAGTCAACGGTCAACAGTCAACAACCCTAATGAGAATCCGCCGCCTCTGCCTCCCTGTCAACTGTGCATACACACCCGCATCCGCGTTCCGAGGAACACGAATGCAAACTGGATAAATCCAATCCCATAAGGTACACTAGGATCTGGCTTAAACCAAAGCCCGCTAGTGTAAACTGCCCGGACACTGTACGTGCACAAGTGCACGGATGTGACCGAACCCTGTCACAAAACCATGCGACCTGTCGCAATACCATGCGACCTCTACTCTTTTGCCTAAAGGCGAAAAGCTTTCTGTGTGGGACTCTAAAGACTCGACACTACGCTGGCAGTGGGTTTAACCACAGACCGCAAGCGGCACTAGCTGTGCGTAACGGTCCCCAGGTAATGCCGACAAGAAGACCGACGAGGCGAAACCCATCTGAACTCCTACTGAGCCTGAGTGTGACATTCTCCGTACAGTCCGGTCTGTTCGTCTGATACATCGCATGGCGGGCCTAGGGGGCGGTAAACGTCAGTCCCCCAATAGCGGTACAAGTCGTGCCGGAGCGAAGCCCAAAACACCCTGAGATAACACTGGAAACCTACCAGTATATCTCGATTGCCCTGGCCAGGGACTACTCGTGTAATGGCTCTCCTAGACACAGCGCGATGTCAACCCCCAATACCGGGAGAGACGAATCCTGTCTAACCGTCACTGCCTCCAAATGCTTCGGGACTGCACCCAACCACTACCTGTTTGCACGACTCCTTTGAGCCGTGGTAGGGTAGTGATCAAAGTACAGTGGGAACACACTCGAGGCGGAGTGACAGTGTCAAGTCAGCGGACTAAGCTGTACTCATGTCACCTGGGAACTGATAACTGACGATAGGTATAATACCAACTAGTCAGTTCCCGACGAGTCCTGTCCAGTGTACCCGTAACCTAACGAGCACCCGCATACTATCTCAAGTACGACGTATTGACGGCTGTAGGACAGACCGTCTCCCACACTGGGATGAGAAGCGCATGCGCTGGTCTACTCCGGAGTATCGATGCCCTGTCTCGATAGTCCTGCGACCAGGGACCTGCATAAGGATGTGCTTATAGATTACCCATCCCCACTAGTGTGACGGCCATCACATCGCTGGTAATCAAGCAAAGATCCTAAGGGCTTTACTAATGTGTATAGGCGATATACAAAAATAAACACATGTACACATTGAAGTAGAAACAAACCAAGTAGCATACTACTATTTTGAGCAAGATTGTATATACAAGGTGAATATCCCAAGCATCCATTAAGTAATATACAAACTAGTATGATACAGTAATGGCCTCTAGGGCATATACACTAACAATCTCCCACTTGCACTAAGGCCATGTACTGGCGTATCGAAGACCTATCATCTCGATCAGCCGCTCGAACTGAGTCTGGGGCAAGGCCTTGGTGAATGGATCTGCAGTGTTGTCTTCTGAAGCGACTCTCCGAACCTCGATCTCCTGGCGATCCACGATCTCCCTGATCAGGTGATACCGCCTCAAGATGTGCCTGGATTTCTGATGGGACCTTGGTTCCTTCGCTAAAGCTATAGCCCCGTTGTTGTCGCAATACAGAGGTATTGGATCAACAATGGACGGAACCACCTGAAGTTCTTTCAAGAACTTCCTCATCCAGACAGCTTCTTTTGCGGCATCAGATGCAGCGATGTATTCCGCTTCCATCATCGAGTCTGCAACGGTTTCCTGTTTGGAACTCTTCCAACACACCGCCCCTCCATTGAGGGTAAAGACAAAACCCGACATGGACTTGGAATCATCCTTGTCACTCTGGAAGCTGGAGTCAGCAAAGGCCTCGATCTGGAGGTCTTTTCCGCCATACACCAAGAACATCTCCTTAGTCCTTCTCAGGTACTTGAGAATGTTCTTTACCGCTATCCAGTGTTTCTCCCCAGGGTTAGACTGATACCGGCTTACCACACTCAGTGCATAAGCTACATCCGGTCTGGTACACAACATCGCATACATTATAGAGCCTACCGCAGAAGCGTAGGGTATAATAGACATGCGATCCCTCTCCAAATCAGTCTTGGGAGACATCTCTTTAGAGAGGGTGATCCCGTGACATGCCGGTAGGTTACCGCGCTTTGAATCTTCCATACTGAATCTTTTCAGTATGGTGTCGATGTACCTGGACTGTGAAAGTCCTAATATCCTCTTGGATCTGTCACGGTAGATCCGGATACCCAGAATGTATGAGGCATCACCCAGGTCTTTCATGGAGAACCTGTGTGACAAGAACCCCTTGACAGATTGTAGCATAGGAATGTCATTTCCTATTAAGAGAATGTCATCCACGTATAAAACGAGGAATACTACAGTTCTCGCTACAAATCTACTATAGATGCATGGTTCATCTGGATTTTTGATAAAGCCAAATTCTTTGACCGTCTCATCAAAGCAGATGTTCCAACTCCGTGATGCCTGCTTTAGTCCATAGATGGACTTAAGCAACTTGCACACCTTTCCGCTGCTCCCACTCTGAATGAAGCCCTCTGGCTGGTCCATATAGACACACTCCTCTAAATTTCCATTTAGAAAAGCTGTCTTTACGTCCATTTGCCAGATCTCATAATCGTGGAAGGCAGCAATGGCAAGAAGGATCCGAATGGATTTCAGCATGGCTACTGGAGAAAAGGTTTCGTCGTAGTCCAAGCCAGGTCTTTGACGAAAATCCTTTGCTACCAGCCTAGCTTTATAGGTCTCAACCTGTCCATCTACACCAATCTTCCTTTTGAAGATCCACTTGCATCCTACGGGTTTTACCCCGTCTGGAGCAATGTCTAACGTCCATACCTTGTTTTTGTACATGGACTCCATTTCGGTCCGCATTGCATCCAGCCATTTCACTGAGTCAACGCTCTGAACGGCCTGCTGGAAGCTAGTAGGCTCATCATAATCTATGATGCAATCCTCTCTATCCCCGTCTATGAGAAAACCGTAGCATCTCTCGGGCGGATGAGACTGCCTACTACTTCTGCGGAGCGGCGTAGGAATGTCCTGTTCTGTTGAACCCTCTGGTTCCACTAACCTTTCAGTAATAGTCTATGGTTCTGGAATTTCTTCCAGTTCTACTGCGCTCCCACTAATCTCCTTTTCCAAGAACTGGTGTTCTAGAAAGTGGGCATTACGAGAAACAAGGACTTTTTGTTCCTCTGCGTAGTAGAAAAGATACCCCCTGGTGTTCTTTGGGTATCCCACAAACTTGCACAGTACTGAGCGTGCCTCGAGTTTGTCCGCATGCTGCTTTTTGACAAAAGCTGGACATCCCCAGATCTTCAGATATTGAAGATAGGGTTTCTTCCCACTCCACATTTCATATGGGGTGGTAGGCACAGTCTTTGTCGGAACTCGGTTCAAAAGGTATGCAGCTGATTCTAGCGCATACCCCCAGAATGATCGCGGTAACTCAGCGTTACTCATCATGGACCGCACCATATCCAATAGGGTGCGGTTCCGTCTTTCCGATACACCGTTATGTTGCGGGGTGTATGGAGGAGTAAGCTGAGAGAGAATTCCGTTCTCTTTTAGATAGTCCAGGAACTCGGCACTTAAGTATTCTCCACCTCGATCCGATCTTAGAATCTTAATACTTTTGCCGGTCTGTTTCTCTACTTCATTCTTATACTCCTGGAATTTTCCAAAGGCCTCGGACTTATGTTTCATTAAGAAGACATAACCGTACCTTGAGAAGTCATCCGTAAAAGTAATGAAGTAAGAATGTCCGCTTCGGGCATGTGTAGACATTGGACCGCACACGTCACTGTGTACGAGTCCCAAGAGCTCGCTCGCTCTTACTCCTTGTCCAGTAAACGGAGTCTTTGTCATCTTTCCTTTGAGACAAGATTGACAAGTGGCATACGATTGATATTCGAACGCATTCAAATATCCTTCTGTATGTAACTTAGTCAACCTTCTCTCATTGATGTGACCCAATCTACAATGCCATAAGAAAGTCTGATTTAGTTCTGGAGACTTTCTTTTGTGTGTATTCTGGACGTTGAAAATCTGTGGTTGGTTTAACACGTATATACCATTACTTAATGTACCTGACCCAATCAGAACTTGATTAAGGTGAATGTTTACAACATTACTTACAAACGCAAATTCATAACCTTCTTTAGAAACTAAAGATACAGAAATGATATTACAAGTTGCGTTGGGTACAAAAAAGCAATTACGCAAAACCAAAACATGTCCATCTGACATTCCCAGGTGATAGTCCCCCACGGCTTTAGCATCCATGCTAGCTCCGTTTGCAACTCTGAGGGTCATGTCACCTGCCTTCAAAACCCTACGGTTTCTCAACGCCTGCAAAGAATTACAGATATGAGATCCTGATCTGGTATCCAATACCCAGGAAGTAGAGTTTATTGAAAGACAGTTTTCAATAACATACACACCTGAAGCTGAAGCTGCAACCTGCTTCAATTCCTGTGTTCTGGCCTTCCAGGCCCTACAATCATTCTTCCAGTGTCCTTTCTTATGACAATAGAAGCATTCTTCCTTATCCACAAGCTTCCCCGCTATCTTTGTTGCTTTTGCTTTTCCCTTCGTATCCACTTTACTAACACCGCCCCTTGGTTTGGCGGGGGCCTTCTTCTTCTTTCCCTTGGCTTTCGCCTTGGACCTAGAAGAAGATGATCCTCCTACAAACAAAGTGGATGTATCCCTACCTTTCTGTAGGGTGCCCTCTGCGCTCCTCAGCATGTTGAGGAGCTCTGAAAGTTCAACCTCCTTTTCTTGTAGGTTGAAGTTCAGTATGAACTGGGCGTAAGTGGAAGGAAGGGACTGGAGAACTATATCCGTATATAGCTCACTCTCTAATGTGATCCCTAGGTCAGCGAGCTCCTCAATGTAGCCGATCATCTTTAGCACGTGCTCGGCTACTGATGATCCGACGGCCATTCTTGTCGAAAATAACTTTTTCGACGCTTCGTATCTTGCGATACGTGATTGCTCTCCATACAGTTCTTTTGTATGGAGCAATATGGACTCCATGTCCATATTCTCATGCCTCCTCTGATGTTCGTTGTCCATCGAGGCAAGCAGGAGGCACTTGGCCTTCGCGCTATCAATCTCCCAAGTCTTGCGGATTTCCTTATCCGCGACACTGGAAGTTGGACCAGGGACAGGGGGAGCTTTGGTGGTAAGAAGATACCCCAGCTTGTCATAAGTGATTGCTATCTTGACATTCCTGAGCCAATCTTTGTAGTTTGGCCCTGTCGGTTTGTTTTTATCTAGGAGTAACTTAAGTCCAGTCTTGTTGATTGGTCGCTGCAATTAGGAGAGAGAAGAAGAAACACTCAGCATGATGCTCTTGCAAGTTTAGAGTGGTTTTTAGTTTGTCTAAACAGGATGGCTTCCACTGTTTCTCGAATCCCTCCTCAAACCATAAAGGAAGAATTAGTCAGGATCAATCCCACCGTACAATACTTGCTTAACCGTTCAGCCAGGCCGGTGTCGGTACTTCGAGGGAGGTTTTCCAACGCTTTCACGAAGTTCCTTAATTAAAGAACCTCTTTTCCCTGGGGGCGTAGCCCCGCTAACACCTTTCTAGGCACCTACTAGGTTTATAGCATTGATCGTTAAGTGAGAAATTTCCCGAGGAGTAGCATATACTCACAGTAGGATCGGGATCCAAATATCATCGCGTGACGAAACTGAAGGAATCCTACCAGAATCATCACACTCCAAATCGTATGCAAATCTAGCAAGTTTCAGTACTTATGAAACTCCCGATGTGGATTTTTGGCCCATGCTCTTATGACCTTGGCGTGAGGTCAAAATGTCATAAATCACATGTCAAGTTCGTCCCATCATTATCCAGGTTAATTTGAACCCACCCGTACATACCCTTGACGTAGGCCAAAATGGCAGTACGACTGTCTCAAACCAACGCATTCTATCTATGCAACAGATAAATATCCGGCAGCTACCAATCACTATGCCTTGGCGTGAGGTCAAAATACATAGCTTGAATATTACCGAATATTTAACTGAAATGATGGAGGGCTACGGATGGTTTTGGCAAAACCGTGAACGTAGTGAACTTGATTTGGTCGATGGAACGAGATAGCTTTTAAATGGAGTGGCTCAAACTCCGTATTTTAAAAGTTTGTTTTGAAAAGAACCGAGTGGTTTTTCGAAAGTGTTCCAACGACTTTAACTTGGTTTATTATCTTGCATTAGTTCTTTTAATGCGTGATATTCTTGCATTAGTTCTTTTAATGCGTCCCATCATTTAATCCTACCATTGCAGAAAACAACCAAAACATGACGTACGCTTATGCCATTCGCATTCGCCACGGGGCCCCGTCATTACCCGTTAGGTTACTTAACTAACGACAGAGCGGGGGCTAGGCTAGCGCGTCTGTAAAACATAAGCAACGCCTAAATAATATCATATATAGATATACTGCAATGATAAACATTTCAGATCACAGATGAATACATTGGATATACTAGGAATCTGTAATTTGTACGAGCCTGTAACAAAAGACAGATTACACGGTCGCGGTGAATAGCCAAAACCCCACCCAAGACCCCTACGGGTGCGGCAAACTACCCGCCAAGTACCCGAAGCGTAGCAACCTCCCTCATCTCCATGAGTAGGCCACTCGACACTTCGGCATACCCGGTAGTTTGTGCACCCCTCCATGGGTCTATCCTAGGAGCAAAAACAGTAAAAAGAAATTATACAATGACGGCTACAACCCCGACCCGGTTGTGCGGCCATACAAATAATTATTACATCAATTTACAAATTTACATGAATTGCAAGAAAAGAAAACTCTCGTCTCACAACCCCCGGCTATTCACCCGCGACAATCCAACATATTTATATACACATTCCAGCACATTACAGATCATGTATAACCCCGACCAATCGACTTATAGCGATTAGCCGACGTTCAATACATGCAAACATCACAGATATAACCATCATAGTCAAAGTGCAGTGAAGTTCGGAAAAATACGGAATTATAAGACCCCAAAAGGAAATTTCTTTTCTGGAAAATCTGGGCACATATAATATATTTCAAAAATCCCAAAACCAACACAGACACACACTGCACGAAAAACGATGCAGAGAAGACGACAAACCGCGGCGCTTCCGCGGCACATGCCTACCTCGTGCGGCGGAAGCGCGGCAGTTTGAAGGAAACAGTGGACCGTTTTTCATGGGTGTTCACACAAAACCCTGAGCCGAATTTAGGAGTATAAAGTTTTTCATTTTGACCAGAAAAAAATTCAACAGAAACTCAGGTTTTGTAAAAGTTAGGTTTTTGGATTTTTTCGGTTCCGAACTTCGTTACACTTTACTACCAAGCTAGTTTAAGTTTAGTTAGGCTCTGATACCACTGTAAGTCCACGTTGCGACCCCCGGTCTTACGGGGAGGCGGAAACGGTATAAAAATCAAATTTTTAGCGCAAGGGGCAACATGGACTAAGCAAAGTCGGGATCTTTGACTAAACTAAAACTAGCATACTTTGCTAAAGAGAGTTAGCTACTCGGATGGAGATGGTTATACCTTGCTTGTCTTGAACTCCTTCGTCTTCAAAGCTCCGATGGTGGTCCAATGGCTTCTTCTCGTCGTCTCCGTACGCCGAAGATAGATCCACCTGAAAGCTCCAACCTTTAGCTCCTTCTTCGTTCTTTGAAGAAACTAGTTCACTTGGTTTGCTAAACCTAGTGAACTAGAATGAGTAGAGAGGAAATAGAATGGAATTTTATCTATGGTTCTTGATTCTCAACTCATGAGACAAGAGAACCATAGATCAAGAGAGGGAGCAAGAGGTTGAGGGTGAGAGCAAGAGGAGAGCTCAAGAACAAGAGAGAGAATGAGCAAGAAAGAATGAGCAACTCTTTTGTCTTTCACCCTCTCATAATCCAAAGTGATCATAACTCATCATATCAAAAAAGTCTTATGTGATGGTTTGAAGCAACCATAACCTTATCATGTCATGCACTCATTTTACTCAAATGAGCAAGCAAGTAAAAGTCTTTGGCATGAAATGATAACCATGGTTATCATGATGGTCAACTAGTCAAGCCTAGTCAACCGGTCAACAAGTCAACAAAAGTCAACAAGTCAACAAGTCAACAAAAGTCAACAAGTCAACAACCATATCACCATAATACTTAATTAATATAATAGTTAATCACATATCATATTCTCATTAGGGTTGAGCATAAAGTCAAATAGTCAACGGTCAACAGTCAACAACCCTAATGAGAATCCGCCGCCTCTGCCTCCCTGTCAACTGTGCATACACACCCGCATCCGCATTCCGAGGAACACGAATGCAAACTGGATAAATCCAATCCCATAAGGTACACTAGGATCTGGCTTAAACCAAAGCCCGCTAGTGTAAACTGCCCGGACACTGTACGTGCACAAGTGCACGGATGTGACCGAACCCTGTCACAAAACCATGCGACCTGTTGCAATACCATGCGACCTCTACTCTTTTGCCTAAAGGCGAAAAGCTTTCTGTATGGGACTCTAAAGACTCGACACTACGCTGGCAGTGGGTTTAACCACAGACCGCAAGCGGCACTAGCTGTGCGTAACGGTCCCCAGGTAATGCCGACAAGAAGACCGACGAGGCGAAACCCATCTGAACTCCTACTGAGCCTGAGTGTGACATTCTCCGTACAGTCCGGTCTGTTCGTCTGATACATCGCATGGCGGGCCTAGGGGGCGGTAAATGTCAGTCCCCCAATAGCGGTACAAGTCGTGCCGGAGCGAAGCCCAAAACACCCTGAGATAACACTGGAAACCTACCAGTATATCTCGATTGCCCTGGCCAGGGACTACTCGTGTAATGGCTCTCCTAGACACAGCGCGATGTCAACCCCCAATACCGGGAGAGACAAATCCTGTCTAACCGTCACTGCCTCCAAATGCTTCGGGACTGCACCCAACCACTACCTGTTTGCACGACTCCTTTGAGCCGTGGTAGGGTAGTGATCAAAGTACAGTGGGAACACACTCGAGGCGGAGTGACAGTGTCAAGTCAGCGGACTAAGCTGTACTCATGTCACCTGGGAACTGATAACTGACGATAGGTATAATACCAACTAGTCAGTTCCCGACGAGTCCTGTCCAGTGTACCCGTAACCTAACGAGCACCCGCATACTATCTCAAGTACGACGTACTGACGGCTGTGGGACAGACCGTCTCCCACACTGGGATGAGAAGCGCATGCGCTGGTCTACTCCGGAGTATCGATGCCCTGTCTCGATAGTCCTGCGACCAGGGACCTGCATAAGGATGTGCTTATAGATTACCCAGCCCCACTAGTGTGACGGCCATCACATCGCTGGTAATCAAGCAAAGATCCTAAGGGCTCTACTAATGTGTATAGGCGATATACAAAAATAAACACATGTACACATTGAAGTAGAAACAAACCAAGTAGCATACTACTATTTTGAGCAAGATTGTATATACAAGGTGAATATCCCAAGCATCCATTAAGTAATATACAAACTAGTATGATACAGTAATGGCCTCTAGGGCATATACACTAACAGTCCGGTCTATGTGAAAACACAGAAATTGGACAAACTAGAGGCACGGTAAGTTCTATGTAAATTTATGGGATATCCTAAGGATTCACTAGGATATCTGTTCTACCATACTGAGGAACAGAAGGTGTTTGTATCTCGCCATGCTACGTTCTTAGAAAGGGAGTTTCTTGCAAAAGAAACTAGTGGGAGTATGGTAGAACTGGGAGAAATCCATGAACCACAAAATGTAACTAAAGATTTGGAGGAACCACTAGATTCAGTAATCCCAGACGAACCTCAGCCACTCCACGCAGATCTAGTAGGATTTCTCATCCGCCTGAGAGATACTACGGTTTTCTCATAAATGGGGATCGAGAGGATTGCATCTTGGAAGAAGATGATCCTACTAGTTTCAGGCAGGCCATTATCAGTAGGGACTCTGATAAGTGGCTAGATGCTATGCAATCTGAAATGGAGTCCATGTACACCAATAAAGTATGGACCCTGGAAGTTGCTCCACCTGGGGTAAAACCCGTTGGATGCAAATGGATCTACAAGAAGAAACTTGGTGTAGATGGGCAGGTGGAAACCTATAAGGCTAAACTCGTTGCAAAAGGTTTTCGTCAAAGACCATAGGTGGACTATGACGAAACCTTTTCTCCAGTAGCTATGCTCAAATCCATTAGGATCCTGCTTGCTATTGCTGCCTTCCATGACTATGAGATCTGGCAGATGGACGTAAAAACGACTTTTCTAAACGGAAGATTAGAAGAGTGCATTTATATGGATCAACCAGAAGGTTTTGTAGACAGTGGGAGCAGCGGGAAGGTGTGCAAGTTACTCAAATCCATTTATGGATTGAAGCAAGCATCGCGGAGCTGGAACATCCGTTTTGATGAGACAGTCAAGGACTTTGACTTCATCAAGAACGAAGATGAGCCATGTGTTTATAAGAAGATTGTAGGACGAACTATCGTGTTCCTAGTCTTGTACGTGGATGACATTCTTTTGATAGGAAATGACATTCCTATGTTACAATCGGTCAAGCTATTCTTATCACAAAGGTTCTCTATGAAAGACCTAGGTGATGCCTCGTACATTCTGGGGATCAAGATCTACAGAGATAGATCCAAGAGATTATTGGGACTTTCGCAATTCAGGTACATAGAGACCGTACTAAAGAAATTTAGTATGGAAGATTCTAAGCGCGGTAATATACCCGCATTGCACGGAATCACCTTCTCCAAGGAGATGTCTCCCAAGACTGATGAGGAGAGGGTTCGCATGAGTACTATACCCTACGCTTCGACGGTAGGATCTATAATGTATGCAATGCTATGTACAAGACCAGATGTAGCTTACGCGCTAAGCGTGGTGAGCCGGTATCAGTCAGACCCGGGTGAGAACAACTGGATAGCAGTAAAGAACATTCTCAAGTACCTGAGAAAGACTAAGGAGATGTTCCTGATTTACGGTAATGGAGACCTCAGGATCGAGTCCTTTACCGACTCAAGCTTCCAGGGTGACAAGGACGACAACAAGTCTGTCTTGGGTTTTGTGTTAACCCTTAACGGAGGGGCGGTATGTTGGAAGAGTTCCAAATAGGATACTGTCGCAGACTCGACGATGGAGGCTGAATACATTGCTTCTGTTAGAGATAGTGCCCTCAGAGTCAATTATTGGATCACAGGCACGTGATTGCAATGATTGAGGGAGGACCTATCCCGATAAGACAGTCTTACTCGAGATGATAGTATGCTATCTGGTTTACCTTTATCATCGTGTACTGCTTTAGGTGACCTGACATGTCACTATTGCACGTTGATAGAGCCCCTAGGATTCTTGCTTGACTGCCGGCAGTATGAGGGCGATCATATAAGTGAGAGCTGGAGTCTATAAGCACATCCTTAAAAGGTCCCTAGTCGTGGGAGTTTCGAGACAGGGCATCGATTCTCCAGAGTAGACTAGTGTATACAGTCGAGACCCCGACGAGGGGTGGTGGCCGGTCTCACAAGCCACTGGTGTCAGTTGGTTCACCTAAGATGTATACAGGTGCTCATTGGGTTATGAGTACACCGGACAGGACTCGCCGGGAACATGCTAGTTGGTCTTATACCTGACGTCAGATAGCAGTTCCCAGGTGACATGTGTACAGGTTAGTTCATCGACCAGGGGATCGTCATTTGCCTCGTGTGAATTCCCACTGTGCTTTGATTACTGCCCTACCACGGCTCAAAGGAGTCGTGCAAACAGGTTTTAGTTGGGTACAGTCCCGAGCCACATGGAGGCAGTGAGCGGATCTTCGGGGGTTCGTCTCTCCCGGTATTGGGGGTGAGGTCGCGCTGTGTCTAGGAGAGCCATTACACAAAGTCCTTGGCCAAGGCAGGAGATTTACTGGTAGGTATTCCAATAGTATCTCAGGGTGTTCTGGGCTACACTCCGACACGACTTGTACCGCTTTTGGGGGTCTGACTTTTACCCACTCCCTAGGCCCGACATGCGATGCTCATAGACGAACGGACCGGACTGTACGGATATTGTCACTGACAGGCTCAGTAGGGTGTCAGGATGAGTTCGCTCATCGACGTCCCTTTTGGTCAATAGCTGGTGGCCCGTTACGTATTGGCTTATACCTCTGACGTGCTAGTGGTTAAATCCACAGCCATAGTATTGACGAGTCTTTAGAGTCCACCACACTTTCAGTTACTCAGCTTTCGGGCGAAACGCTGTAGAGGCCGTATGGAGATATGGCAGGGTCCGATCAGATACGTGCGGTATTGCACGGATCAGGATCGGACGGTATGTACTAGTGGCCGTATGGTTATATTGCAGGGTTCGATCAGATACGTGCGGTATTGCACGGATCAGGATCGGACAGGTAATACTAGCCGGCTTTGGTTTAAGCCGGATCCTAGTATAGTACAGTGTAGATTTTGTCTCTTTGCATTTGTATCCGGACGGAATACAGATGCGGGTGTGTATGCACAGTATCGGGGTTTTCCTGTAATTTATTACGGGACCAGTTTTCTGGAGTTGCCAGTTTGCATTCCGTTCCGTCCGGTTTTCCTTTGTTCTTTTCCGGCCGGACTTTTCCGATGGAGGGGGTTATTTGCAATTGTGCAAATAACTTTTGTGGAGGGGGTTTCTTGCAAATGTATTCATTATGATATGTTTAGCATCTTTCATCCATGATGGTGCATTAATTGAGATTTGAAAGGGTATGGTTTTGATGGGAATTAAGTATGGTTGATGTTTGGATATGGTCACCTCTTTTCTTCTCCTACCATCACCTCCCTTCATGCTTGATTTTTCCTCCACCATTCTCTTAAGATGAGGCCGGCCACTATTTTGGAGATAGGATCATTTTCATTTGGATGAGGGAAAATTTGTTGATCTCATTTTCATGCTACAAAATTCTAGTTCCACTTTGAAGTTCATTTCACAAGCTCATTCCTCCATCAAGGCAACATAACCCCAAATGAGACTAGCATGATCTACACCACATTCTATAGCACATCTTGGGCATGTCGACTTGCCAGCTTCATGCCCGAGTTTCCTTGGTATTGAGGTGGGAGCCTGTAAAAGATGCAGGCGATGTGGTGCCCTTCCGGCGAGGAGGCGACGACCGGAGTTTCCGCAGGAGATCGGGACGACGACGAGAAGACCGGAGGACTCGGATCACTCGGTATATCTCTTCCCATCTTGTAGTTAGCTAGAACTAGTTTAATGGCCCGATCCGGGGTTTAGTGCACGCTGGTGCCAGTTTGCTAAGTTCGCAAAATTAAAGTTTATCACCGTTTCCGCATTTGGCCGTCGGATTGACGGCCGGGGCGCCGTGCACTTACAGTGGTATCAGAGACTCGCCATTAACTTCGTCTAGCTTTGTTTGATGTGTTTGCATTTCCGATCGACCAAAATTCCAAAAACCCGCGTTTTTCTTTACATCAGTTTTCTGTCGAAATTTTTTGAAGTCCAAAAATTTTTCAGGTTGTCTCAGAATGATGTGCAGGGAGTTCTAAGAACACTGGAAAAATTCGACAACACGATCCCTCCGTACGACCGCGGAACCGTGGCCATGACCACTCTGGAGGCCGCGGATCCGCCGCATGAATGAGGTATCATGTCATCGTTTTTTTGCAGTGGGCTTCTGGGCTAAAAATAGGGGTTTTGGAATATTAAAATTGGGCCCAGAATTTCTGTGAGTGCTACAGTATTGCTTGGGGGCCCACTTGTTAATTTTTGATCGATCGGATATTTTAAACACATTATTTCACAGTATTTACATTATATCTGCGACCGTGAATGTCACTCGATCGGTAAATCCGGTCTAACTGCTATAGCCCGGTTAGACGGATTTGCGAACGTGACTTTCACGTTGATGTTCTGTGTTTTGCTGTGATGTTGCGGATCGGTCGTGGGGGATAGCCTGGATGCAATGCTAGTACAGTTTGGTTGTATTATGTACATTTGATATTGCGGGGCGAGCGTCCGACATGTGGACTGCCGTCACTGCCTGTTTGTATTATTCTTTTGGGGCACGACCTGGTTGCGGTCGATGTACCCGTTGTATGTATATTTTACTTTCTGTACTAGGATTACCCCGCGGTGGGGTGCACGAATAGCCGGGTTCTGGAGGGCAACAAGCCCGCATCTCATGGCATTGAGACGGAGGGGGCTTCACTCTAGGATTGGCGGGCTATTCGCCGCACTCGTAGGGGGTACAAGTTGACCCAGGAGGGGTGCCCAAGTTACCGGATTCCGTGAAGTGCTGGGTGGTCCATTCACGGTGCTGAAGGGGGCTGCCTCGCTTCAGGTCTTGGCGGGTGACTTGCCGCGCCCGTAGGGGTCTAGGTTTTCATTGCACAGGCTATCCACACGACCAGGGGAACGTCGGGTTTTAGTAGTGGCTCTGTGAAACCCGGGGATCCCAGATATCTGTATTGTTCTGTGATGCTGTACATTTCTGTGATGTTGCATTTTATTCACGCCTTGAGCGAATATAATATATTGGTATATATATTAGTAGATATTGTATATGTTTTTCATCCGCGCTAGTACAGTCCCCGCTCTGCCGTTAGTTAGCTAACCTAACGGGTGATGACGGGACCCAGTGGCGAATGCGGATGGCATATACGTACGTCAGTATATTTTCGTTCTTTGTGGTGTGATCAATTGATGGGACTGCGTTGATTCGGATCAATGCAAGTTAAACAAACCTATTCTGATGTTGTTGGAACTTTTTTCAAAAAGCTGTTATTGCAAAGACGTTCACTTTTGTTTTGCATCGTGGTATTCATTTGAAATATCCTTCTCCTCAGTCGACGAGGCAAGGGCCGAGATCCCTTCACCGGGAGTGACCCCTTGGACAGAAGTTTGCGTCAGGGCATTAACTTCACTATAGCCGATTACTTTTGCTTTGCATCGTGGTATTCATTTGGAATATCCTGCGCCCCATTCTACGGGGAAAGAGCCGAGATCCCTTCACAGGGAGTGACCTCTTTAGTAAAGGTTTTCGTCACTATATTTTCTAAAAAGCTATCCGTTCTTTCAACGATATCAAGTTCATTACGTTAAAGGTTTTCGCCAGAAACCATTCGTAGCCCTCCGTCGTTTCGGACAGGTACCACGTAGTATTCATGCTATGTTTGTTGACCTTCGTCAAGGCATAGTGCATGGTAGCTGCTTGTTGCTTTTCTGCTGCATAGATAGATGTGTTGGTTTGGGACAGTCGTATAGCCTTGTTGACCTTCGTCAAGGTCTTGTACGGGTGGGTTCAAATTAACCTGGACAATGACGGGTGGAACTTGACATGTGACTTATGATTTGTTGACCTTCGTCAAGGTCATAAGAGCATGGGGTAGAAATCCACATCGGGAGTTTCAAAAGAACTGAAACTTGCCAGATATGCGCATACCTTCTGGAGTGTGATACCGTGAGCGGATTCCGTCACGTTGTCATGCAACGATAGTTGGATCCCGATTCCCACTGATGAGTTAGTTTACTCCTCGGGTATCCCCGATTAATTCTTCTTTTAGGTTTGGAGGAGAATTTGAGGTACAGTGGGAGGTTTCCTGATTAGATAAATTGGTAACCATTCTGATCTAGGTTAGAGTGCACGCTGAGTGTTTCTTTTCTCTCTCTCTGGCAGCGACCATCGACCCGACCCTAAGACTATGACTCAGTGACCAAGTTGACCGAACCTTCTTAACACTGGCTTTTGGATTGTCAGAGTTGCAGACCTCATTGCCACTCCTACTTTTACCCTTTTCTCCAGGACACCCCGTATTACTGTGAACGTCCACTTCCATTGGACAAAACCATCGTATGGTTAGATACGAACTCAAAGGAATTCGAGGATGGTTTCCGGTTCTGGAGAAAACGGATAGGATTATTCAGTTGTCTTTTCCCTTTTACCTTCTCTCAAGTTATGAGTACTCCTTGGTTTAGGAGATAGTACACCTGTTAGTTATATGTATGCCCTAGAGGCCATTACTATACATAGGATGTATATTGTAGTGGATGCTGGGACATATATAGGGAGGACTTTCTTGCTCGACATGATAGTACGTTATCTGGTTGATCTTTACCTTAACGTGTATACTGATTGTCTCTCTGTTACATGTTGGTAAAGCCCTTAGGATGGGTACTTGACTACCTGGACTATGATGCAGATCATACTAGTGGGGACAGATAGTCTATAAGTACATCCTTCAAAGTCCCTAGTCGTGGGTGTATCGAGACGGGGCATCGATATACCAGAGTAGACTAGCGTATACCTTCTCGACCCATACAGATGGGCGATGGATGATCCCATATCCATTGGTGTTTGACATCAGAGATGATATACGGGTGCTCAGTAGAGACTGGGTACACTGGACGGACTCGCCGAGAACTCCCAGATGGTATTATACCTCACGTCAGATGGCAGTTCTCTGGTGACACTGGTACAGAGTAGTCTGTTGACCCGAGATCGTCATAGAGTCTTGTGTGGTTCCCACTGTGCTTTGATTTCCATCTTACCACGTCCAAGAGGGCGTGCAAAACGGTGGTTTTTGGGTACAGTCCCGAGTCACATGGAGGCAATGAGCGATAGGAGGGGATTCGTCTCTCCCGGTATAGGGAGTTGATGTTGCGCTGTGTTCGATTGGCTATAACAGGAAATCCCTGGCCAGGGTTGCTGAGATTTACTGGTAAGTGTTACCAGTAGTTTCTCGAATTGTTATAGACCTCATATCGACACGACTTATCGAGCTATTGGGGTCTGACGTTTACCACCCCTAGGCGAGATATGCGACATATCAGACGATCAGACCGGACTGTACGGTAGTGTTACTGGTTGGATTCACTGGAGTGTGAGCGGGCTTGCTCGTCGATCTTCAGATCGCTCAATACCCGGGTGGCCGTTACGTTTAGCAGACCGCTTGCGGCTTGTGGATGTTTGATATGATCATCATCCGCTGCCGGCGTATTGACGAGTCTTTAGAGTCCTACACAGAGATTTCCTGGCTCAAGCGAAACGAAATAGGAGCGCATATGAGATATGTGCGGGACCGAGAATAATGCGTATATGTGATACCGTATTCCATTCTCGCGATGAATGTGTCGAATGGTTGTATGTGATATAACCTAGTTATCGAATCAAGGATTGATTCGATAAGCCGATACATTGTATACTAGTCGGTTGTGTGCGACATGACCGGATCATTGAATCAAGTGTTGATTTAATGATTTAATGCATAATTATATATTTGATATATTACTTTGCATTAACTAGTATTGGTTCACTTAAGATGGATTTTCTCACTCGGATGTGCGCATTGTATATGCGATATACTTTTGTGCACTTGTATGTATCACGTTTGATGATGCATGCTAACTTGTGTTTTGTGTAAAGTTTAAACCATGGTTATGTAATGGTTAGGGTTTTCATTTTCATATCTATTTATTTATTTTTTTATTCATTATTGGAAAATGATAAGCATAATGCAAAATGGTGGCTTTATTTGGAAGCTTGTTGAAGCTTCATGAAGACTTTGACTTTAGCAACCATTTTGTCTCATGCTTAACCCTAATCATCCCATTTAACCATGATTGATTCTCTACACATTACCATGGTTAGTGTTATGATAAGAATGGATTATTCTTTTCTTTTTTAATTAATCTTATCATATCATTTCTTCTTCTTCTTCCTTGAACTCAAGAAGAAACCTTCACTTCATCAATGGTGGATTGATGAAATGAGTGAGAAATCCAAAACTAAAGTCTACCCACTTCCTATTTCTTCATCCTCTACCTCTTGCCAAGTAGTAGAGTGTGTTTCCTTCATAAGTTTCTTGACTTGGTGAAGTGAGAGCTTGATCTTGCGATGCTTCGACGTAGATCATCTTCGGCATGGACATCGACGACCTAGCTCGCCTATTCTCCGATGAAGCCGACGCTAGAGCCCAGGATTTGTGTAGGACAGCGAGAGGACTTCATTGCGGAGCTATGGAGGTGGAGCACCGGATCTACAAAGGTTGTATTTCCGATTCTCATAGTTAAGTGTTAACTAGTTAGCTTTTTCGCCTAGTTTTCTAGCAAACGATCCGTAGTCGGGTCTCTCGGCACCTAGATTTTTTGAAATTGGCATGTTCGATGCCTTGTGAGACCTCACTAGTGTGCCTAGGAACCCTACAACACCTATTACGCAAATTGGATAGTCTTCTTCGAAACTTTAGGCTGGTGCCGAACAGTGGGGAATGAGGAAAACCAATTAGCATAACCATAGTGTGCAGAAGGTATTAAGATTAAGATAAAGTAAGGGATTAGTAAGAGGGCAAAGTAAAATGCGACTGATATTCACGAACAAACCAAGTATTACTTTGTCAATCCTAAATCACCTTTGTATTTCTCCAGGACACTCCGTATCACTACGAAGATCCACAGTTTATTGGATACTCCATTGTATGGTTATATACGTACTCGAAAGGAACTTGTTCCAGTTCGGGGATGGATTCTGGTCCAGGAGAAATAGGAATAAGGTTTATTCGGTTGTCTTTTATCGTCACCTTCTCTCGCATTGCGAGTGCTCCTAGGACTAGGACAGTACACCCATTATGCTTATTGGATAGTCTTCTTCCAAACCATAGGCTGGTGCCGAACGGTAGGGAAGGAAGAAAACCATTTGGCCTAAGGGGTGTGCAGAAGGTAATGACTAAAGACATATAAAGGGATTTGGAGAGGTGGCAAAGAATTATACGGTTATAGTTGTGAATCTGGATAATGGTAGAGGCATTACTAGGAATACCAGGATACCCCATCGAAACATTTCAATGTTTCAGTTCAACTGTGTACTGTTAAAAGAAAACTGATTTCCCGATTAGACACTTGCTCCAGGGTATGTATTTACCAGGTTTGATTCTCACATCTATATGGTTTTACAGATGATGAGTGGGAGTAAGTTATTGGGAATTGGGTGATCATCCTCATTATATCGGGATTCGTTGTAATCGGTGATATTTGAGGAGATCACCTGGGATGTTTGTCGGTCGGCAAATATTCACTAGTAAAATAGGGGGTTGCCTCTACGGATGGAATTATCCGTTGGGGCAGATTTTACTTGGCCCTACGGATTACTCCGTAGGGCTAAAGAGTTGCCCCTACGGGCACTGACGTTCAAGAATAAAAAAATTAATTCTTAGTTTGGTGTTTGCCCCTACGGTGGCGCAAACAAAGGACCTACGGATATATCCGTAGGGGCAAGTAAATATCGATTTAAAACAAAGCCAGATCGAAAAGCCTACGCTCATTTTCTCTCTCTCCCTCAAACGCGCGTGAAAAACCCTAAATCGCCACCGTCGCGTCGCCACCGTCGTTGGGCAGAGTCGCCACCGTCGTCGCCACCGCCGATTTCGTCGCCACCCTCGTCGCCACCGCCGGTTTCGTCGCCACCGTCGTCGCCACCGCCGGTTTCTTCGCCAATTCGACGCCGTCGTCGCTCCAAGTAACCAGCGCACCCGTTCAGGTATAAATCTCGAGGTAAATTAAAGCATTTTTGGATTATTCATGGCTGGGTCTGGGTTGCGCGCGCGAGAGTTGGGTTTGGGCAGGGGCGCGGTGGCGGTCGGGGTCGGGGTCGGGGTCGGGGTCGGGGTAGGGTTAGGGTTGGGGTTCGGCTGCTGCTGGGGTGGGGCTGGGGTTAGGGTTACGGTGGGGCTGGGGTTAGGGTTACTGTGGGGCTGGGGTAGGGTTACGGTGGGCTGGGGTTAGGGCTGGGGCTAGGGTTAGGGTTACTGTGGGGCTGGGGTAGGGTTACGGTGGGCTGGGGTTAGGGTTGGGGCTAGGGTTAGGGTTACTGTGGGGCTGGGGTTAGGGTTATGAGAGGCATGTCAGCATATTTATGTGTAATAATTGAGAGGATCAAGCTAAGTTCTATGCAAGCATCCCTCAGAATACATAGAAAGCTAGCCTTACATTTTAAATTAACATATTCCATAGTTGTCTTAATGGTAAGGCAGATACCCATATTGTGTAAGAGCTGACATTAATACAACCATAGGGAGCTGACTGATTACATCTCATGTGGCATTAAAATCTATAAATGGACATACGAGATAATGCAAAGAAAGAGCAATAGATCAAGACTCAATCAACTTTCCTATGCTTTATGATTTCAGCGGATAGCTCAAGTTTAGTTTCAACTTTATATTCTTATTTTTCTCTCTTTTTTCTTTAGTGCTTCTTCCTCCATTTCTTTGAAGAGTCTCTCACAGCGAAATACACTCCATTTTTTCTTAATGGGATAGAATCCTACCCCCGACAGCCAGAACACATACATACAAACGCATAATCAGAGAGCGACTCGAGATGTTCGGGTTAAAACCAATATATGATACTCGATGATGATATGAAACCTTCATATTCCCATCGATACCCGTATATGAAACTAAAGCGCCACTTAGTCCCCGTCTATCGGTTAACATACGTGCGATGCTCGTCGTGACCTAGAACTATACGAAGGTTGTTAAATATCGGACAGTATAGCTCGATACTAACAACCGTCGTATAGTCTGCGCGACGAGAAAATTCAATCGTATGGTAACCCATAGATTTGTCCCGTGTGGACAAGTTAAGAATGTATAAAGCAAACGCCTTCATTCACTTGTGTTTTCATCCGTTTCGAGATATTTCGTCGGTACCTTTCCGCTGGTTCTCCGTGTACAAAGATAGATTAGATGTTCATTTCAACGTCGTTTCACAGCTTTGAAATGATTATCTATTCTATTACAGTGTACTAGGAGAACAGCGGGGAGGTGCTGCTGAAATTTACTCGAAACAGTTGAAAGCACAAGTGATGGGCGTTCGCTCTATACATTCTTAATGAGATAGAAGCCTACCCCCGACAGCCGGAACACATACATACAAACGCATAATCAGAGAGCGACTCGAGATGTTCGGGTTAAAACCAATATATGATACTCGATGATGATATGAAACCTTCATATTCCCATCGATACCCGTATATGAAACTAAAGCGCCACTTAGTCCCCGTCTATCGGTTAACATACGTGCGATGCTCGTCGTGACCTAGAACTATACGAAGGTTGTTAAATATCGGACAGTATAGCTCGATACTAACAACCGTCGTATAGTCTGCGCGACGAGAAAATTCAATCGTATGGTAACCCATAGATTTGTCCCGTGTGGACAAGTTAAGAATGTATAAAGCAAACGCCTTCATTCACTTGTGTTTTCATCCGTTTCGAGATATTTCGTCGGTACCTTTCCGCTGGTTCTCCGTGTACAAAGATAGATTAGATGTTCATTTCAACGTTGTTTCACAGCTTTGAAATGATTATCTATTCTATTACAGTGTACTCGGAGAACAGCGTGGAGGTGCTGCCGAAATTTACTCGAAACGGTTGAAAGCACAAGTGATGGGCGAACCGATACAGACAGGTGGAGAAGCAGTCTTGGGACTTGGAAAGATGAATATGGATTGACCAGTGTGAACACACTTCGATTTTACGGTCAAGACGATCCGTTTATCTTTCCGAACCAAGCGTTCCAAGTATACTACTCACAGTGTTTGAAGCATCCGGGGTGGAGTGTTGTATGCCGATGGAAACCTAGAGATGTCTACGATGTCCTAGAATACGAGGACACCGATAAGGACGAAGAAGAGAGAAGGCTTAAAGTGCTCCGACCGTCTGTTTCGAAGGACGGGTTGTCTTCGACCGATCATGAAGTTACGTGGGTTAGAAATGACATCGACGATGAAATCCAAGTAGATATGTATGATGCGCCCACGAAACGAAAAAGGTTATCAGTAATGTTATATTATTACTTCACATTTTACGCTCTAGATCATATATAGTCAATACTTTTAATGATTGTCTAATGCGTCCACGAACCGTTTATCTAGATTGGATGACGATGTCGGGAGCAGCGAGGGGCGGCAGGAGCTCCAGCCGCGGCAGAGGCAGAGGCAGAGGCAGAGCGGTTCTGCCGCCCGGAGAGCTCCGTAGGGAGCTTCAGAGGGCCGGTCTTGCACCCAGATCGGAGACCCCTTCGGATGCCTCCTTCCGTGTGGATTTTGCTACACCTCCAGGTATACTGCACGCATATCCATTTTCAATTTAATATTACAGATATTCATGCCTGTTTATGTCAAAATTACTTATATTGTCAATGTTTGATTGTCTAGTTGTTGGTGATGCGTCCACATCTGGGACAGAGGTCACCCCCGCTCCTCCAGGTATGTTTATATATCATATAGTGTATGTATATTGATTTAGAATGCTATATCATAAATATACACATTCCTTTTGCTCTTACTTAGCAATTTTTATTATTGTCTAGCTGTAGGTGGTGACACCACCGCACCTGCGGGTATGTTTATATGTCCTATAGTGCATGCATATTGATTTAGAACGTTATATTATTGATCTACACATTCTTTTTGCAATTACTTATCAAATCTATTTTTAATTGTCTAGTTGTTGGTCCTGCGTCCACATCTGGGACAGAGGCCACCCCCGCTCCTCCAGGTATGTTTATATATCATATAGTGTATGTATATTGATTTAGAATGCTATATCATAAATATACACATTCATTTTGCTCTTACTTAGCAATTTTTATTATTGTCTAGCTGTAGGTGGTGACACCACCGCACCTGCGGGTATGTTTATATGTCCTATAGTTCATGCATATTGATTTAGAACGTTATATTATTGATCTACACATTCTTTTTGCAATTACTTATAAAATCTATTTTTAATTGTCTAATTATAGGTGGTGCGTCCACACCTTCCACAGGGGCCACTCCTGCCGCTTCCGTACCCTCCGCATCGTCTGTAGGTTAGTATGAATAAATTTAAAATATTTATTTATTTTACATATGCTCTATAGAATAAATATGAACTTCATGGAGATTTAGCGTCGATGTTTATTTTATAGTTGGAGGGGATGCGTCCGGGTCCGGGACCCCGGTTGTTCCTCACCGGAGGAACTATCGTCCCGCTCGTGCTGCTGCTCGGGCCCAGGCTCGTGCGTTATTCACCGGAGGTATATATCACACTTGAATTTTTGTTTAACCTTGATTTCTTAATACAACTTTGTCTTATTATTGATTGTCTTGATATTTCATGCAGACGCAGGGCCTCTCCATCCCCAGAGGGGGACTCGAGGCCCGAATCAGTCCCATAGGCTGAGGCCTAATAGAGCTAGGGGGGAGGCAGCATTCCCCCTATTTTTTACCCTTGACTATCGCTATACCGGTCCTCATGCCGAGAGGTTCGGCCGGTATTTGGGGGACGAGAGCCGGATCGTGAAGAACTATCCACTTCACGTTGAGTGGGGCGAGCAGCACCAGCGCTCATTCGCCCTCTTCTTTGAACAGGCTCGGGTATGTATTAATATATATTTTCATTTGATCTATCCAATATATTTATTATTAACACTTGCAATCTAATAACAATGTTTTTTTTTGTATTTTCAGTTGGATTACGATTTTCAGCCTGTAGCCGACCCTGATCACTCGGGGAGGGTGCTCGACCTTCATGCTCTGTACAATGGCCTGATGAAGAACATGCAGGCCAAGGTCCGATACAACAGGAATGAGCTGAAGGCCGACTGCTACTCCCTGTGGATAGCGACCCCCGAGGCAGAGAGAGCGGCCCTCCTATCTACTCCGGCGTTTGCGAGAGTCGACGTAGAGACATGGCCTCTATTGTGCGCTTATTTCGACTCCGAACGCAAACAAGTATGTATTTTAAATTTAATTCATTATTTATGATATAATTTATTTCTTTGTGTTTCTTAATTAGAAAACTAAATGTTAATGCGTTGTGCAGAAACAGGCCGCTCAGAATACGGAGAACAGGAAGTCGGCGAAGAGGGGTCGCCCCACTTACACATGTGGCTCGAGGAACATTACTCGAGCCATGGAGTTATCGGTAAATTAAGAGTTATTCTCTAATATTCTGCAATATTAAGAGTTATTCTCTAATATTTCTAATATTAAGAGTTACTTTCTAATATTGCAGACATCTCGGACCGTGGCGTCAGGTGGTACACCGAGCGTGCTGTCCGCATATCTTGCCGTCCACGGCACCTCGACAGATCCCGCCACGGGCGAGCTTCGATGTCCCGACGTCGCTACCCAGGAGTACTGCGTAAGTGTTAATATTTTTTCTACCCAAATTTGAAATTTTAGTTTTGGAAGGTTCAAGTTTAAATTTTATACTTATACTTTACTGCTTAATGTGGGTGTAGGAGCGGGTGGTTGAGCAGGCCCAGGCCTCGGGGATCGATTTTACCGGACAGAACGATCCGAGGCTGCTGACCCCAGTTCTGGACGCCGCACACGGAGGGCACCACGGAGGTTGGGAGAGAGGCCGGGGATTGGGCCCTAGCAGGGCCCATATGAGGTTGGACTCCACCCCGGCGGTTACTTCCTCCGTCTCCAGTGGCCGGCATGTCCATCAGGAACTGGATAGCTTGAGGGCCACCGTTCAGGAGTTGAAGGAGATGCTGGTATGTATACTACTTTATAGTAAAATATCATTTCATATTATATACATATCAACATATCCATAATTAGTACGTAGGTTGAGCTTATTTGGTTTTAGACTTAAGTCTGATTAATCATACATACATATGTAATTAAAATAAACAACGCTTTTCCAAACTAGATATCCAAACAGAGTTTCGAAATAACTTAATACTGAAACGAATTCGAATAATACACAGTTCTTACACGCTTCTTACACACGTTATGTCCAGACGCGACAGGGTAGATCGGCCGAGCCTCCACATGCATCTCCTTCGGCTGCGGCTCCGCAAGCCACTACATCGGCTGCGGTTCCGCAGACAGCTCCTGTAGCTCCACCGCCCACTCAGACTCCCGCAGCCGCGGCTCCGCAAGCGACTACCTCGACGGCGGCTGCGCAGACCACATCGCCAGCTCCACATGCCGATCAGACTACCTTATATGCAGCATTGCAGAGTGTATTGACCGATGAGCAGGCGCGCGTTATTCTAACGTTATTCGGAGGTGGAGCTGGACCGAACTAGGGTAGCTTTTTGGTTCTTATTTTTTGAAACATGTATTTATATCACATTGTACTACATTTTGAAACGATATTGATATTGGTTTGTATTTATATCATATTCAGTTTTTGGGTTTCTTTTGTATATTATATATATGCGTGAGATGTGATTATGAATACTGCAATATATGATTTGATTGATGTATATAGTATTGTGCACAGGGCGGCAAAAAATCTAGCAGCCCATTTTTTAAAAAAAAATACAGACAATATGTACCTACGGCTTAAGCCGCAGGTAGATACCCTAACCCTACGGGTATATCCGTAGGGGCAAACTATCAGGAAACCTGATATTTTCCCACCTGATATCAGTGCAGGGTGTTGGGGTTGTCCCTACGGATATGTCCGTAGGGGCCAGTGTTTATCCCCTACGAATTTATCCGTAGGGGAAAATATCAGGTTTCCTGATATTTTCCCACCTGATATCAGTCCAGAGTGTTGGGAGTAGCCCCTACGGACTTAACCGTAGGAACTACTTTATATCCCCTACGGATGTAGCCGTAGGGATCTAAAAGGGACCTACGGGTATATCCGTAGGTATATACAATATATTCAAAAAAAAATTACATATATGATTTTATTACCCCTACGGGGTACTCCGTAGGGGCTATAACACCTACTGATATATCCGTAGGGGCTTAAATTTGTCCGTAGGGGCACATTCAGATCCTCAACTTGCACCTGCGGCCTTTGCACCTACGGGGTCTTTTTTCGCCCCTACGTATATATCCGTAGGGGCAGTGGGTTGCCCCTACTGATAAATCCGTAGGGGCAACCCTTATTTGTAGTAGTGATTTGGTTTTGAATATCCGCTGTTGTGCACCAATTTCAAATTGATATATCTGTACGTCTATTTTCATAGAGTGAGATATACCTTTTGATATTATGTCGATGACATTTACCTATATCAGTGGATGTTTAGGTATGGAGCATTAAACAGCAGTGTAATTCTTCTTAACCGTAAGTACAGTTTTCAACCTACGACACACAGTGAAAGAGTTGTTAGACTCGGCGGACTTATACAGAGTATTGTATGTTGTCCAGTGTCCATTAGGACAGAGGGGTTGGTCCTCATACTATATTCTGTTTACTTTTAACTTCTCTAGTTCTTAGACATGTGTTTCGTAGAAACACAGGGTCTAAGTTTTGAGGAGTTATAGGTATTTGAATAGAATAGAGAACCAGGTGTAGCAAGTATCGGGATTCTTCAAAGTGATCGAAGATGTAGATACTTGTGTATGGTGTTCAGTTGATAGTAATGATAAAGAGAAATTGCTTCTCTTTCAGGTTACTCATAATTGGAAGCATTCCTAAGTTGAGTAACGCTGATCGGCCTTCTTCCATTTAGTTGACATGCACTGGAGATAGCTGCATGATTTGAATCTGGTTCAATTAAATCAGTGCCTCTGGTTCTATATTGGATATAGTACAGTTCATATCTTAACATTGTTAAGGTACGGGGAGTTGTCCGGCTTATGATTAAAACCAGACTCTAGATAACTCAAGGCACGTTTCTGTAATGGCTGTTTGTGGGTTGACCCAGGCTATGACGAGGGTTGATTTTCTACCATCTGGGAGATCAATAGTAATATTGTTCTAGACTCGCCACATTTTTAATAAAAATGGATTTTTCAGAAAACAGTAGTGGGAGTATGGTAGAACTGGAAGTGATTCCAGAACCGCAAACGATTACTGAAGATTTGATAAGGAACCTAAAGATTCAATCTGTTTTGACATTCCATTGGCCACTCCGCAGATACGGTGGGTAACTTCAGGCACCCGAGAGGTACTCCGGTAGCCTCAAGGACGGTGACAGGGAAGTTCTTGTTCACCCACACTTGCCATTGTTGTTGTTCCAGGCTGCGAGACCCGGCAGGAGGATGAATATAGCGTCGTTCTAAACTAGCTTTAGAAGTGCACATCTATATGACTCTGCCAGAGGATTGTCGTAGTCAGTGGGAGCAGCGGAAGCATTGGTGGACATCAGGCTTATGTCTATTTATAGACTAAAGCAGATATAGCGGAGATAGATCATCTATTTCTGATGTGACAGTCATAAGTTTGACGTCAACAGAATAGAGGATGGATCTGTTGAGAAGGTAGTAGGGTGTGATATCCGGGTTATGGATGACATACACAAAGTAGGAAGTGATATTCCTATACTACGATCGGTTATACTTTGGTCGTCACACGGTGGTTTCTCCACATGGGACTTGGACATTATATCAAACATACCGGTTACTAGATCTATAGTTTTAGATCTAGATTTGGGTGGTTTCCCAATCAGGGTACTTAGACAGCATTCTAAGAGTATTTAGAATGGACGACTCCTGGCACGGTAGTGTACCTGCAGGTGATGGAGTCACCCTCTCTAAAGGTGTCTTATAGACTAAAGTAGAGAGGGATGTGCATGATTGGCAGATCACTTGCTTAGGCAATTGAGTCAATCATGAGATGTCAAGTACCACACCAGATGTTGGTCTTGCACTAGATGCAATAAGTTGACATTGATCCAATCCTGGAGAAACAGTCGGAAGCAGTTTTAGAACATAAGTGGATGTTCTAGGGATATGATAACGACAGCCTCATTTGGGAGACAGTTATCATTCCAGGCTTCTAGGGTGACATGGACGACAAGGAGGTTGTCAGAGTTATAGTTTTCCTTCTGACGAGGGGCGGTATTTTGGACAAGTGGTCCAAGGCAATACTGAGGGTGGCATGGCGCAGGATACTGATTAAGTTCAGTTGACGATACAGTCTAAGAAGTTTGGATTTGGAGTTCATTTATGAACTAGGTCCCATCAGACATCCAGACATTCTAAGACAGGTATTGCTCATTTCGGGAGATGGCTTTCTCCGCGAACTTGAGATAGAGGGAGACATAGAGAGAAACATCATGGCGGATCCACTCACTGAGGCTATTCCTCGAACGCAATAGTTTCACAAACGGATTTTGTGAGACTGACTAGTAGGGGAGTTGGGTGTTCGGTATCACACAGGCTGTGAGTATGCGACATCGCAATAATTAGCCTTGAGTGCAAGTGGGAGATTGTTGGAGATAGTGCCCTCAGAGTCAATTATTGGATCACAGGCACATGATTGCAATGATTGAGGGAGGACCTATCCCGATAGGACACTCTTACTCGAGATGATAGTATGCTATCTGGTTTACCTTTATCATCGTGTACTGCTTTAGGTGACCTGACATGTCACTATTGCACGTTGATAGAGCCCCTAGGATTCTTGCTTGACTGCCGGCAGTATGAGGGCGATCATATAAGTGAGAGCTGGAGTCTATAAGCACATCCTTAAAAGGTCCCTAGTCGTGGGAGTTTCGAGACAGGGCATCGATTCTCCAGAGTAGACTAGTGTATACAGTCGAGACCCCGACGAGGGGCGGTGGCCGGTCTCACAAGCCACTGGTGTCAGTTGGTTCACCTAAGATGTATACAGGTGCTCATTGGGTTATGAGTACACCGGACAGGACTCGCCGGGAACATGCTAGTTGGTCTTATACCTGACGTCGGATAGCAGTTCCCAGGTGACATGTGTACAGGTTAGTTCATCGACCTGGGGATCGTCATTTGTCTCGTATGAGTTCCCACTGTGCTTTGATTACTGCCCTACCACGGCTCAAAGGAGTCGTGCAAACAGGTTTTAGTTGGGTACAGTCCCGAGCCACATGGAGGCAGTGAGCGGATCTTCGGGGGTTCGTCTCTCCCGGTATTGGGGGTGAGGTCGCGCTGTGTCTAGGAGAGCCATTACACGAAGTCCTTGGCCAAGGCACGAGATTTACTGGTAGGTATTCCAGTAGTATCTCAGGGTGTTCTGGTCTACACTCCGACACGACTTGTACCGCTTTTGGGGGTCTGACTTTTACCCACCCCCTAGGCCCGACATGCGATGCTCATAGACGAACGGACCGGACTGTATGGATATTGTCACTGACAGGCTCAGTTGGGTGTCAGGATGAGTTCGCTCATCGACGTCCCTTTTGGTCAATAGCTGGTGGCCCGTTACGTATTGGCTTATACCTCTGACGTGCTAGTGGTTAAATCCACAGCCATAGTATTGACGAGTCTTTAGAGTCCTCCACACTTTCAGTTACTCAGCTTTCGGGCGAAACGCTGTAGAGGCCGTATGGAGATATGGCAGGGTCCGATCAGATACGTGCGGTATTGCACGGATCAGGATCGGACGGTATGTACTAGTGGCCATATGGTTATATGGCAGGGTTCGATCAAATACGTGCGGTATTGCACGAATCAGGATCGGACAGGTAATACTAGCCGGCTTTGGTTTAAGCCGGATCCTAGTATAGTACAGTGTAGATTTTGTCTCTTTGCATTTGTATCCGGACGGAATACAGATGCGGGTGTGTATGCACAGTATCGGGGTTTTCCTGTAATTTATTACGGGACCAATTTTCTGGAGTTGCCAGTTTGCATTCCGTTCCGGCCGGTTTTCCTTTGTTCTTTCCCAGCCGGACTTTTCCGATGGAGGGGGTTATTTGCAATTGTGCAAATAACTTTTGTGGAAGGGGTTTCTTGCAAATGTATTCATTATGATATGTTTAGCATCTTTCATCCATGATGGTGCATTAATTGAGATTTGAAAGGGTATGGTTTTGATGGGAATTAAGTATGGTTGATGTTTGGATATGGTCACCTCTTTTCTTCTCCTACCATCACCTCCCTTCATGCTTGATTTTTCCTCCACCATTCTCTTAAGATGAGGCCGGCCACTATTTTGGAGATAGGATCATTTTCATTTGGATGAGGGAAAATTTGTTGATCTCATTTTCATGCTACAAAATTCTAGTTCCACTTGGAAGTTCATTTCACAACCTCATTCCTCTATCAAGGCAACATAACCCCAAATGAGACTAGCATGATCTACACCACATTCTATAGCACATCTTGGGCATGTCGACTTGCCAGCTTCATGCACGAGTTGCCTCGGTATTGAGGTGGGAGCCCGTAAAAGATGCAGGCGATGTGGTGCCCTTCCGGCGAGGAGGCGACGACCGGAGTTTCCGCAAGAGATCGGGACGACGACGAGAAGACCGGAGGACTCGGATCACTCGGTATATCTCTTCCCATCTTGTAGTTAGCTAGAACTAGTTTAATGGCCCGATCCGGGGTTTAGTGCGCGCTGGTGCCGGTTTGCTAAGTTCGCAAAATTAAAGTTTATCACCGTTTCCGTATTTGGCCGTCGGATTGACGGCCGGGGGGCGCCGCCGTGCACTTACAGCTTCTAGCTATCCCGCAAAAGAAGCAGTCTGGATGAGGAAGTTCATAGCTGAACTTCAGGTGGTTCCGTCCATTGTTGATCCGATACAAGTGTATTGTGATAACAATGGGGATATAGCTTTAGCAAAGGAACCACGGTCCCATCAGAAATCCAGGCACATCTTAAGGCGGTATCACCTGATCAGGGAGATCGTAAATCGCCAGGAGATCGAGGTCCGGAAAGTGGATACGAAAGACAACACGGCGGATCCATTTACAAAGGCCTTCCCTCAAGCACAGTTCGAGCGACTTTTTGGGATGTTGGGTATGCGGTACGCCGGCAGCTGGCCTTAGAGCAGACGTTGGGTATTCGGTATGCCAATCACTGGCCTTTAGTGCAAGTGGAAGATTGTTGGATGTATATGCCCGAGAGGCCAGTATTGTATATGTATACATATGGATACCAGGGATACATATGTACAGAACAAACTTGCTCAGTTTTATAGTGTATTATTTGACTTGTCGTTATCGGGATATGAGTGTTTATTTGTATCGTTGTTATATCTGGTTTGCAAATATTGATAAAGACTCGATACGGTACTATACTATTCTGGTTTGTCTTTATCTTAACATGGCATATGTCATACTCGTTATTACATATTACGGTTACACGTGTTAGTTATATGTATGCCCTAGAAGCCATTACTGTACATTGGATGTATATTATAGTAGATGCTGGGACATATATAGGTAGGACTTTCTTGCTCGACATGATAGTATGCTATCTGGTTGCTCTTTATCTTAACATGTATACTTGTTGTCTCTCTATTACATGTTGATAAAGCCCTTAGGATATGTGCTCGACTTCCAGAACTATGATGAAGATCATACTAGTGGGGCCTGGGTAGTCCATGGGTACATCCTTCAATGTTTCTAGTCGTGGGAATATCGAGACGGGGCATCGATATTCCAGAGTAGACTAGCGTATATCTTCTCGACCCATGTGATGGGCGATGGATGATCCCATATCCATTGGTGTTTGACATCAGAGATGGTATGCGGGTGCTCAGTGGAGACTAGGTACACTGAACGGACTCGCCGAGAACTCCCAGATGGTATTATACCTCACGTCAGATCGCAGTTCTCTGGTGACACTGGTACAGCTTAGTCTGTTGACCCAAGATCGTCATAGAGTCTTGTGTGTCTCCCACTGTGCTTTGATTTCCACCCTACCACGGCTCTACTGAGTCATGCAAACAGGTGGGTTTTGGGTACAGTCCCGATTCACATGGAGGCAATGGGCGATAGGAGGGGATTCGTCTCTCCCGGTATTAGGGGTTGATGTTGCGCTATGCTCGACTGGCCATAACTGAAAATCCCTGGCCAGGGTTGCAGTGATTTACTGGTAAGAGTTATGAGTAGTCTCATGCTTGTTATGGACCTTACATCGGCATGACTTATCAAGCTACTGGGGTCTGACGTTTACCACACCAAGGCGAGATATGCGACATATCAGACGACCAGACCGGACTGTACGGTAAGTGTTACTGGTTGGATTCACAGGAGTGTGAGCGGGCTTGCTCGTTGATCTTCTGATCGCTCAATACCCGGGTGGCCGTTACGTTTAGAAGACCGCTTGCGGCTTGTGGGTATTTGATATGATCATCACCTGCTGCCGGCGTATTGACGAGTCTTTAGAGTCCTACACAGAGCTTTCCTGGCTCAAGCGAAACGAAATAGGAGCGCATATGAAATATGTACGGGACCGAGAATAATACCAGTATGTGATACTGTAATCGATTCTCGCGATTTGTGACATTGATCGGTTATATGCGATACAGCCGGGTTATCGGATCAAGTGTTGATTCGATAAGTTGTTACTATTGATATTAGTCGGTTATATGCAATATGACCGGATCATTAAATCAAGTGTTGATTTAATGATTTAATGTATAATTATATATTTGATATATTACTTTACATTAACTAGTATTTATTCACTTAAGATTGATTTTCTCACTTGATGTGCACAAGTTGTATATGTGATATATTTTTATGCACTTGATTGTATCATGTTTGATGATACATGCAAACTTGGGTGTGTGTATGCTATACACCATGTTTAGTTAATGGTTAGGGTTTCATTTGCCTTATTTGTTTATTTTATTTATTTACTTTTGGAAAAAATAAAATGGTGGTTATCTTTGTTTTATACAAGAAGCTTCATGATGCTTCATGCATCTTTGAAAAAGTCTACCATTTTGTTTTATCCTTAACCTAACCATTTACCTAAACCCTAGTTTATTCTCTACATTAGTTACACTCACCCATGGTTGCTAAATGATAAGCTTCACTTGAATTTTCATTTTCATATAATTCTTTTTCTTTTTTCTTCTTCATCTTCTTCATGAAGTGAAGAAACCCTTCTTGAAAATTCCAAGTGATGAAATCAAGTGAGAAAACCAAATCCAAAGTGAACCCACTTCCTATTTCTTCATCCTCTACCACTTGCCATGTTGTATAGGGTGTTATCTTCACAAGTTTCATGACCTAGTGAAGATTGAGCTTGAGTTTGAGTTGCCTCGACGTAGATCATCTTCGGCATCGAAGTCAACGACCTAGCCCGATCATTTCTCCGATGAAACCAACGCTAGAGTCCAGGATCCCGATGGTCGTAGTGGAGGGACGTCATCACGAAGCTAAAAAGGTGGAGGACCGGATCTACAAAGGTTGTAGTCACTTTCACTTGTAGTTAAGTTGTTAACTTGCTTGTAGTTTCGCCTTTACCTCTAGTTAACGATCTTCATTAGGGTTTCTCGGCACATAAAAATTTGATTTTGGCATGGTTGATCAGTTGTTGAACCTCATGAGTGTGCCTAGGAACCCTACAGAGGTATCAGAGCCTAGCTAGAGCTTTAGGCGAAGTGTAGACGATGTTAGAAATCCGATCGAGTCCCGAAACCCTAACCAAGACCCCTCTCTGTACATTTTCTGAAACTGTGGTTTTTTCCCAATTAAAAATAGCCATAAAATTCAGCAGGGTTTTTGAGGAGTTACTGTGAAGCACGTGCGCTTAAATCGATAAAAGCGCCGCGGAACCGCGGCATGAGCATGGCTAGTGCGGCGGTTCCGCGGCCGTATAGACACTTTATCCTATGCAATTTGCACAGTAACTCCTTATTTGATTCCTGTGTTTTCTTGGTATATTTTAATTTATACTCAAGAGTTGAGTTTTCTAGGTTGTGTTGGGAGTTCGTAGATTCGACCGGAAAGTTAACTTCGTCTATGAGTTTTTCCGGGTATTTTAGAAATTGTTAAAAAGCTCGACCGGATATAAATACCCACTTTTTCCCCTGCTGGGAAATTCCCAATTGTTGGATTTTTCCGTAGTTTAAAAACGTCTAAGTAGTGCAAGTAACGCGATGGACCCTCTAGAAGAAAACAAACCTTAACTCGATTATGTGACCGTCTTGAACTGCCCTTTGAACCTTAGGATTTGGGGCAGTACGGCGTGCCACATGTGAGGCGTTGGCTTGACCCTTCTACGGCTGGACCGTTGGTACTGTGGCATGAAGTGAATGTTTTTAAACTTATTTCATGTGTTGAGCTGTTTCGGGAAAACTTGGGTGTTTGATTGTTCGATCGGAAAGTTTAACATTTTCTGTTTATCTGGAATGTGATACAATATTTGGAATCCACAAGTAGTTATGAGATAACTGATTTGAATATTATAAATCTAGTAGTCTAGTCTCAAATGATCGGTTACCACGGAATTTTGATGCGATCAAAAGTCCGTCGCAATCACGTAGCATACACGGATACTCGCCGGTAAACTTAATAGACAGCCACGCCCCATAGCCCCGACCAAGTGACTGTAGTAAAACCCCGTCGCCGAAAACATCCGTTCGGGTGCTCGCGGTAGCGGTGTTCCGCCTTAGTGCACTTCGTCGAAGGTATCGGGGGTGCGGCCGTCTACTAAAGTTTGCGACGAGCATTCGATCAGAATGTCGGGAATCCTGTTGAATTGCCCGACTTGATATTGAAAAGAGTTTTCGATAATGAGACTAAAATGCGGGGTTTATAATTGTTAGGCATCCGATGTCTAAGGAATTCATTTGGTTAGGCATGCGATGTCTAAAGAGTTTGCGGATTCCAACTGTTGTAGTTTTACACTTTCTTTTCTGTGACCGTAAGTGTAATATGTGATATCGCCGGTTTCGTTGCTATATATCAACGACAATTGGGTTACGCATGTTTACTTACGTTGATGACATGTGATGTTATGTGTTGCTGGATATGTTATATTGGATCGTCGTGTTTGAATAGCCAGGTTTTTTTTATGTGAGATGAGTGTTTTTCTTTTTCATTCATGTAAAAACTTGTATGTAATATTCTTTTATTGGGGCACTTCCAAGTTGAGGAAGATGTCACCGTTGATGTATATTATTTACTTTTCCGCATTAGGATAGACCCAAGGAGGGGAGCACAAGTAACCGGGTTCTAGGGTCCAGTGGGAGACCATCTCGAGGAGTCGAGTCCGAGTCTCCTAACCCTAGAATTGGTAGGGTTGCTTGCCGCTCTCGTAGGGGTCTAGGGGTGTGGGATTGTCTATTCATTACGACCGTGGAATCCGTGTTTTATTAAGGCTCAAAATAAAACACGGACGTCCTAGTATATCCAATATTTCATATATTTTTTTCTGCTGCGTTATCTGTGATGTGATCATGTGATATGTTCAGATAGATATTGTATATAGTATATATGATATATTATATAGACGTTGCTTATGTTTTACACCCGCGCTAGCCCTGCCTCGTTCTGGCGTTAGTTACCTAACCTAACGGTGCAGACGGGACATTGAGGCGAATGCGGATGGCATAAGTGTACGTTATATTTATCTGTGATATTTAGGTGGACTTAAATGATGGGACATTCATTAATGTGATTAATGAAAGAAAATAAACCTAAAAGATGTTTTGGAATCGAATTTCAAAAATAAAACAGGTAGCTACAGTTCTTGCTTTGCATCGCGGTGTTCCTTGTAGAGCATCCTGCACCTTATTCGATGAGGAAAGGGCCGACGATCCCTTCACCGGGAGTGACCCCTTTAGCAATAACTGGCAGATGCTACAACCCTCGGTTTGTCTTTTGATTGCTTCTATAGATTTTGCTTTGCACAGCGGTATATATGATATATCCTGCACCTTATTCGATGAGGAAAGGGCCGACGATCCCTTCACCAGGAGTGACCCCTTTAGCAAAACTAGAAAAGCCTAAAAAACACTCCATTTAAAAACCATTTGATTCCGCAACGAGATCAAGTTCAAAGCGTTAAAGGTTTTCTTAAAAACCATCCGCAACCCTCCGTCATTTTAGGAAGTAGAGTACTTAGTATTCGTGCTACGTTTGTCGACCATAGCCGAGGCGTAGTGTACGGTAGCTAAGTGATGTCTTCCTACACAGCATATGATGCGATTAATTAGGACAGTCATGTGGCTTTGTTGACCTTAGCCAAGGGTCATGTGGGTGGGTCTAATTAATCACGAAATGACGGGTAGAACTTGACTAGTGCTTATGATTTGTTGACCTTAGCCAAGGTCATAAGTGCTAGGGGTAAAAACCATTATCGGGAGTTTCAAGTGTTGAAATTTGCAATGAGATTGCATACCTTCTATATGATAGTTGAATCCCGATACCCACTACGAGTAATTGTTACTCCTGGGAGAGTTTTGCACTTTGCAATTAGCCGATCAAGTAGGTGTCTCGAAAGGTGTCAACGGGGTTACGCCCCTGGGAAAACGAGGTTTACTTTAATTAGGTCCGTGCGAAAGCACGGGGAACCTCTCTCAAAGTACCGGCACTGGCCTGGCTGAAAGATTGGCGAACTTGTAGAGTGTAATTAATCCCGGCTAGTCTTTCCTTTTAAGGTTTGAAGGAAGATTTGATAAAAACAGTGGGAGCTATCCTGATTAGATAAAATAAATAACCAATCTAATCTTGCAAGAGCGCAGGCAGAGTGTTTTCTTCTCTCTCTCTCTAGGTAGCGATCATATCACGCCTTAATCAAGATAATAATACGGATGTATTGACCGAACCCGCTTGTTATACTGAGCTGGGGAACGTTGGTCCCGCTCCAACTTATAATTGTTATAAGATAGAGCAGGAAATAGGGGAATACCAGGATTCCCATGCCGCCCAAACGAAGAAAGTGCATATGATACATCTTCTTCGGGTGTGTTTATTATAAAGAACTGTTTCTCAGTGTCCTCTACGTCCTAGGTATTAAATACCAGATCAGGATCCCGCAAATGTAATCCGTTACATGGGCTACATAAAGGTAGAGAACTGAGAACGGGTGATAAGTTTCATGAGACAGAAAATAGTGCAAGTGTTGCAGCCAAGTCTGTTGGTCACTGTCACCCTGTATTTACCAATACATTGATTCTGAACAAATGCTATTAGATACCGAACCTGATATACAAAATCATATCAATCTCTTTATTTATTAAAGAAGGATATAATTTTGTATTGTTGAATATTGTTTTGAACATTTCAAAAGTTGATCGGTTCAGGCACGTTATCTAAAAGCATTGACGTTCTAAATCAAACTACAATTCCTAGTATACATAACACACACAAGAGGAAGAGTTCAGAAATGAACGAATCCTTCTTGAGGTATTGTAGACTAGGTCATATCAATGTGACCCGACTAGCTTAAGTTACATTTTAGATGCATATTTAAATCAGTTTGAATTTACATCTTGTGAAATTTGCCAGTCATGTCACAAAGATTAGATGACCATAGCTCTGTTTATTGGAAACAGAGAAAGAGTTAGTAAACTCTTGGGACTGATACATGATGATGTATGTAAGGTCCCTTGTCTGCACATGCCAGGACCGGTTTTTTGTACTTCATTACATTCTCTGATAATTTCTCAAGATTCAGCCATATGTTCCTGTTGAAACATAAGTCCGAAGCTTTTGAGATATTCATAAAATATAAGTTAGAAGTAGAGAACCAAAAACCGGGTAGAAGTATTATGTCCTATGATGAGATCAGGAAGGAGAATACTTGTGCATAGAATTCCTGGACTATTCTAAAGGAGAATGAGATTCTCTCTCCGTATTACTCCTCTGAATATACCACAGCACAACGGTGTATCAGGGCGGAGCAATCGCACCATATTAAATATGGTGTGCTCTATGATGAGTACTACGGAGTTACCTATTTCCTTTTAGGGTTGTGCACTTAAGAAGCTGCATACCTATTGAATTAGGTTCGAATCAGATCACGGCCTACCACTCCATTTGAGATATGGTATAGGAAGAGCCCATCTCTTAAGTAAATTAAGATTTGGGATTGTCCGGCCTATGTCAAAAGCAAAATCCGAACAAGATCGAGGCAAGGTCAGTTCTGTAGAACTGGAAAAGTTCCAGCTATACAAACTACAGCTAATGATTTGAAAGAACCAAAGGATTCAATAGTCCCCGACGAACCTCAGCCTCTCCGCCGATCTAGCAGGGTTCCTCACCTGCCTGAGAGATACTTCGGTTTCTCGATGACAGTGGGAGCGAGGAATGCATCATAAGATGATGACCCAACTAGTTTCGAGCAGGCCATCGAGAGTAGGGACTCTGTAAGAATGGCTGGATGCTTAGCGATCTGAGATGGAATCCATGTACACCAACAAAGTATGGACTTTGGTTGCTATATCTGAAGGGTTAAATCCCCATCAAGGGCAGGTATATCTTGAGAAAATTACTAGGTGTAGATGGAAAAGTTGAGACTTTCAAAGCTAGACTTGTTAAAAGGTTTTCGTCATCAACCAGGCGTGGATAATGATGAAACCTTTTCCAGTGGCTATGCTTAAGTCCATCCGGATCCTACTTGCCATTGCTACATACCATGACTACGATATCTGGTGGTTGGGTGCCATGACTGCTTTTCTAAATAATGATTTAGAAGAGAACATCTATAAGAACACAGCCAGAGAGCTTCGTAAACAGTGGGAGCAGCGGAAACGTGTGCAAGTTGCTTTACAGGATAAAGCAGGCATCGCGGAGTTGGAACATCTGTTTTGATGTTGTAGCCAAAGAGTTTGACTTCATCAAAATGGTAGATGAACCTTGTACATACAAAAAGGTAGTAGAGAGTAAGGTGGTCATCCTCGTATTGTACATGGACAACATACTCTTGATAGGAAAAGGAGTTTCCTATGCTACGAACGGTCAATCTCCTCTTATCACAAAGACTCTCCATATAGGATAAAGGTGATACCTCCTAAGTTCTGGGATTTGGATCTATGAGATAAATCTAAATGGATATTTGGATTCTCACTAGGTGTAGTGAGATGGTATCAATCGATCCTGAGGAGAATCACTGGAAAAGTTCTAGGGTGATAAGGACGACTGAATGTCAGTCGCAGGAATTGTCTTTACCCTCAGTGGAGGGACGGTATGTTGGAAGAGTTCCAAGCTAAATACCGTGGCAAACTAGACGATAAAGGCTGGTAACATCGCTATCAAAGATACTACCAAAAAGGCTGTTTGGGTGTATATTGGTTCATGAGATGAACTAGGTTCCTACCATTGTGTGACAATGGAAGTGTGGCTTTGGCCCAAGAACCCTGGTCCCATCAGTGACCCAGACATATTCTGAGGCAGTATCACCTGATCGTGGAGATAGTTGATCTCCAGGGTGATCGAGGTTAGGAGAGTAGACTCTGAGGACAACACGGCGGATCCACTCACAAAGGCTTTTTCCCAGAGAGAGACTTATATGGGATGGTTGAGTATTAGATACTACAACCACTGCTACAGATGGCCCTAGTGCAAGTGGTAGATTGTTAGTTATATGTATGCCCTAGAGGCCATTACTGTACATTGGATGTATATTGTAGTGGATGTCGGGACATATATAGGTAGGACTTTCTTGCTCGACATGATAGTATGCTATCTGGTTGCTCTTTATCTTAACATGTATACTTGCTGTCTCTCTATTACATGTTGATAAAGCCCTTAGGATATGTGCTCGACTTCCAGGACTATGATGAAGATCATACTAGTGGGGCCTGGGTAGTCCATGAGTACATCCTTCAATGTTCCTAGTCGTGGGAATAGCGAGACGGGGCATCGATATTCCAGAGTAGACTAGCGTATATCTTCTCGACCCATGTGATGGGCGATGGATGATCCCATATCCATTGGTGTTTGACATCAGAGATGGTATGCGGGTGCTCAGTGGAGACTAGGTACACTGAACTGACTCGCCGAGAACTCCCAGATGGTATTATACCTCACGTCAGATGGCAGTTCTCTGGTGACACTGGTACAGCTTAGTCTGTTGACCCGAGATCGTCATAGAGTCTTGTGTGTCTCCCACTGTGCTTTGATTTCCACCCTACCACGGCTCTACTGAGTCGTGCAAACAGGTGGTTCTTGGGTACAGTCCCGATTTACATGGAGGCAATGAGCGATAGGAGGGGATTCGTCTCTCCCGGTATTGGGGATTGATGTTGCGCTATGCTCGACTGGCCATAACTGGAAATCTCTGGTCAGGGTTGCAGTGATTTACTGGTAAGAGTTATCAGTAGTCACACGCTTGTTATGGACCTTACATCGGTATGACTTATCAAGCTACTGGGGTCTGACGTTTACCACCCCTAGGCGAGATATGCGACATATCAGACGAACAGACCGGACTGTACGGTAAGTGTTACTGGTTGGATTCACAGGAGTGTGAGCGGGCGTGCTCGTTGATCTTTTGATCGCTCAATACCCGGGTGGCCGTTACGTTTAGCAGACCACTTGCGGCTTGTGGGTGTTTGATATGATCATCACCTGCTGCTGGCGTATTGACGAGTCTTTAGAGTCCTACACAAAGCTTTCCTGGCTCAAGCGAAATGAAATAGGAGAGCATATGAGATATGTGCGGGACCGAGAATAATACCAGTATGTGATACTGTATTCGATTCTCGCGATTTGTGACATTGATCGGTTATATGCGATATAGCCGGGTTATCGGATCAAGTGTTGATTCGATAAGCTGTTACTATTGATATTAGTCGGTTATATGCAATATGACCGGATCATTAAATCAAGTGTTGATTTAATGATTTAATGTATAATTATATATTTGATATATTACTTTACATTAACTAGTATTTGTTCACTTAAGATTGATTTTCTCACTTGATGTGCACAAGTTGTATATGTGATATATTTTTGTGCACTTGATTGTATCATGTTTGATGATACATGCAAACTTGGGTGTGTGTATGCTATACACCATGTTTAGTTAATGGTTAGGGTTTCATTTGCCTTATTTGTTTATTTTATTTATTACTTTTGGCAAAAATAAAATTGTGGTTATCTTTGTTTTATGCAAGAAGCTTCATGATGCTTCATGCATCTTTGAAAAAGTCTACCATTTTGTTTTATCCTTAACCTAACCATTTACCTATACCCTAGTTTATTCTCTACATTAGTTACACTCACCCATGGTTGCTAAATGATAAGCTTCACTTGAATTTTCATTTTCATATAATTCTTTTTCTTTTTTCTTCTTCATCTTCTTCATGAAGTGAAGAAACCCTTCTTGAAAATTCCAAGTGATGAAATCAAGTGAGAAAACCAAATCGAAAGTGAACCCACTTCCTATTTCTTCATTCTCTACCACTTGCCATGTTGTATAGGGTGTTATCTTCACAAGTTTCATGACCTAGTGAAGATTAAGCTTGAGTTTGAGTTGCCTCGACGTAGATCATCTTCGGCATCGAAGTCAACGAGCTAGCCCGATCATTTCTCCGATGAAACCAACGCTAGAGTCCAGGATCCCGATGGTCGCAGCGGAGGGATGCCATCACGGAGCTAAAGAGGTGGAGGACCGGATCTACAAAGGTTGTAGTCACTTTCACTTGTAGTTAAGTTGTTAACTTGCTTGTAGTTTCGCCTTTACCTCTAGTTAACGATCTTCATTAGGGTTTCTCGGCACATAAAAATTTGATTTTGGCATGGTTGATCAGTTGTGGAACCTTATGAGTGTGCCTAAGAACCCTACAACACGTTGATAAACCCCTAGGATCTTTCTTGACTACCTGCGTTGTGATGGCGATCATACTTGTAGGAGCAAGGTTGTAGCGTTTTGAAAATCGTTTCGGTGAAATTTCGGAAGAATCGGTAAAATAAGAGGGTTTTCTGTAAAAAGTCAAAATACAAATATCTTATTATAAAAATTAAATATACATATTCTAGCTATGTAATTGCTAGTATTTGGTGTTTATTGAGCCACTGGTGAAATTTCAAATTTTCTGAAAAAAATTTATTTTATTATTATTTTAAGCCGTCACTAATACATTTAATTAGAGAAAATTACAAATTGGAATGAGTTAATTACATTTTAATGAACCATGATAGCATAGAACCAAGTTTGTAGCATGCTCCATGTTTCTAAATGTGTCTCCACAATTCTAGAAAAGTCTAGGATTTAATTGAAAAGAAATTAATTAATTAATGAAAGGAGTTAAAAGATGTAATAAGTGATGAAGTTTTTACACAAACCCACACCCACACCTCACTCTCTCTCCCTCTTCTCTCTTTAGCCGAGCCCCATCTTGTGGCAGCCCAAAATTCCCCACAAATGTGTCCACTTCAAAAGTCAAGAGAAAAGAAAATAAAAGAAGAAAAGAATAAACTAAGAAGTATGGGATTAAATAATGGGGTATGGGGTGTTTCTTTACTTTACAATCACCACCTCACTCTCACACCCCTCTCTTCTTCATGTGGCCGAGCCCCCCCCCCCCCAAACTGCTGCTGCCCCAAATCTCCACTCCAATTCCATCACTAAAATCCACAATTTCCATATAAAAATCCAAAGCAATAAAACCCCAACTCCTAATTAAACATGACCCATTATTCTTTAGCCAAACAAGCATGGATCTAGGGCATGGAGGCCATTTTGGGAGGCTAGATTTCAAGCTTAGTCTCTTGATTTTGTGAGGTATAAATCCCAAACCAAATTTAACTTGTTGGATAGTTTCTTGATCAAAGTTAATTAAGTTTAAATGTGATTCTAATTGTAGGATTTAGTTTATAATGGAAAGAGTTTGAGATCAAGTTAGGTTGTGATCTTGTGTTCATGGTTGTAGGATGTTTTTTTTAGCATCTTAAGCTATGCAACTTAATCTTGTTACTTATTGCCAATTGTAACATGTAAAATGTCCAAATGAAAATATTTTGGAAACTAGGTTTTAGGATAGATGTTATTAGATGAAATAAAAATTTGGTTATGGTTAGTGTGGCTTAGTTAAGATATTTTATGAGCATTTTGGCCACTAGATTTGTTAAAATATCGTGTTTTGAAGTAAAACGGGTATTTGTCGCTTACTAGGTTTTTGGGTTAAATCGATTTTATTTAAGTTTGGGGTTTTTGTGAATTTTAACCTATTTTATATTATAATTAGTGTTTGTGAATGTGCAAATGAGTGTGTTTAGGATTTTTCTCGATGGTTTGGCGTTTGTACGCCGACGTCGAGGGTTTTTGGGTTGATTTGTGAAAGCAACCATAGGTTTTGACCTATGTGGGATTCGTGCGTCGTTTTGGTCATGAGTCGGATTTTAATGCGATATGGTGCGTTATGATATGTAGGTACCCCATGTGGACTTCGAGACGACAAGCAAGCGCGTGGCGACGTCGGCACCAGCGAGTGAGGACCAGGTGAGTAGATTTATATTTACGGGGAGAAGTCGGGTGGATGGCGTATAGCACCCCCGCAGTCCGTGGTGGTGTATACGGATGCGTATACACACCAACAATTATTATATATTATTTGGGATTAATAACGATGGTTATGATGGATATTGGTGTGTTGGATTATTTTAGTTTTGCGAACCCTAGGGTAGTGTTGCACTACACATACACACATACATACTTGCATACATTCCTATTTATATGTGCTCATGAGATTCTTTATAGTTATGTGTTCACATGGGTATGGGACTATGTGTTCACATACGGATTTGAGGATGATACTTGGGATTGAGCTGAGTCGATGAAATTTGTTTTATGGTTGTGATATCGGTGATATGGCAGGATTCGTACTTGAGGTACGTCCTGGTGTTATAGCGGATCTTGGGACGGCGATACGGGTGAATAGTGTTATAAATAAAATGGTCGGCATGTGATCGTGATATGAGGCATGATATGCTAGGATATTGATATTAGGCCGTATCGGGCGATGTATACCCCTTGATGATGATATGTGCTGACGATATCGGTTTGTACGAGATTGTCGATCAGTAGTCAGATCATGAGTATATTGAGGATATTAGTATTGTACTAGACATAGGTCAGTATCCTAGACTATGATCTTGGATAAGAGGATACCAGAGGAATAGTGTGATGAATATGATATTGACCTGTACCCAGATTTGGGGATGCCGTACGACGGATTTACGTACGAGCTATATTTTGATGATTGATCCGCACTCTTGACTTGGGATGTCTGATTATAGATATGGTATCGGATATGATATTATTGAAGCGGGATCACCGACTAATATATATACAGGTATGTATATATATCGACTCAGATGTTAAGCGGTTTCCTTACCTGTAGTCCAGCTTGTTAGCTTAGCCCTTTAGTTTAGTTTAGTTATTAGATTAGATTCGACTCCTACCTATTTCAAAACACCGCGATTCGTGTTATTTCAAAAGGCACTATTGTAGGACTTATAGTAGGATAATGCAGATTAGTTATAGTTGCGTCTAGTATTCAGCTCCCGCTCATTATTGTGGTTCGCTTCGCATCGCATGCTTATATTATGTTTCATACTCCATTATTGATATCATGCTGTTAGAACACCAGCTCCATTACCGATGATGCGTATGTACCACGTACACTTACTTGCCGGCTCACACACATCTTCATCGGTAATTGCCATGTCACGTACACCTTAGTAAATATTATTGCTTGACATAGCCTGTTAGCTAATAGTTTAGACATGATATTAGCGTACTTGCCTTATATGTTAGTTTAGACATTGTAGTTATTACCTGCTACTTCACGCATACTATTATTCATTGTTATGCCGCATTCATGGATTCTCATGCATATATTCACTATTTTACATGTTATTGAGGTTTTGGATTCGGATTTCCATGAGATTTTATGGATTTGGAGGAAAACCGCAAAAACATAAATAAACATTTTCTCTCTTTTAAAATAAAAAGTGCGGTTTTCCCATGATGTATGAGTCGTACACCATGAGTTTACTGATGGATTTCAAGACCCGATTCGAGGAGTGGAGGAACCGTTTCGGGTACATGGTGGGCCCGGTGCGGTACCCTGGGACAAGAGGAATGTGTTGTTGACGTTGAGCCCGGCAGGGGAGCACTACCGACCGGTGATATTACCCGACGCGTCGGATATCCGGAGGATACCGTCGTGGTCTTGAGATGGATAGTAGGGGCCGGTCTGGATTGACGGCGCCCTAGATATTATGATTGTGATACAGAGATATCGAGATATTTGGACACTTGTTTTGTGTCGATGCTGGGCACTGTTTTATGCTGATTTCATTTATGGTACCTCACTTTTAAAATACAGAAATCTCACTGATTTATGAAAGCAGTTTTCGTCAGTACATGCATTCTGTTCCATGCATTCATACCTCATTCATATGATATATTGCTACTTGAGGCACTGACACGGACACATGAGATCACACTCGGGTTAGATATTACCCTAACCATTGTTATAGGCTGCATGTTATTCACATATTTGAGGATATATTATGATCATTGACCTAGGTTGCGTTATTTATGCGATTTCTGTGCGTAGATGTTTTTCTATTCACGAGTTGGCAACTCACCCCCGTTGTGCCCCAGTTTCTTGCAGGTTTGCCGTACAGGTTTCATTACGGCTTGCGGGCATAGTTTCCTTCGGGTGATTTGCTAGTAGGTGGGTTTACTTGTATCGTACCCCCCATTATATAACTTGTATATTATTACTCTGTTGTATCTAGAAGTTCCATCAACCAAACATGTATTTATTTTGAGATAGAGACCAGTGATGTTATTCCTTCGACCTTAGAGTCGCGCGTTATATTTCTGTGGTTTTCTTATGGTTTTGAGTTTCCTTTTGAATTTTGATCCTCGTCGTTGGCGTTGTATATTATATTGCTTGTGTGGTTGTGATCGTCGATTGACGAAGAGCTAGCTCCCGCTTGGGGATGCCTTTTTATTGATTTCGTATACTATTCATGTTGTATCCCGTTTGGGAGCCAGTATTTTCAAAGGAGACTCTACCGAAATTTTCAGGAAATTTTTGATGTTTTTAGAAACCCGCATAATTCGGCTTATGCTATTAAAACTACTTATTTAAATTGGTTTTCCTTCACTCTACTACTTTTCTTGGTTTGCATTTCTGGGTTTTCGGCTTACTTGGATTACGTACGTCTCGAGACGTTTCGTAGTTTAAGTGCCGGTCATATTCCGTACTTTCGGGACGTGACAAAGGTAGTTCATAAGCACATCCTTAAATGGTCCCTAGTCGCGTGAGTATCGAGACTGGGCACTGATACTCCAGAGTAGACTAGTGTGTACGTTTCTAGCCCCGTCGGGGGATGGTTGGTCCTGTAGCCATTGGTCTGATGCACCTAAGATCGTACACAGGTGCTCACTGGGTGTGAGTACACTGGACGGACTCGGCGAGAACTTCCATGTGGTACTATACCTATCGTCATATGGAAGTTCTCAGGTGACATGTGTATAGGTTAGTCTTTGGACCCGAGATCGGCATTTGTCTCGTATGAGTTCCCACTGAACTTTGATCACTACCCTACCACGGCTCTACTGAGTCATGCAAACAGGTTTTGGTTGGGTTCAGTCCCGAGCCACATGAGGCAGCGAGCGATTATCGGGGATTCGTCTCTCTCGGTATAGGGAGTCGATATCGCACTGTGATTCGATTGGTCAGGACCATAAGACCTTGGCCAAGGCACTTGGGATTTACTGATAGGTTGATCAGTAGTTTTCCTGGATTGGTCCTGAGCCACATCGGCACGACTTATCAAGTTATTAGGGTTTGAAATTTACCATCCCCTAGACCCGGCATGCGATACTCTTTGACGAAGAGACTGGACTGTACGGATATTGTCACGGATAGGCTCAGTAGGAGTTCGGACGAGCTTGCTCGTCGGCCTTCCTTTTCGACAGGTACCTGGGTAGCCGTTACGTATAGCTAGTGCCGCTGACGTGCTTGTGGTTAAACCCACTGCCAGAGTACTGTCGAGTCTTTAGAGTCCCACACAGAGGGTTTCCCTGATCAAGGCAAAACGATGTAGTAGCCGTATTGGATACGTGCAGGGTTCGATCGATTGATGCACTTTGTACTCGGTCTTTCGATTGGACAGTTGGTAATACTAGCCGGCTCGGGTTTGAGCCGGATTATTAAATTAGGTATTGATTTAATAATTTACATATATGTATTTCGATACATATATTCTAGCATTACGTTCTTCGTGTTATTCTATCTCTTTGGGCGTTCGGATTTTTATCTGATTGCCGGTATATATGTACAGTAGACTGAAATCCGTATTTATTACAGATTTCCTTCTGGAAGGTGGCCACCTCATTATGTATTTTCCTTTTATTTGATAATGGAACTGAGGTGTAAAGTGAGAGGGGGGAATAGAGGTGACCATGCTTCATAGTAATCAAATAAATTTATAATTCATTTTGGAGTTACTATTGGAGCATGGTTGCTAATTGTTTAATGAAAGAATTCATACACAAAACCTATGGGTGTATTTTCTCTTTCATGCTATGCTTCATAATTTCTTGAGCTCCCATTTTCTCTCAAGTTCCTCCCTCCTCTTGTTTTCCTCCACCTTCATCTTCTTCCTCTTCACTAACATTCTCATGAGTTGAGAAAAAAGTGAAGAGGTTAGAAAAGAGATAGCAAACACTTAGACATCCAAACTATATCCTAGATTACTTGGACTAGCATCCCAAGTTCTCTAGTTGCTCTTTTGACACTTAGCAAAGAGCTAGAGCCATGGATCATATTCCCCGTGTGGATCATCAAGGACCAAGGAAGACCGGAGAACAAGCTCGACCCGGAGGACTGACGGAGCAAGGAAAGAAGATCAAGCAAGTTCAAAGTGGCTAGTAGGAGCTAAGGATGAAGAACGAAGACCGAAGGACTTGGTTCATTTGGTAAGAATTCATCATCATAGTAGATAGCTCTCATATTGTAGCCAGTTAATTTTATGGAAAGATCCGGGTTTTAGAGTTAAACTAGTGCCAAGTTTTTGTTCGTTAGAAAATTTTTGTTCCACATTTGGCCATGGAAGTTGGCCGGGGCACTAAGGTAACCCTTCACTGTTGAGTTGAAGATTTCCAGTGTGGAGAGTCTTACTCAGATCTAGAATAGATCGATCCAGAGATGACGTTGTTCGTCGGATGTTCCGATGTGAGATCGATAAGCTGACCAATTTCAGTTGGATGACTTCACCCAGATGTGTTGTGAGTTGATCGAGAAACAGATGAGTATTGAGTATTCCTCCGATGGTTGGGACGAGTTTCCGAGGACGCGTTCGGCTAGATATCTTCTACAGAGTGATGAAGATACCGAGTTCGTGATTTTGAGTCCGTGCGAGAGATTCCAGATTGATTATTGCCGAGAACCATTGCAGTACGCAGATAGCATGATATGATGTCAAAGTGGACGATAATAAAGAAGAATGGAGCAAGAGTTTCGTGCGAGATGTTAACGAGCTGTTGTTACTCCCCGTTGAGATAAGAGATCGGATATGCGTACAAAGGTGTTGGGATACGACCAGTTCCCGAGGAAATGCTGTGCTGAGAACGCAGATGTCCAGAGAATGAGAAAAGATTGTGTAAGTGTACCAGCCACCGTACATTTCGGTATAGGCGAGATCGGAAGAGACCTTGAGCCGGTTCCTTCCAGGACACTGCTGGGATGAGTTTGCACTGAGGATCAGTTGTGCCATGTGTTTTCAGAGGGCCAGAGGCCGACACCAGCGACGTGCTATTTTATGAGCGATCATACTAATTGGCCGAGAGTTGACCTGAGGAGTGCCAGAGCGGAATCGTTCCCGTTAGCACACCTGACCGGACAGATGAGCCGATAAAGTGCGAGATTGGTAATCCACAGGGAAATGAGGACCCAGAGACTGAGGACGCCAGACCGTGACTAGGAGGCTAGTAGATGATCTTGCTCTGCCAGTTTGGGCGCACCGATTTTTTTCGACATTGTAGGAAGTGTACCTCAATGTCATTTGTTGCGATTTGCGTTTGTGATCCAAGTAACACGCTTATATCGCTTGGATTTGAGTTTTGATGATTGAGTTTCAAGATATTGTTTCGTGCACCATGGCTGCACCTACTGGGTATTTACATTTTTGTGCATAGTAATTGCACTTGGTATATTTTATACACCGTGGTGTTGATGTCGATTTGTGCCTTAGCTGCACATGTTTTTGATTTCCTGGATTTCCTTCACAGGATTTGATATTTCATACAGTGGATGCACAGTATTTGATATTTCGTGCAGTGGATACACAGGATTTGATATTTCGTGCAGTGGATACACAGAATTTGATATTTCTTGCAGTGGATGCACAGGATTTGATATTTCGTGCAGTGGATGCACAGGATTTGATGTTTCGTGCACTAGATGCTTTTTACGAACTCGACACGCTTGGGTTGGATTTTTGCGCATATTAGGCGCTTGGTATTGGATTTTATGCGTATCGGATGCACTTAAATGAGATTTTACTCATGCATGTTGGATGCCCTTGATATAGATTTTTATCCGTGCGTATTAGACGCGATTTTTATTCGTGCATGTGGGATGCACTTGATTTCGGATTTTTTGTATTCGTGCATGTGGGATGCACTTGATTTCGATTTCGTTTGTGCATGACGGATACACTTGATTTGGACTTTCACGCACGTTGGGCGCGTGATATGATTTTTGTGCACACCTGATGCACTCGATTGGGGTTTTCGTTCGTGCATGTTAGTTACACTGGATTGAGATTTTCGTGCACTATAGATGCACTAGTTGTTGTTGTCGTGCACGCCAGTTGCATTGGACAGATGCTTTCGTGCACACCCATTCTACTTAGTCTTACTTTTGTGCATATTGTGGCACTTGTATTTGGATTTGATTTCCGTGCGCACCAGACGCACGTGATGGTTGGACACGCCTTTTGAGGCTGATATTGCTTTTGAGCACTTTGTTTTCATGATGAGGCCCTATACTTTGTAGTACCCTAGCAGGACTGATCCGAGGACAGTACCTGAATACTTTGCATGCATAAAAAGTTATCAAGAGGTTTTTCAAAAAGGAGCTATAGTCTCGCTATTTCTTACGTGTCTGCGAGTGATACGAACGTTTACAAAAGAAAACCTTTTGGGATATTTTAAGAAGGGCGGAACGTATATTTGAGCAAAACATATATGCTAGTATATTATTTCTTTACAAATGAGCGTCCGCCACTTGTACCGTGAGTTACGCATTACACGGCAATTTAGAAAAGATTCTGCATATGCTTTATTCGGTATTTAGAGCTTTTTCAAGGATGTGTACTATATATGTATTATAGTATTTGATTAGTGCATATGGGATTTCGGTTGTGGATTTAAGATCTGTATCTCCACTGTGACTCCGATGATATGCATGCAAGTCTGATGATTTGCGTGACGCTTGACGGAATTCGGTTTTGAGTTTTCGTACTCATTTTCCGGCGCACAGGATGCGCCGTGGTATTTCTGTATCTTCCGTGATTTCGGAACCCCGTTGATTTGAGCTGATGATTGAAATATTTTTGAAATTGGGGGTTTAAATTTAAATTCTGGGACCGAATTTATTTAAGAGGGGAAGATATTTCAGAAAATATAAAATATTATTTTTGGAATTTAATATTAAAATAATATATTTTGCAAAAACTACCGATTTGCAAATTTGGGGTTTTCGTAAAATGATATAAATATAAATTAAAGGTTATTGTTTGTGTATCTTTTTTAGCCAAATTATCATTCATTTGGTCATGGCCGAATCTTCTAGTGATGAGTGGGCTTCATTTGGTTTGATGAGTCATTGGTGAGGTGGCTAAAACTTTAATTGGTTTTGTTCTCTTGAAGATATTTTCATATGGATATTTGTATGGATATTTTATGATATGGTCATCTTTTGAGTACCTAATGATCACCTCCCCCTTATTTATAAAGTCCTGTGAACTTTTTCCTTCTCTGGATATAGTGGCCGAGAACTATTCATGCTCCAATTTGGCCGAGCACATATGAGTGTGTGCGCGCTTGGTTTTTAATGAGCAAAAATTCCTTAGCTCATTTTCATCACAATTCCAAAAGGCAATTTCATTTATCTTCACCCAATTCATTGGGTGCCTTGAGACTAAGTATTCTACTCTCTCTCTACTGCAATCTTGGACATATCGGCTAGCAAACTTCATGTCCGAATTGCATTGGTTTAAAGCGGGAGCCCGTATAAAGATTCATCGACGTGGGTCCTCTTCGACGAGCGTGACCGGAGAGCGAACTTCGTCGAGGCTGCCGCAACATGCTAAGGACTGAGGTTGTTACGACCCGAAATAGTACGTGACTGGCCCTTGAATCATATGAAGTCTATAGGACCTCATCTAATTCAAGTAAGCCAAAAGCCCAGAAATCTAAAACCATTTTAAGGAGTAAGTAAAGAAAACTAGTTTTTAAGAAATAAAGAAAACATGTTTTAAAAGCAAGGTTTTTAAATAAGTAAGCCGAATATGCATTTTTAAAAACTCAAGACTTTTATGAAAATTTCGGCAGAGTTTCCTTTGTAAATACTGACCCCGAACGGGATACAACATGAATAATATATACATCAATGATAAAAGGTATCCCCAAGCGGGAGCTAACTCTTCGTCAATCGATGGTCACAACCATGTAAGCGATATAATATACAACGCCGAAGGGCGAGGATCAAAACTCAAAAGGAAACTCAAAATCTTCAAGAAAACCATAATACTACAACGCGTGACTCTACGGTCGAAATAATACACAACTGGTTTCCTAAGTCTGAAATAAATATACAAGTCTGGTTGATGGAATTTCTAGATACAACAATGAAAATAAATAAGTACAATGGTGGTCATGATGCGAGTGAACCCACCCACCAAAGCAATCACCCAGAAAGGAAGCAGTGTACCAGAAAGCCGCAATGAAACCTGTATGGCAAAATCTGCAAGAACTGTGGCACAACGGGGGTGAGTTCCAACTCGTGAATAGAAAACATCACAGAGCAGAAATCGTATGTATGACTCAATCCTAGGTCAATACGATCAGTAATATATATTCTCAATATGAATAAGTCTGAAGTATGATAAGGTGGCAAGGGTAAACATCTATACATAAATGTAGTACCAAGTGCTCGTGCTAGTGCCTCAGGTAGCAACATATCATAAATATGAGATATAATCAATGTAATCAGTGTTAACTATATCATGAAGTTTATGAGTATGTGGATATCATCCAACTATCTAATCAATGTCTGTATGTATGTGGATCTCGTCCACGTGTCACCTAATGACACAAAACATCATGCATGTAAATATCATAAAGCATATGCATGGAAGTATGAGGATGTAAATCAACGTATGTCTCTCGCGACACATCAAAATCATGGAACCGGAGTGTCCAGTATCGACACTCGAAAATATCATGAAACCCGTGCCCAGCATCGGCACGTAAATCCTCATATAACGGGCTCCGTCAGTCCGGATCGGCCCACGGGCTACGCCAGTCCGGATCGGCCCATATCATTTCTCGACTCCGGTCGGTATCCTCCGGATATCCGCCGAGCCCAAATACAATCACCGGTAGGTAGTAGTCATTCTGCCAGACTCACCGTCTGTATACACAGCATCCCTTTCTTACCCCGGTGTACCATACCGGGCCCCACCATGTACCCGCACATGGCTCATGACTCCTCCTCGCATGGGGTATATACATATCAGAACTGATAATACTCATGGTGGACGTACTGAAATATCATATCAAGAGAAACCGGGTTTTTTTTAAACAATTCATATTTTCTTTTGAAATGACCACGGTTCTCAAATCCAGAAACCTCATAAAAACGGCATATCTCAATGCGTAAAATCATAAAGCATGATGTATGCGACATATGATAAAAATGTATGCATATCCGTATATCATGCAACATAAAACAGTAATATGCACACATCGAGGGAAAAATCGCTCTTTTAAAATGAATCCAGTTTTAAAATATATCTTGCGGTTCCCAAATCTCCAAAATAAAGCCAGAATCATCTATGTATGTGCAATTACGCATGTATGCAAGTATAGGGGTACAATATGTGTGTATGCAAATATAGATGTACAAGTAGTCATATCCTGATGCAACAATCCTACTGTGTAGCGACATGGCAATTATCGATGATAAAGTGTGTGAGCCGGCAAGTAGGTGTACGTGGAACATATGCATCATCGATAATGGTGCTGGTGTCCTGACAGCATGGGTTTAATATAACAGTAAACACATTTACACATGCAATGCGATGCGAAAAGCAAGAATATGCGGAAATCGAATAATAAACGCAACAGTGAAGAATCTACATCAATATGTAAATGTCATACAGTTTTGCCATTTGAAATAAGACGAATCGGGATTTTTAGAAAAATAAGGACTACGGTGTTTTTAAGAAAAGATGCGTCTTTTGAAAATATCCGTAGAATCCATTTTCCTGTCTTTAAAATACTCATGATTCGTTAGTTTTGAAATAGGTATGACTCGGGTCTTGTCTAACATGTACCAAGTAAACTACAGATCTAACTAATAAGCTAATCTGAAGGGTATGGAAACCACCTAAATCTGAGTCGATACATATATACATATAATAGTCGGTGATCCCGCCTCAATAGTACCGCGTACGATACAATATATCATATGACATTCTCGAGTCATGAGTGCGGATCTATCATCAATATATAGCTCGTACGTAAATCCGTCGTACGGCATCCCAAATCTGGGTATAGGTCAAATATCGCATTCATCTCATCATTTATCTGGTATCCTTATCATCATATCTCATGAGCCGGGGTACTGATCTAAGTCTAGTACAAACTGATACCATCTATATAGATATATGTGCGTGTATGAAAACACACGCCTAAAGGCCTGCTAAAACTCATGTCGTATCTCATAATACGAACCACATCATATCACCGATCTCATGGCACCATGCCCAAACTCATTGACTCATCTCCAAAGATCATCCAGTATCCTCATCATCATACTGTAGGTAAATGTGTATATATATACATCGTCCCATACCTATGTGTGTGTATATATATACGTAGGCACAAGTATAACAAGTAAGCATGTGTGTGCGTGTGGGTGTAAACCTATTCTAGGGTTCGCAACTAAGAAGCTATACTAGTTCACTTCTAATAACCCTAATCTAACCATTGAACACCTAATCACATCCTGAATATCCATGTCACACATAAAGCTATCATATATATATAGTATATATAGCATACTAAATATCGAACTGCGGGGGTGCTATACGCCATCCACCCGACTCCCCCCGTAGATATAATCTACTCACCATGCATCTTGCCTGTCGGTGTCGATGTCGCGATCATCTTCTTCATCGTATGAAACCCACGTGAAGGTACCTACATAGATTGTTGGATATAGTGCCCTCAAAGTCAATTATTGGATCGCAGGTATATGATTGCAATGATTGAAGGAGGACCTATACCTATAGGACAGTCTTACTTGAGATGATAGTATGCTATCTGGTTTGTCTTTATCATCGTGTACATGCTTTAGTTCACTATTTCATGTTGATAGAGCCCATAAGATTCTTGCTTGACTTCCAGCAGTATGACGGCGATCATATACATGGGAGCTGGGGTCTATAAGCACATCCTTAAAGTGTCCCTAATCGTGGGAGTTTCGAGACAGGGCATCGATACTCCAGAGTAGACTAGTGTATACAGTCGAGACCCCGACGAGGGGCGGTGGCCGGTCTCACAAGCCATTGGTGTCAGTTGGTTCACCTAAGATGTATACATGTGCTCATTGGGTTATGAGTACACCGGACAGGACTCGCCGGGAACATGCTAGTTGGTATTATACATATCGTCAGATAGCAGTTCCCAGGTGACATGTGTACAGGTTAGTCTGTCGACCTGAGATCGTCATTTGTCTCGTGTGAGTTCCCACTGTACTTTGATTACTACCCTACCACGGCTCAAAGGAGTCGTGCAAACAGATTTTAGTTGGATACAGTCCCGAGCCACATGGAGGCAGTGAGCGGATCGTCAGGGATTCGTCTCTCCCGGTATTGGGGGTGAGATCGCGTTGTGTTTAGGAGAGCCATTACACGAAATCCCTGGCCAGGGTAATCGAGATTTACTGGTAGGTATTCCAGTAGTATCTCAGGGTGTTCTGGGCTACTCTCTGACACGACTTATGCAGCTATTAGGGGTCTGACGTTTACCAGCCCCCTAGGCCCTATATGCGATACTCATAGACGAACGGACCGGACTGTACGGATATGGTCACTGTCAGGCTCAGTAGGGTTTCTGGATGAGTTCGCTCGTCAGCTTCCCTTCCGATCAATACATGGGCAATCGTTACGTACAGCTAGTACCTCTGACGTGCTAGTGGTTATACCTAGTGCCAGTGTATTGATGAGTCATTAGAGTCCCCCACAGACAGTTTCCCAAGTTCGGGCGAAACGTTGTAGAGGCCGTATGGATATATGGCGGGGTTCGATCATATACGTGCACTTGTGCACGGATCAGGATCGGACGGATAATACTAGCGGGTTTTGATTTAAGCCGGATCCTAGTATTATTGTGTAGGAATATTTTTGTCTCATTGCATTTGTATTCGGTCGGAATACAAATGCCGATATGTATTTACTGTTGAGATGTAATCTCATAATTCGTTACAGGATTATTTTGGGAGTTGCCACTTTTCTTTTTCCGTCTTATTTTCACCTCCATGTTTAATACATGTGAGCATTGGTCATTGACCCTTTTTCCTTGACCTTTCTTTTTTCCTACCATTTCCTGCTTGTGCGTGGGCTACACAGTGAAGGGAGTGCCTCATCTAATGAGGCATGGGTGTAGTGATTGCTTTAATGAGGCATGGCCATTTTAATAACATGGTGGCTTTTGCTTCTTTGTTTTAAAACATGGTCTTTGTTTTCAATTGGGTGGCTGATTGGGGCTGGGGGTTCTCTGCGAGTTTGGTGGGGACAAGGAATTGTTTTTGTGGTGGGATTGGGTTGATTAATTAATATGAAGGGTTTTTATATAGTTGCTTGAGGTTGTTTTATCAATCCCTCACTCACACCGTATAGGTACACAATCCACAGAGAAATTTTCCAGTGATTTTTGAAAGCAAATTTCCCAGAGAGCTTCATGGCCGAGCCCCACTAGTTTTCTCCACTTTGCCTAATTCTCATGCTCACACCTCACTTAATATGGCAACTCCAATTTACCTCCACCCAAACGATTGTGTGTCTTGAGACAATATATTCTACATCATCTCTACATCATTCTTGGACATGTCGGCTAGCAAACTTCATGTCCGAGTTGTCTCGATCATGAGGCGGGAGCCTGTATACAGATTCATCGATGTGGTGCCACTTTGACGGACCTGATCGAGAGCAGACTTCGTCGGCGCAGCAGTGAGGAGTTTGGCGCGGAGATTAAAGACCGAAGGACACGGATCGATCGGTATAATTTTTAACTCCTTTACATATTGCTAGAATACGGTTAATGGAACGATCCGGGTATTTGGGCTGCGGTGGCGCTGGTTTAGTAAAAAGTTTTTGTTCCGCATTTGGCGTCGGTTTGACATCCGGGGTGCCGCCGTAACCCAACATGGTATCAGAGCCAACCCATTAACCGCATACTTGTTGTTTAGACAATGTTAAAATATCGAAACCGAAACAACCCGAAACAATACCAATTTTTTTTTTGGGTGAAGTGCAAATTCGTGGCTGCCATCTTTCAAAGTGTGTTGGGAATTAATTTGAATGATTATTTTATTCAAGGTGGTTTGAAAAGGATTTTTGGGTGAGTGAGGTGGCTGCTGGGCTGGCATTTTTTTTTGGAGGGAAATAAATTAATGGGGTTGCATTAATTTATTAGATACACGCCTCACCTTTATTTTTGATAAAGAATTCTCCCAGTGAGCTTTGCCAGTGGCCGGCCCCACTTGTTTTTCAAAAGGCCATTCTAAGATAAAAACCAACAGCCACTCCTCTTAATTCTTCAAATTCCACAGCCACTTGATTTCACAATCCACTTCATAATTTCTTGATCCCAATGGCATCTGGTCTCTGAAATTTTTAGTTCGCTGGTATTGTTCATTTAGCCCAGTATGGATATGGATTTATCTAGTTTTTTTTGGGGCTATTCGGGGTTATTTCGAATTCGATATTTTCTAACATTGTTTAATATTTGCAGTACATTACATTTCTATTTATGACCGTGAATATCATTTGATCGGTAAATTTTGTCTAATCGCTATAGTCCCTTTAGACGGATTTGCGAACGTGACATTCACGTTGATGTTCTGTGTTGTGCTGTGATGTTGCGGATTGTCATGGTGGATAGTTCTTGTGCAATGGTAGTACTGTTTGGATTTATTTGTATATTTGATATTGCGGGGCGAGCGTCCGACATGTGGACTGCCGTCACTGCCTGTTTGTATATTATTCTTTTGGGGCACGACTGGGATGAGGTCGATGTACCTGTTGTATATATTTTCTTTTCTGTACTAGGATTACCCCGCGGTGGGGTACACGGATAGTCGGGTTCTTGAGGGCAACGAGCCCGCATCTCATGGCATTGAGACAGAGGGGGCTTCACTCTAGAATTGGCGGACTATTCGCCGCATTCGTAAGGGGTACAGGTTAACCCAAGGAGGGGTGCTCAAGTTACCGGATTCCATGAAGTGCTGGGTGGTCCATTCACGTTGTTGAAGGGGGATGCCTCGCTTCAGGTTTTGGCGGGTAACTTGCCGCACTCTTAGGGGTCTAGGTTTTCATTGCACGGGCTATCCACACGACCAGGGAAACGTCGGGTTTTATTTGCGGCTCTATGAAACCGGGGATCCCAGATTATCTGTATTGTTCTGTGATGTTTATTACTTTTCTGTGATGTTGCATTTATCATGCCTGGAGCGATTATTATATATTGATATATATACTAGTAGATGTTGTATATGTTTTGCACCCGCGCTAGTCCAGTTCCCGCTCTGTCGTTAGTTAAGTAACCTAACGGGTGATGACGGGACCCAGTGACGAATGCGGATGGCATATACATACATTTTATTTTCGTTCTTTTCCGGTGTGATTAATTGATGGGACTGCGTTGATTCTTATCAATGCAAAGAAAACAAACCTATATTTGATGTTGTTGGAACCAATTTTTCAAAAGTTGTTATTACAAGGGCGTTCTCTTTTGCTATGCACAGTGGTATTCGGTTATGAATATCCAACACCTCATTCGACGAGGCAAGGGCCGAGATCCCTTCATCGGGAGTGACCCCTTGGACAGAAGTTTGCGTCAACATAATAACTTCACTATAGTCGATTACTTTTTGCTTTGCATCGTGGTATTCAGTTTGGAATATCCTGCACCTCATTCGACGAGGAAAGAGCAGAGATCCCTTCACCGGGAGTGACCTCTTTAGCAAAGATTTTCGCAGCTATATTTTTATAAAAGCTATCCGGTTCCTTCAACGATATCAAGTTCATTACGTTAAAGGTTTTTCGCCAAAAACCATTTGTAGTCCTCCGTCATTTCAGACGGGTAACACTTAGTATTCATGCTATGTTCGTTGGCCTACGTCAAGGCATAGTGTATGGTAACTATTTGTTACTTTTCTGTTGCATAGATAGATGCGTTGGTTTGGAACAGTCGTACTACCTTGTTGGCCTACGTCAAGAATATGTACGGATGGATTCAAATTAACCTGGATAATGACGGGTAGAACTTGACATGTGACTTATGATTTGTTGGCCTATGTTAAGGTCATAAGAGCATGGGATAAAAATCATATCGGGAGTTTCAAATATACAGGAAACTTGCCAGGCTTACGCATACCTTCTAGAGTGTGGTGACTTGAGTGGCTTCCATCAAGTTATATTGCGATGATAGTTGGATCCCGATTCCCACTGATGAGTTAGTTTACTCCTCGGGTGATTCCGACTAATTCTTCTTTCAGGTTTGGAGGAGAATTTGAGAAAACAGTGGAAGGTTTCCTGATTAGATAAAGTGATTAACCATTCTGATTTAGGTTAGAGTGCACGCAGAGTGTTTCTTTTCTCTCTCTCTCTCTGACTGTGACCATGGCCGACCCTAGACAATAACTCAGTGACCAAGTTAACCAAACTTTCTTATAACACTGGCTTTTGGATTGTCTGAGTTGCATACTTTATTGCTACTCCTTCTTTTACCCTTTGCATTTCTCCAGAACACCCCGTATTATTACGAACATCCAATTCCATTGGATAAATCCATCGTATGGTTATATATGAACTCGAAGGAATTTCTTCGAGGATGGATTAAGGTTCTGGAGAGATAGAATAGGACTATTCAGTTGTCTTTTCCTTTTACCTTCTCTCAAGTTATGAGCGCTCCTAGGATTAGGAGAGAGTACTCCTATTACGCTTATTGGATAGTCTTCTTCCAAACCATAGGCAGGTGCCGAAAGGTAGAGAATGAAGAAAACCAATTAGCCTAACTTGGGTGTACAGAAGGTAATAAGTAAAGACAAATAAAGGGATTAGAAAGATGGCAAACTAAATTGCGACTGCTATCATTCACGACCAAACCACGTATTTCATCGCCACTCCTACTTCGCCTTTGTATTTCTCCAGAACATCCCGTATCACTACGAACATCCAATTCCATTGGATAAATCCATCGTATGGTTATATACGAACTCGAAGGAACTTTTTCGAAGATGGATTCTGGTTCAGGAGAAATAGGAATAAGGTTTATTCAGTTGTCTTTTATCATTACCTTCTCTCAAGTTGCGAGTGCTCCTAGGATTAGGATAGTACACCTATTATGCTTATTGGATAGTCTTTTTCCAAACCATAGGCTGGTGCCAAACGGTAGGGAATGAAGAAAACCATTAAGCCTAACGATGGTGTACAGAAGATAACGACTAAAGACAAATAAAGCGAATTGGAGAGATGGCAGGGAAATATACGGTTACAGTCATGAATCTGGATAATGGAAGAGGCATTACTAGGAATACCCGGATACCCCTTCGAAACACATTCATGTTTCAGTTTTACTGTGTACTGTTAATAGAAAGCCGATTTCCCAATTAGACCCTTACTCCATGGTATGTATTTACCAGGTATGGTTCTCACATCTGTATGGTTTTACAGATGATGAATGGGAGTAAGTTATTGGGAATTAGGTGATCATCCTCATTATATCGGAATTCGTTGTAATTGGTGATATTTGAGGAAATCGCCTGGGTACAGTTTTCAACCTACGACGCACAGGATTTGAGTTATTCAACTCAGCGGACTTATACAAAGTATTGTATGTTGTCCAGTGTCCATTAGGACAAAGGGGTTGGTCCTCGTACTATATTCTGTTTACTTGTGACTTCTCAAGTTTTGGACAATTGTTTCGTAGAAATACAAGGTCCAAATTTGAGAAGTTATATGTACAGGAATAAAGTAGAGAACCAGATGTCGCAAGTATTGGGATTCTTCAAGATGATCGAGAGATGTAGATACTTGTGTATGGTATTCAGTTGATAGTAATTGTCACGTCCCGAAAGTACGGAACATGACCGGCACTTAAACTACGAAACGTCTCGAGGCGTACGTAATCTAAGTAAATCGAAAACCCAGAAATCCAAACCAAGAAAAGTAGTAGAGTGAAGGAAAACCAATTTAAAACAAGTAGTTTTAATAGCATAAGCCGAATTATGCGGTTTTTAAGAACATCAAAATTTACTGAAAATTTCGGTAGAGTCTCCTTTGTAAATACTGGCCCCTAAATGGGATACAACATGAATAGTATACGAAATCAATAAAAAGGCATCCCCAAGCGGGAGCTAGCTCTTCGTCAATCGTCAGTCACAACCACACAAGCAATATAATATACAACGCCAACGGCGAGGATCAAAATTCAAAAGGAAACTCAAAACTACAAGAAAACCGCAGAAATATAACGCGCGACTCTACGGTCGAAGGAATAACATCACTGGTCTCTATCTCAAAATAAATACATGTTTGGTTGATGGAAGTTCTAGATACAACGGAATAATAATATACAAGATATATAATGGGGGTAAGATACAAGTAAACCCACCTACTAGCAAATCACCCGAATGAAACTATGCCCGCAAGCCGTAATGAAACCTGTACGGCAAACCTGCAAGAAACTGGGGCACAACGGAGGTGAGTTGCCAACTCGTGAATAGAAAAAACATCTACGAATAGAAATCGCATAAATAACGCAACCTAGGTCAATGATCATAATATATCCTCAATATATATAACATGCAACCTATAATAAGGCTAGGGTAAATATCTAACCCGAGTGTAATCTCATGTGCCCGTGTCAGTGCCTCAGGTAGCAATATATCATGTGAATGAGGTATGAATGCATGAAAACCGAATATGTGTAAATGAAGAAACTGTTTTCATAATTTAGTGAGATTTCCTTTGTATTTTTAAAATGAGGTATCATAATGAAATCAGCATAAAACAGTGCCTAGCATCGGCACAAAACGTAATCCCAATATCTCGATATCTCTGTATCACAGTCTCTGTACCTCAATATCTCGAAATCTCAATGTCTCAATCACAATATCTAGGGCGCCGTCAGTCCAGACCGGCCCCTACCATCCATCTCAAGACCACGACGGTATCCTCCGGATATCCGACGCGTCGGGTAAAATCACCGGTAGGTAGTGCTCCCCTGCCAGGCTCACATCGTCATCATCACGCGCTTCTTGCCCCGGGGTACCTTACCGGGTCCACCATGTACCCGAAACGGTTCATCCGTCTCCTCGAATCGGGTCTCGAAATCTATCAGCAAGCTCATGGTGGACGACTCATACATCATGGGAAAAAACGCACTTTTTATTTTAAAAGAGAGAAAAGGGTTATTTATGTTTTAGTTGTTTTCCTCCAAATCCAGAAAATCTCATGGAAATCCGAATCCAAAACCTCAATAACACGCAAAATAGTGAATATATGCATGAGAATCCATGAATGCGGCATAACAATGAATAACAGTATGCATGAAGTAGCAGGTAATAACTACAATGTCTAAACTAACATATAAGGCAAGTACGCTATGTCAAGCAATAATATTTTCTAAGGTGTACATGACATGGCAATTACCGATGAAGATGTGTGTGAGCCGGCAAGTAAGTGTACGTGGTACATACGCATCATCGGTAATAGTGCTGGTGTCCTAACAATATGATATCAACATTGCAATAAGAAATTATAACATAAGTATGCGATGCGAAGCGAACCACAATAATACGTGGGAGCTGAATACTAGACGCAACTGTAACTAACCTGCATTAATCTAATATAAGTCCTACAAATGGTGCCTTTTGAAATAACACGAATCATGGGGTTTTGAAAATAGGGGCTACGGTGTTTTATGAAAAGATACGTCTTTTGAAATATCCGTAGGATCCCTTGGGCTGTCTTTTAAAATACCCACGATTCGTTAGTTTTTGAAATAGGTAAGAATCGAATCTAATCTAACAACTAAACTAAACTAAAGGGCTAAGCTAACAAGCTGGACTACAGGTAAGGAAACCGCCTAACATCTGAGTCGATCCATATACATACCTGTATATATATTAATCGGTGATCCCGCCTCAATAATATCATATCCGATACCATATCTACAATCATACATCCCAAGTCAAGAGTGCGGATCAATCATCAAGATATAGCTCGTACGTAAATCCGTCGTACGGCATCCCCAAATCTGGGTACGGGTCAATATCATATTCCTCACACCATTCCTCTGGTATCCTCTTTATTCAAGATCATAGTCTAGGGTACTGACCTATGTCTAGTACAATACTAATATCCTCAATATACTCATGATCTGACTACTGATCGACAATCTCGTACAAACCGATATCGTCAGCACATATCATCATCAAGGGGGGTATACATCGCCCTATATGGCCTAATATCAATATCCTAGCATATCATGCCTCATACCACGATCACATGACGACCATTTATTTATAACAATATTCACCCGTATCGTCGTCCTAAGATCCGCTATAACACCAGGACGTACCTTAAATACGAATCCTGCCATATCACCGCTATCACAACTACAAAACAAATCTCCTCGACTCAGCTCAATCCCAAGTATCATCCTCAAATCCGTATGTGAACACATAGTCCCATACCCATGTGAACACATAACTATAAAGAATCCCATGAGCACATATAAATAGGAATGTATGCAAGTATGTATGTGTGTATGTGTAGTGCAACACTACCCTAGGGTTCGCAACACTAAAATAATCCAACACATCAATATCCATCCTAAATATCGTTATTAATCCCAAATAACATATAATAATTGTTGGTGTGTATACGCATCCGTATACACCACCACGGACTGCGGGGGTGCTATACGCCATCCACCCGACTTCTCCCCGTGGATATAAATCTACTCACCTGGTCCTCGCTCGCCGGTGCCGACGTCGTCACGCGCTTGCTTGTCGTCTCGAAGTCCACATAGGGTACCTACATATCATAACGCACCATATCATATTAAAATCCGACTCATGACCAAAACGACGCACGAATCCCACATAGGTCAAAACCTATGGTTGCTTTCATAAATCGACCCAAAAACCCTCGACGTCGGCGTACAAACGCCAAACCATCGAGAAAAACCCAAACACACCCATTTATACATTCAAAAACACTAATTATAATATGAAATAGGTTGCAATTCACAAAAACCTCAAACTCACTTTAAAAGCTATTTTTCCGAAAATCTAGCAAGCAAAATTAACCGTTTTAGTACAAAACTCGATGTTTAAACAAATTTAGCGGCCACAATATCCACTAAATATCATAACTAAGTCATATAAACCATTTCTATAATTTATTCTCATAAATTTGCATAATTTCCAAAATCCTAGTTTGCAAAAATATCAATTTTTAACACCTTTTATAGCAAAATTCACAATTCATCTATTAAGCTTGGTTTTGCATGATCTAAATTGCTAAACAACAAATTAAAATGTTAATAAAGTCATCAAAACCTTAATTAGATTTTAAATCACCCATTTGGAACCAAAAGCTAAAAACTAGTTTGTTTAAATAAAGCTAAATTGGATATTTTAATGTTATAATTAGCACTAAGCAACAAGATTACATTTTGCATGGCCTAAGATACAAAAATACATCACATAAACATGCACAATTGATCGCCATTCAATTCCAAAACAAAACCTCACTTCAATTTCATAAACCCTAATATTGAATTTGGACTTGAAATTTAAAATCTTAACTAAACCCTTCATTAACATAATTTGAAGTAATAACAAACAACTCAAAAAAGAAGAACAAGATTTATACCTCATAACCATCTTGAGATCAACATAAAACTTGTCTCCAAAATGCAAACTTTTCACCAAGATCCATGCTTGATAGGTTAAGGAGAAATGGGTAGGACTCGGATTTGAGTTTTAGCTTGATTTTTGAGGTATTTTGATGAATTTTTTGATGCAAAATGAGAGAGGGAGAGAGAGGGGCTGTTGGTGGTGCAGGAAATGGGAGGGCTCGGCTGAAATTGAGGGAAGAGGAGAGAGAGTGAGGTGGGGAAAGATAACATCTAGTCAACCTAGTCAAAGTCCACTCTCATTTCTACATTTCCTTTCTCTTTTCTTTTCTTTTCTTTTGCAAAACAAGTGGGGACAAGAGAGGGGGGCTACTGAATTCAGCCAAGGGGGATGGAAAATGGGGGGGTGTGAGTGTGGGTATGGGTGTGGGGTGATGGAAAATGATAAATACTATACCCCCAAACATCCATTAACACTAAATTCACTATTTAAGCTTTTTTCTTCGATAATTTCTAAACCGTTTTGGCAAACGATTTCGTTTCAAAAACCATATGATAAAATTTTATTTAAAGTTTTATGATGCACAAAATTTGTTTCAACTCATTCCAATTTGTAATTTTCCTTAATTAAATGTATTAGTGAAGGCTTAAAATAATAATAAAATAATTTTTTTTCAGAAAATTTGAAATTTCACCACTGGCTCAATAAACACCAATTACTAGCAACTACATAGCTAGAATATGTATATTTAATTTTTATAATAAGATATTTGCATTTTGACTTTTTACAGAAAACCCCCTTATTTTACCGATTTTCCGAAATTTCACCGAAACGATTTTCAAAACGCTACAGTAATGGTTTTGAGAAACTTATTTCTCTTTCAGGTTACTCATAATTGGACGCACTCCTAAGTTGAGAAATGCTGATCGGCCTCTCTCCATTTAGTTGACATGCACTGGAGACAGATGCATGATTTGAATTTGGTTCCAATTAAATTAGTGCCTTTGTTTCTATATTAGATATATATAGAATCAATTTATATCTTAACGATATTAAGGTATAGGGAGTCGTCCGGCTGATACTTAAAACCAGAATCCGGATAAACTCTAGGCACGTTTCTGTAATGGCAGTTTGTGGGTTAACCCGGGCTTTGACGAGGGTTAATTTTCTACCATCTGGAAGATCAATAGTGATATTGTTCTTGACTCACCACAGTTTTAGTAAAATGGATTTTTTTCAGAAAAACAGCAGTGGGAGTATGGTAGAACTAGAAGGGATTTCAGAACCGCAAACGATTACGGAAAATTTAATAGGGCCTAAAAATTCAATCAGGATTGACATTCCATTAGCCACTCTGCAGATATGGTGGGTAACCTTAGGCACTCGAGAGATACTTCGGTATCCTCAAGGACGGTGCTAGGGAGGTTCTTGTTTACCCAGACTTGCCATTACTGCTGTTCCAGACTATGAGACCCGGCAAGAGGATGAGTATAGCGTCGTTCTAAACTAGCTTTAGAAGTGCATGTGTATATGATCCTGCCAGAGGGTTGTTGTAGTCAGTGGGAGCAGCGGAAGCGTAGTGGACAAGTAGTTTATGCCTATTTATAGACTAAAGCAGATATAGCAGAGATAGATCATCTATTTCTGGTGTGACAGTCATAGGTTTTGACTTCAATAGAATAGGGGATGGATCTGTTAAGAAGGTAGTAGGGTGTCATGTCCTCGTATTTGGATAACATACACAGAGTAGGAAGTAAAATTCCTATACTACGATCGGTTATACCGTGGTTGTCACACAGTAGTCTCTCTACATAGGATATGGATATAATATCATATGTTGTTTTTTTGCACTAGATGCAATAGGTTGATATATTATTCCAATCCTGGAGAAATGTTCGGAAGCAGCTTATGAACATAAGTGGTTGTTCTAAGGATTTGATAATGACAGCCTCCTTCGGGAGACAGTTATCATTCCAGGCTTCCAAGGTGACCCGGATGACAGAGTGACTGTCAGAGTTATAGTTTTCCCTCTGACGAGGGGCAGTAGATTGGACAGGTAGTTCAGGCGGATACTGAGGAAGGCATGGCGCAGGAAACTGATTAATTTCAGTTGATGATACAGTCTAAAAAGTTTGATGGATTTGGAGTTCACTTGTGAGCTAGGTCCCATCAGATTGTTAGTTATATGTATGCCCTAGAGGCCATTACTGTACATTGGATGTATAATGTAGTGGATGCTGGGACATATATAGGGAGGACTTTCTTGCTCGACATGATAGTATGCTATCTGGTTGCTCTTTACCTTAACGTGTATACTGATTGTCTCTCTGTTACATGTTGGTAAAGCCCTTAGGATCTGTACTTGACTACCTGGACTATGATGCGGATCATACTAGTGGGGACATGGTAGTCCATAAGTACATCCTTCAAAGTCCCTAGTCGTGGGTGTATCGAGACGGGGCATCGATATACTAGAGTAGACTAGCGTGTACCTTCTCGACCTATACAGATGGGCGATGGATGATCCCATATCCATTGGTGTTTGACATCAGAGATGATATACGGGTGCTCAGTAGAGACTGGGTACACTGGACGGACTCGCCGAGAACTGCCAGATGGTATTATACCTCACGTCAGATGGCAGTTCTCTGGTGACACTGGTACAGAGTAGTCTGTTGAACCGAGATCGTCATAGAGTCTCGTGTGGTTCCCACTGTGCTTTGATTTCCATCTTACCACGTCCAAGAGGGCGTGCAAAACGGTGGTTTTTGGGTACAGTCCCGCGTCACATGGAGGCAATGAGCGATAGGAGGGGATTTGTCTCTCCCGGTATAGGGAGTTGATGTTGCGCTGTGTTCGATTGGCTATAACAGAAAATCCCTGGCCAGGGTTGCTGAGATTTACTGGTAAGTGTTACCAGTAGTTTCTCGAATAGTTATAGACCTCATATCGACACGACTTATTGAGCTATTGGGGTCTGACGTTTACCACCCCTAGGCGAGATATGCGACATATCAGACGATCAGACCGGACTGTACGGTAGTGTTACTGGTCGGATTCACTGGAGTGTGAGCGGGCTTGCTCGTCGATCTTCAGATCGCTCAATACCCGGGTGGCCGTTACGTTTAGCAGACCGCTTGCGGCTTGTGGGTGTTTGATATGATCATCACCTGCTGCCGGCGTATTGACGAGTCTTAAGAGTCCTACACAGAGGTTTCCTGGCTCAAGCGAAACGAAATAGGAGCGCATATGAGATATGTGCGGGACCGAGAATAATGCGTGTATGTGATACCGTATTCTATTCTCGCGATAAATGTATCGAATGGTTGTATGCGATATAACCTAGTTATCGATTCAAGCGTTGATTCGATAAGCCGATATATTGTATACTAGTCGGTTGTGTGCGACATAACCGGATCATTGAATCAAGTGTTGATTTAATGATTTAATGCATATTTATATATTTGATATATTACTTTGCATCAACTAGTATCGGTTTACTTAAGATGGATTTTCTCACTCGAATGTGCGCATTATATATGTGATATAATTTTGTGCACTTGCTTGTATCATGTTTGATGATACATGCTTTTTGGTTAAGTGTAAAGTATTAAACCTTGGTTAATGAAATGGTTAGGGTTTATTATTTGTTATTCATTTATCTTATTTAATTATCCTTTTATTTTTGATAAATGAATAAAAGAAAAGAGAAAAGAATGGTGGCTAATTTTGTTCTTTAGTTGAAGCTTCATGAAGCTTTGATCAAGTCAACCATTCTTATCTCATCCTTAACCCTAACCATTCCCACTAACCCTAGTTTAATCTCTACACTTGACCATGGTTAATTTTATGATAAGAATTCATTTTCTTTTCTTTTTCAATTAACTTATCATAACAAGCTTCTTCTTCTTCTTTCTTTTCTTCACTTGAAAAAGCTTGAGGTCATCAATGGTGGATTGATGATTTGAGTGAGAAATCCAATTCTAAAGTCTACCCACTTCCTATTTCTTCATCCTCTACCTCTTGCCAAGTAGTTGAGTGTGTTTACTTCACAAGTTTCATGACTTGGTGAAGTTGTGAGCTTGATCTAGCGATGCCTCGACGTAGATCATCTTCGGTATGGACATCGACGACCTAGCTTGCCCATTCTCCGACGAAGCCGACGCTAGAGCCCGGATTTGATTTGGACAGCGGAGAGGACCTCGTTGCGGAGCTATGGAGGTGGAGCACCGGATCTACAAAGGTTGTATTTCCGTATCTTGTAGTTAAGTGTTAACTAGTTAGCTTTTTCGCCTAGTTTTCTAGCAAACGATCCGTAGTCGGGTCTCTCGGCACCTAGAATTTTTGAAAATGGCATGTTCGATGCCTTATGAGACCTCACTAGAGTGTCTAGGAACCCTACAGTGGTATCAGAGCCTAGCTAGAGCCTTAGGCGAAGTCTAGACGGATTTTGAAACCCGAACGAACCCGAAAACCCCAATACAAATTGCTCTCTGTACTTTTTCTGAAAACGTGGATTTTTCCAAATTAAAAATATTCAGAAAACCCAGCAGGAAAATATAAGAACTACGGCGCAAAATTGGGGTCATGAACAGTGAAACATGGCGCGGAACCGCGGCATAAGCCGGCCTCAGGCGGCGGTTCCGCGGCATATTAATGACGTCATCCTTTATAAATTGCACAGTAATTCATTGTTTTCAGTGCTGAGTTCTCTGGGTATTTTTAAATTTTATTCAAGAGTTGAATTTTCTGGAGTTTTTTTGGGGATTCGGTGTTTCGATCGGGGTATCAAATTTTGTCTGTGTGGCTTTCCGGATAAATTTTAGAATATGTTAAAAAGTTCGACCGGATATAAATACCCACTTTTTCCCCTGTCGGGAAATTTCCAAGTGTTGGATTTTTCCGTAGTTTAACGACGTTCTAAGTAGTGCAAGTAACGCGATGGTCCCTCTAGAAGACAACAAACCTTAACTCGATTATGTGACCGTCTTGAACTGCCCTTTGAACCTTCGGGTTTAGGGCAGTACGGCGTGCCACATGTGAGGCGTTGGCTTGACCCTTCTACGGCTGGACCGTTGCTACTGAGGCACGAACTGAATGTTGTTAGACTTATTTCATGTGTTGATCTGTATCGGGAAAACTTGGGTGTTCGATTGTTCGATCGGAAAGTTTGACATTTTCTATTTATCCGGAATGGGATACAATAATTGGAATTCACAAGTAATTATGAGATAACTGAATGAATGATATAAACATAGCAGTTTAGTCTCACTTGATCGGTTGCCACGGAATTTTGATGTGATCAAAAGTCCGTCGCAATCACGTAGCGTACGCGGATACTCGCCGGGTAAACTTAATAGACAGCTTCACTCCATAGCCCCGACCAAGTGACTGTAGGAGAACCCCGTCGCCTAAAGCATTCGTTCGGGTGCTCGCGGTGGCGGTGTTCCGCCTCGGTGCACTTCGTCGACGGTATCGGGGGTGCGGCCGTCTACTGAAGTTTGCGACGAGCATTCGATCAGACTGTCGGGAATCTTGTTGAATTGCCCGACTAGATATTGAAAAGTGTTTTCGATAATGAGACTGAAATGCGGGGTTTATAATTGTTAGGCATGCGATGTCTAAAGAATTCATTTGGTCAGGCATGCGATGTCTGAAGAGATTGCGGATTCCAACTGTTGTAGTTTTACACTTTCTTTTCTGTGACCGTAAGTGTAATATGTGATATCGCCGGTTTCGTTGCTATATGTCAACGACAATTGGGATGCGCATGTTTACTTACGTTGATGACATGTGATGTTATGTGTTGCTGGATATGTTATATTGGATCGTCGTGTTTGAATAGCCGGGGGTTTTTATGTGAGATGAGTGTTTTTCATTTTCATTCATGTAAAAACTTGTATGTAATATTCTTTTATTGTGGCGCTTCCAGGTTGCGGAAGTTGTCACCGTTTGTATATTATTTACTTTTCCGCACTAGGATAGACCCAAGGAGGAGGGCACAAGTAACCGGGTTCTGGAGTCCAGTGGGAGACCAACTCGAGGAGTCGAGTCCGGGTCTCTTAACTCTAGAATTGGTAGGGTTGATTGCCGCTCTCGTAGGGGTCTAGGGGTGTGGGTTTGGCTATTCATCACGACCGTGGAATCCGTGTTTTATACTGGCTCGTATTGAAAACACGGACGTCCTAGTATATCCAATATTTCATATGATTCTTCTGCTGCGATATCTGTGATGTGATCATGAGATGTTCTGTGATAGATACAGTATATAGTATATATGATATATTATATAGACGTTACTTATGTTTTACACCCGCGCTATCCCTGCCCTGCTCTGTCGTTAGTTACCTAACCTAACGGTGCACGAGGGGACATCGAGGCGAATGCGGATGGCATAAGTGTACGTCGTATTTATCTGTGATGTTTAGGTACTTAAATGATGGGACTTCATTAATGTGATTAATGAAATAAAAGAAACCTAAGATGTTGTAGAATCGAATTTCAAAATAAAACAGGTAGCTACAGTTCTTGCTTTGCACAGCGGTATATGTGATATATCCTGCACCTTATTCGATAAGGAAAGGACCGAGATCCCTTCACCGGGAGTGACTCCTTTAGCAATAACTGGCCGATGCTACACACCCGGTTTGACTTTTGATTGCTTTTAACTGTTTTTGCTTTGCACAGTGATATATATGATATATCCCGCACCTCATTCGACGAGGAAAGGACCGACGATCCCTTCACCGGGAGTGACTCCTTTAGCAGAACTAGAAAAGCCTCAAAATCACTCCATTTTAAAATCATTTGATTCTACAACGATATCAAGTTCATTACGCAATAGGTTTTCAGAAAAACCTGTCGTAGCCCTCCGTCATTTCAGATAAGTACTAGTTAGTATTCGTGCTACGTTTGTTGACTATGTTAAGGCGTAGTGTGCGGTAACTAATTAGTGCTTATCTGCATAAGCATATGATGTGATTGGATTAGGGTAGTCATGCGACTTTGTTGACTATGTTAAGGGTCGTGCGGGTGGGTTTAATTCAATCGGGAAATGACGGGTTGAACTTGACTAGCACTTATGATTTGTTGACTATGTTAAGGTCATATAGCTGCTAGGGGTAAAATATTATCGGGAATTTCAAGTGTTGAAATTTGCAATGAGATTGCATACCTTCTATGAGATAGTTGGATCCCGATACCCGCTGCGAGTAAGTGTTACTCCTGGGAGAGTTTTATACATTACAATTAGCCGATCAAGTAGGTGTCTAGAAAGGTGTCAACGGGGTTACGCCTCTGGGAAAACGAGGTTTACATTAATTAGGTTCGTGCGAAAGCACGGGGGACCTCCCTCAAAGTACCGACACTGGCCTGGCTGAAAGATTGGCGAACTTGTAGTGTGTAATTAATCCCGGCTAGTCTTTCCTTTTAGGGTTTGAAGGAAGATTTGATAAAAAGCAATGGGAGCCATCCTGATTAGATAAAATAATAACCAATCTATTCTTGCAAGAGCGCACGCTGAGTGTTTTCTTCTCTCTCTCCTGGTAGCGACCATATCACGCCTTAATCAAGATAATAATACGGATTATTGACCGAACCCGCTTGTTATACTGAGCTGGGGAACGTTGGTCCCGCTCCAACTTATAATTGTTATAAGACAGAGCAGGAAATTGGGGATTACCAGAATTCCCATGCCGCCCAAACGAAGAGAGTGCATGCTGATGCATCATCTTCGGGTGTGTTCATTACAAAGAACTGTTTCTCTGTATCCTTTACGTCCTGGGTATATGATACCGGATCAGGATCCCAGATATGTAATCTGTTACATAGGGCTACAGAAAGGTAAAGAACTGAGAACGGGTGATAAGTTTCATGAGGCAGAAAACGGGGCAAGAGTTGCAGCCAAGTCTGTCGGTCACTGTCACCCTGTATTACCAATACATTGATTCTGAACGAATGTTATTAGATACCGAACCTGATATACAAAATCATATCTCTCTCTTTATTAGTAAAGAAAGGATATAATTTTGTATTGTTGGATAATGTTTTGAACATTTCCTATATCAAAAGTTGATCGTTTCAGGCACGTTATCTAAAAGCATTGGTGTTCTAAATCAAACTACAGTTCTTAAGTATACGGAACACACACAAGAGGAAGAGTTCAAAAATGAACGAATCCTTCTTGAGGTATTGTAGACTATGTCATATCAATATGACCCGACTCGCTAGAGTTACATAAAGATGCATATTTAAATTAGTTTGAATTTACATCTTGTGAAACTCGCCAGTCATGTCACAAAGATATAATGACCACAGCTCTGTTTATTGGAAACAGAGAAAGAGTTAGTGAACTCTTGGGATGATACATGTTGATGTATGTAGGTCCCCTGTCTACAGATGCCAAGACTGGTTCTTTATACTTCATTACGTTCTCTGATGATCTCTCAAGATTCAGACATATGTTCCTGTTGAAACATAAGTCCGAACCTTTTGAGATATTCACAGAATATAAGTTAGAAGTAGAGAACCAAAACACGGGTATAAGTATTATGTCCTTTGATGAGATCAGGGAGGAGAATACTTGAGCACGGAATTCCTGGACTATTCTAAAGGAGAATGAGATTCTCTCTCAGCATTACTCCTCTGTATACACCATAGCACGATGGTATATCGGGGCGGAGCAATCACACCCTATATGATATGGTGTGCTCTATGATGAGTACTACTGAGTTACCTTTTTCCTATTGGGTGTTATGCACTTGAGAAGCTGCATACCTATTGAATAGGGTTCGAATCAAATCAGTTGCCTACCAGTTCATATGTGATATGGAAAGGGAAGAGCCCATATCTTAAGTTGGTTAAGATTTGGGGTTGTCTGGCCTATGTCTAAAAGCAAAATCCGGACACGCTCGAGGCAAGGTCTGTTAAGTAGAACTGGAAATGTTCCAGCTATACAAAATACAGCTGATGATTTGATAGAACCAAAGGATTCAGTAGATTCCAACGAACCTCAGCCTCTCCGCCGATCTAGCACGGTTCCTCACCCACCTGAGAGTTACTTCGGTTTCTCTATGACAGTGGGAGCGAGGATTGCATCATGAGATGATGACCCAACTAGTTTCGAGCTGGCCATCAGGAGTAAGACTCTGTAAGAATGGCAGGATGCTTAGCGATCTGAGATGGAATCCTTATACACCAACAAAGTATGGACTTTGGTTGCAATATCTGAAGGGTTAAATCCCCATCAGGAGCAAGTATATCTTGAGAAGATTACTTGGTGTAGATCGAAAAGTTGAGACTTTCAAAGCTAGACTTGTTAAAGCTTTTCGTCATTGACCAGGCGTGGATAATGATGAAACCTTTTCAAGTGGCTATGCTTAAGTCCATCCAGATCCTACTTGCCACGGCTACATACCATGACTACGATATCTGGCGGTTGGGTGCCATGACTGCTTTTCTAAATGATGTTTTAGAAGAGTGCGTCTATAAGTACACAGCCAGAGGGCTTCGTAGACAGTGGGAGCAGCGAAAACGTGTACAAGATGCTTTATAGGATAAAGCAGGTATCGCGGAGTTGGAACATCTGTTTTGATGGATTAGTCAAAGAGTTGACACCATCAAAATGGTAGATGAACCTTGTATATACAAAAAGATAGTAGGGAGTATGGTGGTGATCCTCGTAGAGTACGTGGATGACATACTCTTGATAGGGAAAAGGTTTCCTATGCTACGCTCGGTTAATCTCCGCTTATCACAAAGATTCTCCGTATAGGATCAAAGTGATACCTCCTAAATCCTGAGTTTTGGATCTATGAGATAGATCTAATTGGATGTTGGGATACTCACTAGTAGTAGTGAGATGGTATCAATCGATCCTGGGGAGAATCACTGGAAGTGTTCCAGGGTGATAAAGACGACTGAATGTCAGTCGCAGGCATTGTCTTTACCCTCAGTAAAGGGACGGTGTGTTGGAAGAGTTCCAAGCTAGATACCGTGACATACCAGACGATAAAGGCACGATACATCGCTACTTAAGATGCTACCAAAGAGGCTGTTTGGATGTATATTAGTTCATGAGATGAACCTAGTTCCTCCCATTGTGTGACAATGGAGTTGTGGCTTTAGCCAAGGAACGTCCGTCCCATCAGTGATCCAGACATATTCTAAGGCAGTGTCACCTGATCATGGAGATGGTTGATCTCCAGGGTGATCAAGGTTTCGAGAGTAGACTCAGAGGACAACACGGCGGATCCACTCACGAAGGCCTATTCCCGGAGAGAGACTTTTATGGGATGGTTGAGTATGAGATACTACAACCACTGCTACAGATGGCCCTAGTGCAAGTGGGAGATTGTTAGTTATATGTATGCCATAGAGGCCATTACTGTACATTGGATGTATAATGTAGTGGATGCTGGGACATATATAGGGAGGACTTTCTTGCTCGACATGATAGTATGCTATCTGGTTGCTCTTTACCTTAACGTGTATACTGATTGTCTCTCTGTTACATGTTGGTAAAGCCCTTAGGATCTGTACTTGACTACCTGGACTATGATGCGGATCATACTAGTGGGGACATGGTAGTCCATAAGTACATCCTTCAAAGTCCCTAGTCGTGGGTGTATCGAGACGGGGCATCGATATACCAGAGTAGACTAGCGTGTACCTTCTCGACCCATACAGATGGGCGATGGATGATCCCATATCCATTGGTGTTTGACATCAGAGATGATATACGGGTGCTCAGTAGAGACTGGGTACACTGGACGGACTCGCTGAGAACTCCCAGATAGTATTATACCTCACGTCAGATGGCAGTTCTCTGGTGACACTGGTACAGAGTAGTCTGTTGACCCGAGATCGTCATAGAGTCTCGTGTGGTTCCCACTGTGCTTTGATTTCCATCTTACCACGTCCAAGAGGGCGTGCAAAACGGTGGTTTTTGGGTACAGTCCCGAGTCACATGGAGGCAATGAGCGATAGGAGGGGATTCGTCTCTCCCGGTATAGGGAGTTGATGTTGCGCTGTGTTCGATTGGCTATAACAGGAAATCCCTGGCCAGGGTTGCTGAGATTTACTGGTAAGTGTTACCAGTAGTTTCTCGAATAGTTATAGACCTCATATCGACACGACTTATTGAGCTATTGGGGTCTGACATTTACCACCCCTAGGCGAGATATGCGACATATCAGACGATCAGACCGGACTGTACGGTAGTGTTACTGGTCGGATTCACTGGAGTGTGAGCGGGCTTGCTCGTCGATCTTCAGATCGCTCAATACCCGGGTGGCCGTTACGTTTAGCAGACCGCTTGCGGCTTGTGGGTGTTTGATATGATCATCACCTGCTGCCGGCGTATTGACGAGTCTTAAGAGTCCTACACAGAGGTTTCCTGGCTCAAGCGAAACGAAATAGGAGCGCATATGAGATATGTGCGGGACCGAGAATAATGCGTGTATGTGATACCGTATTCTATTCTCGCGATAAATGTATCGAATGGTTGTATGCGATATAACCTAGTTATCGATTCAAGCGTTGATTCGATAAGTCGATATATTGTATACTAGTCGGTTGTGTGCGACATAACCGGATCATTGAATCAAGTGTTGATTTAATGATTTAATGCATATTTATATATTTGATATATTACTTTGCATCAACTAGTATCGGTTTACTTAAGATGGATTTTCTCACTCGAATGTGCGCATTATATATGTGATATGATTTTGTGCACTTGCTTGTATCATGTTTGATGATACATGCTTTTTGGTTAAGTGTAAAGTATTAAACCTTGGTTAATGAAATGGTTAGGGTTTATTATTTGTTATTCATTTATCTTATTTAATTATCCTTTTATTTTTGATAAATGAATAAAAGAAAAGAGAAAAGAATGGTGGCTAATTTTGTTCTTTAGTTGAAGCTTCATGAAGCTTTGATCAAGTCAACCATTCTTATCTCATCCTTAACCCTAACCATTCCTACTAACCCTAGTTTAATCTCTACACTTGACCATGGTTAATTTTATGATAAGAATTCATTTTCTTTTCTTTTTCAATTAACTTATCATAACAAGCTTCTTCTTCTTCTTTCTTTTCTTCACTTGAAAAAGCTTGAGGTCATCAATGGTGGATTGATGATTTGAGTGAGAAATCCAATTCTAAAGTCTACCCACTTCCTATTTCTTCATCCTCTACCTCTTGCCAAGTAGTAGAGCGTGTTTACTTCACAAGTTTCATGACTTGGTGAAGTTGTGAGCTTGATCTAGCGATGCCTCGACGTAGATCATCTTCGGCATGGACATCGATGACCTAGCTTGCCCATTCTCCGACGAAGCCGACGCTAGAGCCCGGATTTGATTTGGACAGCGGAGAGGACCTCGTTGCGGAGCTATGGAGGTGGAGCACCGGATCTACAAAGGTTGTATTTCCGTATCTTGTAGTTAAGTGTTAACTAGTTAGCTTTTTCGCCTAGTTTTCTAGCAAACGATCCGTAGTCGGGTCTCTCGGCACCTAGAATTTTTGAAAATGGCATGTTCGATGCCTTGTGAGACCTCACTAGAGTGCCTAGGAACCCTACACAGATATCCAGACATATTCAATGACAAGTATTACTCTATTCAGGAGATGGCTTTCTCAGCGAACATGAGACAAAGAGAGACATAGAAAGAAACATCAAGGCCGATCCACTAACTGAGGCAATTTCTCGAACACAATAGTTTTACAAACGAGCTTTGTGAAACTGATTAGTAGAGGAGTTGGATGTTCGGTATCACACGAGCTGTGAGTACGTGACATCGCAATAATTAGCCTTAAGTGCAAATGGGAGATTGTTGGATATAGTGCCCTCAAAGTCAATTATTGGATCACAGGTACATGATTGCAATGATTGAAGGAGGACCTATACCTATAGGACAGTCTTGCTTGAGATGATAGTATGCTATCTGGTTTATCTCTATCATCGTGTACATGCTTTAGTTCACTATTTCATGTTGATAGAGCCCATAGGATTCTTGTTTGACTTCCAGCAGTATGACGGCGATCATATACGTGGGAGCTGGGGTCTATAAGCACATCCTTGTCCCTAGTCGTGGGAGTTTCGAGACAGGGCATCGATACTCCAGAGTAGACTAGTGTATACAGTCGAGACCCCGACGAGGGGCGGTGGCCTGTCTCATAAGCCATTGGTGTCAGTTGGTTCACCTAAGATGTATACATGTGCTCATTGGGTTATGAGTACACCGGACAGGACTCGCCGGGAACATGCTAGTTGGTATTATACATATCGTCAGATAGCAGTTCCCAGGTGACATGTGTATAGGTTAGTCTGTCGACCTGAGATCGTCATTTGTCTCGTGTGAGTTCCCACTGTGCTTTGTTTACTACCCTTCCACGACTCAAAGGAGTTGTGCAAACAGGTTTTAGTTGGGTACAGTCCCGAGCCATATGGAGGCAGTGAGCGGATCGTCAGGGATTCGTCTCTCCCGGTATTGGGGGTGAGATCGCGCTGTGTTTAGAAGAGCCATTATACGAAATCCCTGGCCAGGGTAATCGAGATTTACTGGTAGGTATTCCAGTAGTATCTCAGGGTGTTCTGGGCTACTCTCTGACACGACTTATGCAGCAATTGGGGGTCTGACGTTTACCAGCCCCCTAGGCCCTATATGCGATACTCATAGATGAACGGACTAGACTGTACGGATATTGTCACTGTCAGGCTCAGTAGGGTTTCTGGATGAGTTCGCTCGTCAGCTTCCCTTTCGATCAATACATGGGCAATCGTTACGTACAGCTAGTACCTCTGACGTGCTAGTGGTTATACCTAGTGCCAGTGTATTGATGAGTCATTAGAGTCCCCCACAGACAGTTTCCCAAGTTCGGGCGAAACGTTGTAGAGACCGTATGGATATATGGAGGGGTTCGATCATATACGTGCACTTGTGCATGGATCAGGATCGGACGGATAATACTAGCGGGTTTTGGTTTAAGCCGGATCCTAGTATTGTTGTGTAGGAATATTTTTGTCTCATTGCATTTGTATTCGGTCGGAATACAAATGCCGGCATGTATTTACTGTTGAGGTGTAATCTCATAATTCGTTACAGGATTATTTTGGGAGTTGCCAGTTTTCTTTTTCCGTCTTATTTTCACCCTCCATGTTTAATACATGTGAGCATTGATCATTGACCCTTTTTCCTTGACCTTTCTTTTTTCCCACCATTTCCTGCTTGTGCGTGGGCTGCACAGTGAAGGGAGTGCCTCATTTAATGAGGCATGGGTGTAGTGATTGCTTTAATGAGGCATGGCCATTTTAATAACATGGTGGCTTTTGCTTCTTTGTTTTAAAACATGGTCTTTGTTTTCAATTGGGTGGCTGATTGGGGCTGGGGTTTCTCTGCGAGTTTGGTGGGGACAAGGAATTGTTTTTGTGGTGGGATTGGGTTGATTAATTAATATGAAGGGTTTTTATATAGTTGCTTGAGGTTATTTTATCAAATCTCTCACTTACACCATATAGGTACACACAATCCACAGAGAAAATTTCCAGTGATTTTTGAAAGAAAATTTCCCAGAGAGCTTCAAGGCCGAGCCCCACTAGTTTTCTCCACTTTGCCTAATTCTCATGCTCACACCTCACTCAATATGGCAACTCCAATTTATCTCCACCCAAACGATTGTGTGTCTTGAGACAATATATTCTACATCATTCTTGGACATGTCGGCTAGCAAACTTCATGTCCGAGTTGCCTCGATCATGAGGCGGGAGTCCGTATACAGATTCATCGATGTGGTGCCACTTTGACGGACCTGATCGAGAGCAGACTTCGTCAGCGCAGCAGTGAGGAGTTTGGCGCGGAGATTAAAGACCGATGGACACGGATCGATCGGTATAATTTTTAACTCCTTTATATATTGCTAGAATACGGTTAATGGAACGATCCGGATATTTGGGCTGCGGTGGCGCCTGTTTATTAAAAAGTTTTTGTTCCGCATTTGGCGTCGGTTTGACGTCTGGTGTGCCGCCGTAACCCAACATAAATAACACAATTGCAAATGCGTATTAAAATCATATTGGAAAACTAAAACAACACGCTAAGGCCTATCGGTTAGAACTTATGGACCACGCCTTCAAAACCACCAAATAACACCCGATTTCGACGTACAAACGTTAAGTGATCGAATACGTCACAAATCACAAAAATCCTGAATATAAAATATGCAAAACAAAACCCAGAATCAAAACAGTAACTCTTGTAAATAGTCCCAGATTTTACCCTAGGTCAAATCAGACAATTTTGCATATGCCAAGGGTCAAATTTACAGGAGATGGAGCTACAGAACCAACATGAATCCAATCCAACCTACTCTGGCCGCAATTTATGGCCAGAAGGATTAAATCTGCGGCCTGAAGGTGGAGTCAGGGGCTGGGGTCTTGGGTCTAGGGTCTAGGTTGTCTGCTGATCTCTTTGTGTTTGCAAAATAATTTTCAGAGGCTCCGGGTGTTAGCAGATTTCAATATACGCACACAGAATCCACAATTCTTCCGATATCGGGTTTCTAAATTCGTATTCCGGGGTTCTAGTCTCTAGTTTAGGTCAGAATTCTAGCACTAGGGGGTTTGTGTGGCTTCTGCTGAGCTCAATTACACATCACAACTCAAAAATTCCATAAACCCTAACTAGAATTTCCCAAGTCTCATTAAATGACACCAAATCGTTTCTAAACAAGCATGAATGTAAAAGTAATGGAAATACTAGGCTAATGGTTAACAGAATACATCATTTGGCAACTGAAGAATTTTCTTGAGTTTTCCCAAGTGTCCAAAATGCAAAGCTTTCTTGTTCCAATGTGTTGCTAGTGTGCTCATGCACATTTTTTAATGAAGTGGAGATTGAGTTTTGAGGTTGTTTTGATGGTGTTTTATGAGTTTGAAGATGGTGGAGGAGAGCGTGCTGCCTTGGGCTGAAGAAGGAGGGAAAAATATAGGAAAAAGATGGAAGAGAGAATGGCCAAGTCAACTAAACCCTCACCTTTCTCTCTCTCATCCATACCTAATACTATATTCATATTCTTTTCTTTTCTTTTCTTTTCTTCTCTCCTCAATAGTAAACCCAAAACAAATACCCATACACCCTAAATCATGTTGGAAAATGTAACAAGTGCTAAAATGACAAGTGCAAGTCATGTGCACAAAACACGCCTAAAACCCGATTAGCGAATTTTAATCGCGATTAGCACTAAATTAGTGTATAATTAATCATAAAAACATAAAATTTGCATAATTCACATAAAACACCCTCTTTTTAGTAATTTCCATAATTTTCCAAATTTTTCCCAATTTATCGTTATTTAATTATACCGCCTTATTAAAATATTCAATATTTTATTATTTAATTATAAAAATTCCCAAAATTAATATTTTGTTTTTTTTGAATGTTACAATCTTCTCCCATTAAAGAAATTCGGTCCCCGAATTTAAAATTTAAACCCCTCGAATACTAAAACATTTCAGTAAAAAATCCAAGTCGTCGGGGCTCCGAAATCATCAATACATAAAATGCATCATAGCGCAATGCATGCGCATGAACAATGAGCAGATAACTCAAAATTAAAACTCCGTCAAGTATCCCGCAATCATCGGAGTCATGGTGAAGATACAAATGCCAAATCCAAAACGAAACCAATATAATATAAATCAAACTATACATGTAACCATCAAATCTGTCCATGTAAACATCTGAAAGAAATGCATGCCAAACTTTTCATGTTGCAGTGCGATGTGCGTATCGCGGCACAGTGGCGGACGTCTATTGTAAGAAAATAACTATAAATATACTTATCCTTTGTTTAATATGTGCGCCCCGCCGTCTTGAAAAAATAATTTAGAAGGGTTTTCTTATTTTAAACATTTCATGTCATATCAGGCACGTAGGTAAATACTGAGACTATTGCTCCCTTTTTGGAAATCCCTTCGATAACTATCAATGCATGCAAAATATATTCAGGTACTGTTCTCTGACTAGTCCTGCTCAGTACGAAAACAAATAGCAAATATCATAAAAACGTACTGCTCCATAAGAAATCAATCCCAAAATGTGCATAAGAATGCTACGTGCGTCTGGTGCGCACGGAAATCAAAATCCATAAATGTGCCATACATGTGCACAGAAACAACATCTAAGTGCAACGGGTGTGCACGAAACACCTGTCAGAGACAACGTGTGTGCCTGACAGCAAAATCAGGTGCATCAGATATGCACGAAAGATCCCGATTTAGTGCATCTGGTGTGCACCGAAATCACATCTCATAACATGCGCCCAATATGCGCGAAAATCTCAAATCAGGTGCATCCATCTTGCACGAAATCACGAAATCCAATATCAAGCGCCGAACATGCGCAAAATCCAATCTAAGAGCACCAAATATGCGCAAGAATCCAAATCAATGCACAGAGTGCACGAAATTAACATCAATATCAGAATCGAAATCAACGGTATACAATAAAACTCAATCCAAATCAGGTATACCATGGTATATAATCTCACAACCATGTGCATCAGCGTGCACAAATCAAATCAAAACACTAAAAGTGCATGAAAATTATGCCGAAAGCATAAGTCAAATCACATGCATAACATAGGCATGAAATCAAAATCAACATATCGAATGACATCAACCCGAAGTCAGGTGCAACCGTGGTGAACAAAATGTAAACCCAGTGCAACAAACGCACGAAATATAAATCCGGTGCAACAAATGCATGAAATACAAATACAGTGCATCATGTACACAAAATACAAATCCAATGCATCTAGTGTACAAAATATTAATACAGTGCATCCTGTGCACAAAATACTAAACAATAACTCAAATGCGTAAATAGCAACATCGAGTGTACCAAGGTGTAAAAATCATAAACATGTGCAACTGCGTGCACAAAACACATATCAATGCACTACAAGCACATATAAGCTATACCGAGTGCAAAAACCAAATCGTGTGCATACCATGTGCACAAAATCAACCCAACTGTATGAAATCCATGAAATCATAAACATGTGCGACCAAGGCACAAAATGATATTAAGTGCAATCACTGTGCACAAATTATCAATCAATACAACGGTGTATAAGGCATATCTCAAGGGTAATAACTAAGCACAAAATATGAATACCCAGTAGGTGCAACCATGGTGCACGAAAACAAATATCATGAAACTCAGTCATCAAGACTAAATCATGCGGATAGACCGCCCAAAATACTGAAATCCAAGATGACGGATACGTGATAATCAAATCACCAAATCACAAATCGCAAATCATAAATACCGTCGTCGATATTTCCCCCTTCAAAGTTGAGAAGGTGCCGGTGCATCTAATGCTAGTAGAGCAAGATATCTACTTGCTTCTTGTTCATGATCTGGTGCCTGGTGCTTTTAGGCTCTTGTCTCTCACTGTGCATTGCTAGATATATAGCTCCTCGGCTCAACGGCCCAATATGGAATGACGACGGAAACAGTCCCGCTCTGGCACATCCTCTATAGATCTCTGGCCAACCATCTCGTCGACGATGCCGAACTCTGGCCTGCTGGGTCTGCGCAATATGACCGCTCCTGGGTCCAAGTCTTCTCATAGTATTCCAGAAAGGACCTGTCGAGGTCTCTCCCAAATCTTGTTTCTGCTAAATTGCCCGGAAGTTGCCACCCTTTTCTAAATCTTTTTCTTGTTCCGGAATGGCTGCATACTCATCGCGACTCCTTCTGGAAGATATATCCATATACAACGCCTCTGCATGCGTATCACATCTCTGATGTCGGCGGAGTGGAACGTCATCTCATCAAGATCTCATACGAACCTCTTACTCCACCTTTTTCTACCGTCGACTGCTTCGGATTCGTCTCATCATGGCTGCATAGACTGCGCTCCAACGGCTATACTCATATCTGGAGTCTCCCAAGCAATGCATCCCACCACATAGCATCCGAATGAAGTGGAACCATTCGATCGATTCTTCAAAACCTCATAATCGCCCAAGAGCTCAACATCTTGGGTCAGTTTAATAGTATCGAGTACATACCACAGTATCGGTGGACCAGCCGTAGAAGGGCAAACCTAAGCCTCACTAATGGCGCCGCGGAACTGCCGCAAACCCTAAGGTTCAAAGTCTTTCACACGGTCATTATGTCGAGTTAGAGTTTCATTCTTCTAGAGGGTCCATAGAATCGCCTGCATATTCTACCGAATACTTTAAACTTGGAAAATAGGCTCCTGATATTCGATCGTTTCCATCGACTCTCAACGTACCTGCGTGAAGTCGTCTCTAGCTGGAATCAATCTATCTGATGACCTTGTATCGGGGTAAGCGAACAAACCACATGTCCTAGTTATTCATCCTCGGTAACTAGCGACCTTCCATCATATCTCTAAATATATACTCATGCTGCAGTAGCTCCAACATCCGGGCGATATCTCGTCATTTGCAGCAGCAACTGGCTCATTTGTCTATACGCTGAACAACGCCTCAATCATCGTGAATAAACGATATCTCAATGGTCATCACATTTTGGCTAGCCTCTAGCAGTAGCCTGATCCTCTGGTGCTGATCTGCACGTCCGAGCAATCTCGTGGAAGCGATCCATCAAACGCTCATGGCGTGAAAACACAATAACACGGTGCATCTATGCAAATCGTATGTCCCTGGAATCACGCCCTGGTCAGTCCTTGCCCGTGACGAGCTCGTGCTGACCGCAACTCTAGCCGTAACTCTCTCTGCCCGCGATCGTGGCAGCAAAACCATAACCAATATCGATGAGGATAGATCATATGAATGAATATAATACTGTGCAAGGAAATGTACATCCTAAGGCTCTTTAAGCGGAGTAGCGTATCGTAAGTACGCCACGGAACATACACACGGTACGTCACTCTACTGAAGTCACCTACTCCATCAACTAAGGTCAACCTATGCGACGAAATTCGGGTCTAATACCCCCTCGAATAAGTCTAAGTTCCGTAAGGTCAAGCCTAAGTTCCGAAAATATAGAAACGCTCTAGGCTCCACATAGTCAAACTTAGACTCGAACCAAGGTTAACCTAGCTCTCTGATACGAACCTTGTCACGACCCGAAATAGCACGTGACTGGCCCTTGAATCATATGAAGTCTATAGGACCTCATCTAATTCAAGTAAGCCAAAAGCCCAGAAATCTAAAACCATTTTAAGGAGTAAGTAAAGAAAACTAGTTTTTAAGAAGTAAAGAAAACATGTTTTAAAAGCAAGGTTTTTAAATAAGTAAGCCGAATAAGCAATTTTAAAATCTCAAGTCTTTTTGAAAATTTTGGCAGAGTTTCCTTTGTAAATACTGGCCCCGAACGGGGTACAACATGAATAATATATACATCAATGATAAAAGGCATCCCCAAGCGGGAGCTAGCTCTTCGTCAATCGACGGTCACAACCACGCAAGCAATATAATATACAACGCCGAAGGGCGAGGATCAAAACTCAAAAGGAAACTCAAAATCATCAAGAAAACCATAATATTACAACGCGCGACTCTACGGTTGAAATAATACACAACAGGTTTCCTAAGTCTGAAATAAATATACAAGTCTGGTTGATGGAATTTCTAAATACAACAATGAAAATAAATAAGTACAATGGTGGTCACGATGCGAGTGAACCGACCTACCAAAGCAATCACCCAGAAAGGAAGCGGTGTGCCAGAAAGCCACAATGAAACCTGTACGGCAAAACCTGTAAGAACTGTGGCACAAAAAGGGTGAGTTGCCAACTCGTGAATAGAAAACATCACAGAGCAGAAATCGTATGTATGACTCAATCCTAAGTCAATACGATCAGTAATATATATCCTCAATATGAATAAGTCTAAAGCATGATAAGGTGGCAAGGGTAAACATCTATACATAAGTGTAGTACCAAGTGCTCGTGCCAGTGCCTCAGGTAGCAACATATCATAAATATAAGGTATAATCAATGTAATCAGTGTCAACTATATCATGAAGTCTATGAGTATGTGGATATCATCCAACTATCTAATCAATGTCTGTATGTATGTGGATCTCATCCACATGTCACCCAATGACACAAAACATCATGCATGTAAATATCATAAAGCATATGCATGGAAGTATGAGGATGTAAATCAACGTGTGTCCCTTGCGACACATCAAAATCATGGAACCGGAGTGTCCAGCATCGACACTCGAAAACATCATGAAACCCGTGTTGGATATAGTGCCCTAAGAGTCAATTATTGGATCACAGGCACGTGATTGCAATGATTGAGGGAGGACCTATGCCGGTAGGACAGTCTTACTCAAGATGATAGTATGCTACCATGGTTTATCTTTATCATCGTGTACTGCTTTAGGTGACCTTACAGGTCACTATTGCATGTTGATAGAGCCCAAAGGATTCTTGCTTGACTACCAGCAGTATGATGGTGATCATATACGTGAGAGTTGGGTAGTCTATAAGCCCATCCTTAAAGTGGTCCCTAGTCGTGGGAGTTTCGAGACTGGGCATCGATAGTCCATTAGTAGACTAGTGTATACAGTCGAGACCCCGACGAGGGGCGGTGGCTGGTCTCACAAGCCATTGGTGTCAGTTGGTTCACCTAAGATGTATACAGGTGGTCATTGGGTTATGAGTACACCGGACAGGACTTGCCGGGAACATGCTAGTTGGTATTATACCTGACGTCAGATAGCAGTTCCCAGGTGACATGTGTATATGTTAGTTCATCGACCTGAGATCGTCATTTGTCTCGTGTGAGTTCCCACTGTGCTTTGATTACTACCTTACCACGGCTCAAAGGAGTCGTGCAAACAGATTTTAGTTGGGTACAGTCCCTAGCCACATAGAGGCAGTGAGCGGATCGGCAGGGGTTTCGTCTCTCCTGGTATTGGGGGTGAGATCGCGTTGTGTCTAGGAGAGCCATTACACGAAGTCCTTGGCCAAGGCAGGAGATTTATTGGTAGGTATTCCAGTAGTATCTCAGGGTGTTCTGGGTTACACTCCGACACGACTTGTACCGCTTTTGGAGGTCTGACTTTTACCAACCCCCTAGGCCTGACATGTGATAAGAATAGACGAACGGACCGGACTGTACGGATGTTGTCACTGACAGGCTCAGTAGGGTGTCAGGATGAGTTCGCTCATCGACCTCCCTTTTGGTCAATACCTGGTGGCCCGTTACATACAGCTAGTACCACTGATTTGCTAGTGGTTAAATCCACAGCTAGTGTATTGACGAGTCTTTAAATTTCCCCACAGACAGTTTCTCAAGTTTCGGGAGAAACGTTGTACAGGACGTATGGATTTATGGCAGGGTTCGAACATACGCGTGTACTTATGCACGTGTCATGGTTCGGACGGATAATATTAGCGGGCTTTGGTTTAAGCCGGATCCTAGTATTATACAGTGTAGATTTTGTCTCATTGCATTTGTATTCGGTCGTAGTACAAATGCGGGTATGTATATACAGCTGCGGAGTTATCCTGTAATTCTGTTACCGGATCGCTTTTTGAAGTTGCCAGTTTGCATTCTTTTTGGCCATGGCTTCTGTCTTTTCTCCATGGCTGAATTATTATGTTGTGAGGGGTTCTTTGCAAAGTGGCATTTAGTAAAGTGAGGTTTTTTTTTGTGGTCGTGGGTTCCCCAGAAATTTCCAGCAACTTCTTGATGTGTCTTGATTGAGATTGATTCATTTGGTGCATTTACTGCTTTGGATATGTGTGAGGATTTTTTGCTAATGGTCACTCTCTTTTACTCCTACACTCACCTCTCTTTTCTCTTATGCTCACCCCCCCTTTTCAGTCCACTGCCATGGCTGAAAGCACAAATGGGGACAACCCCATTTTTTGTGTGCAAGGATTTGATTCATTTTTCACATGCAAAAATCCCCAAGCTCATTCCTTTTGCTCATTCCATCCCTACTCCAAAGGCAACTTCAATTAACCCTTGAGACAAAGTGTTCTACGTATATTCTATAGCAATCTTGGACACGTTGGCTAGCAAACTTCGTGTCTGAGTTGCCTCGGTTCAGAGGCGGGAGCCCGTAAAAAGACTTCTTGATGTGGTGCCCTTCCGACAAGGAGACCGGAGATCGGAGATGCCGCGAGTAGCTTGGGTTGGTGGCCAAAGACCGAAGGATACGGATCGATCGGTATAGCCTTTCCTAACCCTTCTCTAGTTAGCTAGTTTGTGTCAATGGTTCGATCCGGGTGAAAGTATACGATAGCGCCAGTTTCAAGTTTATGAAATTTTTTTTGGTTCCTCATATTGGCATCGGATCGACGGCCGGACGCTACCGTAGACTTACATGGTATCAGAGCCACGCCATTAACCTTTACTAGCTTGTTCTAACATGTTTAAATCACCGATCGATCAACATTTTCGAAAGTGCATTTTCATTTTCTGAGTTTCTGTCGAATTTTTTTTGTGGACGAAAAATTATTTTGGGTATGTCAGAAAATAAGGCAGGCTTTTTTAAGACTTCTGTAGAAATTTGGTAGTGTGAATCCACAGTAACGCCGCGGAACCGCAGCAATAACCACGTTTTGGCCGCGGTTCCGCCGCTGTTATGTGGCTTCAGTGCACCATTTTTCTTGTGCTGGTCTTTTGTATGAAAATGTAGTTTCTGGAATTTTTAGTTCTGGCCCAGATTATTTTGAGTGCTGCAGTTGTACTTGGGGCCCACTTCGGGAAATTTTGACGATCGAAATTTTAAATAAGTTAGTTCGCAGTACTTACATTACTATATGTGACCGTGAATGTCATTTGATCGGTAAATCTTGTCTAATTGCTATAGCTCTTTTAGACGGATTTGCGAACGTGACATTCACGTTGATGTTCTGTGTAGTGCTGTGATGTTGTGGATTTGTCGTGGTGGATAGCCTGGATGCAATAGTAGTACAGTTTGGTTATATTTGTACATTTGATATTTCGGGGCGAGCGTCTGACATGTGGACTGTCGTCACTGCCTGTTTGTATATTATTCTTTTGGGGCACGACCGGGTTGAGGTCGATGTACCCATTGTATATATTTTATTTTCTGTACTAGGATTACCCCGTGGTGGGGTGCACGGATAGCCGGGTTATGGAGGGCAACGAGCCCGTATATCATGGCTTTGAGACGGAGGGGGCTTTACTCTAGATTTGGCGGGCTATTCCCCGCACTCGTAGGGGGTATAGGTTGACCCAAGGAGGGGTGCCCAAGTTACCGGATTCTGTGAAGTGCTGAGTGGCCCATTCACTATGTTGAAGGGGGCTGCCTCTCTTCTGGTTTTGGCGGGTAACTTGCCGTGCCCGTAGGGGTCTAGGATTTCATTGCACAAGCTATCCATACGACTAAGGGAACGTCGGGTTTTAGTTGCGGCTCAAAGGAAACCCGGGGATCCCAAATTATCTGTATTGTTCTGTGATGCTTATTACATTTCTGTGATGTTGCATTTATCACGCCATGAGTGATTATTATATATTGATATGTATACTAATAGATGTTGTATATGTTTTACATCCACGCTAGTCCAGTCCCCGCTCTGTCGTTAGTTAAGTAACCTAACGGGTGATGACGGGACCCAGTGGCGAATGCGGATGGCATATACGAACATCATATTTTCGTTCTTCTGTGGTGTGATTAATTGATGGGACTGCATTGATTCGGATCAATGCAAGCTAAACAAACCTATTCTGATGTTGTAGGAACATTTTTCAAAAAGCTGTTATTATAAGGACGTTCTCTTTTGCTTTGCACAGTGGTATTCGGTTATGAATATCCAGCACCTCAGTCGACGAGGCAAGGGCCGAGATCCCTTCACCGGGAGTGACCCCTTGGGCAGAAGTTTGCGTCAGGGTAATAACTTCACTATAGTCGATTACTTTTTCCTTTGCATCGTGGTATTCAGTTGGAATATCCTGCACCTCATTCTACGGGGAAAGAGCCGAGATCCCTTCACCGGGAGTGACCTCTTTAGCAAAGGTTTTCGCCAGTATATTTTTATAAAAAGCTATCCGGTTCCTTCAACGATATCAAGTTCATTACGTTAAAAGTTTTTCGCCAAAAACGATTCGTAGTCCTCCGTCATTTCAGACGGGTAGCACTTAGTATTCATGCTATGTTTGTTGGCCAAAGTCAAGGCATAGTGTATGGTAGCTATTTGTTACCTTTCTGTTGCATGGATAGATGCGTTGGTTTGGGACAGTCGTACTGCTTTGTTGACCAAAGTCAAGGGTAGGTACGGGTGGGTTCAAATTAACCTGGAAAATGACGGGTAGAACTTGACATGTGACTTATGATTTGTTGGCCAAAGTCAAGGTCATAAGAGCATGGGGTAAAAATCATATCGGGAGTTTCTAAAGAAACTGAAATTTGCCAGGCATGCGCATACCTTCTGGAGTGTGATAACGTGAGTGGATTCCATCACATTATCATGCGATGACAGTTGGATCCCGATTCCCACTGATGAGTTGGTTTACTCCTCGGGTGATCCCGACTAATTCTTCTTTCTGGTTTGGAGGAGAATTTGAGGTTACAGTGAGAGGTTTCCTGGTTAGATAAATTGGTAATCATTCTGATCTAGGTTAGATTGCACGCAGAGTGTTTCTTTCCTCTCTCTCTTTGGCAGCGACCATGGCCCGACCCCAGACTATGACTCAGTGACCAAGATTAACCGAACCTTCTTAAAACACTGGCTTTTGGATTGTCTGAGTTGCATACCTCATTGCCACTCCTACTTTTACCCTTTTTCTCCGGAACATTTTGTGTCACTACGAACGTCCACTTCCATTGGATAAAACCATCGTATGGTTATATACGAACTCGAAGGAACTTATTCCAGATTCGAGGATGGTTTCCGGTTCTGGAGAAAATGAATAGGATTATTCAGTTGTCTTTTCCTTTTACCTTCTCTCAGGTTGCGAGTGTTCCTTAGATTAGGACAGTACACCTATTATGCTTATTGGATAGTCTTCTTCCAAACCATTGGCAGGTGCCGAAAGATGGGGAAGGAAGAAAACCAATCAGCCTAAGTGAGGTGTACAGAAGGTAATAAGTAAAGACAAAAGTAAAAGGATTAGAAAGAGGACAAAGTAAATTGCGACTGCTATTCACGACAAAACCAAGTATTTCATCGCCACTCCTACTTCACCTTTGTATTCCTCTGGAACACCCCGTATCACTACGAAGATCCACAGTTTATTGGATACTCCATCGTATGGTTATATACGAACTCGAAGGGACTTGTTCCAGTTCGGGGATGGATTCTGATTCAGGAGAAATAGGAATGAGGTTTATTCAGTTGTCTTTTATCTTTACCTTCTCTCGAGTTGCGAGTGCTGCTAGGATTAGGACAATACACCTATTACGCTTATTGGATAGTCTTCTTCCAAACCATAAGCTGGTGCCGAGCGGTAGGGAAGGAAGAAAACCATTTAGCCTAAGAGGGTGTACAAAAGGTAATGAGTAAAGACAAAGAAAGGGATTTGGAGAGATGGCAAAGAAATGTACGGTTACAGTCATGAATCTGGATAATGAAAGAGGCATTACTAGGAATACCCGGATACCCCTTCGAGACATTTTCATGTTTCAGTTTCACTGTGCATTTTTAGTAGAAAAATGATTTCCCAATTAGGTACTTACTCCAGGGTATGTATTTACCAGGTATGATTCTCACATCTGTATGGCTTTAAAGATAATGAGTGGGAGTAAGTTATTGGGAATTAGGTGATCATCCTCATTATATCGGGATTCGTTGTAATTGGTGATATTTGAGGAAATCACCTGGGTTGTTTGCCGGACGGCAAATATTTGGATTTAAATATTCGTTGTTATGCACCAATTTCAAATTGATATATCTGTACGTTTATTTTTATAAAGTGAGATATAACTTTTTGAAATTATGTTCATGACATTTACCTATATCAGTTGATGGTTAGGTAAGGAGCATTCAAAAGCGGTGTAATTCTTCATAACCATAGTACAGTTTTCAACCTACGACGCACAGGGTTTGAGTTATTCAACTCAGAGGACTTATACAAAGTATTGTATGTTGTCCTGTGTCCATTAGGACAGAGGGGTTGGTTCTCATACTACATTCGGTTTACTTATGACTTCTCTAGTTTTTAGACAAGTGGTTCGTAGAAACACAAGGTCCAAGTTTTGAGAAGTTATAGGTATAAGAGTAAAGTAGAGAACCAGGTATTGCAAGTATCGGGATTCTTCAAGATGATCAAAGATGTAGATACTTGTGTTTGGTTCTCAGTTGATAGTAATGGTTTTGTGAAACTTGTTTCTCTTTCAGGTTACTCATAATTGGATGCACTCCTAAGTTGAGTAATGCTGACTGGCCTCTCTCCATTTAGTTGACATGCACTGGAGACAGCTGCATGATTTGAATATGATTCTAATTAAATCAGTGCCTCTATTTCTCTATTGGATATAGAACGGTTCATATCTTAACGATGTTAAGCTACGGGGAGTTGTCCGGCTTATGGTTAAAACCAGACTCTGGATAACTCAAGGCACGTTTCTGTAATGGCAGTTTGTGGGTTGACCCGGGCTATGACGAGGGCTGCCTTTCTACCATCTAGAAGATCAATAGTGATATTGTTCTTGACTCGCCACAGTTTTAATAAAAATGGATTTTTTTCCAGAAAACAGTAGTGGGAGTATGGTAGAACTGGAAGTGATTCCAGAACCGCAAACGATTACTGAAAATTCGATAAGAACCTATAGATTCAATCTGGTTTTACATTCTATTGGCCACTCCGCAGATAAGGTGGGTAACCTCAGGCACTCGAGAGGTACTTCGGTATGCTCAAAGACGGTGACAGGGAGGTTCTTGTTTGCCCAGACTTGACACTACTGTTGTTCCAGCAATGAGACACCGCAGGAGGATGGGTATAGCGTCGTTTTAAACTAGTTTTAGAAGTGCACGTGTATATGACTCTGCCAGAGGGTTGTCGTAGTCAGTGGGAGCAGCGGAAGCATAGTGGACAGGTAGCTTATGTCTATTTATAGACTAAAGCAGATATAGCGGAGATAGATCATCTATTTTCTATGTGACAGTCATGGGTTTGACTTCATCAGAATACGGGATGGATCTGTCAAGAAGGTAGTAAGGTATGATGTCCTGGTATTTGGATGACATACACAGAGTAGGAAGTAAAATTCCTATACTACGATCGGTTATACTTTGGTTGTCACACAGTGGTTTCTCCACATAAGATATAGATATAATATCAGACATTCTGGTTACTAGATCTATGGTTTTAGATCTAGATTTGGGTAGTTTCCCAATCTGGATACTTAGACAGCATTCTATAGGTATTTTAGAATGGACGACTCCTGGCACGGTAGTATACCTACAGGTGATAGAGTCACCCTCTCTAAAGGTGTCTTACAGACTAAACGGGAGAGGGATGTGCATGATTGACATATCACTTGCTTGAGCAATTGAGTCAATCATGAGATGTCAAGTACCACACCAGATGTTGTTTTTGCACTAGCTGCAATGAATTCAGATATTAATCCAATCCTGGAGAAACATTCGGAAGCAGTTTTAGAACATAAGTGGATGTTCTAGGGATATGATTACGACAGCCTCCTTCGGGAGACGGTTATCATTCCAGGCTTCCAAGGTGACCTGGATGACAGAGTGACTATCAGAGTTATAATTTTCCCTCTGACAAGGGGCAGTAGTTTGGACAGGAGGTCCAAGCGGAAACTGAGGGAGGATTGGTATGGAGTTCATTTATGAACCAGGTCCCATCAGATATCCAGACATATTCTAAGACAGGTATTGCTCATTTCGGTAGATGGCTTTCTCCGCGAACTTGAGATAAAGAGAGACATAGAAAGAAACATCAGGGCGGATCCACTCACTGAGACTATTCCTCAAACGCAATAGTTTCGCAAACAGGCTTTGTGAGACTGATCAGTAGAGGAGTTGGGTGTTCGGTATCACACGGGCTGTGAGTATGCGACATCGCAATAATTAGCCTTGAGTGCAAGTGGGAGATTGTTGGATATAGTGCCCTCAGAGTCAATTATTGGATCACATGCACGTGATTGTAATGATTGAGGGAGGACCTATGCTGGTAGAACAATCTTACTCGAGATGATAGTATGCTATCTGGTTTATCTTTATCATCGTGTACAGCTTTAGGTCACCTTACAGATCACTATTACATATTGATAGAGCCCTTAGGATTCTTGCTTGACTACCAGCAGCATGATGGCGATCATATACGTGAGAGTTGGGTAATCTATAAGCACATCCTTAAAGTGGTCCCTAGTCGTGGGAGTTTCGAGACTGGGCATCGATACTCCATTAGTAGACTAGTGTATACAGTCGAGACCCCGACGAGGGGCGGTGGCCGGTCTCACAAGCCATTGGTGTCAGTTGGTTCACCTAAGATGTATACAGGTGCTCATTAGGTTATGAGTACACCGGACATGACTCGCCTGGAACATGCTAGTTGGTATTATACCTGACGTCAGATAGCAGTTCCCTGGTGACATGTGTACAGGTTAGCTCATCGACCTGAGATTGTCATTTGTCTCGTGTGAGTTCCCACTGTGCTTTGATTTCTACCCTACCACGACTCAAAGGAGTCGTGCAAACAGGTTTTAGTTGGGTACAGTCCCGAGCCACATGGAGGCAGTGAGCGGATCGACAGGGGTTTCGTCTCTCCCAGTATTGGGGGTGAGATCGCGCTGTGTCTAGGAGAGCCATTACACGAAGTCCTTGGCCAAGGCAGGAGATTTACTGGTTGGTATTCCAGTAGTATCTCAGGGTGTTCTAGGTTACACTCCGACACGACTTGTACCGCTTTTGGGGGTCTGACTTTTACCAACCCCCTAGGCCCGACATGCGATACTTATAAACGAACGAACCGGACTGTACGGATATTGTCACTGATAGGCTCAGTAGGGTGTCAGGATGAGTTCGCTCATCGACCTCCCTTTTGGTTAATACCTGCTAGCCCGTTACGTATAGCTAGTACCACTGACGTGCTAGTGGTTAAATCCATAGCCAGTGTATTGACGAGTCTTTAGAGTCCCCCACAGACAGTTTCTCAAGTTTTGGGCGAAACGTTGTACAGGCCGTATGGATTTATGGAAGGGTTCGAACATAAGCGTGCACTTGTGCACGTGTCATGGTTCGGACGGATAATACTAGCGGGCTTTGGTTTAAGCCGGATTCTAGTATTATACCGTGTAGATTCTGTCTCATTGCATTTGTATTTGGTCCTAATACAAATGCGGGTATGTATATACAGCTGCGGAGTTATCCTGTAATTCTGTTACCGGATCGCTTTTTGAAGTTACCAGTTTGCATTCTTTCTGGCCATGCCTTCTGTCTTTTCTCCATGGCTGAATTATTGTGTTGTAAGGGGTTCTTTGCAAAGTGGCATTTAGTAAAGTGAGGTTTTTTTTTCTGTGGTCGTGGGTTCCCTAGAAATTTCTAGCAACTTCTTGATGTGTCTTGATTGAGATCGATTCATTTGGTGCATTTATTGCTTTGGATATGTGAGGATTTTTTGTTAATTGTCACTCTCTTTTGCTCCTACACTCACCTCTATTTTCACTTGTGCTCACCCCCCCTTTCACTCCACTGCCATGGCCGAGAGCACAAATGGGGACAGCCCCATTTTTTGTGTGTGAGGATTTGATTCATTTTTCACATGCAAAAATCCCCAAGCTCATTCCTCTTGCTCATTCCATCTCTACTCCAAAGGCAACTTCGATTAACCCTTGAGACAAAGTTTTCTACGTATATTCTACAGCAATCTTGGACACGTCGGCTAGCAAATTTCGTGTCCGAGTTTCCTCGGTTCAGAGGCGGGAGCCCGTAAAAAGACTTCTTGATGTGGTGCCCTTCCGACGAGGAGACCAAAGATCGGAGATGCCGCGAGGAGCTTGGGATGGTGCCAAAGACTGAAGGACACGGATCAATCGGTATAGCCTTTCCTAACCCTTCTCTAGTTAGCTAGTTTGTGTTAATGGTTCGATCCGGGTGAAAGTATACGATAGCGCCAGTTTCAAATTTATGAAAAAGTTTTTGTTTCCGTGTTTTGGCCTTGGATCGACGGTCGGGGCGCTACCGTAGACTTACAACCCGTGCCCAGCATCGGCACGTAAATCCTCATATAACGGGCTCCGTCAGTCCAGATCGGCCCACGGGCTCCGTCAGTCCGGATTGGCCCATATCATCTCTCGACTCCGGTCGGTATCCTCCGGATATCCGCCGAGCCCAAATACAATCACCGGTAGGTAGTAGTCCCTCTGCCAGGCTCACCGTCTATATACACAGCATCCCTTTCTTGCCCCGGGGTACCATACCGGGCCCCACCATGTACCCGCATACGGCTCACGACTCCTCCTCGCACGGGGTATATACATATCAGAACTGATAAAACTCATGGTGGATGCACTGAAATATCATATCAAGAGAAAACGATGTTTTCTTTAAACAATGCATACTTTCTTTTGAAATGACCACAGTTCTCAAATCCAGAAATCTTATGAAAACGGCATATCTCAATGCGTAAAATCATAAAGCACGATGTATGCGACATATGATAGAAATGTAAGCATATCCATATATCAAGCAACATAAAACAGTAATATGCACACATTGAGGGAAAAACCGCTCTTTTAAAATGAATCCAGTTTTAAAATGTATCTTGCGGTTCCCAAATCTCCAAAATAAAGTCAGAATCATCTATGTATGTGCAATTACGTATGTATGCAAGTATGGGGGTACAATATGTGCGTACGCAAATACAGATGTACAAGTAGTCCTATCCTGATGCAACAATCCTACTGTGTAGTGACATAGCAATTATCGATGATGAAGTGTGTGAGCCGGCAAGTAGGTGTATGTGGAATATACGCATCATCGATAATGGTGCTGGTGTCCTGACAGCATGGGTTTAATATAACAGTAAACACATTTACACATGCAATGCGATGCGAAAAGCAAGAATATGCGGAAATCGAATAATAAATGCAACAGTGAAGAATCTACATCAATATGTAAATGTCATACAGTTTTGCCATTTGAAATAAGACGAATCGGGTTTTTTAGAAAAATAAGGACTACGGTGTTTTTAAGAAAAGATGCGTCTTTTGAAAATATCCGTAGAATCCGTTTGCCTGTCTTTAAAATACTCACGATTTGTTAGTTTTGAAATAGGTATGACTCGGGTCTTGTCTAACATCTACTAAGTAAACTACCGATCTAACTAACAAGCTAATCGGAAGGGTATGGAAACCACCTAAATCTGAGTCGATACATATATACATATAATAGTCGGTGATCCCACCTCAATAGTACCACGTACGATACAATATATCATATGACATCCTCGAGTCATGAGTGCGGATGTATCATCAATATATAGCTCGTACGTAAATCCGTCGTACGGCATCCTAAATCTGGGTACGGGTCAAATATCACATTCATCTCATCATTTATCTGGTATCCTTATTATCATATCTCATGAACTGGGGTACTGATCTAAGTCTAGTACAAACGGATACCATCTATATAGATATATGTGCGTGTATGAAAACACACGCCTAAAGGCCCGCTATAACTCATGTCGTATCTCATAATACAAACCACATCATATCACCGATCTCATGGCACCATGCCCAAACTCATCTACTCATCTCCAAAGATCATCCACTATCCTCATCATCATACTGTAGGTATACGTGTATATATATATATACATTGTCCCATACCTATGTGTGTGTGTATATATACGTATCCTTATATACGCAAAAGTATAACAAGTAAGCATGTGTGTGCGTGTGGGTGTAAACCTATTCTAGGGTTCGCAACTAAGAAGCTATACCAGTTCACTTCTAATAATCCTAATCTAACCATTGAACACCTAATCACATCTTGAATATCCATGTCACACATAAAGCTATCATATATATATATATATATATATATATATATATATATACATATAGTATATATAGCATACTAAATATCGAACTGCGGGGGTGCTATACGCCATCTCCCGACTCCCCCCGTAGATATAATCTACTCACCTTGCATCTTGCGTGTTGGTGTCGATGTCGCCATCATCTTCTTCATCGTATGAAACCCACGTGAAGGTACCTACATAGATAACACAATCGTAAATGCGTATTAAAATCACATCGGAAAACCAAAAAGACACGCTAAGGCCTATCGGTTAGAACCTATGGACCACGCCTTCAAAACCACCAAATAACACCCGATTTCGACGTACAAACGTCAAGTGATCGAATACGTCACAAATCACAAAAATCCAGAATATAAAATACGCAAAACAAAACCCCGAATCAAAACAGCAACTCCTGTAAATGGTCCCAGATTTTACCCTAGGTCAAATCAGACAATTTTGCATATGCCAAGGGTCAAATTTACAGGACTTGGAGCTACAGAACCAACACGAATCCAATCCAACCTACTCTGGCCACAATTTGTGGCCAGAAGGATTAAATCTGTGGCCTGAAGGTGGATTCAGGGGCTGGGGTCTTAGGTCTAGGGTTTAGGTTGTCTGCTGATCTCTCTGTGTTTGCAAAATAATTTTCAGAGGCTCCGGGTGTTGGCAGATTTCAATATACACATACAGAATCCATAATTCTTCCGATATCGGGTTTCTAAATCCGTATTCCGGGGTTCTAGTCTCTGGTTTAGGTTAGAATTCTAGCACTAGGGGGTTTGTGTGGCTTCTACTGAGCTCAATTACACATCACAACTCAAAAATTCCATAAACCCTAACTAGAATTTCCCAAGTCTCATTATATGACACCAAATCGTTTCTAAACAAGCATGGATGTAAAAGCAATGGAAATACTAGGCTAATGGTTAAGAGAATATCTCATTTGGCAACTCAAGAATTTTCTTGAGTTGCCCTAAGTGTCCAAAATGCAAGCTTTCTTGGTCCAATGTGTTGCTAGTGAGCTCATGCACATTTTTAATGAAGTGGGGATTGAGTTTTGATGTTGTTTTGATGGTGTTTTGTGAGTTTGAAGATGGTGGAGGAGTGGGTGCTTCCTTGGGCTGAAGAAGCAGGGAAAAATGAAGGGAAAAGATGGAGGAGAGAATGGCCAAGTCAACTAAACTCTCACCTTTCTCTCTCATATCCATACCTAATACTATATTCATATCCTTTTCTTTTCTTCTCTTCTCAATAGTAAACCCAAAACAAATACTCATACACCCCAAATCATGTAAGAAAATGTAACAAGTGCTAAAATGACATGTGCAAGTCATGTGCACAAAACACGCTTAAAACCCGATTAGCGATTTTTAATCGCGATTAGCACTAAATTAGTGTATAATTAATCATAAAAACTTAAAATTTGCATAATTCCCCTAAAGCACCCTCTTTTTAGTAATTTCCATAATTTTCCAAAATTTTCACAATTTATCGGTATTTAATTATACCGCCTTATTAAAATATTCAATATTTTATTATTTAATTATAAAAATTCCCAATTTTTTTTTTGAATGTTACAGAGGTTGAAGACCGAAGGACACGGATTGATCGGTATAATCTCTTAAAACATTTTACAGTTTATTTGTATATGGTTGTTTGGTACGATTGGGTTTTTGGCGTGGCAGTTTTTATGTATAGTGACCCTAGTTAGGGTTTTGGCAATGTTTTCTAGTATTGGGATTTCTTTGTTTTGCAACTGGATATTGTATTTGGTCGTTGGACGTTTGTACATCAACTACGAGGGTAGTTAGGTTGTTTTGTATGCGTTGGCTATAGGTTCTAACCTACGAGCGCATCGCGTGCCGTATTTGGATATCAGGATTTTATATTAATAGCTTTGCGATTTCATATTGATTGTAGGTACCTTCGCGTGAATTTCATGGCGACTAAGCGCATCGACTGCGGCTAAGCGAGGAGTTTAGCAGGTGAGTAGATTTATATCTACGGGAGAAGTCGGGTGGATGGCATATAACACCCCCGCAACCATTGCTATGGGATATCGTTTGATTATTTTATCCCGAAAAATTATATACGACGGACATGATTGTAGGATTTACAAACGATAATATGATAGAAGTTGATTCTAATGGACATATTGACATATGAGAAAATAATGATAAGTGAATCATGATAGGTACGAATTTGAAAGAAAACAAGTGTGTCGTTTTTTTTATGCGAGATATTAATGTGATGAATGAGTATACGATGTGATATGATGACTTCGTGTGATATTTCGTTATATGGATTCGAATCGATATGAGATTGTTGATACCTTTATAGGTCCACTTATACGAGTTTGACATGGATGCGACCTGAGAGATAGGTATACTTATATGGATAATGATTGCATAATAAGTGATATGCCGTACGAGACTTAGATCCGTACACCGATGTTGTATAGGTTGATAGAATCCCTATTTGTTTAATGCTGTCGTACGATGGATTGTACCATACGTGATATTGTGAGGCTGGATGCCGATTGATAGATTCACCGACTCGGTCATGTTAGATACGTATACCTTATATCATTTAGTTCACGATGTGCATTATGCTGCATTCATATTATTCTCATTGCATTTCATATACCTGTGCTAGTACAACTACACCATTATCGATGATGCGTATGTTACACTTATAAAGATTGTCGGCTCGCACACTTCATCATCGATAATTGCTATGTCACTACACAGTAGAATTGCTACATCATGCCATGATATACTTGCTATGTTCATATCACTGTTCCACATTGCATGAGATATAGGGATATGCTCAAATTCTGTTATATGTTGCATATTTACATGCTTACACAAATACCATGCTATAGATACACGTTCACATTCATATGATGTTTTCTAGATGTTTTACTCCTAAGTATATATATCAGTGGTATGGGACGCTGTTATATATGCATATATATATCAGTGGTATGTGACGCTGTTACATATGTATATATATATATATATATATATATATATATAATTTATCATCATGATCTATGCAAGTATTCTTATTCTTTACTTGATATTTGCATGCAATTCACTCTGAGACTTGTTTTATAAACCGATATGTGGATCACAAGTATAGGTGTTTGAAACTTAGGATTCGAGGAGCGTATAAACCGATACGTGGATCACAAGTGTCGGTGTTTGACACTTAGGATTCGAGGAGCGTATAAACCGATACGTGGATCATAAGTGTCAGTCTTTGACACTTAGGATTCGAGGAGCGTATAAACCGATACGTGGATCACAAGTGTCGGTGTTTGACACTTAGGATTCGAGGAGCGTATAAACCGATGCGTGGATCATAAGTGTCGGTGTTCGACACTTAGGATTCGAGGAACATATGTATTTCCATGTCGATGCTAGACACGGGTTTCATGATGTTTCGAGTGTCGATGTGGACACTCCGGTTCCATGATTTTGTTGTGTCGCGAGGGACACACGTTGATTTATATCCTCATTTTACCAGCATATGCTTTTTATGATATTTACGTGCAGGAGTTGTTGTGTCAGTGGTTAACACGTGGACGAGATCCACTACATACATGCATTAATTTTATTGTTGGACGAGATCCACTGCATAAATGCATTGATTATATTGTTGGATGATATCCACTTGCTGTTAGGCTTTTATTATGTGTTGGCACATATGCAGATACGATCACCCTAGATATCATAGTATTACTTTTATGATATAGTTGACCTAGGAATCGTTGTTTATTTCGATTTCTACCCGATGATGTTTTCTATTCACGAGTTGGCAACTCACCCCCGTTGTGCCACACTTCTTATAGGTTGACCGCATGGATCAGTAGCGGCATCGCTGGCATACAGCTGTTTTCGGGTGATTTGCTTCTGGTAGGTGGTACATTTTGGATCGTGTCACTCTTGTATTTTTATTCCTGTTGTATCTAGTCAACTCAATCAATTTAGAAACTAGCAAATTGTATATGTTGTAGACTTAAAAGACTTGTAGTTGCGAGACTTGAGCGGTGGGTTTTATGTTTTCTTTTGGGGTTGATGTCTTGCTTTACTTTATGCTTGTGGTGGTTGTTTCCGCCGTTGGGCGTGATTTGCTCCCGTTTGGGGATGCTTTATTATATTCTGTGTTATACCCATTTTCGGGATTAGTTTTTACAAGGGAGGTGCTGTCCAAATTTTTTCAAAAGACAAAACATGATTTGCTATAACTTTATTTCAAAGCTCACCTCTTTATTTCTTAAAAAGGTTTAGATTTCTGGGTTTCAGCTTACTTGAATTATGTTACGCCTGTTGACCTCGCGTGATTTAAGTGCTGGTCGCGAGCTAATATTTTGGTTCGTGACAGAAATGCAACCAAAGGTTAAGCATGTCATGCTTAACCCTTATAGAGAGTTGACCATGGGTTAGGGTTAGGACTGTGTTAACAAATATCTTAGAAATATCCAAAAGGGTGGACTAAGTCAAAGCATCATGAAGCTTCTTCAAAGCTCATCCATAACTTAATCCATTCAATTTGAATTTCCAAAATAAATATAAATCCAACCATAAACCCTAATCATGGTTTAACTCTCATAAACCCTAGTTGCATTTGTAACCCTAACATGTTATAATATTATATATCACATATATAATATTTCGTAACAAAAGAAAATAATACAATTAACATATATCACATATATATCAATGTATCATCAAGTGAGAAAAAGAATCATTTGAGTGAGCTTATATTAGTTAATGTAATATAATATATCACATATATAATTATACATTAAATTATTAAATCAACACTTGATTTAATAACCCGGATATATTACATATAACCGACTAATATAATATGTACCTTTTTATCGAATCAACACTCGATCCGATAACCCGGCTATATCACATATACCCGGCCGATATCACATATCGCGAGAATAGAATACGGTATCTCATATCGTATTAATCTCGGTACCGCACATATCACATATATGCTCCTACTCCGTTAAGCCTGAGCTAGGAAACTTCTGCGTAGGACTCTAAAGACTCGTCAATACACCGGCAGTAGGTGATGATCATATCAAACACCCACAAGCTACAAGCGGTCAGCTAAACGTAACAGCTACCCGGGTATTGAGCGATCAGAAGATCAACAAGCAAGCCTGTACACACTCCTGTGAATCCAATCAGTAACATTACCGTACAGTCCGGTCTCTTCGTCTAATATGTCACATATCCAGTCTAGGGGTGGTAATGTTGGGTTACTAGGCACGGTCACAAGGTTCTACAAGGCATTAACCACGCCAAAATCAAATTTTTCATATGCCGAACAACCCTAACCAAGATCTTAGACTAGAGATTAGGCGAAACAAAGCATGTAAACAACTTTACATCTAAGAGTTAGGGAATACAACCTTTGTAGTCCGTTCCTTCACTTCTAAAGCTCCAAGTTGAGGTCCCTTCGCTGCGATCATCATGTACCCGGACTCTAGAGAGGCTCCATGAAGAGAAAGATGCAAGCTTGCTTCTGATCTTCAATAACAAAAATGATCTACCTTGAAAAAACTCAAACCCAACCTCTTGCTTTGCTTATCAAGTATTAGCAAAGCAAACACCCTAATCTAAGTGGCAAGAATAGATGAGGATGATGAGGTAGAAATTTAGCTTTCATTTGTTTTCAATTTCTCATTCATTATCATTACTTTGCAAAAAGCTAGAAAGCTTTTTCAAGAGGAAGAAGAAAAAGAATCTATTTGTGATGAATAATGAAACTTGTGTGAGGTTAGAAATGCAACCATGGGTTAAGAATGAAAACTTAACCCATGTAGAGAATTAACCATGGTAAAGCATTTGGGTTTGGTTAAGAAATATCAACCAAAATATCTTTACAAAATATCTTTGCTTAAAACAAAAGCAAAGCTTCTAGAAGCTTCAAGAAAGCTTAACCCAAATCCAAACCCTAACCATGTTTAAACTCCACAAAACATGTTGCATTTGTAACCTCAAATTGTTACAATATTATATATCACATATACAATATTTATTGTAACAAAATAAAATAATACAATTAACATATATCGCATATATATCAATGTATTACCCGAGTGAGAAAATAAATCTTTAAGTGAGCTTATATTAGTTAATATAATTTAATATATCAAATATATAATTATACATTAAATTATCAAATCAACACTTGATCCGATAATCCGGCTATTTAACAAATAACCGACTAATATAATCTATATCAGTTCATCGAATCAACACTTGATCCGATGACCCGGCTATATCACATATACCCGGACGATATCACATATTGCGAGAATCTAATACGGTATCACATACACGCATTATTCTCGGTCCAGCACATATCATATATGTGCTCCTACTCCGTTTTTCCTGAGCCAGGAAACCTCTGTGTAGGACTCTAAAGAATCGTCAATACGCCGGCATTAGGTGATGATCATATCAAACACCCACAAGCTGCAAGCGGTCAGCTAAACGTAACAGCCACCCAGGTATTGAGCAATCAGAAGATCAACAAGCAAGCCTGTACTTTCTCCCGTGAATCCAACCGGTAACACTCTCGTAAAGTCCGGTCTCTTCGTCTGATATGTCGCATATCTTGCCAAGGGGTGGTAAACGTCAGACCCCAGTAGCTTGATAAGTCGGGTCGATATGAGGTCCATAACAGTTTAAGAAACTACTGATAACACTTACTAGTAAATCTTAGCAACCCTGGCCAGGGATTTCCAGTTATAGCCAATCGAACACTGCGCAACATCAACTCCCTATACCGGGAGAGACGAAACCCCTCCTATCGCTCATTGCCTCTGTGTGATTCAGGACTGAACCCAAAAGCCACCTTTTTGCACGCCCTCTTGGACGTGGTATGATGGAAATCTAAGCACAGTTGGAATCACACAAGATTCTATGACGATCTCGGGTCTACAGACTAACCTGTACCAGTGTCACCAGAGAACTGCTATCTGACGTGAGGTATAATACCATCTGGGAGTTCTCGGCGAGTCCGTCCAGTATACCCAGTCTCCACTGAGCACCCGTATACCTTCTCTGATGTCAAACACCAATGGATATGGGATCATCCATCGCCCATCATATGGGTCAAGAAGCGCATACGCTAGTCTACTCTGGAGTATCGATGCCCTGTCCCGGTACTCCCATGACTAGGAACTTTTGAAGGATGTACTTAGAGACTACACTGTCCCCACTAATATGATCTGCATCATAGTCCTGGTAGTCAAGTACTCATCCTAAGGGCTTTATCAACATGTAACATAGAGACAATCAGAGTACATGTTAAGATAAAGAGTGACCAGATAGCATACTATCATGTCGAGCAAGAAAGTCCTCCCTATATATGTCCAAGTATCCACTACAATATACAACGTATGTACAGTAATGGCCTCTAGGGCATACATATAACTAACAATCTCCCACTTGCACTAGGGCCATCTATTGTGATATCGCATACCTAACAATCAGCTATGGTTGAAGTATCTCATACTTAACCATCCCATAAAACTCTCTACTGGGAAATAGGCCTTTGTGAGTGGATCCGCGCTGTTGTCCTCTGTGTCTACTCTCCTAACCTCGATCTCCCTGGAGATTAACCATCTCTATGATCAGGTGATACTGCCTAAGAATATGTCTGGATCTCTTATGGGATGGGGGTTCCTTGGCATAAGCCACAACTCTATTGTCACACAATGGCAGGAACGAAGTTCGTCTCATGAACTAAAATATATCTAGACTGTCTCTTTTGTAGCATCCTTGGTAACGATGTATCTTGCCTCTAATCGTCTAGTAAGCCACGGTATCTAGCTTGGAACTCTTCCAACATACCGTCCCTCCACTGAGGGTAAAGACAATGCCTGCGACTGACATTCAGTCGTCCTTATCACTCTGGAACCTTTCCAGTGATTCTCCCCAGGATCGATTGATACCATCTCACTACATCTAGTGAGAATCCTAACATCCAATTAGATCTATCTCATAGATCCATAACCCAGGATTTAGGAGGTATCACCTTGATCCTATAGAGAATCTTTGTGATAAGAGGAGATTGACCGAGCGTAGCATAGGAAACTCTTTTCCTATCAAGAGTTTATCATCCACGTACTATACGAAGATCACTACCATACTCCCTACTACCTTTTTGTATATACTAGGTTCATCTACCATTTTGATGAATCAAACTCTTTGACTACTACATCAAAACAGACGTTCCAACTCCGCGATGCCTGATTTATCCCATAAAACATCATGCTCATGTTTTCGCTGCTCCCACTGTCCACGAAGCCCTCTGGCTGTGTACTTATAGACGCTCTCTTCCAAATCATTATTTAGAAAAGCAGTCATGAAACCCAACCGCCAGATATCGTAGTCATGGTATGTAGCCGTGGCAAGTAGGATCTGGATGGACTTAAACATAGCTTTGAAAGTCTCAACTTTTCCATGTACACCAAGTAATCTTCTCAAGATATACTTACTCCTGATGGGAATTTAACCCTTCAGATAAAGCAACCAAAGTCCATACTTTGTTGGTGTATAAGGATTCCATCTCAGATCGCTAAGCATCCAGCCATTCTTACAGAGTCACCACTCCGGATGGCCTGCTCGAAACTAGTTGGGTCATCATCTCATGATGCAATCCTCTCTCCCACTGTCATAAAGAAACCGAAGTATCTCTCAGGTGGATAAGGAAGCCTACCAGATCGGCGGAGAGGCTGAGGTTCATTGGAAACTATTGAATCCTCCGGGTTTACCAAATTATCAGCTGTAGTTTGTATAAATGGAACTCCTTCCAGTTCTACCTCATGACCACTAATTTCTTCACAAGAAATTCCCTTTCACAAAGGTGGCATGCTGAGAAACAAAAACACCTTTTGTTCCCAAGTTTGGTAGAAAATATTCCCTTGCGAATGCTTGGGATATCCAACAAACTTCCACAGAACTGACCTTGTCTCGAGCTTGTCCGGATTTTGCTTTTGACATAGGCCGGACAACCCCAAATCTTAACTTCCTTAAGAGATGGGCTCTTCCCATACCATATCACATATGGAGTAGTAAGCATATGATTTGGTTGGAACCCTATTCAATAGGTATGCAACTTCTCAAGTGCACAACCCCAAAAGAAAATAGGCAACTCAGTAGTACTCATCATAGAGCACACCATATCACATAGGGTGTAATTGCTCCTCCCCGATACACCGACGTGCTGTGGTGTATACGGAGGAGTAATGCTGAGAGAGAATCTCATTCCCCTTCAGAATAGTCCAGGAATTCCGTGCTCAAGTATTCTCCACCTTGATCACATCAAAGGACATAATACTTATACCCATTTTTGGTTCTCTACTTCTAACTTAGATTCTGTGACTATCTCAAAAGTTTCGGACTTGTGTTTCAACAGGAACATATGTCTGAATCTTGAGAGATCATCAGTGAATGTAATGAAGTACAAAGAACCGGTCCTGGCATATGTAGACAGGGGACTTTCATACATCAGCATGTATCAATCCCAAGAGTTCACTAACTCTTTCTCTATTTCTAATAAACGGAGCTATGGTCATCTTATCTTTGTGACATGACTGGCAAGTTTTACAAGATGTAAATCCAAACTAATTTAAATATGCATCTAAATATAACTTCAGCTAGTCGGGTCGCATTGATATGACCTAGTCTACAATGCCTCAAGAAGGATTCGTTCATTTCTGAACTCTTCCACTTGTGTGTGTTCTATACATTAAGAAATGTAGTTTGATTCAGAACGTCTAAGCTTTTAGATAACGTTTCTGAACCGATCAACTCTTGATATAGGAAATGTTCAAAATATTATCCAACAATACAAAATTATATCTTTCTTTACTAATAAAGAGACTGATATGATATTGTATATCAGGTTCGGTATCTAATAACATTCATTCAGAATCAATGTATTCTAGTAATACAGGGTGATAAGTGCCAACAGACTTGGCTGCAACACTTGCATAATTTCCAACTCTTGAAACTTATCATCCATTCTCAGTTCTCTACCTATCTGTAGCCTATGTAACAAATTACATTTGCGGGATCCTGATCCGGTATCTCATACCCAGGACGTAAAGGATACTGAGAAACAGTTCTCGGTAATGAACATACCCGAAGATGATGCATCAACATGCACTTTCTTCGTTTGGGCAGCAGGGAATTCTGGTAATCCCCTATTTCCTGCTCTGTCTTATAACAATTATAAGTTGGAGCGGGACCAACGTTCCTTAGCGCAGTATAACAAGCGGGTTCGGGTAATACATTTGTATTATTAACTTCATTAAGGTATGACATAGTCGTAACCAGGAGAGAGAGAGAAGAAAACACTCAGTGTATGCTCTTGCAAGATTAGATTGGTTATTAATATATCTAATCAGGATGTCTCCCACTGTTATAGTCAAATCTTCCTTCAAACCCTAAAAGGAAAGACTAGCCGGGATTAATTACACCCTATAAGTTCACCAATTTTTCAGCCAGGCCAGTGCCGGTACTTTGAGGGAGGTTCCCCATGCTTTCGCACAGACCTAATTAAAGTAAACATCGTTTTTCCCAGGGGCGTAACCCCGTTGACACCTTTCTAGACACCTACTTGATCGGCTAATTGTAATGTGTAAAACTCTCCCAGGAGTAACTCTTACTCGCAGCGGGTATCGGGATCCAACTATCTCATAGAAGGTATGCAATCTCATTGCAAATTTCAACACTTGAAATTCCCGATAATATTTTACCCCTAGTGACTTATGACCTTAACTATGGTTAATAAATCATAAGCACTAGTCAAGTTCCACTCGTCATTTCTTGATTAATTAGACCCACCCACATGACCCTTAACTATGGTCAACAAAGTCATATGAGTGTCCTAATTAATCGCATCATATGTTATATAGGAAAACATCACCCAGCTACCATACACTTCGCCTTAACTATGGTCAACAAACGCAGCACGAATACTAAGTACTCTATTTCCTAAAATGACGGAGGGTTACGACAGGTTTTTAAGAAAACCCTTTGCGTAATGAACTTGATATCGTTGTAGAATCGAGTGATTTTAAATGGAATGTTTTTGAGGCCTTTTCTAGTTTTACTAAAGAGGTCACTCCCGGTGAAGGGATCTCGGCTCTTTCCTCATCGGATAAGGTGCAGGATATTTCACAAATATCACTATGCAAAGCAAAAACTATAAAAACAATCAAAAGACAAACCAAGTTTGTAGGATGTGCTAGTTTCGCTAAAGAGGTCACTCTCGGTGAAGGGATCTCGGCTCTTTCCTTATCGAATAAGGTGCTGGATGTTCTACAAGGAACACCACTATGCAAAACAAGAACTAGAGCTACCAGTTTTTCAACAAGTTTCTACAATATCTTTAGGTTTCTTTTAGTTTCATTAATCTCATTAATGAAGTCCTATTTTATTATGCTTCACAAGCATCACATTTGAAACGAAATCAACAATATACAATATATATCTCATATATATAATATAATCATTCATCTCAGGCAGTAATATGATCTCATCACAGAACATTGCAGCAGAAGAACATATATGAAATATTGGATATACTAGGAGGTCCATGTTTTAATACGAGCCTGTATAAAACACGGATTCCACGGTCACAATGAATAGCCAAACCCACATCCCTAGACCCCTAAGAGAGCGGCAAGCAACACTGCCAATTCAAAGGTTAGGAGACCCGATCTCGACTCCTCGAGATAGTCTCCTACTAGACCCTAGAACCCGGTTACTTGTGCTCCCCGCCTTGGGTCTATCCTAATGCGGAAAAGTAAATAATATACAATTGTGACATCATCCTCAGCCCGGAAGTGCCCCAATAAAAGAATATTACATACAATTGAATTTTACATGAATGAAAATAAAAACCCTCATCTCACATAAAACCACCCAGCTATTCAGAACACGATGATCCAATATAACATATCACAGCAACACATAACATCACATGTCATCAACGTAAGTAAATATACGTATCCCAATTGTCGTTGATGTATAGCAACGAAACCGGCGATACACCACATATTACACTTACGGTCACAGAAAAGAAAGTGTAAAACTACAACAGTTGGAATCCGCAACCTCCTTAGACATCTGATGCCTAACCAAATGAATTCCTTAGACATCTCATGCCTAACTATTATAAACCCCGTATTTTAGTCTCAATATCGAAAACTCTTTTCAATATTAAGTCGGGCAATTCAATAAGATTCCCGACATCCTGATCGAATGCTCGTCGCAAACTTTAGTAGACGACCGCACCCCCGACGTCGTCGACAAAGTGCACTAAGGCGGAACACCGCTGCCGCGAGCACCCGAACGGATGCTTTTGGCGACGGGGTTCTCCTACAGTCACTTGGTCAGGGCTATAGGGCGTGGCTATCTATTAAGTTTACCTGGCGAGTATCCGCGTACGCTACGTGATTGCGACGAACTTTTGATCACATCAAAATCCCGTGGCAACCGATCAAATGAGACTAAACTGCTAGATTTATAACATTCAAGTTAGTTATCTCATAATTACTTGTGGATTCCAAATATTGTATCACATTCCAGATAAATAGACAATGTTAAACTTTCCGATCGAATAAACAAACACCCAAGATTTCCTAAATAGCTCAACACTTGAGCGGAGTTCAAAAAGTATCCATCACATGCCACAGTACCAATGGTCCAGCCGTAGAAGGGTCAAACTAATGCCTCACAAATGGCAACGCCGTACTGCCCCAAACCCTAAGGTTTAGAGACGGTTCAGACGGTCACATAATCGAGTTAAGGTTTATGTTCTTCTAGAGGGTCCACCGCGTTACTTGCACGACTTAGAACGTTCTTTAATTAAGGAAAAAATCCAACACTTGGAAATTTTCCGGCAGGGGAAAAAGTGAGTTGTTGATATCCGTTCGAACTTTTTAACGCGTTCTAAATTACCCGGAATAACATTAAACGAAGTTAAACTTTCCGATCGAATCAACGAATACAAAATATCTCTAGAAAACTCAACACTTGAGTAGAATTAAAAATTCCCAGAAGTATGTAAAAGTACCTACGGATGTTACTATGGAAAAAGCTAACCCTAATACCCCTGTACGGCCACGGAACCGCCGCGCAAGGCATGGGATTGCCGCGGTTCTGCGGCGCATTAAGGGGATTAGTGGCTCGTTTTTCACAGTAATCCTTAGAATTTCCTGCTTAATTTTCTGAGTATTTTTAACACAGAAAAAATCAACATTTTAAAAAATTTCCAGAGAGGGGGTAAAATGCGACGTTAAGGGTTTCGATCGGATTTTAAACTTCGTCTAGACTTCGCCTAAAGCTCTAGCTTGGCTCTGATACCACTGTTGGGTTACTAGGTACGGTCACAAGGTTCTACGAGTCATCAACCATGCCAAAATCAAAATTTTCATGTGCCGAACAACCCTAACCAAGATCTTAAACTAGAGATTAGGCGAAACAAAGCATGTAAACAACTTTACATCTAAGAGTTAGGGAATACAACCTTTGTAGTCCGTTCCTTCACTTCTAAAGCTCCGTGTTGAGGTCCCTTCGCTGCGATCATCATGTACCCGGACTCTAGAGAGGCTCCATGAAGAGAAAGATGCAAGCTTGCTTCCGATCTTCAATAACAAAGATGATCTACCTTGAAGAAACTCAAACCCAAGCTCTTGCTTTGCTAATCAAGTATTAGCAAAGCAAACACCCTAATCTATGTGGCAAGAATAGATGAGGATGATGAAGTAGGAATTTAGCTCTCATTTGTTTTCAATTTCTCATTCATTATCATCACTTTGCAAAAAGCTAGAAAGCTTTTTCAAGAGGAAGAAGAAAAAGAATCTATTTGTGATGAATAATGAAACTTGTGTGAGGTTAGAAATGCAACCATGGGTTAAGAATGATAACTTAACCCATGTAGAGAATTAACCATGGTAAAGGGTTTGGGTTTGGTTAAGAAATATCAACCAAAATATCTTTACATAATATCTTTGCTTAAAACAAAAGCAAAGCTTCTAGAAGCTTCAAGAAAGCTTAACCCAAATCCAAACCCTAATCATGTTTAAACTCCACAAAACATGTTGCATTTGTAACCTCAAGTTGTTACAATATTATATATCACATATACAATATTTATTGTAACAAAATAAAACATGTTGCATTTGTAACCTCAAGTTGTTACAATATTATATATCACATATACAATATTTAACATGTTGCATTTGTAACCTCAAGTTGTTACAATATTATATATCACATATACAATATTTATTGTACCAAAATAAAATAATACAATTAACATATATCGCATATATATCAATGTATTACCCGAGTGAGAAAATGAATCTTTAAGTGAGCTTATATTAGTTAATGTAATTTAATATATCAAATATATAATTATACATTAAATTATCGAATCAACACTTGATCCGATAATCCCGCTATTTCATAAATAACCGACTAATATAATCTGTATCAGTTCATTGAATCAACACTTAATCCGATGATCCGGCTATATCACATATACCCGGCCGATATCACATATTGTGAGAATCTAATACGGTATCATATACACGTATTGTTCTCAGTCCCGCACATATCATATATGTGCTTCTACTCTGTTTTGCCTGAGCCAGGAAACCTCTGTGTAGGACTCTAAAGAATAGTCAATACGCCGGCAGTAGGTGATTATCATATCAAACACCCGCAAGCTGCAAGCGGTCAGCTAAATGTAACAGCCACCCTGGTATTGAGCGATCAGAAAATCAACAAGCAAGCCTATACTTTCTTCCGTGAATCCAACCAGTAACACTCCCGTACAGTCCGGTCTCTTCGTCTGATATGTCGCATATCTCGCCCAGGGGTGGTAAACGTCAGACCCCAGTAGCTTGATAAGTCGTGTCGATATGAGGTCCATAACAGTTCGAGAAACTACTGATAACACTTACCAGTAAATCTCAGCAACCCTGGCTAGGGATTTCCAGTTATAGCCAATCGAACACTGCGCAACATCAACTCCCTATACCGGGAGAGACGAAACCCCTCCTATCGCTCATTGTCTCCATGTGATTCGGGACTGTACCCAAAAGCCACCTTTTTGCACACCCTCTTGGACGTGGTATGATGGAAATCAAAGCACAGCAGGAATCACACAAGACTCTATGACAATCTCAGGTCTATAGACTAACCTGTACCTGTGTCACCAGAGAACTGCCATCTGACGTGAGGTATAATACCATCTGGGAGTTCTCGGCGAGTCCATCCAGTGTACCCAGTCTCCACTGAGCACCCATATACCTTCTCTGATGTCAAACACCAATGGATATGGGATCATCCATCGCCCATCATATGGGTCAAGAAGCGCATACGCTAGTCTACTCTGGAGTATCGATGCCCTGTCTTGGTACTCCCACGACTAGGAACTTTTGAAGGATGTACTTGGCGACTACACTGTCCCTACTAGTATGATCTGCATCATAGTCCTGGTAGTCAAGTACTCATCCTAAGGGCTTTATCAACATGTAACATAGAGACAATCAGAGTACATGTTAAGATAAAGAGTGACCAAATAGCATACTATCATGTCGAGAAAGAAAATCCTCCCTATATATGTCCAAGAATCCACTACAATATACAATGTATGTACAGTAATGGCCTCTAGGGCATACATATAACTAACAGGTAAACGTCAGACCCCAGTAACCGATAAGTCATGTCGATATGAAGCTCATAAAGGGTTGAGAAACTACTGATAACACTTATCAGTAAATCTCCATATCAGCCCTGGCCAGGGACTTCCAGTTATAGCCAATCAAACATAGCGCAACATCAACCCCCAATACCGGGAGAGACGAAACCCCTCCTATCGCTTATTGCCTCCATGTGATTCGGGACTGTACCCAAAAGCCACTGTTTTGCACGTCCTCTTAGACGTGGTAAGGTGGAAATAAAAGCATAGTGGGAATCACACAAGACTCCATGACGATCTCGGGTCCACAGACTAACCTGTACCAGTGTCACCAGAGAACTGCTATCCGACGATAGGTATAATACCATCTAATAGTTCTCGGCGAGTCCGTTCGGTGTACCCAGTCTCCACTGAGCACCCGTACACCATCTTTGATGTCAAACACCAATGGATATGGGAACATCCATCGCCCATCATATGGGTCAAGATGCGTATATGCTAGTCTACTCTGGAGTATCGATGCCCTGTCTCGATACACCCTCGACTAGGAACAGTTATAGGATGTACACTACCCTGGCCCCACTAGTATGATCTACATCATAGTCCCAGTAGTCGAGTACATATCCTAAGGGCTTTATCAACATGTGAGAGCAAGATAGTAATCTAATACAAGTCAACATGTTAAGACAAAATGAAACCAGATAGCATACTATCATATCGAGCAAGAAAGTCCTCTCTATATATATCCAAGCATCCACTATAATATACATCATATGTACAACAATGGATTCTAGGGCATATATGTTGGGATACCTACAACGGCAGCAAGGTTTCGGGTGGCATCTCTCATGCCAATTTCAAATTTTGCCATTATAGATAACCCTAAACATAGGAACTTTAACTAGAGAATCAAACAAAACTAGGAAGTTAACACTTTAACATCTAAGAGTTAGGGATTACAACCTTTGTAGTCTGTTACTTCGCTTCATAAGCTCCGTGTTGAGGTCCCTTCGCTGCGATCATCAAGTACCCAGACTCTGGAGAGGCTCCATGAAGAGAAAGATGCAACCTTGCTTCCAATCTTCAAAAACTAAGATGATCTTCCTTGAAGAAACACTAACCCAAGCTCTTGCTTCACTAATCATGTATTAGTAAAGCAAACATCCTAATCTAAGTGACTAGAATAGATGAGGATGATGAAGTAGGAATTTTGCTCTCTTTTTTTTTCAATTTCTCACATAATATCCATCACTAATAAAAAGCTAGAAAGCTTTCAAGAGAGGAAGAAGAAGAAGAATTTCTTTTGTGATGAATAATGAATTGTTGTTGAGGTTAGAAATGAAACCTAGGGTTAAGCATGACATGCTTAACCCTTGTAGAGACTTTACCATGGGTTAAGGTTTGGGTTGGGTTAACAAATATCTCTCCAAAATATCAAAGAAAATGGACAAAGTCAAACCTTCATGAAGCTTCCTCAAAGCTCATCCAAAACCCTAATCCAAAAGCTTAACCCTAATCCAAACCCTAACATGGTTAAATCTCAAAACCTTTGTTGCATTTGTAACCCTAACATATTACAATATTATATATCACATATATAATATATATAGTAACAAAATAAAATAATACAATTAATGTATATCGCATATACATCAATGTATTATCCGAGTGAGAAAAAGAATCTTTAAGTGAGCTTATATTAGTTAATTCAATGTAATATATCAAATATATAATTATACATTAAGTTATCGAATCAACACTTGATCCGATAATCCGGCTATTATCAAATAACCGACTAATATAATCTGTATCAGTTCATCGAATCAACACATGATCCGATGACCCGACTATATCACATATACCCGGCCGATATCACATATCGCGAGAATCGAATACGGTATCACATACACGTATTATTCTCGGCCCCGCACATATCACATATGTGCTCCTACTCCATTTTGCCTGAGCCAGGAAACCTCTGTGTAGGACTCTAAAGAATCGTCAATATGCCGGCAGTAGGTGATGATCATATCAAACACTCACAAGCTGTAAGCGGTCAGCTAAACGGAACAGCCACCCAGGTATTGAGCGATCAGAAGATCAACAAGCAAGCCTGTACATTCTCCTGTGAATCCAATCAGTAACACTCCCGTACAGTCAGGTCTCTTCGTCTGATATGTCGCATATCCAGTCTAGGGGTGGTAAACGTCAGACCCCAGTAACCGATAAGTCGTGTCGATATGAGATCCATAACAGTTCAAGAAACTACTGAAAACACTTACCAGTAAATCTCAGCAACCGTGGCCAAGGATTTCCAGTTATAGCCAATCGAATACAGCGGAACATCAATTCCCAATACCGGGAGAGACGAAACCCCTCCTATCGCTCATTGCCTCCATGTGATTCGGGATTGTACCCAAAAGCCACCTTTTTGCACGTTCTCTTGATCGTGGTAAGGTGGAAATCAAAGCACAGTGGGAATCACACAAGACTCTATGACGATCTCGGGACTACAGACTAACCTGTACCAGTGTCACCAGAGAACTGCTATCTGACGTGAAGTATAATATCATCTGGGAGTTCTCGGCGAGTCCGTCCAGTGTACCCAGTCTCCACTGATCACCCGTATACTATCTCTGATGTCAAACACCAATGGATATGGGATCATTCATCACCCATCTACATGAGTCGAGAATCTATACGCTAGTCTACTCTGGTATATCGATGCCCTATCTCGATACACCTACGACTAGGAACATTTGAAGGATGTACTTAGCGACTACTCTGTCCCCACTAGTATGATCTGCATCATAGTCCTGGTAGTCAAGTACTCATCCTAAGGGCTTTATCAATATGTAACATAGAGACAATCATAGTACATGTTAAGATAAAGAGCAACCAGATAGCATACTATCATGTCGAGCAAGAAAGTCCTCCATATATATGTCCAAGCATCCACTACAATATACATCGTATTTACAGTAATGGCCTCTAGGACATACATATCACTAACAATCTCCCACTTGCACTAGGGCCATCTGTTGTAGTATCTCATACCCAACAATCAGCTGTGGTTGAAGTATCTCATACTCAACCATCTCATAAAAGTCTCTACTGGGAAATAGGCCTTTGTGAGTCCGCGCTATTGTCCTCTGTATCTACTCTCCTATCCTCGATCTACCTATAAATCAACCATCTCCATGATCAGGCGATACTTCCTAAGAATATGTCTGGATCTCTGATGGGACGGGGGTTCCTAGGCCTAAGCCACAACTCCATTGTCACACAATGGTAGGAACGAAGTTCATCTCATGAACTTATATATATCCAGACTGTCTCTTTGATAGCATACTTGGTAACAATGTATCTTGCCTTTAATCGTCTAGTTTGTCACGGTATCTAGCTTGGAACTCTTCTAACATTCCGTCCCTCCATTGAGGGTAAAGATAATGCCTGTGACTGTCATTCACTCGACCTTATCACCCTGGAAGCTTTCCAGTGATTCTCCCTAGGATCGATTAATACCATCTCACTACACCTATTGAGAATCCTAACATCCAATTAGATCTATCTCATAGATCCAAAACCTAGGATTTAGGAGGTATCGCATTGATCCTATATGGAGAATCCTTGTGATAAGAGGAGATGACCGAGCGCAGCATAGGAAACTCGTTTCCTTTCAAGAGTATGTCATCCACGTACTTTACGAGGATCATCACCATACTCCCTACTACCTTTTTTTATATACTAGGTTCATCTACCATTTTGATGAAGTCAAACTCTTTGACTACCACATCAAAACAGACGTTCCATCTCCGCGATGCCTGATTTATCCAATGAAACAACCTGCACACGTTTCCGCTGCTCCCACTGTTTACGAAGCCCTCTGGCTGTGTACTTATAGACGCTCTCTTCTAAATCACTATTTAGAAAAGCAGTCATGACACACAACCGCCAGATATCGTAGTCATGGTATGTAGCAGTGGCAAGTAGGATCTGGATGGACTTAAGCATAGCTTTGAAAGTCTCAACTTTTCCATATACACCAAGTATTCTTCTCAAGATATATTTGCTCCTGATGGGGATTTAACCTTTCAGATAAAGCAACCAAAGTCCATCATTTGTTGGTGTATATGGATTCCATCTCAGATCACTTAGCATCTAGCCATTCCCACAGAGTCCCTACTCTTGATGGCCTGCTCAAAACTAGTTGGGTCAGCATCTCATGATGCAATCCTCACTCCTACTATCATAGAGAAAACCGAAGTATCTCTCAGGTGGATGAGGAACCCTACTAGATAGGCGGAGAGGCTGAGATTCGTTAGAAACTATTGAATCCTCAAGGTTTACCAAATCATTAGCTGCAGTTTGTATAGCCGGAACTCCTTCCAGTTCTACCTTATGACCACTAATTTCTTCACAAGAAATTCCATTTTTCTCAAAAAGGTGGCATGCCGAGAAATAAAACACCTTTTTTCCCTCGGTTCGGTAGAAGATATTCCCTTGCGAATGCTTGGGATATATAACAAACTTCCATAGAACTGACCTTGCCTCGAGCCTGTCCGGATTTTGCTTTTAAATATTGGCCGGACAACCCCAAATCTTAACATCCTTAAGATAAGGGCTCTTCCCATACCATATCGCATATGGAGTGGCATGCATCTGATTTGATTGGAACCCAATTCAATAGGTATGTGTAACACCTTAGAATGTGTTTGTAGCTAATTATATTTTAATGTATGGTTTTTAATAAAAAGTTTACCAAATTGGTTTTTAATTATTTTATCCTATTTAATGAATATTTTAGTAGATTTTTCCTAGGCTTGCACACACTTGTACATGATAACTAAGGTTGTAATTTGGGGTTTAACCGTTTCTTAATCTAGTTTTATAAATTTGTTGAAGTGTTTTGGGTTCTAAGTGTGCATGGTTGTTCTTTAAAAGAAAAATGAATTTAAAAGGGATTTGAATTTGGGATTGAATTGTTGACCAAGAGAGAGAGAGAGAGAGAGAGAGAGAAGCATGGTGCTACATGGTTTAGACCATGCCTCATTTAATGAGGGAAGAGAAAGAGAAGAGAAGGGTTTTGCCTTGCTCTCATTTATTCTCATCATTATCTTTCTCTCATACTCTCACACACACACAATCAAGGCAGCAGCAGCTCCAACATCAGCTCCACCAGCATCCATCAGCAGCAGCAGCAGACAGCATCATCATCATCAGCAGCAGCAACAGCAGGCAGCAACAGCAGCAGCAGGAGCTCCAACAACTTGCAGCAGCTCTCCCTCCTCCATTCACTCATTCTCCTGCTTCTTAGGGTTCTATAGGGTATAATTCTTGAACCCAATTTCCCATTTTGCTTAGCTTATGTGATAATTAGCTTCGGTTTCCATTTAAAGCTAGTTTAGTACTAATTAAGGTGATTTGTGTAGAATGTTGATTAAGTGTTGATTGTGTTAGTTAACCTAGCCTATTTTAGTGTTGTTAGGGTTACTTTAACTGAGAATTGACCCAGATTACACTAAAATACCATAGGGTTTCCTTTTTAGTGCAAATCGGTGTTTTTAAGCGATATTTTGGCAATCTGTGATCTGCTTTTGACCCGGGGCCTTCAGGACAAAATTGAGAAAACTGGGGCATGCTCACTAGGTATAGATAACACCACCAGAACACGAGCCCCAAATATTTCATCTTGGCCGCAGATTTAATGCATCTGGCCGCAAATTGCGGCCAGAAAGTGGACATGGGTGTTGGGGTCTTGGCTAGGGTTGTCTGCAGTGTTGTCTAGTGTTTTGGCATGTATAGTTTTGTAAGATTTGACCTGTAGGAAAATCTGGGATCAAATATTGTATTGCATGTCTATTTTGTTTTCGCGATACGCGCGATACGTGAGTGGGTTTTGCGATCCAGCGTGTCGCGACGTGTCGCGGTAGTTTTAGACGTGTATACACACGTTTTAGCATATCGTGCACACGCGCGTTTAGTTCGCGATGCGAGTTTCTTGTTTGGGTTCGATATCGCGTTTTGTGGAATATTTGGCTTATATATGATTTCCTTATCTCATTTTCAGGTTTGCAGGCGGGGACTACGGACACTGCTACAGGGGGGAGCAGATGGTAGGATTCACCTAGGGTGGAGCGTATGTGAGTAGATTTAACATCTACAGGGGAATCGCCCGCATGGCGTTATGCGTCTGGGCTAGGATTCTAATACTTGTCGCATATTCTACGTCATTGTTAGAATTGCGCCTTTACCCTATTTACTTAGATATAGTTGTACTGTGACTAGTAGCCGTAGGGCACTGCACATATTATTGACGGTTCATGTTGCACGAGCACGGATTGTATGCTACACACACACCGTCAATAATTGCCATGTCACACACCAACCATTATAGATACTATATTGCTTATCACACATGACATCTAGTTTATCGGTATACCTATAGTGTATCATACCATTGATGATAGGTACATTTACACCTTACGATACAGCTACATGTATACCTTGCTTATATTTTACTTATACCCAAGGGGGTATCCTACATATTCTACTTATACCCAGGGGGGTATACGACATCATTTACTTATAGGTAAACATCTATACTTAGCTGTACCTTATTGGTTCGCATACATCTGGTTTCAGCTACATATTCTCATTTATATGCTCACATTTCAGATATATCGCATATATTTATTCCTGGATTTGCGCATTGTTTATTTGGATTTTATATGATGTTTTCTGGATTTGGGAACCGCGGGAGTTCATGAAATTATGCATACATTGAAAAACCCGGTTTCGTTGATATGATATTTGTGCAGCCACCATGAGATTTATTGGTTCTGATTATATACTCCATACGAGGTGTGGTTGCCGTATGAGGGTATATGGTGGGGCTCGGTATGGTTCCCTTCGGCAAGATGATCGATGGACTTTGCCGATTGAGCCTGGAGGCGGGTGAGTACCTACCGGTGACAGTACCAATGACTCGGCGGGGATCATGGAGATGCTGTTGGGAGTCATGCACGTATGCATACGTCGAAAGACGAGGTCAGAGCTAAGCACTCGTGCTTTCGGGATAGCGTATGATACGTACCTATCAGGATTTCTGTGTCGATGCTTGGCACATTGTTTTCATGATATTCCTTTAAACACCTTTGTATATATAACAGGGGATTTAGCCGTTGTTATATATACCCTTACACCAATATTAGTGGAATGGGACGCTAATATATGTGTATTGACCCCATCATATTTATTTCTGCATATATATATATTTAGGATGCTAGAATCTTACTTGAGATTTTGACTTGGGATATCAGGTGATTCATTGAGATTGGACATACATATGGGATTACTGATTTGTACATTCGGTATATAGGAGATTACTCGATATTGTACATTGAGAAAATGTGAGACTTATATGATGTGAGAGCCCAACGTGGGGGCTGATTTGAAGAATTGGGATTTGAGTGTCTTGATGGATTGTGATCCTACCACGATGACAGGATTCCGTGGGATGACATATTTCACTCCATACCTCATACCTTTTCACTTATGCACTGTTCCATGTATTAGGAGTACCTGTTAGTGTACCCTTCATGATTGCTGCATATTTGCATTCTCATATCCCTATTGCATGGTTACTGCATACTACTGTCATGTTACTATTGCTTCACATATTGATTGTACCTGCTAGTGTACTTTCCATTATTCTGTATTCACATGACATGTTATTACTGTAATCACATATCTTAGATTCATGCTGTACGTACATTTCTGCGATTACCTGCATATATTATCTACTATTCACGAGTTGGCAACTCACCCCCGTTGTGCCACAGGTGTTACAGGTTGTTCCCCAGAGTAGTCGAGGCAGGCTATTCAGCTATTCATCTATCATCTTTTGCTACAGATACCGCATCGGCTCACAGTATACTATTTTGCTTAGGCGGGTTGGATGATTATCTGTATTTCATATTGTATATTCGTTGTATCTTGTACTCTCCATCTACTATTATGTTGTTGACTTAGAGACTTGATGATGACGATATTGTATATTATTTATGGATTTGTTGTCTTATATACAGCTTATTCTCTTCTGTCTTTATTTCTTCGCTACGGTGTCATATATTTGTGATGTGGATTGTTTTCCGCCTTTGGGCCAGTTTTTACTAAAAGGGGTGTTGCCAAAATTTTAAATATAGAAAGTGGGAATTTTAAAGAATTTGGGTTGCGATTTCAAATGTTTCAAAACTGCTATTATCTTTTCTTATCTTCTTTTTATGGTTTAGATTTCTGGGTTTTGGCTTTCTTTTATTGCGTTACGTCTTTAGGCGTTGCGTAGTATTAGGGCCGTCACATGCCAATTTCGGGTCGTGACAGTATGCAGCTTCATAAGTGCATAACCCCCAAAAAGAAATAAGCAACTCAGTAGTACTCATCATAGAGCATACCATATCACATAGGGTGTGATTGCTCCGCCCCTATACACTGACGTACTGTAGTGTATACGGAAGAGTAATGCTGAGAGAGAATCTCATTCTCCTTTAGAATAGTCCAGAAATTCCGTGCTCAAGTATTCTCCTTCCTGATCTCATCATAGGACATAATACTTATACCTATTTTGGTTCTCTACTTCTAACTTATATTCTTTGAATTTCTCAAAAGGTTCAGACTTGTGTTTCAACAGGAACATATGTTCGAATCTTGAGAGATAATTAGTGAATGTAATGAAGTACAAAGAACCGGTCCTGGTATGTGTAGACTGGGGACCTTACATATATCATTATGTATCAATCCCAAGAGTTCACTAACTCTTTCTCTGTTTCCAATAAACAGAGCTATGGTCATCTTATCTTTGTGACATGACTGGCAAGTTTCACAAGATGTAAATTTAAACTGATTTAAATATGCATCTTTATGTAAGTTCAGCTAGTCGGGTCGCATTGATATAACCTAGTCTACAAAGCCTCAAGAAGGATTCGTTCATTTCTGAACTCTTCCTCTTGTGTGTGTTCTGTACATTAAGAACTATAGTTTTGATTTAGAACGTATATGCTTTTAGATAACGTGCCTGAACCGATCAACTCTTGATATAGGAAATGTTCAAAACATTATCCAACAATACAAAATTATATCATTCTTTACTAAATAAAGATACTGATATGATTTTGTATATCAGGTTCGGTAACTAATAACATTCGTTCAGAATCACTGTATTTGGTAATACAGGGTGATAACTGCCAACAGGCTTGGCTACAACACTTGCACCAATTTTTAACTCTAAAAACTTATCACCCTTTCTCAGTTCTCTACCTTTCAGTAGCCCATGTAATATATTACATATGTGGGATCCTGATCCGGTATCTCATACCCAGGACGTAAAGGATACTGAGAAACAGTTCTTGGTATTGAACACACCCGAAGAAGATGCATCAGCATGCACTTTCTTCGTTTGGGCGGCACGGGAATTCTGGTAATCCCCTATTTCCTGCTCGGTCTTATAATAATTATAAGTTGGAGCGGGACCAACGTTCCCCAGCTCAGTATAAAAAGCGGGTTCGGTCAATACATCCGTTTTATTATCTTGATAAAGGCGTGGCATGGTCGCTACCTGGAGAGAAAGAAGAAAACACTCAGCGTATGCTCTTGCAAGATTAGATTGGTTATTAATATATCTAATCAGGATGGCTCCCACTGTTTTTGTCAAATCTTCCTTCAAACCCTAAAAGGAAAGAGTAGCCGGGATTATATAGTGCCCTCAAAGTCAATTATTGGATCGCAGGTACGTGATTGCAATGATTGAGGAGGACCTATACCGGTAGGACAGTCTTACTCGAGATGATAGTATGCTATCTGGTTTGCCTTTATCAGTCGTGTATAGGTTCAGGTGACTGATCACGATTACACGTTGATAAATCCCTTAGGATCTTGCTTGACTACCAACAGTATGATGGCGATCATATACGTGAGAGTTGGGTAGTCCATAAGCACATCCTTAATAGTGGTCCTTAGTCGTGGGAGTACCGAGACAGGGCATCGATACTCCGGAGTAGGCTAGTGTATACAGTCGAGACCCCGACGAGGGGCGGTGGCCGGTCTCACAAGCCACTGGTGTCGGTTGGATCACCTAAGATGTATACAGGTGCTCATTGGGTTATGAGTACACTGGACAGGACTCGCCGGGAGCCTGCTAGTTGGTATTATACCTATCGTCAGATAGCAGTTCCCTGGTGACATGTGTACAGGTTAGTTCATCGACCTGAGGTCATTATTTGTCTCGTGTTTTTTCCCACTGTGCTTTGATTTCTACCCTACCACGGCTCAAAGGAGTCGTGCAAACAGGTATTTTTTGGGTACAGTCCCGAGCCACATGGAGGCAAGTGAGCGGATCGGCAGGGGATTCGTCTCTCTCGGTATTGGGGTGGAGATCGCGTTGTGTCTAGGAAAGCCATTACACCAAGTCCTTGGCCAAGGCAGGTGAGAATTACTGGTAGGTACTCCGGTAGTTTCTCAGGGTGTTCAGGGCTTGTCTCCGACACGACTTATACCGCTATTGGGGGTCTGACGTTACTAGCCCCTAGGCCCGATATGCGATACTCATAGATGAACGGACCGGACTGTATATACATTGTCACTGTTAGGCTCAGTAGGGTTTCCGGATGAGTTCGCTCATCGGCCTCTCTTGAGGTCAATACATGGGCAGCCGTTACGCACAGCTAGTGCCGCTGACGGCTTGTGGTTAAACCCATTGCCAGAGTACTGACGAGTCATTAGAGTCCTCCACAGATAGTTTCCTAAGTTCGGGCGAAACGTTGTAGAGGCCGTATGGTTTTATGGCAGGGTTCGGAAAATGCACGTGCGTTTACGCACGTGTCATATTTCGGGCAGATAATACTGGTGGGCTTTGGTTTAAGCCGGATCCATGTATTATATTTTGTAGATATAATATCTTTATCTCAGTTGCATTTGTATTCGGTCGTAATACAAATGCGGGTATATTTATACAGTTACGGGGTTATCCTGAAATTCGTTTCGGGATCGCTTTTGGAAGTTGCCAGTTTTCTATCGCCCGTATTAAACATTCGGTTTAATACGGATTTATCTTTTCTTGAGGTGAGTCATGAGGTGAGTCATGAGTGAGAAGGTTCTAGATTTGGTGACTAGATTAGTGAGTCACCATTATGCATTGATTGAATGATGAGGTGTAATTAGTGAGTCACCTTTTCATTAATGGCTTTTGTTCTTGCTTAGATATTTCCTCTTGATCTTTTGTGAGAAGCTTTGCTTATGGTTACCCTCCCTTGCTCCTACCCTCACCCCCTCCTCATATATGGCCGACCCCTCCCCTCCTCACTCACTCACTTGTTGGTTGAAAAAAAGATGATTGATTTTGGGGAAAAGATTATGATAGCTTTACTTCATGTAATTTCATAAAGCTCATTTTTCCATCATCCGATTCCAAAAAGCCAACTTCATTAGCCGTTCGTCCATGGCTTTGGATGAAGTGAGACAAAGTGTTCTATTTATTCTCTACATCGATCTTGGTCATCTCTCTTAGCAAACTTGATGATCGAGTTGCCTCAGTTCAGAGGCGGGAGCCAGTTTAAAGATCCGTAGATGTGGTGCCACCTCGACGACGAGCCAGGAGATCGAAGCAGCCGCAACGGAGCGTGGGATGATGGTTAAAGAACGAAGGACTCGGATCGTTCGGTATAACCTTTCTACCCACTTTGTAGTTTGTTAGTTTAGCGTTAATGACATATCCGGGTTATAGTATGCGATAGCGCCAGTTATAAAAAGTTTTTGTTCCTCATTTGGCGTCTGAAAGAAGGCCGGGGCGCTACCGTAGACTTACATGGTATCAGAGCCACGCCATTAAGTTTTACTAACTTGTTCCAACACGTTTAAAATATCGATCGAACGGAATTTCGAAAACCGCATTTTTCATGATAAAGTTTCTGTTGAATTTTTAAACAGGTCGAAAAATCATTTTGAGCATCTCAGAAAATCTTGCAGGCTTTTTTAAGAATTCTGGTGAAATTTGGTCAACTGAAGCTTCCAAAGCGCCGCGGAACCGCCGCACAAACCCTAGTTTGGCCGCGGTTCCGCCGCCATTTTAGAGCTACAGTAAACCATTTTTCTACAGTAGGGTCTTCTTGTAAAATTTTGTTTTCTGGAATATTTCTTTTGGGCCAAGATTTTATTACTGTACAACAGATGTACGTGGGGCCCACTTCGAGATGTTTTGTCGATCGAAATTTTAAACTTGTTAGTTTATAGTACTTACATTATATCTCCGACCGTGAATGTCATTCGAGCGGTAAATTGCGTCTAATTGCTATAGTCCTTTTAGACGGATTTGCGAACGTGACATTCGCGTTGATGTTCTGTGTTGTGCTGTGATGTTGCGGATTTGTCGTGGTGGATAGCAGTGTGCAATGGTAGTGCAGTTTGGATTTATTTGTACATTTGATATTGCGGGACGAGCGTCCAACATGTGGACTGCCGTCACTGCCTGTTTGTATAATATTCTTTTGGGACACGACCGGGCTGAGGTCGATGTACCCGTTGTACATATTTTTCATTTCTGTACTAGGTTTTACCCCGCGACGGAGTGCACGGATAGCCGGGTTCTGGAGGGCAACGGGTCCGCATCTCATAGCTTTGAGTGGCAGAGGGCCTCACTCTAGAATTGGCAGACTATTCGCCGCACTCGTAGGGGGTACAGGTTGACCCAAGGAGGGGTGCCCAAGATTACCGGATTCCGTGAAGTGCAGGGTGGTCCAATCACTTTGCTGTAGGGGCTGTCTCGCTTCAGGTTTTGGCGGGTAACTTGCCGCACCCGTAGGGGTCTAGGTTTCATTGCACAGGCTATCCACACAACCAGGGGAACGTCGGGTTTCAGCAGCGGCTCTGTGAAATCCGGGGATCCCAGATTATCTGTATTGTTCTGTGATGCTCATTACTTTTTTGTAATGTTGCATATTATCACGCCTGGAGCGATTATTGTATATTGTTATATATACTAGTAGATGTTGTATATGTTTTACACCCGCGCTAGTCCAGTCTCCGCTCTGTCGTTGGTTAAGTAACCTAACGGGTGATGACGGGACCCAGTGACGAATGCGGATGGCATATACGTACATTTTATTTTCGTTCTTTTCTGGTGTGATTAATTGATGGGACTGCGTTGATTCTGATCAATGCAAAGGAAAACAAACCTGTTTGGATGTTGTTGGAACAGTTTTAAAAAGTGTTATTACAAAGACGTTTCCTTTTGTTTTGCATAGTGGTATTCAGTTGGAATATCCTGCACCTCATTCGACAAGGCAAGGGCCGAGATCCCTTCACCGGGAGTGACCCCTTGGGCAGAAGTTTACATCAGGGTAATAACTTCACTATAGTCGATTACAAGTTGCTTTGCATCACGGTATTCAGTTGGAATATCCTGCACCTCATTCCACGAGGAAAGAGCCGAGATCCCTTCACCGGGAGTGACCTCTTTAGCAAAAGTTTTCGCCCAATATATTTTTATAAAAAGCTATCAGGTTCCTTCAACGAGATCAAGTTCATTACGTTGACGGTTTTTCGCCAAAAACCAGCCGTAGCCCTCCATCATTTCTTATGGATGGTCAGTAGTATTCAAGCTATGTTTGTTGGCCTTCGTCAAGGCATAGTGTTTGGTAGCTGCTGGAGTATTCATTTGTTGCATAGATAATGAGTTGGTTTGGGACAGTCGTATTACCTTGTTGGCCTTCGTCAAGGGTATGTACGGGTGGGTTCGAATTAACAAGATAATGACGGGCAGAACTTGACATGTAACTTATGATTTGTTGGCCTTCGTCAAGGTCATAAGAACATGGGGTAAAAATCATATCGGGAGTTTCTAAAGAAACTGAAACTTGCCAGGCATGCGCATACCTTCTGGAGTGTGATAACGTGAGTGGATTCCGTCACATTATCATGCGATGAGAGTTGGATTCCGATTCCCACTGATGAGTTGGTTTACTCTTCGGGTGATCCCGATTGATTCTTCTTTCAGGTTTGGAGGAGAATTTGACAGTATAGTGGGAGGTTTCTGGATTAGATAAAGTGATAACCATTCTGATCTAGGTTAGAGTGCACGCAGAGTGTTTTCTTTTCTCTCTATCTTTGGCAGCGACCTTTGACCGACCCTAGACTATGAGTCAGTGACCAAGTTGACCGAACCTTCTTAAAATACTGGCTTTTGGATTGTCTATGTTGCATAAGTCATTGCCAGTCCTTCTTTTACCCTTTGCATTTCTCAGAACACCCCGTATTACTACGGACATCCACTTCCATTGGATAGATCTATCGTATGGTTATATACGAACTCGAAGGGACTTCTTCGAGGATGGATCAAGGTTCAGGAGAAAAAGAATTGGTTTATTCAGTTGTCTTTTATTATCACCTTCTCTCAGGTTGCGAGGGCTCCTCGGTTTAGGAGAGTACACCTATTACGCTTATTGGATAGTCTTCTTCCAAACCAAAGGCAGGTGCCGAAAGGTAGGGAATGAAGAAAACCAATTAGCCTAAGTAGGGTGTACAGAAGGTAATATGTAAAGACAAAATAAAGGAATTAGAAAGAGGGCAAAGTAAATTGCGACTGCTATCATTCACGACCAAACCGCGTACTTCATCGCCACTCCTATTTCACCTTTGCTTTTTTTCCCTAGTTCGGAAGAAATAGAATAAGGTATTATTCAGTTGTCTTTTATCATCACCTTCTCTCAGGTTACGAGTACTCCTTGGTTTAGGAGGGTACACCTATTATGCTTACTGGATAGTTTTCTTCCAAACCATAGGCTGGTGCCGAACGGTAGGGAAGGAAGAAAACCACTTAGCCTAAAAGAGGTGTACAGAAGGAAATGACTAAAGACAAATAAAGGAATTTGGAGAGATGGCAAAGAAATATACGGTTACAGTCATGAATTGGATTATGGAAGAGGCATTACTAGGAATACCAGGATACCCCTACGAAACATTTTCATGTTTAAGTGCATTGTTAAAGGAAAACTGATTTTCCGATTAGATACTTACTCCAGGGTATGTATTTACCAGGTATGATTCTCACATCTGTATGGTTTTACAGATGATGAGTGGGAGTAGCTTTTTGGGAATAAGGTGATCATCCTCATTATTTCGGAATTCGTTGTAATTGGTGATATTTGAGGAAGTCGCCTGAGTTTTTGCCGGACGGTATATATTTGGTTTTGAGTATCCGTTGTTGTGCACCAATTTCAAAATGATATATCTGTACGTTTATTTTTATAAAGTGAGATATAACTTTTTGATATTATGTCAGTGACATTTACCTATATCAGTTGACGATTGGGTAAGGAGCATTGAAAAAACGGAGTAGTTCTTAACCATAAGTACAGTTTTCAACCTACGATGCACAGGTTTTGAGTTATTCAACTCAACGGACTTATACAGAGTATTGTATGTTGTCCAGTGTCCATCAGGACAAAGGGGTTGGTCCTCGTACTATGTTCTGTTTACTTATGACTTCTCTAGTTTTTAGACAAGTGTTTCGTAGAAATACAAGGTCTAAGTTTTGAGAAGTTGTGGGTATAGGAATAAAGTAGAGAACCAGAGATCACAAGTATCTGGATTCTTCAAAGAGATCGAAAATGTAGATACTTGTGATTGGTATTCAAGTAATGGTTTTGAGAAACTTGTTTCTCTTTCAGGTTACTCATAATTGGATGGATTCCTAAGTTGAGTAATGCTGATTAGCCTCTCTCCATTAAGTTGATATGCACCGGAGACAGCTGCATGATTAGAATCTGGTTCCAATTAAATAAGTGCCAAAGTTTCTATATTGGATATAGAATGGTTCATATCTTAACGATGTTAAGGTACGGGGAGTTGTCCGGCTTATGCTTAAAACCAGAATCTGGATAACTCAGGGCACGTTTCTGTAATGGTAGTTTGTGGGTTGGCCCGGGCTACGTCGAGGGTTGACTTTCTACCATCTGGAAGATCAATAGTGATATTGTTCTTGACTCGCCATAGTTTTAGTAAAATGGATTTTTTTCAGAAAACAGTAGTGGGATATGGTAGAAATGGAAGTAATTACAGAACCGCAAACGATTACGGAAAATTTAATAGGACCTATAGATTCAATCAGGTTTTACATTCCAATAGCCACTCTGCAGATATGGTCCTCAGACACCCGAGAGGTACTCCGGTAGCCTCAAGGACGGTGACAGGGAGGATCTTGTTTACCCAGACTTGACACTACGGTTGTTCTGGACTATGAGACCCGGCAGGAGGTTAAGTATAGCGTCGTTCTAAACTAGCTTTAGAAGTGCACGTATATATTATTCTGCCAGAGGGTTGTTGTGGTCAGTGGGAGCAGCGGAAGCATAGTGGGCAAGTAGCTTATATAGACTTGAGCAGTTATAGCGGAGATTGATCATCTAATTTTGATGTGACAGTCATGGGTTTGACTTCATCAGAATAGGGGATGGATCTGTCAAGAAGGTAGTAGGGTGTGATGTCCCAGTATTATGGATGTTATAGACAGAGTAGGAAGTAAAATTCCTATACTACGATCGGTTGTACTGTGGTCGTCACACAGTTGTTTCTCTAGACAGGATATGGATATAATATCAGACATTCTGGTTTCTAGATCTATGGTTTTAGATCTAGATTTGGGTAGTTTCCCAATGTAGGTACTTTGACAGTATTCTAATAGTTTTTAGAATAGATGACTCCTGGCATGGTGGTGTACCTGTAGGTGATGGAGTCACCCTCTCTAACGGTGTCTTACAGACTAAAGGGGAGAGGGATGTCCATGATTGGTAGATCACTTGCTTAGGCAATTGAGTCGATCATGAGATGTCAAGTACCACACCAGATGTTGTTTTTGCACTAGATACAATAAGTTTATATTAATCCAATCCTGGAGAAACATAAGGAAGCAGTTTTAGAACATAAGTGCATGTTCTATGGATTTGATGACGGCGGCCTCCTTCGGGAGACGGTTATCATTCCTGGCTTCAAAGGTGACACAGATGACAAAGTGATTGTCAGATTTATAGTTTTCCCTCTGACGAATGGGGCAGTATTATGGACAGGTGGTCCAAGAGGATACTGTGGGAGGCATGGTGCAGGATACTGATTAGGTTCAGTTATCGATACAGTCTAAGTAGTTTGGATTTTGAGTTCATTTATGAACTAGGTCCCATCATATATCCAGACATATTCTAAGACAGGTATTACTCAATTCGGGAGATGGCTTTCTCCACGAACTTGAGATTAAGAGAGACATAGAAAGAAACATCAGGGCGGATCCACTCACTGAGGCTATTTCTCGAACACAAGAGTTTTACAAACGGGCTTTGTGAAACTGATTAGTAGAGGAGTTGGGTGTTCGGTATCACACGGTATGTGAGAACGCGACATAGCAATAATTATCCTTAAGTGCAAGTGAGAGATTGTTGGATATAGTGCCCTCAAAGTCAATTATTGGATCGCAGGTACGTGATTGCAATGATTGAGGAGGACCTATACCGGTAGGACAGTCTTACTCGAGATGATAGTATGCTATCTGGTTTGCCTTTATCAGTCGTGTATAGGTTCAGGTGACTGATCACGATTACACGTTGATAAAGCCTTTAGGATCTTTCTTGACTACCAACAGTATGATGGCGATCATATACGTGAGAGTTGGGTAGTTCATAAGCACATCCTTAATAGTGGTCCCTAGTCGTGGGAGTACCGAGACAGGGCATCGATACTCCGGAGTAGGCTAGTGTATACAGTCGAGACCCCAACGAGGGGTGGTGGCCGGTCTCACAAGCCACTGGTGTCAGTTGGATCACCTAAGATGTATACAGGTGCTCATTGGGTTATGAGTACACTGGACAGGACTCGCTGGGAGCCTGCTAGTTGGTATTATACCTATCGTCAGATAGCAGTTCCCTGGTGACATGTGTACAGGTTAGTTCAACGACCTGAGGTCGTCATTTGTCTCGTATGAGTTCCCACTGTGCTTTGATTTCTACCCTACCACGGCTCAAAGGAGTCGTGCAAACAGGTATTTTTTGGGTACAGTCCCGAGCCACATGGAGGCAAGTGAGCGGATCGGCAGGGGATTCATCTCTCCCGGTATTGGGGTGGAGATCGCGCTGTGTCTAGGAAAGCCATTACACCAAGTCCTTGGCCAAGGCAGGTGAGAATTACTGGTAGGTACTCCGGTAGTTTCTCAGGGTGTTCAGGGCTTGTCTCCGACACGACTTATACCGCTATTGGGGGTCTGACATTACTAGCCCGTAGGCCCGATATGCGATACTCATAGACGAACGGACCAGACTGTATATACATTGTCACTGTTAGGCTCAGTAGGTTTTCAGGATGAGTTCGCTCATCGGCCTCCCTTGAGGTCAGTACATGGGCAGCCGTTACGCACAGCCAGTGTCGCTGACGGCTTGTGGTTAAACCCACTGCCAGGGTACCGACGAGTCATTAGAGTCCCCCACAGATAGTTTTCCAAGTTCGGGCGAAACGTTGTAGAGGCCGTATGGTTTTATAGCAGGGTTCGGAAAATGCACGTGTGTTTACGCACGTGTCATATTTCGGGCAGATAATACTGGTGGGCTTTGGTTTAAGCCGGATCTATGTATTATACTTTGTAGATATAATATCTTTGTCTCAGTTGCATTTGTATTCGGTCGTAATACAAATGCGGGTATATTTATACAGTTACGGAGTTATCCTAAAATTCGTTTCAGGATCGCTTTTGGAAGTTGCCAGTTTTCTATTGCCTGTATTAAACATTCGGTTTAATACGTATTTATCTTTTCTTGAGGTGAGTCATGAGTGAGAAGGTTCTAGATTTGCTGAAAAGATTAGTGAGTCACCATTATGCATTGATTGAATGATGATGTGTTATTAGTGAGTCACCTTTTCATTAATGACTTTTGTTCTTGCTTAGATATTTCCTCTTGATCTTTTGTGAGAAGCTTTGCTTATGGTTACCCTCCCTTGCTCCTACCCTCACCCCCTCCTCATATATGGCCGGCCCCTCCCCTCCTCACTCACTCACTTGTTGGTTGAAAAAAAGATGATTGATTTTGGGAAAAAGATTATGATAGCTTTACTTCATGTAATTTCATATAGCTCATTTTTCCATCACCCGATTCCAAAAAGGCAACTTCATTAACCTTTCGTCCATGGCTTTGGACGAAGTGAGACAAAGTGTTCTACTCATTCTCTACATCAATCTTGGTCATCTCTTTTAGCAAACCTTATGATCGAGTTGCCTCGGTTTAGAGGCGGGAGCCCGTTTAAAGATCCGTAGATGTGGTGCCACCTCGACGACGAGCCAGGAGATCGGAGCAGCTGCAACGGAGCGTGGGATGATGGTTAAAGAATAAAGGACTCGGATCGTTCGGTATAACCTTTCTACCCACTTTGTAGTTTGTTAGTTTGACATTAATGGCAGATCCGGGTTATAGTATGCGATAGCGCCAGTTATAAAAACTTTTTATTCCGCATTTGGTGTCTGAAAGACGGCCGGGGCGCTACCGTAGACTTACAAATTACACCCTTCAATTTCGCCAATTTTTCAGCCAGGCCAGTGCCGGTACTTTGAGGGAGGTTCCCCGTGCTTTCGCACGGACCTAATTAAAATAAACCTCGTTTTCCCAGGGGCATAACCCCATTAACACCTTTCTAGACACCTACTTGAACGGCTAATTGTAATGTGTAAAACTCTTTCAGGAGTAAATCTTACTCGCAGTAGGTATCGGGATCCAACTATCTCATAGGAGGTATGCAATCTCATTCAAATTTCAACACTTGAAATTCCCGATAATATTTTGCCCCTATCAACTTATGACTTTGGCTTAGGTCAACAAATCATAAGTGCTGGCCAAGTTCAACCCGTCATTTCCCGATTGAATTAAACCCACCCGCACGACCCTTGGCTAAGGTCAACAAAGTCGCACGACTACCCTAACTCAATCGCATCATATGCTTTGCAGATAAGCACTAATTAGCTATTGCACACTACGCCTTGGCTAAGGTCAACAAACGTAGCACGAATACTTACTAGTACTTATCTGAAATGGCAGAGAGCTATGACAGGTTTTTAAGAAAACATTTTGCGTAATGAACTTGATATCGTCGTAGAATCGAGTGATTTTGAAAAGGAGTGTTTTTGAGGCTTTTACTAGTTTTGCTAAAGAGATCACTCCCGGTGAAGGGATCTTGGCTCTTTCCTTATCGAATAAGGTGCAGGATATTTCACAAATACCACTGTGCAAAGCAAAAACTAAAAAAGCAATCAAAAGACAAACCGAGTTTGTAGCATCTGCTAGTTTCTCTAAAGAGGTCACTCCCGGTGAAGGGATCTCGGCTCTTTCCTTATCGAATAAGGTGCTGGATATTCTACAAGGAATACCGCTATGCAAAGAAAAAACTAGAGCTACCTGTTTTTGAAAATTCGATTCCATAACATCTTTAGGTTTCTTTTATTTCATTAATCTCATTAATGAAGTCCCATCATTTAAGTTTACCTAAACATCACAGATAAATACAACGTACGCTTATGTCATCCGCATTCGCCTCGATGTCCCCTTATGCACCGTTAGGTTAGGTAACTAACGGCAGAGCGGGGCAGTGCTAGCGCTGGTATAAAACATAAGCAACGTCTATATAATATATCACATATACTGTATCCTGTATTCATCTCAACATATCAAATGATCACATCACAGATATCGCAGCAGAAGAAACATATGAAATATTGGATTTACTAGGAGCTCCGTGTTTTATTGCGAGCCTGTATAAAACACGGATTCTACGGTCGTGATGAATAGCCAATCCCACACCCCTAGACCCCAACGAGAGCGGCAAGCAACCCTAACAATTATAGAGTTAGGAGACCTGGTCTCGACTGCTCGAGATGGTCTCCCACTGGACCCTAGAACCTGGTTACTTATGCTCCCCACCCTGGGTCTATCCTAATGCGGAAAAGTAAATAATATACAATGGTGACATCATTCTCAACCCGGAAGTGCCCCAATAAAAGAATATTAAATACATTGAATTTTACATGAATGAAAATGAAAAACTCCCATCTCACATAAAACCCCCGGCTATTTAAAACACGACGATCCAATATAACATATCACAGCAACACATAACATCATATGTCATCAACGTAAGTAAATATGTGTATCCCAATTGTCGTTGATGTATAGCAACGAAACCGGCGATACACCACATATTATACTTACGGTCGCAGAAAAGAAAGTGAAAAACTACAATAGTTTGAATCCGCAACCTCCTTAGACATCGCATGCCTAACTAAATGAATTCCTTAGACATCGCATGCCTACCAATTATAAACCCCGCATTTTAGTCTCAATATCGAATACACTTTTCAATATCAAGTCGGGAAATTCAACAAGATTCTCGACATCCTGATCGAATGCTCGTCGGAAACTTTAGTAGACGGCCGCACCCCCCGGTGCCATCGACGAAGTGCACTAAGACGTAACACCACTGCCGCGAGCACCCGAACGGATGCTTTTGGCGACGGGATTCTCCTACAGTCACTTGGTCGGGGCTATGAGGCGTGGTTATCTATTAAGTTTACCCGGTGAGTATCCGCGTACGCTACGTGATTGCGAAGGACTTTTGATCGCATCAAAATCCCATGGCAACCGATCAAATGAGACTAAACTGCTAGATTTATAAAATTCAAACTAGTTATCTCATAACTACATGTGGATTCCAAATATTATATCACATTCCAGAAAAAGTTAGACGATGTTAAACATTCCGATCGAATCAACAAACACCCAAAATTTCCCTATATGCTCAATACTTGAACTTAGTTTAAAAGCATCCATCACATGCCACAGTACCAATGGTCCAGCCGTAGAAGGGTCAAACCAATGCATCACATGTGGCAACACCGCACTACCATAAACCCTAAGGTTTAGAGGCGGTTTTGACGGTCACATAATTGAGTTAAGGTTTTCGTTCTTCTAGAGGGTCCACCATGTTACTTGCACGACTTTGAATGTTCTTTAACTAAGGAAAAATCCAAGACTTGGAAATTTTCCGGCAGGGGAAAAAGTGAGTTATTGATATCCGTTCGAACTTTTTAACACTGTCTAAACAAACCGAAACAAAGCTAGAATTGCAAATACGAAACACTCTGAATTATGTTTTGAGTAAATAAACATCTCATCCAAATTTACCAAAAATAAACAACACCAAAAATACCAAACCCCAGAGACTTGAACATGACCCAAACCAGGAGCCCAGAAAATACTGGGGGGCCTGCCTGCTCGGATTTCATGGCCATGTGCTTGGTTAAAATCCGAGCAGGGGGTGTGGTTTGGGCCATGTTCATAATGTATCTCATATATCATTTTGCACTTGTTTGAAAAAATTTTAGGGCTCATTTTAAAATCGACAGAAACTAGGGTTTGATATCGGGTGTTTCGGAGTTGTTTCGGTTTCGTAATCCGACACTTATCGATCTTATTCTCTAGCTAGGCTCTGATACCATTGTTGGGATACCTACAACTGTAGTAAGGTTTCGGGTGGTATCTCTCATACCAATTTCAAAATTTGCCATTATAGATAACCATAAACATAGGAACTTTAACTAGAGAATCAAACAAAACTAGCATGTTAACACTTTAACATCTAAGAGTTAGGGATTGCAACCATTGTAGTCCGTTCCTTTGCTTCATAAGCTCCGTGTTGAGGTCCCTTCGCTGCGATCATCATGTACCCAGACTCTAGAGAGGCTCCATGAAGAGAAAGATGCAACATTGCTTCCAATCTTCAAAAACTAAGATGATCTACCTTGAAGAAACACTAACCCAAGCTCTTACTTCACTAATCATGTATTAGGAAAGCAAACACCCTAATCTAAGTGGCTTGAATAGATGAGGATGATGAAGTAGGAATTTTTCTCTCTTTTGTTTTCAATTTCTCACATAATATCCATCACTAATGAAAAGCTAGAAAGCTTTCAAGAGAGGAAGAAGAAGAAGAATTTCTTTTGTGATGAATAATGAATTGTTGTTGAGGTTAGAAATGCAACCTAGGGTTAAGCATGGCATGCTTAACCCTTGTAGAGACTTTACCATGGGTTAAGGTTTGGGTTGGGTTAACAAATATCTCTCCAAAATATCAAAGAAAATAGACAAAGTCAAACCTTCATGAAGCTTCCTCAAAGCTCATCCAAAACCCTAATCCAAAAGCTTAACCCTAATCCAAACCCTAACATGGTTAAATCTCAAAACCTTTGTTGCATTTGTAACCCTAACATGTTACAATATTATATATCACATATATAATATATATAGTAACAAAATAAAATAATACAATTAACATATATCGCATATGCAACAATGTATTATCCGAGTGAGAAAAAGAATCTTTAAGTGATCTTATATTAGTTAATTCAATGTAATATATCATATATATAATTATACATTAAGTTATCGAATCAACACTTGATCCGATAATCCGGCTATTATCAAATAACCGACTAATATAATCTGTATCAGTTCATCAAATCAACACTTGATCCGATGACTCGGCTATATCACATATACCCGGCCGATATCACATATCACGAGAATCGAATACGGTATCACATACACGTATTGTTCTCGGTCCCGTACATATCACATATGTGCTCCTACTCCGTTTTGCCTGAGCCAGGAAACCTCTGTGTAGGACTCTAAAGAATCGTCAATAAGCCGGCAGTAGGTGATGATCATATCAAACACCCACAAGCTGCAAGTGGTCAGCTAAACGTAACAGCCACCCAGGCATTGAGCGATCAGAAGATCAACAAGCAATCCTGTACATTCTCGTGTGAATCCAATTAGTAACACTCTCGTACAGTCCAGTCTCTTCGTCTGATATGTCACATATCCAGTCTAGGGGTGGTAAACGTCAGACCCCAGTAACTGACAAGTCGTGTCGATATGAGGTCCATAACAGTTCGAGAAACTACTGATAATACTTACCTGTAAATCTCAGCAACCCTGGCCAGGGATTTCCAGTTATAGCCAATCGAACACAGCGCAACATCGACTTCCAATACCGGGAGAGACGAAACCCCTCCTATCGCTCATTGCCTCCATGTGATTCGGGACTGTACCCAAAAGCCACCATTTTGCACGTTCTTTTGAACGTGGTAATGTGGAAATTAAAGCACAGTGGGAATCACACAAGACTCTATGACGATTTCGGGTCTTCAGACTAACTTGTACCGGTTTCACCAGAGAATTGCCATCTGACGTGAGGTATAATACCATCTGGGTATTCTCGGCGAGTCCGTCCAGTGTACCCGGTCTCCACTGAGCACCCATATACTATCTCTGATGTCAAACACCAATGGATATGTGATCATCCATCGCCCATCTACATGGGTCGAGAAGCTATACGCTAGTCTACTCTGGTATATCGATGCCCTGTCTCGATACACCTACGACTAGGAACATTTGAAGGATGTACTTAGCGACTACTCTATCCCCACTAGTATGATCTGCCTCATAGTCCTGGTAGTCAAGTACTCATCCTAAAGGCTTTATCAACATGTAACATAGAGACAATCAGAGTACATGTTAAGATAAAGAGCAACCAGATAGCATACTATCATGTCGAGCAAGAAAGTCCTCCATATATATGTCCAAGCATCCACTACTATATACATCGTATGTACAGTAATGGCCTCTAGGGCATACATATCACTAACAATATATATAACTAACATGATCTGCATCATAATCCTGGTAGTCAAGTACTCATCCTAAGGGCTTTATCAACATGTAATAGAGAGACAATAAGTGTACATGTTAAGATAAAGTGCAACCAGATAGCATACGATCATGTCGAGCAAGAAAGTCCTCCCTATATATATCCAAGCATCTACTTCAATATACATCACATGTACAGTAATGGCCTCTAGGGCTTACATATAACTAACAATCTCCCACTTGCACTAAGGCTATCTGTTGTTGTATCCCATACCGAACAATTTAGCAGTGGTTGTAGTATCCCATACTCAACCATCCTATAGAAGTCTTTGTTAGATATGTATGCCCTAGAGACCTGTATTGTATAGGATGCTGGGCATGTATATGTACAGAAACAATCTTTGCTCGAAATGATAGTATGCTATCTGGTTTATCTTCATCTTAACTTGTGTTATATTTCATATCTTTATATGCATGTTGATGAAGCCCTTAGGATTATGCTTGACTACCAGGATTATGATGAGATCATACTAGTGGGGCATGGATAGTCTATAAGCATATCCTTTAATAGTTCCTAGTCGAGGGTATATCGAAACAAGGCATCGGTATTACCAAGTTAGACTAGTGTGTACGTTTCTTGACCCTGGGAGGCGATGGTTGATTCCACAACCATTGGTGTTTGACATCAAAGATTGTACACAGGTGCTCATTGTGGAATGGGTACACCGAACAGGACTCGCTGAGAACTCCTAGATGGTATATATACCAATTGTCAAATAGCAGTTCTCTGGCGACACTTGTACAGGTTAGTCTGTAGATCCGATATCGTCATAGTGTCTTGTGTGATCCCACTGTGCTTTGATTTCCTCCCTACCGCGGCTTTGCCGAGTTATGCAAACAGGTGGATTTTGGGTACAGTCCCTAATCGCATGGAGACAGTGAGCGATAGGAGGGGTTTCGTCTCTCCCGGTATAGGGAGTTGGTGTCGCTCTATGCTTGATCGGCTATAACATCAAATCCCTGGCCAGGGTTCTCGAGATTTACTGATAAGTGTTATCGGTAGTTTCTCAAACCGTTATGGGCCGTAAATCATCATGACTTATAAAATTACTGGGGTCTGACATTTACCACCCCTAGACTTCATATGCGACGTATCAGACGAAGAGACCGGACTGTACGGTAAGTGTTGCTTGTAGGCTCGTTGGGGTTGTGATGAGTTCGCTCATCGGCCACTTTTTCGTCATGTACCTGGGTAGCCGTTACGCACAGCTAGTGCCGCTGACGTGCTTGTGGTTAAACCCACTGCCGGCGTACTGTCGAGTCTTTAGAGTCCCACACAGAAGGTTCCCTCGTTCAGGCAAAAGATGTAAAGGCCGTAAGTTGTTATGACAGGGTTTCAATTATGTTCGTGTAATTGTTACAGGAATAATAATTAGAACAATAATACTGGTAGGCTTTGGTTTAAGCCGGATACCGGTATTATATTATTGGATTAATGGTATTCGTATTTTTCGGAATTCAGATACGAGTATACGGTATACGGAGGAGGGGTATTCTTATAATTGTTACAAGAATACCTTCTAGAAGGTGCCACCTCATAATGACATTATTTATTTTATGAAAATAAATAAATGAGGTGGAAATAAGAAAGTCCAAGTATGGTTGCAAGAATGGGTTATTTAATTTTATATTGTTTTGGAATTACTATTGAAGCATGGTGCTAATTTTATATTATATGCTTCAATTATTTCATTTGCAATATATCAATTTCCCATGCTTGAACTCTCTCATTATCACAAAACACTTTCGCTCTCCTTCTTCTCTTCTCCTCCTTAATCCTAAGTTTTACCCTTCACATGTGTTATGAAACAAAAGTTTAGGATTAAAGATAATCCAAGACCCTAATCTCTACATGATCATAGTGAGCTCTTCTAGTAAACTTGGTCTCTAGGTTAAGCTCTTATGAAGAGTTTCTAACTTGCACGACAACTCTCGCGTGGATCATCTAGGTCTTGGAGTGGCCGGAGATCGAGAACATCGGCAACATCCAAAGGAGCTAAGGAGTGGCAAGGAGCAAAAGAGCTGCAACAAAGAGAAGACCCGAAGGACCGTATCATTGAGGTATAATCCCTAACATAGTAGATAAGATCTCTAGTTAGGTTTTTCTAGTTATGGTTTAGACAAGATCTTTGGAAAAGTGCGTGTTGTATGCAAAGAAAATTTTCGTTTATCGCTTCCGCCGCCTCACAAGAGTTGTGGGAGCATGCAACATGCATTAACATGGTATCAGAGCCTAACTAAACCATAATTAGAATATTCGCCAAAAGTTAGAAGTTCGATCGACGAATTTTTCCCCGAAAAACACATTTTCTGTTCCCGTTTTCTGTCGATTTTTAAAGTGTTCAAAAAATCATTTCAGTGGCCTTAAAAATACATGCAGGGTTTTCTAAGCACACTGTAGAAAAACGAGACTCTAATTCGCCAGGAATGCCGCGGATCCATGGCCAAACTCAGTGTTTGGCCGCCGATCCGCGGCCGAGTCATGGCCGAGTTGACTCGTTTTTCAGTAGTTTGTTTAGATTAAGAAAATAGTGTTTCTGGGATATCTGTAATTTACACAAAGTTGTTTGTGCTCTGGATTGTGACAAGTGTTGGCATGGTTTAAAATTATTGATCGAAATTCTAAAGTGCTTGGTTAATTGGGTCTTCTTGGTTAATGATATGTGTGTTTGAAACGTCGACTAATTTCTATAAGTCGATTAGTCGGGGTTGCACACATCTGTATGAGATGGAATGTGTATATGTGTTGGATCGTCGTGATGAATGGGCGGGGGATGTAAGAAGAGCGTTTTTCTTTTCTTTCATTCAATGTAATTTATAAAAAGCAATGTAATATTATTTTGTGGAGCACATCCGGGTTGAGGTTGTAGCCACCGTTGTATAATTTTTTTTTATTGTTTTTGCTCTTAGGATAGACCCAAGGTGGGGTGCACAAACTACCGGGTTTTCGAAGTGTCGAGTGGCCTACTCACTTTGTTGAGGGAGGTTGCTCCACTTCGGGAATTTGGCGGGTAGTTTTCCGCACCCGTAGAGGTCTAGGGTGGGGTTTTGGCTATTCATCACGACCGTGGAACCCGTATTTCATTAAGGCTTGAATGAAATGTGGAATTCCTAGTATATCCAATATATTCATCTGTGATCTGTAATGGCTATATTTATATATGAGATATATAATAAACGTTGCTTATATTTTGCACCCGCGCTAGTCCAGCCCCTGCTCTACCGTTAGTTAAGTAACCTAACGGTGCATGACGGGGCCCAGTGGCGAATGCGGATGGCATAAGCGTACGCTCTATTTTCATTTCTTTTCTGTGATGTTTAGGAAACGTAAATGATGCGACAGCATTAATGTGATTAATGTGAAGAAAAAGAAACCTAAAGATGGTGTAGAATTAATTTTTTTTTATAAAATGGGTAACTCTAGTTTTTGCTTTGCATAGTGGTATTCTTGAATATTCTGCACCTCATTCGATGAGGAAAGGGCCGAGATCCCTTCACCGGGAGTGACCCCTTTAGCGAAACTAGCAAATGTTACAAAGAACTTGATTGTTTTTATAGTTGATCTAACTTTTATTTTGCATCGTGGTATTCATGAATATCCTGCACCTCATTCGATGAGGAAAGAGCTGAGATCCCTTCACCGGGAGTGACTTCTTTAGCAAAATTAGAAAGATACTACAAAACCATTCGATTTTTAAAACTGGAGCTTAAACCACTCTTTTCACTCGATTCTACAATGATATCAAGTTCAAAACGTCAAAGGTTTTCACAAAAACCATCCGTTGCCCTCCGCCATTTTAGGAAGCAGAGTACTTAGTATTCGTGCCACGTTTATTGACTATAGTTAAGGCGTGGTGAACGGTAGCTAAGTGATGTCTTCCTACAAAGCATTTGATGCGATCGAATAGGACATTCGCATGACTTTGTTGACCATAGTTAAGGGTCTTGCGGGTGGGTTTAAATCAATCCCGAAATGGCGGGTAGAACTTGACTAGTGCTTATGATTTGTTGACCATAGTTAAGGTCATAAGACACTAGGGGTAAAAATCAAATCGGGAATTTCAAGAGTTGAAATTTGCAATGAGATTGCATACCTTCTATTTGATGGTTGGATCCCGATCCCACTGTGAGTAAAAGTTACTCCCGGGAGAGTTTTGCACTTTACGATTAGCTAATCCAGTATGTGTCTAGAAAGGTTTCAATGGGGTTACGCCTCTAGGAAAACGAGGTTTACTTTAATTAGGTCCGTGTGAAAGCACGGGGAACCTCCATCGAAGTACCGACACTGGCCTGGCTGACCGGTTAGTGAACTTGCAGATTGCAATTAATCCTGGCTAATTTTCTTTTTGAAAGGTTTGAAGGAAAATTTGATAAAAAGCAGTGGGAGACATCAGTTAGATAAGATTAATAACCTATCTAATTATGCAAGAGCAATCACCGAGTGTCTTCTTTTCTCTCTCCTAATGGTAGATACCTATGACGAGACTTAAGCTTTTATTAGACAAATATAAACTCACGGGACCGAATTACAAAGATTGGCTAAGGAACGCGAATATTGCCCTGACCTATGATAAGGTCGGATACGTCCTGACTACTCCAGCTCCTCCTATCCTAGGCCCTGATTCTTCAGTTGTAGATAAAGAAATCCGCAAGACCTGGAATATAGACTGCGCCACAGCCAAGTGCCTCGCGCTTGCTTCTATGAACAGTGAACATCAGAAGCAGCACGAGAAGATGGATGTTCAATCCATCTTTCTCCATACAAAGGAGTTGTATGGAGAGCAATCTCGTACTCTCCGATACGAGGCATCTCGAAAGTTGTTTCAGATGCGAATGGCTGCTGGCACGTCTGTAAGTGATCATGTATTGAAGATGATTGGACTTATCGAAGAACTTGAGGACCTTGGTTGGACCATGGAGAACGAGCAGTATGTTGATATTGTTCTACAGTCCATTTCCCCTGCCTTTTCTCAATTCATTGTAAATTTCAACATGCACAACATGGGAAAGTCTTTACCTGAACTCCTTAAGATGTTGAGGAGTGCAGAGAGCACACTAAAGGTAGCGAAAACTCCCGCTCTTATTGCTGGGCCATCTTCTACCTTTGTCCCAAAAGCCAAGGCCAAGGGAAAGAAGAAGAAGAATCCCATCAAGCAGAGTGGCGGAGTGAAAAAAGCACCGGGAAGGGACAAGAAAGGGGATGTTGCGACAGGATGAGGGGAATATTTCCACTGCCACCAGACTGGACACTGGAAGAGAAACTGCGTTGGATACTTGGCCGACCTCAAGAAGAAGAAGCAGGTGAAGCTTCCACTTCAGGTGTGTTTGTAATAGAAAACTGTTTTTCAATTAACTCTGCTTCCTGGGTATTAGATACTGGGTCAAGATCTCACATCTGCAATTGCCTGCAGGGGATGAGAAATAGCAAATTTTTGAAGAAAGGTGATCACACTCTCCGGGTTGGGAATGGTTCCTCAGTACATGCTACAGCAATGGGAGAGTATCACCTTGATTTGCCGTTGGGTTGTATATTGGTTTTGAACCCGTGTTATTTTATACCCTCTATGTTATGTAATATCATATCTGTATCGGTGTTGGAAAATACAGGATATAATTTTGTATTGCAATCTAATGTTATTAACATTAACCTTAATCAAGTGTTGATTGGGTCTGGTACATTAAATAACGGGATATACGTCCTAAACCATCATACAGTTTTTAACGTACAACACACAAACAAAAGGAAGGTTTCAGACATAAATGAAGCTTTCATTTGGCATTGTAGACTTGGTCATATTAACGAAACAAGACTAACCAAGCTACATAAAGATGGATATTTAAACTCGTTTGAATATAAATCTTATGCGACTTGCCAGTCTTGCATCAAAGGTAAAATGACCAAAACTCCGTTTACTGAACACGGAGAGAGCGCTACTGAACTCTTAGGCCTCATACATAGTGATGTATGTGGACCGATGTCTACACATGCAAGAGGTGGTTTTTCATACTTCATAATCTTTACTGATGACTTCTCAAGATTTGGACATGTGTTCTTGATGAAACATAAGTCTGAAGCCTTCGAAAAGTTCAAGGAGTATAAATCTGAAGAAGAAAAACAAACAGGCCTAATTATCAAGAAACTTCGATCAGATCGAGGAGGTGAGTATCTAAGCTCGGAGTTTCTAGATTTCTTAAAAGAGAATGGGATTCTCTCTCAGCTCACTCCTCCGTACACACCACAGCACAATGGAGTATCGGAAAGGAGGAATCGTACCCTATTAGATATGGTACGATCTATGATGAGTGATGCTGAGTTACCAATATCGTTGTGGGGGAATGCATTAGAGACTGCGATTCATCTATTGAATAGGGTTCCGACCAAAACCGTGTCTACCACTCCATATGAGATATGGTATGGGAAGAGACCATCTCTTAAAAGATTTAGGATATGGGGTTGTCCGGCTTATGTGAAAAAGCAGAATCCAGACAAACTCGAGACATGATCGGTTTTATGTAGATTTGTGGGATATCCAAAACACTAGTATGGATATCTCTTCTACCACAAGGAGGAACAAAGGGTGTTTGTTTCTCAATATGCCACACTTTTAGAAAATGATTTTTTTGCAAATGATACCATTGGCAATACGGTAGAACTGGAAGAAATTCTAGATACTCAAACAATTACCGATGATTTGGTTGAACCTGAGATTTCAATAGAACCTGACGAACCTCAGCCACTCCGTAGATCTAGTAGGACTTCTCGCCCACCTGATAGATACTACGGTTTTCTAATTGATGGTGATAGAGAAGATTGCATCATGGATGATGATGAACCTACTAGTTTTCAGAAAGCTATCATGAGTGGTGACTCAGTGAAGTGGCTGGATGCCATGAGATTCGAAATGGAATCCATGCACACCAACAAAGTATGGACTTTGGAGGTTGCACCTTCTGGAGTAAAACCCATAGGGTGCAAATGGATCTTTAAAAGAAATATCGGTGTGGATGGTCAGGTGGAGACCTATAAAGCTAGGCTGGTAGCCAAAGGATTTCGTCAAAGACCAGGACTGGATTATGATGAAACCTTTTCACCAGTCGCGCTGCTCAAATCCATTCGGATCATGCTTGCTATAGCTGGTCACTATGATTATGAGATCTGGCAGATGGATGTTAAAACAGCATTCCTAAATGGTGATTTAGAAGAATGCGTTTTTATGGATCAGCCAGAAGGCTTCATTGATAGTGGGAGCAGCGGAAAAGCATGCAGGCAGCTTAAATCCATCTATGGATTAAAGCAGGCATCATGGAGTTGGAACATCTGCTTTGATGATACAATCAAAGAGTTTGGTTTTATCAAAAATGTGGATGAACCATGCATTTATAAAAGGATTGTAGAGAGAACAGTTACATTCCTTGTATTGTACGTGGACGACATTCTCTTAATAGCAAATGATATTCCTATGCTACAATCGGTCAAACTATTCTGATCGCAAAGGTTCTCAATGAAAGACCTGGGCGATGCCTCGTACATTCTGGGGATTAAGATCTATAGATATAGATCTAACAAATTATTGGGATTGTCCCAATCGAGATACATTGACACCATACTAAAGAGGTTTATTATGGAAGATTCCAAGAGGGGTAATTTACCCGCTTGTCATGGGATCACCCTCTCCAAAGAGATGTCTCCAAAGACTGATGAAGAGAGTGCTCGCATGAGCATTATTCCCTACGCTTCAGCAGTAGGATCTATAATGTATGCGATGTTGTGTACTCGCCCAGATGTAGCTTATGCACTGAGTGCAGTAAGAAGGTATCAATCCAACCCAGGGGAGAAACACTGGACTGCTGTGAAGAACATTCTGAAGTACTTGAGAAGAACTAAAGAAATGTTCTTGGTGTATGGTAACGGAGATCTCCAAATGGAGGGATTTACTGACTCCAGCTTCTAGAGCGACAAGGATGATAGTAAGTCCATCTCAGGGTTTGTATTTACCCTAAACGGAGGAGCGGTATGTTGGAAGAGTTCTAAACAAGATACCGTCGCTGACTCCACGATGGAAGCTGAGTATATTGCTGCTAATGATGCCGCAAAAGAGGCAGTCTGGATGAGGAAGTTCATTTCTGAACTTCAAGTGGTTCCATCCATTGCTAATCTAATACCTCTGTATTGCGATAACAATGGAGCCATGGCTTTGGCAAAGGAACCGAGGTCCCATCGGAAATCCAAACATATCTTGAGGTGGTATCACCTCATCAGGGAGAAAGTGGATCGCCAGGACATCGAGGTACAGAGAGTAGACACGAAGGACAACACAGTAGATCCATTCACCAAGGCCATCCCTATAGTCCAGTTTGAGAAGCTGTTCCAGCTGTTGGGCATGCGGTACGCTAGCAACTGGTTCTAGTACAGACAGTGGGTACTTATTGCATCAACTACAGATCTTAGTGAGAGTGGGAGATTGTTAGATATGTATGCCCTAGAGACCTGTATTGTATAGGATGCTAGGCATGTATATGTACAGAAACAATCTTTGCTCGAAATGATAGTATGCTATCTGGTTTATCTTCATCTTAACTTGTGTTATATTTCATATCTTTATATGCATGTTGATGAAGCCCTTAGGATTATGCTTGACTACCAGGATTATGATGAGATCATACTGGTGGGGCCTAGATAGTCTATAAGAATATCCTTTAATAGTTCCTAGTTAAGGTATATCGAGACAGGGCATCGGTATTACCAAGTTAGACTAGTGTGTATGTTTCCTGACCCTGGGGGCGATGGTTGATTCCACAACCATTGGTGTTTGACATCAAAGATTGTACACAGGTGCTCATTGGGGAATGGGTACACCGAACAGGACTCGCCGAGAACTCCTAGATGGTATATATACTAATTGTCAGATAGCAGTTCTCTGGCGACACTTGTACAGGTTAGTCTGTAGACCCGAGATCGTCATAGTGTCTTATGTGATTCCCACCGTGCTTTGATTTCCTCCCTACTGCGGCTCTGCCGAGTCATGCAAACAGGTGGATTTTGGGTACAGTCCCTAATCGCATGGAGACAGTGAGCGATAGGAGGGGTTTCGTCTCTCCCAGTATAGGGAGTTGGTGTCGCTCTATGCTTGATCGGCTATAACATCAAATCCCTGGCCAGGGTTCTCGAGATTTACTGATAAGTGTTATCAGTAGTTTCTCAAACCGTTATGGGCCGTAAATCATCATGACTTATAAAGTTACTGGGTCTGACATTTACCACCCCTAGAATTCATATGCGACGTATCAGAAGAAGAGACCGGACTGTACGGTAAGTGTTGCTTGTAGGCTCGTTGGGGTTGTGATGAGTTCGCTAATCGGCCACTTTTTCGTCATGTACCTGGATAGCCGTTACGCACAGCTAGTGCCACTGACGTACTTGTGGTTAAACCCACTGCCGACGTACTGTCGAGTCTTTAGAGTCCCACACAGAAGGTTCCCTCGTTCAGGCAAAAGATGTAGAGGCCGTAAGTTGTTACGGCAGCCGTAAGTTGTTATGACAGGGTTTCAATTATGTTCGTGTAATTGTTACAGGAATAATAATTAGAACAATAATACTGGTAGGCTTTGGTTTAAGCCGGATACCGGTATTATATTATTGGATTAATGGTATTCGTATTTTTTGGAATTCAGATACGAGTATACGGTATACGGAGGAGGGGTATTCTTATAATTGTTACAAGAATACCTTCTAGAAGGTGCCACCTCATAATGACATTATTTATTTTATGAAAATAAATAAATGAGGTGGAAATAAGAAAGTCCGAGCATGGTTGCAAGAATGGGTTATTTAATTTTATATTGTTTTGGAATTACTATTGAAGCATGGTGCTAATTTTATATTATATGCTTTAATTATTTCATTTGCAATATATCATTTTCTCATGCTTGAACTCTTTCATTATCACAAAACACTTTCTCTCTCCTTCTTCTCTTCTCCTCCTTCATCCCAAGGTTTACCCTTCACATGTGTTGTGAAACAAAAGTTTAGGATTAAAGATAATCCAATACCCTAATCTCTACATGATCCTAGTGACCTCTTCTAGCAAACTTGGTCTCTAGGTTAAGCTCTTATGAAGAGTTTCTAGCTTGCACGACAACTCTCGCGTGGATCATCTAGATGTTGGGGTGGCTGGAGATCGAGAACATCGGCAACATCCAAAGGAGCTAAGGAGTGGCAAGGACCAAAGGAGTTGCACCAAAGAGAAGACCCGAAGGACCGTATCATTGAGGTATAATCCCTAACATAGTAGATAAGATCTCTAGTTAGGTTTTTCTAGTTATGGTTTAGACAAGATCTTTAGAAAAGTGCGTGTTGTATGTAAAGAAAATTTTCGTTTATCGCTTCCCCCGCCTCACAAGAGTTGTGGGAGCATGTAACATGCACTAACAGTCTTTTTAGGGGTAAGGCCTTTATGAGTGGATCCGCTGTGTTATCCTTCATTTCTTCTCTCTTGAACTTGATCCCTTGGAGATCAAACATCTCCCTGATCAGATGATACTTCCCTCAGAATATGTCTGGAAAGCCGATAGGATCTGTGTTCCTAGGCCAAAGCCACAACTCCATTGTGTTCACAATAACAGTTATTGGATGCTCAATGGTAAAAACCTTGTTCATCTTATGAACAAAAAATGTCCAGACAGCTACTTTGGCAGCATCATTGGTAGCGATGTATTTAGCCTTCATCGTCTAGTATGTCACGGTATCTAGCTTGGAACTCTTCCAACATACCGTCCCTTCACTGAGGGTAAAGATAATGCCTGTGACTGACTCTCAGTCGACCTTATCACTCTGAAAGCTCGAACCAAGAACTTTCTTTTAGTGCTTCTCAAGTACTTAAGAATGTCCTCCACAGCTTTACAGTGATTCTCCCAAGATCCGATTAATTCTTGATCACTACACCTAGTGAGTCATCTATATTTGGTCTGGTATATAACATCGCATACTCCGATAGAGCCTACTGCCGAAGTATAGGGTAGCCTTTGCACGCGAGCTCTCTCCAAATCAGTCTCGAGAGACATCTTTTTGGAGAGAGTGATCCATGAGTAAGTGGCGAACCACCTCGCTTAGAATCGTCCATAATAAACCCTTTTAGTATGGTGTTAATGTACCTGGATTTGGGACACTCCCAACATCCACTTAGATCTATCACCATATGTCATAATCCATAAGATGCAGTAGGTATCATCCAAATCTTCTATTGAGAATTCTCGTGATAAGAGGAGCTTGACCGAGTATAGCATAGAAAACCATTCCCTATCAAGAGTATGTCATCTACGTACAATACATGGAAGACAACCTTACTCTCTACAACCTTCTTGTGTATACAAGGTTCATCTACCTTTTTGATGAAGTCAAACTCTTTGACTGCCACATCAAAACAGATGTTCCAACTCCGCGATGCGCATATTGATCCTGATGGACTTAAGCATAGCTTTGAAAGTCTCAACTTTTCCATTTACACCTATAATCTTCTCAAGATCCATTTTGCTCCTAATAGGTTTTACCCCTTCAGGTGCAACATTCAAAGTCATACTTTGTTGGTGTACATGGATTCCATCTTTGATCGCATAGCATCCAGCCTTTACACAGAGTCATACTCGTGATGGCTTGCCTGAACCTAGTTGGGCCATCATCTACTATGATGCAATCCTCGCTCCCACTGTCACCGAGAAGACCGTAGTATCTGTTATGTGGATGAGAAACCCTATCAGATTCACGGAGAGGCTGAGGCTCGTTGGAGACTATTGAATCCTTTGGTTTCATCAAATCGTCAGCTGTTCGTTTGTCTAGCTGGAACTCCTTCCAGTTCTACCTCATGTCCATTAATTTTTTCACAAGAAATTTCCTTTCTAAAAAGGTGGCATGCTGAGAAACAAAACACCTTTCGTTCCTCAGTTAGGTAGAAGATATACCCTCGCAAATGTTTGGGATATCCTAACAAACTTAAAAAACTAACCTTTCCTCGAGCTTGTCCGGATTTTTCTTTTCAACATAGACCGGACAACCCCATATCTTAACTCGTTTAAGACATGGTCTCTTCCCATACCATATCTCATATAGAGTGCTAGGCACTGATTTGGATGGAACCCCATTCAATAGGTATGCAGCTTCTTAAGTGCATAACACCCAAAAGGAAATAGGTAACTCAGCAATACTCATCATAGAGCGCGCCATATCTCATAGGGTGTGATACCTCCACCCCGATACACCGTTGTACTGTGGTGTATACGAAAGAGTAAGATGAGTGAGAATCCCATTCTCTTTTTAGAAAATCAAGGAACTCCATACCTAAGTATTCTCCTCCTCGATCATATCGTAGGACTGTAATATTTCTACCCGTTTGGTTCTCAACTTCAAGCTTATATTCCTTGAATTTCTCAAAAGTCTCAGACTCGTGTTTCAACAGGAACACATGTCCGAATCTTAAGAGATAGTCGATGAATATAATGAAGTACCAAGAATCAACCCTGGCATTTGTAGACATAGGACCGCATACATCATCATGTATCCATCCAAAGAGTTCATTAACCCTTTCTCTGTTTCCAGTAAACGGAGTATTGGTCATTTTATCTTTGAGACAAGACTGGCAAGTATCATAAGATGAAAATTCGAACAGATTCTCATATTCATCATTATGTAATTTAGCTGGTCGTGTCGCATTGATATGACCTAGTCTACAATGCTACAAGAAAGATTCGTTCATTTCTGAACTACTCCTCTTGTGTGTTCTACATACTTTGAACTGTGGTTTGATTTAAAACGTATATTCTATTATATAACGTGCCTGATCCAATCAACTCTTGATTCAGGAAAATGTTCACAACATTATCCTCCAATACATAATTATATCCTTCTTTAACTTATTAAAGAAACCGATGTAATGTTGTATATCAGGTTCGGTATTTGATAACATTTGTTCAGAATCAATGTATCTAATACAATGTGATATCTGCCAACAGACTTGGCTGCAACAATTTCACCATTCTCTAACACTTAGAGACATATCACCCATTCTCAGTTCTCTACCTTTCTTTAGCCCATGTAACATATTACATATCCGGGATCCTGATCCGGTATCTCAAACCTAAGACGTAGAGAATACTGAGAAACAGTTCTCGGTAATAAGGACACCCAAAGAATACGCATCAACATGCACTTTCTTCGATTGGGTGGCATGGGAATCCGGATATTCAACTATTTCCTGCTCGGACTTATAACAATTATAAGATAGAGCGGAACCAACGTTCCCTAGCTCAGTATAATAAGAAGGTTCGGTCAATGCATCCATATTATTATCTTGATTAAGGCGTGACATGGTCGCTACCAGGAGAGAGAGAGAGAGAAGAAAACACTCTGCGTGCGCTCTTGCAGGATTAGATTGGTTATTAATTTATCTAATCAGGATGGCTCCCACTGTTTTAGTCAAATCTACCTTCAAACCCTAAAAGGTAAGACTAACCGGGATTAATTACACCCTACAAGTTCGCCAATCTCGGCTCTTTCCTTATCGAATAAGGTGCTGGATATTCTACAAGGAATACCGCTATGCAAAGCAAGAACTAGAGCTACCAGTTTTTAAAACAAGTTTCTACAACATCTTCAGGTTTCTTTTATTTCATTAATCTCATTAATGAAGTCCCATTTATTATGCTTCCTAAGCATCACATATGAAACGAAAGAAGCAATATTAAGTATATCTCATATATATAATATAGGCATTCGTCTGAACATATCACAGTGATAATATCACAGAGCAGCAGAAGATAACATATGAAATATTGGATATACTAGGATTTCTGTTTTTTTTAATTATGCCTGTATAAAATACGGATTCCACGGTTGCGATGAATAGCCAAACCCATATCCCTTGACCCCTATGAGAGCGGCAAGAAACCCTTCCAATTCTAGAGTTAGGAGACCCGGTCTCGACTCCTCGAAATGGTCTCCCACTGGACCTTAGAACCCAGTTACTTCTGCTCCCCTCCTTGGGTCTATCCTAATACGGAAAAGTAAATAATATACATCAATGGTGACATCATCCTCAACCCGGAAGTGCCCCAATAAAAGAATATTACATAAAAGCTTTTACATGAATGAAAATGAAAAACTCTCATTTCAGATAAAAACCCTCGGTTATTCAAAACACGACGGTCCAATATAACATATCACAGCAACACATAACATCACATGCCATCAACGTAAGTAAATATGCGTATCCCAGTTATCGTTGACATATAGCACCGAAACCGGTGATACACCACATATTACACTTACGGTCGCAGAAAAGAAAGTGAAAAACTACAACAGTTGGAATCCGCAACCTCCTTAGACATCATAAACCCAATGTATCACATACTTTGGATTTCATTCCTAACCAAATGAATTCCTTAGACATCGCATGCCTAACAATTATAAACCCCGCATTTTAGTCTCGATATTGAAAACACTTTCCAAAAACCTGTCGGGTAATTCAACAAGATTCCCGATAACCTGATCGAATGCTCGTCGGAAACTTTAGTAGACGACCGCACCCTCAGTTACGTTCCGTACCTTCGGGTCTCTGGATTTTGGGGAAAACCGCAAGAATTTAAAAAAAGCTTATTATTATCATTTTTAAAATAAATTTGCGGTTTTCTCGTGACGTATGTGTCGTCCACCATGAGTTTTCATGTTTTCTGTTGGATTTCGAGACCCGATTCGAGGAGTGGATGAACCGTCTCAGGTACATGGTGGGCCTGGTATGGTACCCCGGGGCAAGAAGATCGAGTTGTAGACGATGAGCCTGGCGGGGGAAGACTACCTACCGGTGATGTCTGGCGCGGAGGATATCCGAAGGATACGGACCGTTGTCGTGAGATTTGATGATATTGGTCGATCCGGACTGACGGAGCCCGATGTATTGAGACATTGATATAGTGATGTTGGTGTATATGCCCTAGGGGCCATTATTGTATCATACTTGTATGTATATTACTTAATGGAAGCTTGGGATATTCACAGTTGTATATACAGTCTTGCTAAACATGGAAGTATGCTACTTGGTTTGAGTCTACTTTAATATGTGCATATGTTTCTTGTTACGTATCACTTATACATATTAGTAGAGCCCAAAGGATCTTTGCTTGATTACCAGCGTTGTGATAGCAGTCACACTAGTGGGGGCTGGGTAGTCTGTAAGAAACATCCTATACATGTCCCTGGTCGTTGGATTATCGAGATAGGACATCGATATTCTGGAGTAGACTAAGTGTGTACGCTTCTCATCCCAGTTGGGGAGATGGTCTGTCCCACAGCCATCAGTACATCGTACTGGAGATAGTATACAGGCGCTCGTTAGGTTGCGGGTACACCGGACAGGATTCGCAGGGGAACTGATTGGTTGGTATTATATCCATCGTCAGTTAATAGTTCCCAGGTGACATGAGTACAGCATAGTCCGCAGACTTGACACTGCTACTTCGCCTTGAGTGTGTCCCACTGTTCTTAGATTGCTACCCTAGCACGACTCAAAGGAGTCGTACAAACAGGTAGCAGTTGGGTGCAGTCCCGAGCACTTGGAGGTAGTGGCGGTAAGACAGGATTCGTCTCTCCCGGTATTGGGAGTTGATATCGCGCTGTGTCAGAGAGCCATTACGCAAAGTCCCTGGCCAGGGCAAGCGAGATTTACTGGTAGGTTCCAGTAGTTTTCTCAGGGTGTAATGTGCTACGCTCCGACACGACTTATACCGCTATTAGGGGACTGACGCTTGCCGCCCCCTAGGCTAGATATGCGATAGTCTTAGACGAACAGACTGGACTGTACGGAGATTGTCACATCAGGCTCAGTAGGAATTCGGATGGGTTTCCTCATCGGCCTTCTTATCGACATCTACCTAGGGACTGTTACGTACAGCTAATGCCGCTTGCGGTCTTTGGTTAAACCCACTACCAGCGTAGTGTCGAGTCTTTAGAGTCCCACACAGAGAGTTTCCCTGCTCCAGGCGAAACGATATAGAGGTCGTATGGTTTTACGACAAGGGTTTGGACGCATACGTGTTTAAACGCACGTACGACGTTCGGACAGTTTTTACTAGTCGGCTTTGGTTTAAGCTAGATACTAGTATCAGGTTATTGGATTTATACAGTCTAAAGTTTTTCCGTGTTTTCACGGATAGGAGGGGCGTTCTCGTAATTTGTCGGGAAGCTTCTAGATGGATGATGACATGAGGGGTAAGGTGGCATTAGCATTTAATGAATTTGTGACTCACTTAAATGAATCATTCAAGTGAGTTAATGAAGCATTTATTGCTTAATGACTCACTTGATGATTCATTGCATATATTTAATGAATCATAATGATAATGCATTTTGATTTATTCTTTTTGATTTTCTTATGCTTCATAATATATTAGAAGTGAGAAGCTTTTTCATTCATAACATATGTTTACCTTCTCTCTCCACAAGCTCTCTCTTGAAACCCTAATCCTCCCCTCTCATATGTTGAGATCAAGGATTAGATAGACTAATACATCCATAACCTCACTCTATATCCCCTAGGTAGCTTAGAATAGCACTTTAAGCAACCTAGTTATCTTAAGTTAGAGATCAAGCTTGGCGTAGGAGCTCTCGGGTGGATCGTCTTTGACTCGAGGAGGCCGTTGAGGTGCCGATGTTCCAAGGAGCCTATGAGGAGTGGAGGACCGCGATGAAGACCTGAAGGACAAGTAACGTGAGGTATAACTTCGAATCCGAGTAGTTAAACCTTTCGTAGTTTGCTAGTAATTGTTTAGATATGATTCATGCGCTCAAGTCCGTGTTACGATACTTTGCTAATCGTTTTTCATATATTCCGCCTCCCCGCAAGATTCGTGGGGTGCGTGACATGGACTTACAGTGGTATCAGAGCCAACTAAATCATTACTAGCTTGTTAGCAACTAGTTAGAAGTTCGATCGACGGAAAACACGAAAACAACACCCCGAACACCCTAACAGTTTCTGTTGATTTTAAGTGTCAGAAAAATTATTTGATATGCCTTAAAATTCACAGCAGGGTATTATAAGAGTTCTGGGAAAATACGAGGACACAACTCGGCAAGACGGCCGCGGAACCGCGGCTAAATGGTGCTTTTGGCCGCGGATCCGCCGCCGAGTCAACGCCGAGTTGACTCGTAGTTTTACAGTAATTCATTTGTTCTGGTGTTTTCCTGTATATTCTGTTTTCTACCTAGGTTACTTCAGTACAGGTTTGCTTTTGGGGGTAGACACGGATAAAGGTTGTCGATCGATGGTCTAAATTAATTGCTAATTGGGTTTTTATCTGTAATGTTTAATATGTTCGTAAACCTCCCCTAACTGCTAGTATGTCGGTTGGCAGGGGGTTGCACATTTCTGAAATGTTTACTGTATGTGTATATGGACTTGATTGGAATGTTGTGATGATTAGCCGGGGTTTGAGATGGGTTTAATATTCATTCATTCGATGTAAATGTAATATGATGTAATATTCTTTTACGGGGCATATCCAGGTTGCGGTTGTAGCCACCGTTGTATTATTTCTTTTTACTGTTTTTGCTCCTAGGATAGACCTAAGGCAGGGTACACAAACTACCGGGTACGTTGAAGTGTTTAGTGGCCTACTCACGTTGTTGAGGGAGACCGCTTCACTTCGGGTACTTGGCGGGTAGTTTGCCGTACCCGTAAGGGTCTAGGGTGGGGTAATGGCTATTCATCACAACTGTGTAATCCGTCTTTTATTGCAGGCTCAAAGCAAATGCGGATTGCTAGTATATCCAATAAAGTTCATCAGTGATCTGGAATGCTTATTATTGCGTCTGACGAATGTACAATATCTATATATATGATAGCTATTAGACGTCACTTATGTTTTACACCCGCGCTAGCCCAGCCCTCGCTCTGTCATTAGTTAAGTAACCTGACGGGTAATGACGGGACCCCATGGCGAATGCGGATGGCATAAGAGGACGTAGTATTTTCGTTGTTTTCTGCAATGATAGGATAAATGATGGGACGCATTATTATAATGCAAAGAAAATAAACAAAAGTTAATCGTTGGACCAAATTTAAAAGAAACCACTCGGTTATTTTAAAAGATCAGATTTTTTAATTGTGGAGCTTTAACCACTCCTTTTAAAAAAGTATCAGGTTCCTTCGATTATATTAGTTCACTACGTTCACGGTTTTGCCAAAACCATTCGTAGCCCTCCGTCATTTCGTATGAATATTCAATAGTATTCAAGCTATGTTTGTTGACCTTCGTCAAGGCATAGTGATTGGTAGCTGTTGGGTGTTCATATGCAGCATAGATAGATGCGTTGGTTTGGGACAGTCGTATTACCTTGTTGACCTTCGTCAAGGGTATGTACGGATGGGTTCAAATTAACCTGGATAATGACGGGTAGAACTTGACATGTGACTTATGATTTGTTGACCTTCGTCAAGGTCATAAGAGCATGGGGCAAAAATCCACATCGGGAATTTCTAAAGAAACTGAAATTTGCAGAGAGAGCATACCATTTTGGAGTTTGATGAATGTTGGTAGGATTCCTTTAAACATTATCATACGATGATATTTTGGATCCCGATCCTACTGTGAGTATATACTACTTATCAGGAGATTCGTCACTTAACGATCAATGCTATAAACCAAGTAGGTGCCTAGAAAGGTGTCAGCAGGGTTACGCCCCCAGAGAAAAGAGGTTATTTAATTAAGGAACTTCGCAAAAGCGTTGGAAAACCCCCTCGAAGTATTGACACTGACCTGGCTGAACGGTTAAGCAAGAATTGTACGGTGAGAATAGTCCTGGCTAATTCTTCTTTTATGGTTTGAGTAGGGATTCGAGAAACAGTGGGAGCCATCCTGTTTAGATAAATTAAAAACCATTCTAAACTTGCAAGAGCATCATGCTAAAATGTTTTCTTCTCTTTCTCTTAATTGCAGCGACCTTGTGACCATGACTAGGTTACATATAGATAATAAATTGACTGAATCTTACTTATATGACTGGCAAAAGTCTGTCCAGATGTCCATTGCTTATGACAAGCTGGACCACCCTATTACTACTCAAGATCCCGCCGTCCCAGGTCCAGTTTCCACTGTCGCGGATATGGATATCCGTCAGACAAGGGAAAAAGATAAAGCGAAAGCTAAGTGCCTCATGTTAGCTTCAGTTGATGGTGCATACCAGAAGCAGCACGAGAAGATGGACTTAGTTTCCATCTTTCTCCATAACAAAGATTTATATGGAGAGCAATCTCATATCGCAAGATATAAGACCTCGAACGAATTAATTCAAGCAAGGTTGGCTGATGGGTCATCTGTAGGAGACAACGTCCTTACAATGACTAGCTGTATTGATGAGCTCCAGGACCTGGAGACCGCGTTGGGAAACGAGTCAGATACTGACTTGATTCTACAGTCCCTACCTTCTACCCTGAAGGAAACCAGGGAAGTAGAAAGAAAGAGAAAGGAAAAAGTTTCGGGACTGGATATAGTAAAAGAGGGACGTTCCTATTGTTATGGGATTGGGCATAGGCAGAAAGATTGCAGGGCTTTAGAAGCCAGTATCCAGGATACGAAGCATGTTGTGGCTTCAGCCTCAAGTGTATTTGTTATTGAGAACTGTTTGTCAATTAACTCTACTTCCTGGGTACTAGATACCGGAGCAAGATCTCATATTTGTAATTCAATACATGCTTTGAGAAACCGTAGAGTTATAAAGGTAGGTGATTGGTCTCTCAGAGTTGCAAATGGAATGAGCGTGGACGCTGAATCCGTGGGAGAAATTCGCCTAGGTTTGGCAAATGGGCAGATATTTATTCTACGTAACTGTCTGTATGTACCTAGTATGACTTATAATATCATATCAGTGTCCTCACTTTCGAGAGAGGGATATGATTTTACATTCGTAAGCGATGTAGTACACATCCACCTAAATCAAGTTTTGATTGGGTCTGGTACATTAGATAACGGCATATACGTATTGAGTCAAGCTCAGGTTTTCAATATCCAGAACACACTTAAAAGAAAGTCTCCGAAATTAAATCAGGCTTTCTTATGGCATTGTAGAGTAGGTCACATCAATGAGAGAAGGTTGACTAAGTTACATAAAGAAGGATATTTGGATCCGTTCGAATATCAAACATATGCAACTTGTCAATCTTGTCTCAAAGGAAAGATGACAAAAACTTCGTTCACTGGACACGGAGTAAGAGCAAGCGAGCTCTTGGGACTCGTACACAGTGACGTGTGCGGTTCAGTGTCTACACATGCGAGAGGTGGTTATTCCTACTTCATTACTTTTACGGATGATTTCTCTAGGTATGGATATGTCTTCTTAATGAAGCATAAATCCGAGGCCTTTGAGAAATTCCAAGAATACAGGAATGAAGTGGAAAAACAAACAGGCAAGAGTATAAAGACACCGAGATCTGATCGAGGTGGTGAATACTTAAGTGCCAAGTTCCTGGGTTACTTAAAAGAGAATGGAATTCTCTCTCAGCTTACTCCTCCATACACACCACAACACAACGGTGTATCAGAAAGGAGGAATCGAACCCTATTGGATATGGTTCGTTCCATGATGAGTAAGGCTGAGTTGCCGCGATCTTTCTGGGGTTATGCGCTAGAAACAGCTGCATATCTTTTGAACAAGGTTCCAACCAAAACTGTGCCCACCACACCATATCAGATGTGGTGTGGGAAGAAACCCTGTCTTAAGTATCTTAAGACATGGGGATGTCCATCTTTTGTAAAGAAGCAGCATACGGACAAGCTCGAAGCACGCTCAGTACTGTGTAAGTTTGTGGATACCCAAAGAACTCCAGGGGGTATCTTTTCTATTACGCAGAGGAACAAAAGGTTTTTGTTTCTCAGCATCCCCACTTCTTGGAAATTGAATTTTTAGAAAAGGAAATAAGTAGGAGCGAAATAGAACTGGAAGAAATTCCAGAAACACAAGCTATTACTGAAAGCTTGGTAGAACCAAAGGTTTCAGAAGAAAGGGACATCCCGAAGCCACTCCGCAGGAATAGTAGGCAATCTCATCCGCCAGAGAGATACTACGGTTTTATCATAGACGGGGATAGAGAGGATTGCACTATTGACTATGATGAGCCTACTAGCTTCCAGCAAGCCATTCAGAGCGGTGACTCAGTAAAATGGCCGGATGCAATGCGGACCGAAATGGAGTCCATATACACTAACAAAGTATGGACTTTGGACATTGCTCCAGATGGGGTAAAACCCGTAGGATGCAAATGGATCTTCAAAAAGAAGATTGGTGTAGATAGACATGTTGAAACCTATAAGGCTAGACTTGTTGCAAAGGGTTTCCGTCAAAGACCTGGTTTGGACTATGACGAAACCATTTCTCCAGTGGCTATGCTTAAATCCATTCGGGTCCTTCTTGCTATTGCTACCTTCCACGATTATGAAATCTAGCAGATGGACGTAAAGACGGCCTTTCTAAATGGTAATTTGGAAGAGTGCGTCTATATGGATTAGCCAGAGGGATTCATTCAGAGTGGGAGCAGCGGTAAAGTATGCAAGTTGCTTAAGTCCATTTATGGACTAAAACAGGCATCGCGGAGTTGGAACATCTGTTTTGATGGTGCTGTCAAAGAATTCGACTTTATCAAAAATCCAGAACATGCATATACAGTAAGATTGTAGGGAGAGCTGTAGTATTCCTCGTCTTGTACGTGGATGACATTCTCCTAATAGGAAATGATATTCCTATGTTACAATCAGTCAAAAGATTCTTATCACAGAAATTCTCCATGAAAGACCTGGGTGATGCCACCTGCATTCTGGGGATCCGGATCTATCGTGATAGATCAAAAAGGATGTTGGGACTTTCACAGTCCAGGTACATAGACACCATAGTGAAAAGATTCAGTATGGATGATTCTAAGCACGGTAACCTACCGGCTTGTCACGGAATCACCCTCTCCAAAGAGATATCTCCCAAGACTGATTTGGAAAAGGATCGCATGTCGATTATACCCTACGCTTCTGCGGTAGGCTCTATAATATATGTGATGTTATGTACCAGACCAGATGTAGCATACGCATTGAGCGTAGTAAGCCGGTATCAAGCAAACCCAGGGGAGAAGCACTGGATAGCAGTAAAGAACATTCTAAAGTACCTGAGTAGGACTAAGGAGATGTTCTTGGTGTCTGGCGGAAAAGACCTCCGGATGGAGGCCTTTGCCGACTCCGGCTTCCAGAGTGACAAGGACGACTCCAAATCCATGTCGGGTTATGTCATTACCCTCAATGGAGGGGCGGTCTGTTGGAAGAGTTCCAAGCAGGAGACCGTTGCTGACTCAACAATGAAAGCGGAGTACATACCTGCTTGCTATGCCGCAAAAGAAGCAGTCTGGATGAAGAAGTTCCTCACAGAACTTCAGGTGGTTCCTACCAGTGTTGGTCCAATACCTCTGTATTGCGACAACAACGGCGCTATAGTTTTAGCGAAGGAACCCGGGTCCCATCAGAAGTCCAGACACATCTTAAGGAGGTATCACCTGATCAGGGAGATCGTAGATCGCCGGGAGATCGAGGTGAAGAGAGTAGAGACGGAGAATAACATTGCTGATCCATTCATAAAGGCCATTCCTCAGACGCAGTTCGAGAGGCTATTCGAGATGATAGGTCTACGATATGCCAGCTCATGGCCCTAGTGCAAGTGGGAGATTGTTAGTGTATATGCCCTAGGGGCCATTATTGTATCATACTTGTATGTATATTACTTAATGGAAGCTTGGGATATTCACAGTTGTATATACAGTCTTGCTAAACATGGTAGTATGCTACTTGGTTTGAGTCTACTTTAATATGTGCATATGTTTCTTGTTACGTATCACTTATACATATTAGTAGAGCCCATAGGATCTTTGCTTGATTACCAGCGTTGTGATGGCAGTCACACTAGTGGGGGCTGGGTAGTTTGTAAGCTACATCCTATACAGGACCCTGGGCGTTGGATTATCGAGATAGGGCATCGATATTCCGGAGTAGACTAAGTGTGTACGCTTCTCATCCCAGTTGGGGAGATAGTCTGTCCCACAGCCATCAGTACGTCGTACTGGAGATAGTATACATGTACTCGTTAGGTTACGGGTACACCGGACAGGACTCGCAGGGGAACTAATTGGTAGGTATTATACCTATCGTCAGTTAACAGTTCCCAGGTGACATGAGTACAGCATAGTCCGCAGACTTGACACTTCTACTTCTCCTCGAGTGTGTCCCACTGTTCTTAGATTGCTACCCTACTACGGCTCAAAGGAGTCGTGCAAACAGGTAGCAGTTGGGTGCAGTCCCGAGCACTTGGAGGCAGTGGCGGTTAGACAGGATTCGTCTCTCCCGGTATTGGGAGTTGATATCACGCTGTGTCAGAGAGCCATTACGCAAAGTCCCTGGCCAGGGCAAGCGAGATTTACTGGTAGGTTCCAGTAGTTTTCTCAGGGTGTAATGGGCTACGCTCCGACACGACTTATACCGCTATTAGGGGACTGACGCTTGCCGCCCCCTAAGCTAGATATGCGATAGTCTTAGACGAACAGACCAGACTGTACGAAGATTGTCACATCAGGCTCAGTAGGAGTTCGGATGGGTTTCCTCATCGGCCTTCTTATCGACATCTACCTGGGGACCGTTACGTACAGCTAATGCCGCTTGCGGTCTGTGGTTAAACCCACTGCCAGCGTATTTTCGAGTCTTTAGAGTCCCACACAGAGAGTTTCCCTGCTCCAGGCGAAACGATATAGAGGTCGTATGGTTTTACGATAAGGGTTTGGACGCATCCGCGTTTAAACGCATGTATGACATTCGGACAATTTTTACTAGTCGGCTTTGGTTTAAGCCAGATACTAGTATCAGGTTATTGGATTTATACAGTCTAAAATTTTTCCGTGTTTTTACGGATAGGAGGGGCGTTCTCATAATTTGTCGGGAAGCTTCTAGATGGATGATGACATGAGGGGTAAGGTGGCATTAGCATTTAATGAATTTGTGACTCACTTAGTTGAATCATTCAAGTGAGTTATGAAGCATTTATTGCTTAATGACTCACTTGATGATTCATTGCATATATTTAATGAAGCATGATGATAATGCATTTTGATTTATTCTTTTGGATTTTCTTATGCTTCATAATATATTAGAAGTGAGAAGCTTTTTCATTTATAACATATGCTCACCTTCTCTCTCCTCAAGCTCTCTCTTGAAACCCTAATCCTCCCCTCTCATGTGTTGAGATCAAGGATTAGATAGACTAATACATCCATAACCTCACTCTATATCCCCTAGGTAGCTTAGATTAGCACTTTAAACAACCTAGTTATCTCAAGTTAGAGATCCAGCTTGGCGTAGGAGCTCTCGGGTGGATCGTCTTTGACTCGAGGAGGCCGTTGAGGTGCCGATGTTCCAAGGAGCCTACGAGGAGTGGAGGACCGCGATGAAGACCCGAAGGACAAGTAACGTGAGGTATAACTTCGAATCCGAGTAGTTAAACCTTTCGTAGTTTGCTAGTAACGGTTTAGATACGATTCATGCACTCAAGTCCGTGTTACGAAGCTTTGATAATCGTTTTTCATATATTCCGCCTCCCCGCAAGATTCGTGGGGTGCATGACATGGACTTACAAGTGAGACATTGAGACAGATATATTTCCATATTTGGTGTCGATGCTTGACACGGTTTTCAGATGGTTTCATTGATGGTACTTTAGCTATTGCACAAATACTCTTTTTCTAAGTTAAGAATGCAGAGCTTATAGTATTTTAAACACTTAAAGATTTCGTATTGATGATGCATACATGTGCATACATACTAGTGGCATTTCATCACATCTAGACATACATGTTGTGACGCATTTGCGTGCATTCTTACGATAGCCTTATTAGATGTTATATTCTACTCACGAGCTGGCAACTCACCCCCGTTGTGCCACAGTGTCTTGCAGGTCGGACCGTCTTCCTTGTAGCGGTGGGCTTATCTTATCATTGGCTTCTTTTGCTCTGATACCAACTTTGTCACATTCCGTACCTTCGGGTCGTGACACCCTCGATGCCGTCGACGAAGTGCACTAAGGCGGAACACCGCTGCCGCGAGCACCTGAACGGATGCTTTTGGCGACGGGGTTCTCCTACAGTCACTTGGTCGGGGCTATGGGGCATGGCAATCTATTAAGGTTATCCGGCGCGTATCCGCGTACACTACGTAATTGCGACGGACTTTTGATCAACATCAAAATCCCGTGGCAACCGATCAAATGAGATAAAACTGCTAGATTTATAAAATTCAAACTAGTTATCTCATAACTATTTGTGGATTCCAAATATTGTATCACAATCAGAAATAGCTCGATGAAGTTAAACTTTTTGATCGAATAAATAAACACCTAAAATTTCCTGTGAAGCTCAACACTTGAGCGGAGTTCAAAAAGTACCCAGAAACATGCCACAGCTCCTATGAACCAGCCGTAGAAGGGCCAACCAATGCCTCACATGTGGCACCGCTGAACTACCATAAACCCTAGGGTTTGATGGCGGTTCTGACGGTCACATAAACGAGTTAGGGTTTCGTTCTTCTAGAGGGTCCACAAAATCGCTTGCAAGTTTTTCTAAAAATTTTAAACTCGGAAAAAATCAAACACATGGAAAAATTTCCAGCGGGGGAAAAATTGGGTTATTGATATCCATTCGAACTTTTTAATATCGTCTAAATAACCCGAATACATGTTAGAATTACGACTAAGAAACACCCTAGATTGCTTTTGCAGAAAATTAACATCACATGAAAATTTAGCAAAAACAAACAACACCTGAAACCCCAAAACCCAGAGACTGGAACACAGTGGAAATTTAAAGCCCAGACTCCTCTGGAAAACCGAGCATGCCGTTTTTTAGCCTGATGTGGCCGACCAAATTTGCACAAAACCCCCTCAAATTTTCACAGTGTTCATGTTATATCTCATACAACATTCTGCAGTTGTTTAAAAATTTTTTTGAATACTTTTTAAATTCGACAGAAACTAAGTTTTCGTATCGGGTGTTTCGGAGTAGTTTCGGTTTCGTAATCCTAACAAACATTGTCTAATTTTCTAGCATGGCTCTGATACCACTTTTGGATTGCCTAGCACGGCAGCAAAGTTTCGGGAGGCATCATCCATGCCAATTTCAAAAATTTGTCGTTCTAGCTAACCCTAACCCTAGAATCGATACTAGAAAACCTGATGAAACATAATGTAAACACTTTACATCTAAAGTGAACAAGGAATACAACCTTTGTAGACCGGTCCTTCACTTCAATAGCTCCGTGTAGTAGTCCCTTCGCCGCGATCATGAACTCCCCGACTCTAGAAAGGATCCCATGAAGAAACGAACAAGCTTGCATCGAAGTATTCAAGGCCGAAGATAATCTACGTCGAGGAGACACTAACCAAAGCTATCTCTTCACTAATGGCGAGATTAGTGAAGCAAACACCCTAAACTAAATGGCTAATAGTAGGGGATGATGAAGTAGGAAGTGGGCTCTCTTTAGTTTTATTTTTCTCACACTAATTCTTCACTTAGAAAAAACCTAATGAGCTTTTACTTTTATGAAGAAGAAGAAGAAGAATGAACTCATAAGAGAGTAAAAATAATGGCAACCATGGGTGAGTTAGTATCATATACTAATCTTTATAGAGAGTTAACCATGGCTAATAATGATGGTTGGGTTTATAAATATCTTAAGCTAAACGAAAGTTGCGGACTAAGTCAATGAAACCCTAAGCTTCTACAAGCTTCAAGTCATGACATAATTCCAACCATTTTGAATTACTTAATCAATTATAAACCCTTCATTATAGTGAGCATGGTTTAAGTCATACACACACCCATGTCACATGTATCATCAAGCATGACACAAAAACTTTACACTTATATATATCACATACATACAATGTGCACAAATCAAGTGAGAAAAGAAATCTTAAGTGAGCTAATACAAGTTAATGTAAATTAATATATCACATATATAATTATACATTAAATTATTAAATCAACACTTGATTTAATAATCCGGCTATATCACATATAACCGACTAATATCATATGTAACAACTTATCGAATCAACACTTGATCCGATAACCCGGCTATATCACATATAACCGACCAATTTCACAAGTCGCGAGAATATAATGCGGTATCACATATCGCATTAATCTCGGTCTCGCACATATCACATATGTGCTCCTACTCCGTTTCGCTTGAGCCAGGAAACCTCTGTGTAGGACTCTAAAGACTCGTCAATACGCCGGCAGTAGGTGATGATCGTATCAAACACCCATAAGCCGCAAGCGGTCTGCTAAACGTAACATCCACTCGGGTATTGAGTGATCACAAGAACAACGAGCAAGCCTGCTCATACTCTTGCGAATCCAATCAGTAACACTACCGTACAGTCCGGTCTCTTCGTCTGATATGTCGCATATCACAGCGTAGGGGTGGTATAACGTCAGACCCTAATAGCCTGATAAGTCATGCCGATGCAAGGTCCATAACGATTCGAGAAACTACTGGTAACACTTACCAGTAAATCTCAGCAACCCTGGCTAGGGATTTCCTATTATGGCCAATCAAGTATAGCGCAACATCAACTCCCAATACAGGGAGAGACGAAACCCCTCCTCTCGCTCATTGCCTCCATGTCACTCGGGACTGTACCCAAAATCCACCTTTTTGCACGATCTCTTGACCGTGGTATGGTGGAAATCAAAGCACAGTGGGAATCACACAAGACTCTATGACGATCTCGGGTCTACAGACTAACCTGTACGAGTGTCACCAGTGAACTGCTATCCGACGATAGGTATAATACCATCTAGAAGTTCTCGGCGAGTCCGTCCAGTGTGCCCAGTCTCCACTGAGCACCCGTATACCTTCTCTGATGTCAAACACCAATGGATATGGGATCATCCATCGCCCATCATATGGGTCGAGAAGCGTATACGCTAGTCTATTCTGGAGTATCGATGCCCTGTCTCGATACTCCCACGACTAGGAACAATTTAAGGATGTACTTACCGACTATCGCTGCCCCACTAGTATGATCTGCATCATAATCCTGGTAGTCAAGTACTCATCCTAAGGGCATTATCAATATGTAACAGAGAGACAATAAGTTGACATGTTAAGATAAAGTGCAACCAGATAGCATACTATCATGTCGAGCAAGAAAGTCATCCCTATATATGCCCAAGCATCCACTACAATATACTTCACATGTACAGTAATGGCCTCTAGGGCATACATATAACTAACAGGGATATCCTACAAACTTGCACAGAACTGACCTTGCCTCGAGCTTGTCCGGATTTTTCTTTTCAACATAGGTCGGACAACCCCATATCTTAATGTTGGATGTAGTGCCCTCAAAGTCAATTATTGGATCGCAGGTACGTGATTGCAATGACTGAGAGAGGACCTATACCGGTAGGACAGTCTTACTCGAGATGATAGTATGCTATCTGGTTTTCCTTTATCAGTCATGTACAGCTTTAGATGACATGATCACTATTACACGTTGATAGAGCCCTTAGGATCCTGCTTGACTACCAACAGTATGATGGCGATCATATACGTGAGAGTTGGGTAGTCCATAAGCACATCCTTAAAAGTGGTCCCTAGTCATGGGAGTTTCGAGACAGGGCATCGATACTCTGGAGTAGACTAGTGTATACAGTCGAGACCCCGACGAGGGGCGGTGGCCGGTCTCACAAGCCACTGGTGTCAGTTGGATCACCTAAGATGTATACAGGTGCTCATTGGGTTATGAGTACACCGGACAGGACTCGCCGGGAACCTGCTAGTTGGTATTATACCTAGCGTCAGATAGCAGTTCCCTGGTGACATGTGTACAGGTTAGTTCATCGACCTGAGATCGTCATTTGTCTCATGTGAGTTCCCTTTGTGCTTTGATTTCTACCCTACCACGGCTCAAAGGAGTCGTGCAAACAGGGTTTTTTTTTGGGTACAGTCCCGAACCACATAGAGGCAAGTGAGCGGATCGGCAAGGGATTCGTCTCTCCCGGTATTGGGGGTGAGATCGCGCTGTGTCTAGGAAAGCCATTACACAAAGCCCTCGGCCGAGGCAGGAGATTTACTGGTAGGTACTCCAGTAGTATCTCAAGGTGTTCTGGGCTACACTCTGACACGACTTATACCGCTATTGGGGGTCTGACGTTACCAGCCTCCTAGGCCCGATATGCGATACTCATGGAAGAACGGACCGGACTGTATGTATATTGTCACTGATAGGCTCAGTAGGGTTCCAGGATGAGTTCGCCCATCGGCTTCCCTTGAGGTCAGTACATGGGCAGCCGTTACGCACAGCTAGTGCCGCTGACGTGCTTATGGTTAAACCCACTGCCAGGGTACTGACGAGTCTTTAGAGTCCCCCACAGATAGTTTCCCAAGTTCGGGCGAAACGTTGTAGAGGCCGTAAGGTTTTATGGCAGGGTTCGAAAATGCACGTGCGTTTGCGCACGTGTCATATTTCGGACAGATAATACTGGTGGGCTTTGGTTTAAGCCGGATCCATGTATTATACTGAGTCGGAATATTTTAGTCTCTCGTATTTGTATTCAGTCGGAATACGGATACATGTATGTATATACAGGTGACGAGTATTTTCGTAATCCGTTACGAGAATATTTTAAAAGATGTATTTCTTTTTGGATTAATCATTTTGGTTTAAATAATTAATTGGTTTTGGAAAGGGTGACTCATTCTTGGTGACTCATTACTTCTAGAATGATCACTAATGACTCATGTAACGAGTCATCTAGTGAGTCATTAAGTATTAATGAGTTTTGTTTTGTGAAGAGATATTTGAGGAGATATTTTCATTAGATATTTCTCTTTGGTTTTTGATAAAAGATAAGAACCTCATATATCGATTGACATGATAAGAAAATAAGAGAGAAGTTTATTATGCTTGGTTTTCTTTTGCTCTCTTGATTTTCTTGAGTTCACCATTTCCAATCCTAAGCAACTTCTTCAACCTCCATCATAACCCTCTCATGTGATGAGAACCTTAGGGTGTTTGAGATAAAGTATTCTACTCATTCTCTACTTCATCTTGGTCATCTCTTTTAGCAGACTTGATGACCGAGTTGCCTCGGTATAGAGGCGGGAGCCCGTTTAAAGATCCGATGACGTGGTGCCACCTCGATGAGGAAACAGGAGATCAGAGTTGCCGCGAGGAGCGTGGGATGATGGCTAAAGACCGAAGGACTCGGATCGATCGGTATAGCCTTTCTACCTCTTTACAGTTTGTTAGTTTAGCGTTAATGGCAAGATCCGGGTTATAGTATGCGATAGCGCCAGTTATAAAAGTTTTTGTTCCGCGTTTGGCGTCGGAATGAAGGCCGGGGCGCTACCGTAGACTTACATGGTATCAGAGCCACGCCATTAACCTTTACTAGCTTGTTCTAACGCGTTTAAAATATCGATCGAACGAAATTTTCGAAACCGCACTTTTCATATTAAAGTTTCTGTCGAATTTTTAAACAGGTCTAAAAATCATTTTGAGCATCTCAGAAAATCGTGCAGGCCTTTTTAAGAACACAGTAGAAATTTGGGCCACTGATTCGACCATAGTGCCGCGGAACCGCCGCGCATGCCAAGGTTTGGCCGCGGTTCCGCCGTAGGCTTGATGCTTCAGTGTACCATATTTCTTCTGGGGCTCCTGCATAGGGAATTGTAGTTTCTGGAATATTTTGTTTGGGCCCAGATTTTGTTTGTGTACTGCAGTTGTACGTAGGGCCCACTTCGGGAAGTTTTGTCGATCGGAATTTTAAACTTGTTAATTTACAGTACTTACTTTATATCTCCGACCGTGAATGTCATTCGAGCGGTAAGTTGCGTCTAATTGCTATAGTCCTTTTAGACGGGTTTGCGAACATGACATTCGCGTTGATGTTTTGTGTTGTGCTGTGATGTTGCGGATTTGTCGTGGTGGATAGCAGTGTGCAATGATATTTCAGTTTGGATTTATTTGTACATTTGATATTGCGGGGTGAGCGTCCAACATGTGGACTGCCGTCACTGCCTGTTTGTATAATATTCTTTTGGGGCACGACCGGGCTGAGGTCGATGTACCCGTTGTACATATTTTCATTTCTGTACTAGGTTTACCCCGCGACGGAGTGCACGGATAGCCGGATTCTGGAGGGCAACGGGTCCACATCTCATGTCTTTGAGAGGCAGAGGGGCCTCACTCTAGAATTGGTAGACTATTCGCCGTACTCGTAGGGGGTACAGGTTGACCCAAGGAGGGGTGCTCAAGTTACCGGATTCCTTGAAGTACAGGGTGGTCCATTCACTTTACTGTAGGGGGCTGCCTCGCTTCAGGTTTTGGCGGGTAACTTGCCGTACCCATAGGGGTCTAGGTTTTCATTGCACAGGCTATCCACACGGCCAGGGGAATGTCGGGTTTCAGCAGCGGCTCTGTGAAACCCGGGGATCCCGGATTATCTGTATTATTCTGTGATGCTTATTACTTTTCTGTAATGTTGCATTTATCACGCCTGGAGCGATTATTATATATTGGTAAATATACTAGTAGATGTTGTATATGTTTTACACCCGCGCTAGTCCAGTCCCCGCTCTGTTGTTAGTTAAGTAACCTAACGGGTGATGACGGGACCCAGTGACGAATGCAGATGGCATATACGTACATTTTATTTTCGTTCTTTTCTGGTGTGATTAATTGATGGGATTGCGTTTATTTTGATCAATGCAAGAAAAACAAACCTGTTTGACGTTGTTGGAACAGTTTTCAAAAAGTGTTATTACAAGGACGTTTTCTTTTGTTTTGCACAGTGGTATTCAGTTGGAATATCCTGCACCTCATTCGACGAGGCAAGGGCCGAGATCCCTTCACTGGGAGTGACCCCTTGGGCAGAAGTTTGCGTCAGGGTAATAACTTCACTATATTCGATTACTTGTTGCTTTGCATCGCGGTATTCAGTTGGAATATCCTGCACCTCATTCCACGAGGAAAGAGCCAAGATCCCTTCACTGGGAGTGACCTCTTTAGCGAAGGTTTTCGCCACTATATTTTGTAAAAAGCTATCAGGTTCCTTCAGCGAGATCAAGTTCATTACGTTAAAGGTTTTTCGCCAAAAACCAGCTGTAGCCCTCCGTCATTTCATTTGGGTATTCAGTAGTATTCAAGCTATGTATTTTGACTAACGCCAAGGCATAGTGTTTGGTAGCTGCTGGGTATTCATCTGTTGCATAGATAGATGAGTTAGTTTGGGGCAGTCGTTCTGCCATTTGGCCAATGTCAGGGCATGTGCGGATGGGTTCAAATTGACAAGATAATGATGGGTAGAACTTGACATGTGACTTATGGCATTTCAGCCAACGTCAAGGTCATAAGAGCATGGGGTAAAACTCATATCGGGAGTTTCTAAAGAAATTGAAACTTTCCAGGCATGCGCATACCTTCTGGAGTGTGATAACATGAGTGGATTCCTTCACGTTATCATGCGATGAGAGTTGGATCCCGATTCCCACTGATGAGTTGGTTTACTCTTCGGGTGATCCCGATTGATTGTTCTTTCAGGTTTGGAGAAGAATTTTATAGTACAGTGGGAGGTTTCCTAATTAGATAAAGTGATAACCATTCGATCTAGGTTAGAGTGCACGCAGAGTGTTTCTTTTCTCTCTCTTTGGCAACGACCTTTGACCGACTCTTGACTATGACTCAGTGACCAAGTTGACCGAACCTTCTTAAAATACTGGCTTTTGGATTGTCTAAAATTGCATAAGTCATTGCCGCTCCTTCTTTTACCCTTTGCATTTCTCAGAACACCCCGTATTACTACGGACATCCACTTCCATTGGATAGATCCATCGTATGGTTATATACGAACTCGAAGGGACTTCTTCAAGGATGGATCCAGGTTCAGGAGAAATTGAATTGGTTTATTCAGTTGTCTTTTATCATCACCTTCTCTCAGGTTGCGAGGACTCCTTAGTTTAGGAGAGTACACCTATTACGCTTATTGGATAGTCTTCTTCCAAACCATAGGCAGGTGCCGAAAGGTAGGGAATGAAGAAAACCAATTAGCCTAAGTAGGGTGTACAGAAGGTAATAAGTAAAGACAAAATAAAGGAATTAGAAAGAGGGCAAAGTAAATTGCGACTGCTATCATTCATGACCAAACCGCGTACTTCATCGCCACTCCTATTTCACCTTTGCTTATTTCCCCAGTTCGGGAGAAATAGAATAAGGTATTATTCAGTTGTCTTTTATCATCACCTTCTCTCAAGTTGTGAGTGCTCCTTGGTTTAGGAGAGTACACCTATTATGCTTACTGGATAGTCTTCTTCCAAACCATAGGCTGGTGCCAAACGGTAGGGAAGGAAGAAAACCACTTAGCCTAAAGGGGTGTACAGAAGGTAACGACTAAAGACAAATAAAGGGATTTGGAGAGATGGCAAAGAAATATACGGTTACAGTCATGAATTGGATTATGGAAGAGGCATTGCTACGAATACCTGGATACCCCTTCGAAACATTTTCATGTTTCAGTTTCACTGTGCTTTGTTAAAGGAAAACTGATTTCCCGATTAGATAATTACTCCAGGGTATGTATTTACCAGGTATGATTCTCACATCTGTATAGTTTTACAGATGTTGAGTGGGAGTAATTTATTGGGAATTAGGTGATCATCCTCATTATATCGGAATTCGTTGTAATTGGTGATACTTGAGGAAATTGCCTGGGTTTTTGCCGGACGGCAAGTATTTGGTTTTGAGTATCCGTTGTTATGCACCAATTTCAAACCGATATATCTATACATTTATTTTTATAGAGTGAGATATAACTTTTTGAAATTATGTCCATGGCATTTACCTATATCAGTTGACGATTGGGTAAGGAGCATTGAACAGCGGAGTAGTTCTTAACCATAAGTACAGTTTTCAACCTACGATGCACAGGTTTTGAGTTATTCAACTCAGCGGACTTATACAGAGTATTTTATGTTGTCCAGTGTCCATTAGGACAAAGGGTTGGTCCTCGTACTATGTTCTGTTTACTTGTGACTTCTCTAGTTTTTAGACAAGTGTTTCGTAGAAATACAATGTCTAAGTTTTGAGAAGTTATAGGTATAAGAATAAAGTAGAGAACGAGGTATCGAAAGTATCGGGATTCTTCAAGGTGATCGAAGATGTAGATACTTGTGATTGGTATTCAGTTGATAGTAATAGTTTTGAGAAACTTGTTTCTCTTTCAGATTACTCATAATTGGATGTACGCCTAAGTTGAGTAATGCTGATTACCCTCTCTCCATTAAGATGATATGCACTGGAGACAGCTGAATAATTAGAATCTGGTTCTAATTAAATAAGTGCAAAGTTTATATATTGGATATAGAATGGTTCATATCTTAACGATGTTAAGGTACGGGGAGTTGTCCGGCTTATGCTTAAAACCAAATTCTGGATAACTCAAGGCACGTTTCTGTAATGGCAGTTTGCGGGTTGGCCCAGGCTATGAAGAGGGTTGATTTTCTACCATCTGCAAGATCAATGGTGATATTGTTCTTGACTCGCCACAGTTTTAGTAAAATGGATTTTTTTCAGAAAACAGTAGTGGGAGTATGGTAGAACTGGAAAAGATTCCAGAACCGCAAAGGATTACGGAAAATTTAATAGGACCTATAGATTCAATCAGGTTTGACATTCCATTAGCCACTCCGCAGATATGGTGGGTAACTTCAGACACCCGAGAGGTACTTCGGTATCCTCAAGGACGGTGACAGGGAGGTTCTTGTTAACCCAGACTTGACACTACTGTTGTTCCAGGCTATGAGACCCGGCAGGAGGTTAAGTATAGCGTCGTTCTAAACTAGCTTTAGAAGTGCACGTATATATTATTCTATCAAAGGGTTGTTGTGGTCAGTGGGAGCAGCGGAAGCATAGTGGGCAAGTAGCTTATGTCTATTTATAGACTAGAGAAAATATAGCGGAGATAGATCATCTAGTTTTGATGTGACAGTCATGGGTTTGACTTCATCAGAATAGGGGATGGATCTGTTAAGAAGGTAGTAGGGGGTGATGTCCTGGTATTTAGATGACATACAAAGAGTAGGATGTAAAATTCCTATACTACGATCGGTTGTACTTTAGTTGTCACACAGTTGTTTCTCCACACAGGATATGGATATAATATCAGACATTCTGGTTACTAGATCTATGGTTTTAGATCTAGATTTGGGTAGTTTCCCAATCTGGGTACTTTGACAGTATTCTAAAGGTATTTAGAATAGATGACTCCTGGCATGGTGGTGTACCTGCAGGTGATGGAGTCACCCTCTCTAAAGGTGTCTTACAGACTAAAGGGGAAAGGGATGTGCATGATTGGTAGATCACTTGTTTAGGCAATTGAGTCAATCATGAGATGTCAAGTACCACACCAGATATTGTTTTTACACTAGATGCGATAAGTTTATATTAATCCAATCCTGGAGAAACATAAGGAAGCAGTTTTAGAACATAAGTGGATGTTCTAGGGATTTAATAACGGCCGCCTCCTTCGGGAGACAGTTATCATTCCAGGCTTCAAAGGTGACATGGATGACAGAGTGATTGTCAGAGATATAGTTTTCCCTCTGACGAAGGGGGCAGTATTATGGATAGGTGGTCTAAGAGGATACTGTGCGAGGTATGGTGCAGGGGTTCAGTTGACGATACAGTTTAAGAAGTTTGGATTTGGAGTTCATTTATGAACTAGGTCCTATCAGATATCCAGACATATTCTAAGACAGGTATTACTCAATTCGGGAGATATCTTTCTCCGCGAACTTAAGATTAAGAGAGACATAGAAAGAAACATCAGGGCGGATCCACTCACTGAGGCTATTTCTCGAACATAAGAGTTTTTACAAACGAGCTTTGTGAAACTGATTAGTAGAGGATTGGGTGTTTGGTATCACACGGGCTGTGAGTATGGGACATCGCAATAATTAGCCTTACGTGCAAGTGGGAGATTGTTGGATGTAGTGCCCTCAAAGTAAATTATTGGATCGCAGGTACGTGATTGCAATGATTGAGGGAGGACCTATACCGGTAGGACAGTCTTACTCGAGATGATAGTATGCTATCTGGTTTGCCTTTATCAGTCGTGTACAGCTTTAGGTGACATGATCACTATTACACGTTGATAGGGCCCTTACGATCCTGCTTGACTACCAACAATATGATGGCGATCATATACGTGAGAGTTGGGTAGTCCATAAGCACATCCTTAAAAGTGGTCCCTAGTCGTGGGAGTTTCGAGACAGGGCATCGATACTCCGGAGTAGACTAGTGTATACAGTCGAGACCCCGACGAGGGGCGGTGGCCGGTCTCAAAAGCCACTGGTGTCAGTTGGATCACCTAAGATGTATACAGGTGCTCATTGGGTTAAGAGTACACCGGACAGAACTCGCCGGGAAACTGCTAGTTGGTATTATACCTAGAGTCAGATAGCAGTTTCCTGGTGACATGTGTACAGGTTAGTTCATCGACCTGAGGTCTGTAAGTGCACGGCGGCGCCCCGGCCTCCATCCCGAGGCCAAATGCGGAAGCGATGGTTAACTTTAATTTTTCTTGAACCGGCACCACCGCGCACTAAAACCCGGATCGTGCCATTAACTAGTCCTAGCTAACTACAAGATGGGGAAGAGAGATATACCGACTGATCCGTGTCCTCCGGTCTTCTCATCGTCGTCCCGATCTCCCGCGGAAGCTCCGGTCTCCACCTCGTCGCCGGAAGGGCACCACGTCGCCGGCTTCTTTTACGGGCTCCCACCTCTATACCGAGGCAACTCGGGCATGAAGTTGGCGAGCCGACGTGCCCAAGATTTGCTGTAGAATTTGTGTAGAACCATGTCTCATTTTGGGGTTCATGGAGATTGCCATTTTGTGGAGGAGAATGAACTATGTTGTCACGACCCGCAGGGTATGGAACATGACCGGCACTTAAGTTACGAAACGTCTCAAGACATCCGTAAAATAAGTAAGCCAAAGCCCAGAAAACAAAACCAATTAAGCAAAAGAGTGAAGAAAACCCAATCAATTGAAAGCGAGTTTATCAAATAAGTCATGTAAAACCCTTTTTTAAAAACAATACCAATTTTTCCGAAAATTTCGGCAGGGTCTCCTTTGCTAATACTGGCCCCCAAAATGGGTACAACAAGAATATATATGAATCCAACAAAATAGGGCATCCCCAAGCGGGAGCTAGCTCTTCGCCACAAGGCGGTCACAAATCCCATGCAATATAAAACGACAACATGCAAAATAATCATAAAGAAGCATAAGAAAAACAGCATGTCGACTCAAGTGAGCTCGACCCCAAAATACAGCATAAAAGTCCACAAATCTCACAGTCTCATCTCTAGGTCAATATACAATAATGCTGGTAGATACAGTAGATGGAGTGCTCTAGATACAAAGAATATACAAGGTGGTGCAAAAATAATAATATAACCCACCCAAGAGCAAAACCTCGAGTCCAGGCAAGAGAGCAAAATAAGCAAGTGCGCCCGCCGCTACTGTACTGACGGAGCGGACCTGCAAAAGGCTGTGGCACAACGGGGGTGAGTTGCCAACTCGTGAGTAATAAATAACATCTACACAGGCTATCGCATGCATGCACACAAGTATTCTAGTATCTCTAATACAGGTATGACTGGATGCACTAGCAGGTGTGTATACAACATTAGTGTACTAGTATGTATGCAACATGAATATCTGAGGTCTCAATAGGTATGTATAAGAAACATTTTATCTCTTTTTGTTTTTGAAACTCTTTTAGAATGTCAGCATAATACTCAAAGAATCGACAAGAACCTGTGTCCAGCAACGACATCTAAAAGCTGTCTCAAATCTCATAAATCCATGTCATAGTGTCTCTGGCCTCAGCCATCCGGCTGACCCATCTCAATATCAATATCTCATCCTCTCACGGCCCCGGTCGGTAACCTATGGATATCCTCCGTGCCCAATGAGGTCACCGGTAGGTAATCCGTCCCCTGCCAGGCTCATCGTCAGCAACACGAGCTTCTTGCCCCGGGGTACCTTACCGGGCCCACCATGTACCCGAGACGGTTCATCCAACTCCTCGAAACGGGTCTCGAAAACCACAGCAAACTCATGGTGGACGACACTTACATCACTAGAAAACCGCAATTTACATATTTTAAAAATATAATAAGTTTAGAAATTTTGCGGCTTTCCCTCAAAATCCAGAATATCACAAAATCTCATGAAATCCTCATAAATGCATATGCCAATGATAATGAATGCATATGGTGTCAATAATCAAGTTGCGATGTATGATTGATAGATTAGGCATGAACAATTAATATGATGAAGTACATGCACATGAATAGCAATTCTACGATTTCATTTTAAGGAATTAAAGCAATAGCGTAAGTTTAAGTATCACTTATAGTAAAAGGGTTCAATTTAAAGGTTATCTAGTGTGGTGGCATGGCAATTACCAGGGTGTGTGTGTAAGCATGAATAGTGCTCGTGCTGCATATAAAAACCCTGGCAATGGTGCAGGTGTCCTATAACATGGTTTCGTATATGTATGTCAATATAGGCAAGAATGTAGCAAATATTCATACAAGTGTTACACCCCTAATTACTAACATTACTAAGAATCTTTTTAAGGTACTAAGACTATCGGGCGACTTGCGCCATCCAACGATAGTCCCCCGTAGATGTTACATCTACTCACCGAATCCCTAGCTAGTCACGTCCGATCACCGCTTTCCCCTTTCGAGCCGCGTCTGACGTCTCCGCGACCGAACCTGGAATTTACATCAATACCAAACATAAGGTTACATATCAAGAACGATGCAAAACCCAAACGAAAACACTAACGTTCACAAGCTAGGTACAACGTGCACAAAGTCCGCGGAACACACGCGAAAATCGCAAAAATCTACAAGAAAGTCGATTTGGCCGCCCGGCAAAACTAAAACCCGATTACTCAAAAATTCGCACTCACGCATCCTAAACGTCATAGGATATCTCAAAAATATCGTCAAGATCTCGCAAATAGTTCATCACAATATTTTAATAAAAACTAGTAAGCACAAAACTTGCTAATTTGGTGCAACATCGAAAATTAAAGATAAAGTTATCACAATCCAACACAAACATCCAACCACACAACTAGTTAGCCACAATCACATAATTCCAACTGATTTACCATGCTTCAAAACCATTTTCCAAACACAACCCTTTCTTGATTTTTTTCTTATTAGCAATTGCAATTAAAAAACCATACTAGAAAAACTTAACTAACACTAATTTCAAACCCAATAGCAAGTTCACCTCTTAGATTTAGGTTAGCAAAACACTAGATAGCAAAGTAAATTTATTAACCTAATAATGGATTTCTAAACCCTAATTACAACTCAAGCCATGAACTATAAAAAAACTAGATTAGAATTTAGCACAAAATTTAACTCTAATCAATTTAATTTAAGGAATTTAACCACAAGTGTTAATTGGGTCAAGATTATACCTCCAATTCTAGAGATCTAGCAAGATAATTTGCCTCCAAAGATGGCCCCCTAGCATCCAAGATCCATGCAAGAATGGCTCAGGAGAAAGCATGAAGAATGGGTTTGAAATTGTGAGGTTTAATTGGATTTTTGAAGCATTTGGGGATTTTTTTTTGTTTGATGCAAAGGAGATGGAAACAATCGATTGGAATGGAGTGGGGGGCTGTAGATTCGGCAGCAAGGGGAATGGGGGGAGTGTGTGTGTGTACTAGTTTTATTTTCTTTTTCCTTTCCAAGTCAACACCATACCTTAATTAATATATAAAATTCAACTCATAACTTTCATCACATGAAATGAAATGGAGTAAATGGAGGGGGGGAATCCTGCTGGTGGGCTCGGCCCAAGAGAGAAAGAGGAAAATGTGAGAGGTTGTAAAAAAAAAAACAAGCAAAAAGGCCCCCCACAAATTCATCTTTGCAAGTTTAAAGCTTAAATTAAATAATTTTCGTTTCCTATAATAAAAATTAGTTAAAAATCAAAATAAAATACTAAAAATTTATGTTACAACTAGATTTTAATTAACATAATTTTAAGGATTAAAATTAGCCCGGAAAAATTTGTATTTATCGCTAATTTAATGTATTTTCTTACCGGCTTAAAATAATATTAAAAAAATGAAAAATTAGGGAAATTTTTTAAACGACCAGAATTTCATAAGTAACTCATTTGCTACTAAAAACAAGCAATTACCTATCCAAATTAGGTATAATTAGTCCTAAACTGTAAAATAACAAAAAGACGATTTACGGAAAAATACCACATTTTCACCGATTTTCGGGAAAACACCAAAACGACTTTTCAAGACGCTACAATCTTCCCCCCTTAAAGAAATTCGGTCCCCGAATTTAATAATATAACTACGCGTACCTTCGAAGAGATGGGGATATTTCTTCCTCATCTCGCCCTCGGTCTCCCAGGTAACCTCCTCGCTGCTCGGGCTACGCCAAAGGACCTTGACGGTTGGTATAATCTTCGATCTCAACTTCTTCACCTGCCGATCCAGGATGGCCACCGGCTGCTCTGCAAAAGAAAGGTCGCGCTCTAGCTGGACTGCCGGGTGCTGAATCGCATGCGAAGAGTCGTGAAGGTACTTGCGGAGCATCGAAACATGGAAGACGGGGTGAACATCGGGAAAGCTGGGAGGAAGAGCCAAACGATATGCAACTGCGCCGACACGCTCGAGGATCTCGAAGGGACCTACGAATCTAGGGCGAAGCTTCCCCTTTTGCCCAAAACGCATCACGCCCTTCATCGGAGAGACTTTCAGAGAAACATGGTCGCCAACTGCGAACTCTAATCTGCGACGGCGCCTGTCTGCATAGGATTTCTGTCTGCTCTGAGCTGCCCTCATCCGGTCTCGAATCAAATGTATCTTCGCTGTCGTCTCCTCAACAAGCTGCGGCCCCAAAATACTGCTCTCGCTGAGCTCTGTCCAACAAACGGGCGATCTGCATCTCCTCCCATACAATGCCTCGAAAGGTGCCATCTGAATAGTATCCTGGAAGCTGTTGTTGTAGGAGAACTCCACTAGAGGTAAATGAAGATCCCAGCTACCACCAAAGTCTAAAACGCACGCTCTGAGCATGTCCTCGAGCGTCTGAATGATCCGCTCTGACTGTCCGTCGGTCTGCGGATGAAATGCTGTGCTGAAGCTCAAACGAGTGCCCAAAGCCTCCTGGAGTCTCTACCATAGTCGGCTGGTAAACTGAGTGCCTCGATCTGACACGATACAAGTCGGTACGCCATGTAGTCGCACGATCTCGTCAATATAGAGCTGAGCATACTGAGCGAAGCTGAAAGTGGTCTTCACTGGTAGGAAGTGGGCCGCTTTCGTCAATCTATCCACGATCACCCAGATGGAGTCGTACCCTCGACTGGTCCTGGGTAGACCCACAACGAAATCCATCGAAATCTGCTCCCATTTCCACTGTAGAATGGGTAACGGCTGTAGCTCTCCTACGGGCCTCTGGTGCTCGGCCTTGACTTACTGACAAGTCAGGCATCTCGAAACGAACTCCGCAATGTCCCTCTTCATCCCGTCCCACCAGTAGGTCTCTCTCATATCATGGTACATCTTGGTGGAACCGGGGTGGACACTATACACTGATCGGTGTGCCTCCTCAAGAATGTCGTGCCGCAATCCATCAGCATCTGGTACGCACAGTTTAGATCCATAGCGTAGAATCCCCTGATCATCAATCACGAACTCGGAAAATCTGCCCTGTCCCATCTGTGCCATGATCTCTGAGCAATGGTCGTCACTGCGCTGTGCCTCATATATACGGTCAAGCAACTGTGGGCGTGCACGAACATGCGCGAGCTGTTCCCCTGTCTGAGTGAACTCGAACTCAACTCGGCTGTTGCATAACATCTGCCAATCTGCTGACGACTGCCTCTGCACTGCCCGCAAAAAGGATAGACTACCCCCGGGTCTCCTACTCAACGCATCTTCCACTACATTCGCCTTGCCTGGGTGATATAGGATCTCGCAGTCGTAGTCTTTCACCAACTCCATCCAACGACGCTGTCTAAGGTTCAGGTCTCGCTGCTGAAATATGTATTTTAAGCTCTTGTGGTCTGTGAATATCTGACACGACTCGCCGTATAGGTAATGTCCCCAAATCTTCAGTGCAAAGACCACTGCAGCCATCTCCAAATCGTGAGTGGGGTAGTTCTGTTCGTGCCTCTTCAACTGCCGAGAAGCATAAGCGATCACCCGGCCATGCTGCATCAATACGCATCCTAATCCCACCCGCGAAGCATCACAGTAGACCACAAATATGCCTGATCCCGAAGGCAAAGATAATACCGGCGCCGTAGTCAAACATGTCCGCAGCTGCTGAAAACTGCGCTCGCACTCCTCCGTCCAGACGAAAGGAACTCCCTTCCGGGTCAAACCGGTCAAAGGTGCAACTATACGGGAGAAATCCTGAACAAAACGCCTGTAGTAGCCTGCCAGGCCTAGAAAACTACGGATCTCAGTAACCGATATAGGTCGGGGCCACTGCTGAACAGCCTCAATCTTCTTCGGGTCCACACATATGCCGTCTCTCGTAACCACGTGACCCAAGAATCCGACGCTGTCCAGCCAGAATGCACACTTGGAGAACTTTGCGAACAACTGGTGCTCCCTCAGAGTCTGTAACGTAATCTGCAAGTGCTGCTCGTGCTCCTCTCTGCTACGGGAGTACACCAAGATATCGTCGATAAACACGATGATGAACAAGTCAAGATACGGCCTGAATGTACGGTTCATCAAATCCATGAATGCTACTGGGGCGTTGGTGAGTCCGAACAACATCACCAAAAACTCGTAGTGGCCATAGCGTGTACGGAAGGGTGTCTTCGGTATATCCTCCTGTCGAACTCCCAGCTGATAGTATCCTGATCGCAAGTCGATCCTCGAAAAATATCCCGCACCCTTAAGCTGGTCGAACAAATCATCAATGCGTGGCAACGGATATCTGTTCCGAACGGTAACTTTGTTCAGCTGGCGGTAGTCGATACATAAGCGCAAACTTTCGTCCTTCTTCTTTACAAACAGGACCGGAGCACCCCACGGAGAAACACTAGGTCGAATAAGCCCCTTCTTTATTAAATCCTGCAACTGATCCTTCAGCTCTCGAAGCTCTGCCGGGGCCATCCGATAAGGCGGTATAGAAATAGGCCCCGAGCCGGGAATCAAATCAATGCAGAACTCAACATCGCACTCAGGCGGTAGCCCAGGTAGCTCATCAGGGAAAACATCAGGGAACTCACAAACTACCGGGACCCGGTCCAACGGAACCTCTGCAGCTCGAGTATCATAAATATACGCTAAGAATCCCTGACATCCCTTCCGCAAGAGCTGACCAGCGCGAAGAGACGAAATTAAGCTGGGAAGGGTGACACTGCGGTCTCCCTGAATAACAAGGACTGGCTCTCCCGGAAAGCTAAATATGACTGCCTTCTCACGGCAGTCCACCGAAGCATAACAAGTGGCTAGCCAATCCATGCCCAGAAGCACATCAAAGTCCAACATATCGAGGAGAATCAAATCAACCGATGAATCCCTCTCCCCGATACGAACGGAACACAATCGAAATACAAAACGAGCGACAAACGACTCGCCTACCGGAGTAACAACAACAAGCGGATGATCTAACGACGACGACTCACGGCCCAACATCGGTGCAAAGTGTGTAGAGACGTACGAATGTGTGGAACCTGGGTCAAATAATACCCGGGCGTCGAAAGAACAAACTGGAAAGGTACCTGTCACAACGGCATTGGATGCCTGCGCATCCTGCGGTGTTAAAGCAAAAACTCGGGCCTGTCCTCTACCGATAGCGGGCTGACCTCGACCTCGGCCTCTGCCTCCTCGTCCTCTCTGAACAGGACCGCCGCGTCCACGGCCTCTGGGTGCACCTAACTGGCGTGGAGTATCGCCTGTGGTAGGAAGTAAGGCTCTCTGAGGAGGGGGTGGCGATGGTGGTAGGGTCACATGCGGAACTGTCGCTGCTCCCTGTCGTCTCGCCGGACAGTCTCTGACAAGATGGTGCAAACTCCCGCACCCAAAACACCCTGGCGACGGCTGCTGCCCCTGGGGATAAGAACCAAATAACTGTCCCCGCCCAAATCCTCTGCCAGGCCTATCTCTCGAAAAGAATCTGGCGCGCTGCCTCTGAGACGGTACATCGGTGCGAATCTTCTTCGGCCCAGAAACGGCCGAAGTCTGTGATATGCGTGCCTCTATCCGCAATGCCGTATCCATAGCAGCTGAATAAGTGTCGTAGTGCTGGGCGCCAATGGCAAGATATAGCTGGGCATCAAGTCCCTGTACGAACCTCTTCACCATCTTCTCCTCGGTATCCACCAAATACTGAGCATATCGGGATAACTGTGTAAACTGGATGTCATACTCAGACACCGTCATCCCAGGTGTCTTGACTAAGGCCTCGAAGCTACGAGCTCTGGCGTCACGAACGCTCTCTGGAAGGAAATGGGCTAGAAAGACCGCTGTAAACTCGACCCAAGTCATAGGCGGTAGACTTGCAGCTCTGTAAGTCCACGTTGCGACCCCCGGTTCTTACGGGGAGGCGGAAACGGTATAAAAGTCAAATTTTTAGCGCATGGGGCAACATGGACTAACAAAGTCGGGATCTTTTCCTAAACTAAAGCTAGCAAACATGCTAAAGAGAGTTAGCTACTCGGAAAGATGGTTATACCTAAACTTGAACTCCTTCTTCTTGAAAGCTTGTAGAGGTTGATGGTTCTCTTCTCGTCGCCTTCTTCCGTCGAAGATGGATCCACCTGAGGGTTCAACCTTCGGGCTCTTTCTCGAACTTTGAGTGAACTAGAATCTCCGGCTTGCTAAACCCTTGATCCTAGAGTGAGTAGAGAGTGTCTAGGGGGTGCTTTTCTTTTAAGGAGAGGGATTCTCAACACATGAGAAGGATTCTCCTTTGGCTAGAGGAAGAAGAAGATGAAGTGAGGAGAGAGAAGCAATATGATAGAATGAGCTCTTTTCTTTTGCAAACATAACTAAAAGAAAAGGAATTATCTAATTAATAATAATAAATCAAAAATGAAATAGTTGATGGTTGTATTTGGAATGACCACTATCATAACTTTCAATAAATGAGTGTAAGCAAGAATCAAGGAGTATCCTTTCAAAGCATGATGGTGGTCAACATTCAACCATGGTCAACAAGTCAACCATGGTCAACAAGTCAACAAAATAAACCATAACAATATTTCATTTAATTACTATTATTAATTGATATTTCATAAATCTATTAGGGTTTGGAAAATGACGACTGTCAACTGTGCATACGCACCCGTTCCGAAACCCTAATGAAATACCTCATCGTCCGCCTCAAGCAACTGTGCATACACACCTGCATTCTCGTTCCGAGGAACAAGAATACCAAGATATAAAAGCAACCCCAAAACATATACCAGTATCTGGCTCAAACCAGAGCCCGCCAGAATAATCCGTCCGCACTCCAAACGTGCACAAGTGCGCGGATGAGAACGAACCCTGCCGCAAAACCATGCGACCTCTACTCTGTTTTGCCCAGAGGCGAATACCCTCTGTGTGGGACTCTAAAGACTCGACACTACGCTGGCAGTGGGTTTAACCACAGACCGCAAGCGGCACTAGCTGTGCGTAACGGTCCCTAGGTAGATGCCGACAAGAAGGCTGACGAGGTGAACCCCATCTGAACTCCTACTGAGTCTGAATGTGACAGTCTCCGTACAGTCCGGTCTGTTCGTCTGATACATCTCATGTCGGGCCTAGGGGGCGGTAAAACGTCAGTCCCCCAATAGCGGTACAAGTCGTGTCGGAGTGAAGCCCAAAACACCCTGAGATAACACTGGAAGCCTACCAGTATATCTCGCTTGCCCTGGCCAGGGACTACTCGTGTAATGGCTCTCCTAGACACAGCGCGATGTCAACCCCCAATACCGGGAGAGACGAATCCTGTCTAACCGGCACTGCCTCCAAGTGCTTCGGGACTGCACCCAACCACTACCTGTTTGCACGACTCCTTTGAGCCGTGGTAGGGTAGTAGTCAAAGTACAGTGGGAACACACTCGAGGCGAAGTGCCAGTGTCAAGTCAGCGGACTAAGCTGTACTCATGTCACCTGGGAACTGATAACTGACGATAGGTATAATACCAACCTTTCAGTTCCCGACGAGTCCTGTCCAGTGTACTCGTAACCCAACGAGCACCCGTATACTATCTTCAGTACGACGTACTGATGGCTGTGGGACAGACCATCTCCCACACTGGATGAGAAGCGCATACGCTAGTCTACTCTGGAGTATCGATGCCCTGTCTCGATAGTCCTGCGACTAGGGACCTGTATAAGGATGTGCTTATAGATTACCCATCCCCCACTAGTGTGACTGCCATCACAACGCTGGTAATCAAGCAAAGATCCTAAGGGCTCCACTAATGTGTATAGATGATATCGCAAAATAAACACATGTACACATTGAAGTAGAAACAAACCAAGTAGCATACTACTATATTGTGCAAGATTGTTTATACAAGGTGAATATCCTAAGCTTCCATTAAGTAATATACAAACTAGTATGATACAGTAATGGCCTCTAGGGCATATACACTAACAATCTCCCACTTGCACTAAGGCCATGTACTGGCGTATCGAAGACCTATCATCTCGATCAGCCGCTCGAACTGAGTCTGGGGTAGGGCCTTGGTGAATGGATCTGCAGTGTTTTCTTCTGAAGCAACCCTCCGAACCTCGATCTCCTTGCGATCCACGATCTCCCTGATCAGGTGATACCGCCTCAAGATGTGCCTGGATCTCTGATGGGACCGGGTTCCTTCGCTAAAGCTATAGCCCCGTTGTTGTCGCAATACAGAGGTATTGGGTCAACAATGGACGGAACCACCTGAAGTTCTTTCAAGAACTTCCTTATCCAGACAGCTTCTTTTGCGGCATCAGATGCAGCGATGTATTCCGCTTCCATCGTCGAGTCTGCAACGGTTTCCTGTTTGGAACTCTTCCAACATACCGCCCCTCTATTGAGGGTAAAGACAAAACCCGACATGGACTTGGAATCATCCTTGTCACTCTGGAAGCTGGAGTCAGCAAAGGCCTCGATCTGGAGGTCTTTTCCGCCATACACCAAGAACATCTCCTTAGTCCTCCTTAGGTACTTGAGAATGTTCTTTACTGCTATCCAGTGTTTCTCCCCAGGGTTCGAATGATACCGGCTTACTACACTCAGTGCATAAGCTACATCCGGTCTGGTGCACAACATCGCATACATTATAGAGCCTACCGCAGAAGCGTAGGGTATAATAGACATGCGATCCCTCTCCAAATCAGTCTTGGGAGACATCTCTTTAGAGAGGGTGATCCCGTGACAAGCCGGTAGGTTACCGCGCTTGGAATCTTCCATACTGAATCTTTTCAGTATGGTGTCGATGTACCTGGACTGTGAAAGTCCTAATATCCTCTTGGATCTATTACGATGGATCCGGATCCCCAGGATGTACGAAGCATCACCCAGGTCTTTCATGGAGAACCTTTGTGACAAGAACCCCTTGACAGATTGTAGCATAGGAATGTCATTTCCTATTAAGAGAATGTCATCCACGTATAAAACGAGGAATACTACAGTTCTCGCTACAAATCTACTATAGATGCATGGTTCATCTGGATTTTTGATAAAGCCAAATTCCTTGACCGTCTCATCAAAATAGATGTTCCAACTCCGCGATGCCTGCTTTAGTCCATAGATGGACTTAAGCAACTTGCACACCATTCCGCTGCTCCCACTCTGAATGAAACCCTCTGGCTGATCCATATAGACACACTCCTCTAAATTTCCATTTAGAAAAGCGGTTTTTACGTCCATCTGCCAAATCTCATAATCGTGGAAGGCAGCAATGGCAAGAAGGATCCGAATGGATTTCAGCATAGCCACTGGAGAAAAGGTTTCGTCATAGTCCAAGCCAGGTCTTTGACGGAATCCCTTTGCTACAAGTCTAGCTTTATAGGTCTCAACCTGTCCATCTACACCAATCTTCCTTTTGAGGATCCACTTGCATCCTACGGGTTTTACCCCGTCTGGAGCAATGTCCAACGTCCATACTTTGTTGGTGTACATGGACTCCATTTCGGTCCTCATTGCATCCAGCCATTTTACCGAGTCAACGCTCTGAACGGCCTGCTGGAAGCTAGTAGGCTCATCATAATCTATGATGCAATCCTCTCTATCCCCGTCTATGAGAAAACCGTAGTATCTCTCGGGCGGATGAGACTGCCTACTACTCCTGCGGAGCGGCGTAGGAATGTCCTGTTCATTTGAACCCTCTGGTTCTACTAAGCTTTCAGTAATAGCTCGTGGTTCTGGAATTTCTTCCAGTTCTACTGTGCTCCCACTTATCTTGTTTTCCAAAAACTCAGTTTCCAAGAAGTAGGCATGACGAGAAACAAGAACTTTTTGTTCCTCTTCACAGTAGAAGAAATATCCCTTGGAGTTCTTTGGATATCCCACGAATTTACACTGTACTGTGCGTGCCTCGAGCTTGTCCGCATGCTGCTTTTTAACAAAAGCTGGACATCCCCAAGTCTTAATGTGACTGAGATGGGGCCTCTTCCCACACCACATCTCATATGGTGTAGTAGGCACAGTCTTAGTAGGAACCCGGTTTAAAAGGTACGCAGCTGATTCTAGCGCATACCCCCAGAAGGATCGCGGTAACTCAGCGTTACTCATCATGGACCGTACCATATCCAATAGGGTTCGGTTCCGTCTCTCCGATACACCGTTGTGTTGCGGAGTGTATGGAGGAGTAAGCTGAGAGAGAATTCCGTTCTCTTTTAAATAATTCAGGAACTCGGCACTTAAGTATTCTCCACCTCGATCCGATCTTAGAATCTTGATACTTTTGTCGGTTTGTTTTTCTACTTCATTCTTATATTCCTGGAACTTTTCAAAGGCTTCGGACTTATGTTTCATTAAGAAGATATAACCGTACCTAGAAAAATCATCCGTAAAAGTAATGAAGTAAGAATAACCGCTTCGCGCATGTGTAGACATTGGACCGCACACGTCGCTGTGTACGAGTCCCAAGAGCTCGCTCGCTCTTACTCCGTGTCCAGTGAACGGAGTCTTTGTCATCTTTCTTTTGAGACAGGATTGACAAGTGGCATACGATTGATATTCGAACGGATCCAAATATCCTTCTGTATGTAACTTAGTCAACCTTCTCTCATTGATGTGACCCAGTCTACAATGCCATAAGAAAGTCTGATTGATATCTGGAGACTTTCTTTTGTGTGTATTCTGGACATTGAAAATCTGTGGTTGGTTTAATACGTATATACCATTGCTCAGTGTACCTGACCCAATCAGAACTTGATTAAGGTGAATGTTTACAACATTACTTACAAACGCAAATTCATAACCTTCTTTAGAAACCAAAGATACAGAAATGATATTACAAGTTGCGTTGGGTACAAAAAAGCAATTACGCAAAACCAAAACATGCCCATCTGACATTCCCAGGTGATAGTCCCCCACGGCTTTAGCATCCATGCTAGCTCCGTTCGCAACTCTGAGGGTCATGTCACCTGCCTTCAAAACCCTACGGTTTCTCAACGCCTGCAAAGAATTACAGATATGAGATCCTGATCCGGTATCCAATACCCAGGAAGTAGAGTTTATAGAAAGACAGTTTTCAATAACATACACACCTGAAGCTGAAGCCGCAACCTGCTTCAGTTCCTGTGTCCTGGCCTTCCAAGCCCTGCAATCTTTCTTCCAGTGTCCACTCTTGTGACAATAGAAGCATTCCTCTTTACCAACAAGCTTCCCCGCAATCTTTGTTGCCTTTTCCTTTCCCTTTGCACCCACTTTACTAACACCGCCTCTTGGTTTGGCGGGGGCTTTCTTCCTCTTTCCCTTGGCTTTCGCCTTGGACCTAGAGGAAGAAGATCCTCCTACAAACAAAGCGGGTGTTTCCCTACCCTTCTGTAGGGTGCCCTCTGCGCTCCTCAGCATGTTGAGGAGTTCTGAAAGTTCAACTTCCTTTTCTTGTAAGTTGAAGTTCAGTATAAACTGGGCGTAAGTGGATGGAAGGGACTGGAGAATTAAATCCGTATAGAGTTCACTGTCCAACGTGGTCCCAAGTTCCGCGAGCTCCTCAGTGTAGCCAATCATCTTAAGCACGTGGTCCGCTACCGATGATCCGACGGCCAACTTTGTCGAAAATAACTTCTTCGACACTTCGTATCTTGCGATACGAGACTGCTCTCCATACAGTTCTTTTGTATGGAGAAATATGGACTCCAAGTCCATATTCTCGTGCCTCCTCTGGTGATCGTTGTCCATAGAGGCTAGCACGAGGCACCTGGCCTTCGCTCAATCAATCTCACAAGTCTTACGGATTTCCTTATCCGCGACGCTGGAGGTGGGACCTGGGACGGGGGGAGCTTTGGTGGTAATAAGATACCCCAGCTTGTCGTAAGTGATTGCCATTTTGACATTCCTGAGCCAATCTTTGTAGTTTATCCCTGTCAGTATGTTTTTATCTAGAAGTAACTTAAGTCCAGCCATTTCGATTTGGTCGCTGCAGGGGGAGAGAAGAAACACTTAGCACGATGCTCTTGCAAGTTTAGAATGGTTTTTAATTTGTCTAAACAGGATGGCTCCCACTGTCTCTCGAATCCCTCCTCAAACCACAAAGGAAGAATTAGCCGGGATCAATCCCACCGCACAATACTTGCTTAACCGTTCAGCCAGGCCAGTGTCGGTACTTCGAGGGAGGTTTTCCAACGCTTTCGTGAAGTTCCTTAATTTAAGAACCTCTTTTCCTTGGGGGCGTAGCCCCGCTAACACCTTTCTAGGCACCTACTAGGTTTATAGCATTGATCGTTTAGTGAGAAATTTCCCGAGGAGTAGCATATACTCACAGTAGGATCGGGATCCAAATATCATCGCGTGACGAAACTGAAGGAATCCTACCAGAATCATCGCACTCCAAATGGTATGCAAATCTAGCAAGTTTCAGTACTTATGAAACTCCCGATGTGGATTTTTGCCCCATGCTCTTATGACCTTGACTTTGGCCAACAAATCATAAGTCACATGTCAAGTTCTTCCCGTCGTTCTCCGGGTTAATTTGAATCCACCCATACATACCCTTGACTTTGGCCAACAAGGCAGTACGACTGTTCTAAATCAACGCATCTATCTATGCTGCACATGAATATCCAATAGCTACCAATCACTATGCCTTGACTTTGGCCAACAAACACAGCTTGAATACTATTGACTATTTATGTGAAACGACGGAGGGCTATGAATGGTTTTGGTAAAACAGTGAACGTAGTGAACTTGATATAATCGATGGAACGAGATAGCTTTTAGAAGGAGTGGCTCAAGCTCCGCATTTAAAAGTTAGTTTTGAAAAGAACCGAGTAGGTTTTTGAAAGTGTTCCAACAACTTTAACTTGGTTTATTATCTTGCATTAGTTCTTTTAATTCGTCCCATCATTTTATCCTACCATTGCAGAAAACAACCAAAATATGACGTACGCTTATGCCATTCGCATTCGCCATGGGGTCCCGTCATCACTCGTTAGGTTACTTAACTAACGACAGAGCGGGGGCTGGGCTAGCGCGGCTGTAAAACATAAGCAACGCCTAAATATAAAGCAATGATAGACATTACAGATCACAGATGAATACATTGGATATACTAGCAATCCGCAATCCGTTCGAGCCTGCAACGAAAAGCGGATTACACGGTCGCGGTGAATAGCAAATACCCCACCCAAGACCCCTACGGGTGCGGCAAACTACCCGCCAAGAACCCGGTAGTTTGTGCACCCCTCCATGGGTCTATCCTAGGAGCAAAAACAGTAAAAAGAATTATACAATGACGGCTACAACCCCGACCCGGTTGTGCGGCCATACAAATAATATTATTACATCAATTTACATTTACAAATGAATGAAAGAAAAACAAAAGCTCATCTCACATCCACCCCGGCTATTCACCCGCGACAGTCCAACACATTCATATACACATTCCAATATCAAACACAGATCACAGAGATGTATAACCCCGACTAATCGACTTATAGCGATTAGCCGACGTTCAATACATGCAAACATCACAGATATAACCATCATAGTCAAAGTGTAGTGAAGTTCGGAAAAAAAATACGGAATTATAGGACCCCAAAAGCAAATTTCTGTTCTGGAAAATCTGGGCACATATAATATATCTTAAAAATCCCAAAATCCTACCAGAAGAACACTGCACAAAAAACGATCGCATGAAGGGCCCAAACGGCGGCGGATCCGCGGCCATGAGAATAGATGAGGCCGCGGATGCGCGGCGGTTTGAAGGAATCAGGGGATCGTTTTTATTAGGTGTTCACACAAAACCCTGAGCCGATTTTAGGTGTATAACAAATCTTGTTTTGACCAGAAAAAAATTTAACAGAAACTAGGGTTTTGTAAAAGTTTGGATTTTGGATTTTTTTGGTTCCGAACTTCGTTACACTTCACTACCAAGCTAGTTTAAGTTTAGTTAGGCTCTGATACCACTGTAAGTCCACGTTGCGACCCCCGGTTCTTACGGGGAGGCGGAAACGGTATAAAAGTCAAATTTTTAGCGCATGGGGCAACATGGACTAACAAAGTCGGGATCTTTTCCTAAACTAAAGCTAGCAAACAAGCTAAAGAGAGTTAGCTACTCGGAAAGATGGTTATACCTAAACTTGAACTCCTTCTTCTTGAAACCTTGTAGAGGTTGATGGTTCTCTTCTCGTCGCCGTCTTCCGTCGAAAATGGATCCACCTGAGGGTTCAACCTTCGGGCTCTTTCTCGAACTTTGAGTGAACTAGAATCTCCGGCTTGCTAAACCCTTGATCCTAGAGTGAGTAGAGAGTGTCTAGGGGGTGCTTTTCTTTTAAGGAGAGGGATTCTCAACACATGAGAAGGATTCTCCTTTGGCTAGAGGAAGAAGAAGATAAAGTGAGGAGAGAGAAGCAATATGATAGAATGAGCTCTTTTCTTTTGCAACCATAACTAAAAGAAAAGGAATTATCTAATTAATAATAATAAATCAAAAATGAAATAGTTGATGGTTGTATTTGGAATGACCACTATCATAACTTTCAATAAATGAGTGTAAGCAAGAATCAAGGAGTATCCTTTCAAAGCATGATGGTGGTCAACATTCAACCATGGTCAACAAATCAACCATGGTCAACAAGTCAACAAAATCAACCATAACAATATTTCATTTAATTACTATTATTAATTGATATTTCATAAATCTATTAGGGTTTGGAAAATGACGACTGTCAACTGTGCATACGCACCCGTTCCGAAACCCTAATGAAATACCTCATCCTCCGCCTCAAGCAACTGTGCATACACACCTGCATTCTCGTTCCGAGGAACAAGAATACCAAGATATAAAAGCAACCCCAAAACATATACCAGTATCTGGCTCAAACCAGAGCCTGCCAGTATAATCCGTCCGGACTCCAAACGTGCACAAGTGCGCGGATGAGAACGAACCCTGCCGCAAAACCATGCGACCTCTACTCTGTTTTGCCCAGAGGCGAATACCCTCTGTGTGGGACTCTAAAGACTCGACACTACGCTGGCAGTGGGTTTAACCACAGACCGCAAGCGGCACTAGCTGTGCGTAACGGTCCCTAGGTAGATGCCGACAAGAAGGCTGACGAGGTGAACCCCATCTGAACTCCTACTGAGTCTGAATGTGACAGTCTCCGTACAGTCCGGTCTGTTCGTCTGATACATCGCATGTCGGGCCTAGGGGGCGGTAAAACGTCAGTCCCCCAATAGCGGTACAAGTCGTGTCGGAGTGAAGCCCAAAACACCCTGAGATAACACTGGAAGCCTACCAGTATATCTCGCTTGCCCTGGCCAGGGACTACTCGTGTAATGGCTCTCCTAGACACAGCGCGATGTCAACCCCCAATACCGGGAGAGACGAATCCTGTCTAACCGGCACTGCCTCCAAGTGCTTCGGGACTGCACCCAACCACTACCTGTTTGCACGACTCCTTTGAGCCGTGGTAGGGTAGTAGTCAAAGTACAGTGGGAACACACTCGAGGCGAAGTGCCAGTGTCAAGTCAGCAGACTAAGCTGTACTCATGTCACCTGGGAACTGATAACTGACGATAGGTATAATACCAACCTTTCAGTTCCCGACGAGTCCTGTCCAGTGTACTCGTAACCCAACGAGCACCCGTATACTATCTCCAGTACGACGTACTGATGGCTGTGGGACAGACCATCTCCCACACTGGGATGAGAAGCGCATACGCTAGTCTACTCCGGAGTATCGATGCCCTGTCTCGATAGTCCTGCGACTAGGGACCTGTATAAGGATGTGCTTATAGATTACCCAGCCCCCACTAGTGTGACTGCCATCACAATGCTGGTAATCAAGCAAAGATCCTAAGGGCTCCACTAATGTGTATAGATGATATCGCAAAATAAACACATGTACACATTGAAGGAGAAACAAACCAAGTAGCATACTACTATATTGAGCAAGATTGTTTATACAAGGTGAATATCCCAAGCTTCCATTAAGTAATATACAAAATAGTATGATACAGTAATGGCCTCTAGGGCATATACACTAACAAGCTCGACCTCTCAAGACTGACTCCCACCATGTCTGCGCGAGACCCTCTAGTCGGAAACTCGCAAGCTCTACCCATCGATCATACGAACATCTCAGCGAACGACAGAACCTGGCTAAACTGTCAAGGAACGTCTGTGGGTCCTCCGCTGCCTCGGTGCCGGTGAATACTGGAGGTCTCAGCCTCATGAAATCCTGTAGTGAAACCGGAATGGCCACGGTGGTAGTAGTAGGAGCAGGTATCATGGCCGTCTGTGATGTAGTAGGTACGTCATCCGGCCTCGGTGTACGACTGGCTGCAACTAGGGATCCTACCATCTGACGTAGCTCCTGCTTGCCTCCCATCATCTGTCGCAACTCCTCCATACCAGTCTCGAGCCTATCCATACGGCCTGGGGAAGGTGGATCGGTCTATCCCTGCGGCGTAGGCATACCACCCTGCTCAGTCCTAGTCTCGGACGAGCCAGCTCGAATCTCGTCTCTGGCGGCAGCCCTCTGTGCCCTCGTAGCCTTCGGCGGCATAGTGGCTGTTACAGGAAAAGGGGTAATAAGAACAGTGCAATAGGATCATAGGATACACGGAATTGAAGAAGGAATTTTCAAGCAAGTATATCCTAAAGTCACTTAGGCGGAGTACCGTATCGCAAGTATGCCGCGGACATACATACGCTACGTTACCCTACTTAAGTCACTTACTCCATCTACCAAGGGTCATCCTACACTCAAAAAGGTAAAACCTATCACTCTGATACCAACTTTGTCACGACCCGCAGGGTACGGAACATGACCGGCACTTAAGTTACGAAACGTCTCAAGACATCCGTAAAATAAGTAAGCCAAAGCCCAGAAAACAAAACCAATTAAGCAAAAGAGTGAAGAAAACCCAATCAATTGAAAGCGAGTTTATCAAATAACTCATGTAAAACCCTTTTTTAAAAACAATACCAATTTTTCCGAAAATTTCGGCAGAGTCTCCTTTGCTAATACTGGCCCCCAAAATGGGTACAACAAGAATATATATGAATCCAACAAAATAGGGCATCCCCAAGCGGGAGCTAGCTCTTCGCCACAAGGCGGTCATAAATCCCACGCAATGTGAAACGACAACATGCAAAATAATCATAAAGAAGCATAAGAAAAACAGCATGTCGACTCAAGTGAGCTCGACCCCAAAATACAGCATAAAAGTCCACAAATCTCACAGTCTCATCTCTAGGTCAATATACAATAATGCTGGTAGATACAGTAGATAGAGTGCTCTAGATACAAAGAATATACAAGGTGGTGCAAAAATAATAATATAACCCACCCAAGAGCAAAACCTCGAGTCCAGGCAAGAGAGCAAAATAAGCAAGTGCGCCCGCCGCTACTGTACTGACGGAGCGGACCTGCAAAAGGCTGTGGCACAACGGGGGTGAGTTGCCAACTCGTGAGTAATAAATAACATCTACACAGGCTATCGCATGCATGCACACAAGTATTCTAGTATCTCTAATACAGGTATGACTGGATGCACTAGCAGGTGTGTATACAACATCAGTGTACTAGTATGTATGCAACATGAATATCTGAGGTCTCAATAGGTATGTATAAGAAACATTTTATCTCTTTTTGTTTTTGAAACTCTTTTAGAATGCCAGCATAATACTTAAAGAATCGACAAGAACCTGTGTCCAGCAACGACACCTAAAAGCTGTCTCAAATCTCATAAATCCATGTCATTGTGTCTCTGGCCTCAGCCATCCGTCTGACCCATCTCAATATCAATATCTCATCCTCTCGCGGCCCCGGTCGGTAACCTATGGATATCCTCCGTGCCCAATGAGGTCACCGGTAGGTAATCCGTCCCCTGCCAGGCTCATCGTCAGCAACACGAGCTTCTTGCCCCGGGGTACCTTACCGGGCCCACCATGTACCCGAGACGGTTCATCCAACTCCTCGAAACGGGTCTCGAAAACCACAGCAAACTCATGGTGGACGACACTTACATCACTAGAAAACCGCAATTTACATATTTTAAAAATATAATAAGTTTAGAAATTTTGCGGCTTTCCCTCAAAATCCAGAATATCACAAAATCTCATGAAATCCTCATAAATGCATATGCCAATGATAATGAATGCATATGGTGTCAATAATCAAGTTGCGATGTATGATTGATAGATTAGGCATGAACAATTAATATGATGAAGTACATGCACATGAATAGCAATTCTACGATTTCATTTTAAGGAATTAAAGCAATAGCGTAAGTTTAAGTATCACTTATAGTAAAAGGGTTCAATTTAAAGGTTATCTAGTGTGGTGGCATGGCAATTACCAGGGTGTGTGTGTAAGCATGAATAGTGCTCGTGCTGCATATAAAAACCCTGGCAATGGTGCAGGTGTCCTATAACATGGTTTCGTATATGTATGTCAATATAGGCAAGAATGTAGCAAATATTCATACAAGTGTTACACCCCTAATTACTAACATTACTAAGAATCTTTTTAAGGTACTAAGACTATCGGGCGACTTGCGCCATCCAACGATAGTCCCCCGTAGATGTTACATCTACTCACCGAATCCCTAGCTAGTCACGTCCGATCACCGCTTTCCCCTTTCGAGCCGCGTCTGACGTCTCCGCGACCGAACCTGGAATTTACATCAATACCAAACATAAGGTTACATATCAAGAACGATGCAAAACCCAAACGAAAACACTAACGTTCACAAGCTAGGTACAACGTGCACAAAGTCCGCGGAACACACGCGAAAATCGCAAAAATCTACAAGAAAGTCGATTTGGCCGCCCGGCAAAACTAAAACCCGATTACTCAAAAATTCGCACTCACGCATCCTAAACGTCATAGGATATCTCAAAAATATCGTCAAGATCTCGCAAATAGTTCATCACAATATTTTAATAAAAACTAGTAAGCACAAAACTTGCTAATTTGGTGCAACATCGAAAATTAAAGATAAAGTTATCACAATCCAACACAAACATCCAACCACACAACTAGTTAGCCACAATCACATAATTCCAACTGATTTACCATGCTTCAAAACCATTTTCCAAACACAACCCTTTCTTGATTTTTTTCTTATTAGCAATTGCAATTAAAAAACCATACTAGAAAAACTTAACTAACACTAATTTCAAACCCAATAGCAAGTTCACCTCTTAGATTTAGGTTAGCAAAACACTAGATAGCAAAGTAAATTTATTAACCTAATAATGGATTTCTAAACCCTAATTACAACTCAAGCCATGAACTATAAAAAAACTAGATTAGAATTTAGCACAAAATTTAACTCTAATCAATTTAATTTAAGGAATTTAACCACAAGTGTTAATTGGGTCAAGATTATACCTCCAATTCTAGAGATCTAGCAAGATAATTTGCCTCCAAAGATGGCCCCCTAGCATCCAAGATCCATGCAAGAATGGCTAAGGAGAAAGCATGAAGAATGGGTTTGAAATTGTGAGGTTTAATTGGATTTTTGAAGCATTTGGGGATTTTTTTTTTGTTTGATGCAAAGGAGATGGAAACAATGGAGTGGAATGGAGTGGGGGGCCGCAGATTCGGCAGCAAGGGGAATGGGGGGAGTGTGTGTGTGTACTAGTTTTATTTTCTTTTTTCTTTCCAAGTCAACACCATACCTTAATTAATATATAAAATTCAACTCATAACTTTCATCACATGAAATAAAATGGAGTAAATGGAGGGGGGGAATCCTGCTGGTGGGCTCGGCCCAAGAGAGAAAGAGGAAAATGTGAGAGGTTGTAAAAAAAAAAAAAGCAAAAAGGCCCCCTACAAATTCATCTTTGCAAGTTTAAAGCTTAAATTAAATAATTTTCGTTTCCTATAATAAAAATTAGTTAAAAATCAAAATAAAATACTAAAAATTTATGTTACAACTAGATTTTAATTAACATAATTTTAAGGATTAAAATTAGCCCGGAAAAATTTATATTTATCGCTAATTTAATGTATTTTCTTACCGGCTTAAAATAATATTAAAAAAATGAAAAATTAGGGAAAATTTTTAAACGACCAGAATTTCATAAGTAACTCATTTGCTACTAAAAACAAGCAATTACCTATCCAAATTAGGTATAATTAGTCCTAAACTGCAAAATAACAAAAAGACGATTTACGGAAAAATACCATATTTTCACCGATTTTCGGGAAAACACCAAAACGACTTTTCAAGACGCTACATATGTCTTTTTGGAGATGAACATGGGAATTTTGTAGCATGAAATGAACAAAAAATCCCCACACTAAATTTGGACAGCCCCCACTCTCAATGAATGGCCGGCCATGGCATGGAATGGGAGAGGGGAGAATGAGAGAGTGGTCAATGGATGATAGAACCACAACCATAATGCAAGGGAATAAAGATAATCATGAAGGGAAATGATCACAAACAAACCCACACTCAACCACAACCATCATCAAACATGATGACTCCAAAAGTCAAGCAATGATGAAGTGAACAAGTCAAGGTCAACAAGAGCTATCATGAAGCAACAAAATGCAAAGAACCCCCTCCACTAATGCTTATTTGCACAAATGCAAATAAGCCCTCCTCCACCAATCTTCGGCCAATGAAGGATACAAATGAAAATGACTGAAACGGAAATCAAACTGGCAACTCCAGAAAACTGGTCCCGTAATAAATTACAGGAAAACCCCGATACTATGTATACACACCCGCATTTGTATTCCGACCGAAATACAAATGCAATGAGACAAAATCTACACTGTACTATACTAGGATCCGGCTTAAACCAAAGCCAGCTAGTAATATCCGTCCGATCTTGATCCATGCAATACCGTACGTATCTGATCGAACCCTGCCATATCTTCATACGGCCTATACAGCTTTTCGCCCGAAAGCTGAGTAACTAAATGTGGGGGACTCTAAAGACTCGTCAACACCTTGGTTGTGGATTTAACCACTAGCACGTCAGAGGTATAAGCCAATACGTAACGGGCTACCAGGTATTGACCAAAAGGGACGTCGATGAGCGAACTCATCCTGACACCCTACTGAGCCTGTCAATGACAATATCCGTACAGTCCGGTCCGTTCGTCTATGAGCATCGCATGGCGGGCCTAGGGGGTTGGTAAAAGTCAGACCCCCAAAAGCGGTACAAGTCATGTCGGAGTGTAGCCCAGAACACCCTGAGATACTACTGGAATACCTACCAGTAAATCTCCTGCCTCGGCCGAGGGCTTCGTGTAATGGCTCTCCTAGACACAGCGCGACTTCACCCCCAATACCGGGAGAGACGAACCCCTGAAGATCCGCTCACTGCCTCCATGTGGCTCGGGACTGTACCCAACTAAAACCTGTTTGCATGTCTCCTTTGAGCGTGGTAGGGTAGTAATCAAAGTACAGTGGGAACTCACACGAGACAAATGATGATCCCCAGGTCGATGAACTAACCTGTACACATGTCACCAGGGAACTGCTATCTGACGTCAGGTATAAGACCAACTAGCATGTTCCCGGCGAGTCCTGTCTGGTGTACTCATAACCCAATGAGCACCTGTATACATCTTAGGTGATCCAACTAACACCAATGGCTTGTGAGACCGGCCACCGCCCCTCGTCGGGGTCTCGACTGTATACACTAGTCTACTCTGGAGTATCGATGCCCTGTCTCGAAACTCCCATGACTAGGGACCTTTTAAGGATGTGCTTATAGACTACCAGCTCCCACTTATATGATCGTCCTCATACTGCTGGTGGTCAAGCAAGAATCCTAGGGGCTCTATCAAAGTGTAATAGCGATATGTCAGGTCACCTAAAGCAGTACACGATGATAAAGATAAACCAGATAGCATACTATCATCTCGAGTAAGACTGTCCTACTGGGACAGGTCCTCCCTCAATCATTGCAATCACGTGCCTGTGATCCAATAATTGACTCTGAGGGCACTATCTCCAACAATCTCCCACTTGCACTCAAGGCTAATTATTGCGATGTCGCATACTCACAGCCCGTGTGATACCGAACACCCAACTCCTCTACTAGTCAGTCTCACAAAACTCGTTTGTGAAACTATTGCGTTGGAGGAATAGCCTCAGTGAGTGGATCCGCCTTGATGTTTCTTTCTATGTCTCTCTATATCTCATGTTCGCGGAGAAAGCCATTTCCCGAAATGAGCAATACCTGTCTTAGAATGTGTCTGGATGTCTGATGGGACCTAGCTCATAAATGAACTCTAAATCCAAACTTCTTAGACTGTATCGTCAACTGAACATAATCAGTATTCGGTGCCATGCCTCCCTCAGTATTGCCTTGGACCACCTGTCCAAAATAGTGCCCCTCGTCAGAAGGAAAAACTATAACTCTGACGACCTCCTTGTCGTCCAGGTCACCTTGGAAGCCTGGAATGATAACTGTCTCCCGAATGAAGCTGTCGTTATCATATCCCTAGAACATCCACTTATGTTCTAAAACTGCTTCCGACTGCTTCTCCAGGATTGGATCAATGTCAATTTATTGCATCTAGTGCAAGAACAACATCTGGTGTGGTACTTGACATCTCATGATTGACTCAATTGTCTAAGCAAGTGATCTGCCAATCATGCACATCCCTCTCCCCTTTAGTCTGTAAGACACCTTTAGAGAGGGTGGCTCCATCACCTGCAGGTATACTACCGTGCCAGGAGTCGTCCATTCTAAATACTCTTAGAATGCTGTCTAAGTACCCTGATTGGGAAACCACCCAAATCTAGATCTAAAACCATAGATCTAGTAACCAGTATGTCTGATATAATGTCCAAGTCCCATGTGGAGAAACCACTGTGTGACGACCAAAGTATAACCGATCGTAGTATAGGAATATCACTTCCTACTCTGTGTATGTCATCCAAATACCATGACATCACACCCTACTACCTTCTCAACAGATCCATCCCCTATTCTGATGAAGTCAAACCTATGACTGTCACATCAGAAATTGATGATCTATCTCCGCTATATCTGCTTTAGTCTATAAACAGGCATAAGCCACTTGTCTACCAATGCTTCCGCTGCTCCCACTGACTACGACAACCCTCTGGCAGAGTCATATAAACGTACACTTCTAAAGCAAGTTTAGAACGACGCTATACTCATCCTCCTGCCGGGTCTCACAGTCTGGAACAACAGCAATGGCAAGTGTGGGTAAACAAGAACTTCCCTGTCACCGTCCTTGAGGCTACCGAAGTACCTCTCGGGTGTCTGAAGTTACCCACCTTATCTGCGGAGTGGCCAATGGAATGTCAAACCAGATTGGATCTTTAGGTTCCTTATCAAATCTTCAGTAATCGTTTGCAGTTCTGGAATCACTTCCAGTTCTACCATACTCCCACTACTGTTTTCTGAAAAAATCCATTTTATTTAAAACTGTGGCGAGTCTAGAACAATATCGCTATTGATCTTCCAGATGGTAGAAAGTCAACCCGCGTCATAGCCTGGGTCAACCCACAAACAGCCATTACAGAAACGTGCCTTGAGTTGTCCAGTGTCTGGTTTTAATCATAAACCGGACAACTCCCCATACCTTAACATCGTTAAGATATGAACTGTTCTATATCCAATATAGAACCAGATGCACTGATTTAATTGAACCAGATTCAAATCATGCAGCTGTCTCCAGTGCATGTCAACTAAATGGAAAGATGCCGATCAGCGTTACTCAACTTAGGAATGCTTCCAATTATGAGTAACCTGAAAGAGAAGCAAGTTCTCTTAATCATTACTATCAACTGAATACCACACACAAGTATCTACATCATCGATCACCTTGAAGAATCCCGATACTTGCAACACCTGGTTCTCTAATTTATTCAAATACCTATAACTTCTCAAAATTCGGACCTTGTGTTTCCACGAAATACCTGTATAAAAACTAGAGAAGTCATAAGTAAACCGAATATAGTACGAGGACCATCCCCTCTGTCCTGATGGACCTTGGACAACATACAATACTCTGTATAAGTCCCTTGAGTCTGATAACTCATTCACTGTGTGTCGTAGGTTGAAAACTGTACTTACGGTTAAGAAGAATTACACCGCTGTTTAATGCTCCTTACCCAACCATCCACTGATATAGGTAAATGTCATAGACATAATTTCAAAAAGGTATATCTCACTCTATGAAAATAGACGTACAGATATATCGATTTGAAATTGGTGCATAACAGCAGATATTCAAAACCAAATATTCACCGACCGGCAAACAGCCCAGGTGATTTCCTCAAATATCACCGATTACAACGAATCCCGATGTAATGAGGATGATCACCCAATTCCCAATAACTTACTCCCACTCGTCATCTGTAAAACCATACAGATGTAAGAATCATACCTGGTAAATACATACCCTGGAGCAAGTTTCTAACTGGGAAATCAGTTTTCCTTTAATAGTACACAGTGAAACTGAAACATTGAAATGTTTCGATGGGGTATCCCGGTATTCCTAGAAATGCCTCTTTCAGATTCACGACTGTAACCGTATAATTCTTTGCCACCTATCCAAATCCCTTTATATGTCTTTAGTCATTACCTTCTGCACACCCCTTAGGCCAAATGGTTTTCTTCCTTCCCTACCATTCGACACCAGCCTATGGTTTGGAAGAAGACTATCCAATAAGCATAATGGGTGTACTGTCCTAATCCTAGGAGCACTCGCAATGCGAGAGAAGGTGAAGATAAAAGACAACCGAATAAACCTTATTCCTATTTCTCCTGAACCAGAATCCATCCCCGAACTGGAACAAGTTACTTTCGAGTTCGTATATAACCATACGATGGAGTATCCAATAAACTGTGGATCTTCGTAGTGATACGGAGTGTCCTGGAGAAACACAAAGGTGATTTAGGATTGGCGAAGAAATACTTGGTTTGGTCGTGAGTAGCAGTCGCAGTTTACTTTGCCCTCTTACTAATCCCTTATTTTGTCTTAACTTAATACCTTCTGCACACCATCGTTATGCTAATTGGTTTTCTTCATTCCCCACCGTTCGGCACCAGCCTAAGGTTTGGAAGAAGACTATCCAATTTGCGTAATAGGTGTACTATCTCCTAAACCAAGGAGTACTCGCAACCTGAGAGAAGGAAAAAGGAAAAGACAACTGAATAGTCCTATCCGTTTTCTCCAGAACCTGAAACCATCCTCGAATAAATTCTTTCGAGTTCGTATCTAACCATACGATGGTTTTGTCCAATGGAAGTGGACGTTCGTAGTAATACGGGGTGTCCTGGAGAAAAGGGTAAAAGTAGGAGTGACAATGAGGTTCACAACTCTGACAATCCAAAAGCCAGTGTTTAAGAAGGTTCGGTCAACTTGGTCTCTGAGTCATAGTCTTAGGGTCGGGTCAATGGGTCGCTGCCAAAGAGAGAGAGAAAAGAAACACTCGGCGTGCACTCTATCCTAGATCAGAATGGTTACCAATTTATCTAATCTGGAAACCTCCCACTGTACCGTCAAATTCTTCTCCAAACCTGAAAGAAGAATTAGTTGGGATCACCCGAGGAGTAAACCAACTCATCAGTGGGAATCGGAATCCAACTATCATCGCATGATAACGTGACGGAATCCGCTCACGGTATCACACTCCAGAAGGTATGCGCATATCTGGCAAGTTTCAGTTTCTTTAGAAACTCCCGATGTGATTTCTACCCCATGCTCTTATGACCTTGACTTTGGCCAACATATCATAAGTCACATGTCAAGTTCTACCCGTCATTCTCCAGGTTAATTTGAATCCACCCGTACCTACCCTTGACTTTGGCCAAAATGGCAGTACGACTGTCCCAAACCAACGCATCTATCTATGCTGCATATGAATACCCCAATAGCTACCAATCACTGTGCCTTGACTTTGGCCAACATACACAGCTTGAATACTATTGACCATCCATATGAAACGACGGAGGGCTACGAATGGTTTCTGGCGAAAACCTTTAACGTAACGAACTTGATATCGTTGAAGGAACGGATAGCTTTTAAAAATATAGTGACGAAAACCGTTGCTAAAGAGGTCACTCCCGGTGAAAGGATCTCGTCTCTTTCCCCGTAGAATGAGGTGCAGGATATTCCAACTGAATACCATGATGCAAAGCAAAAGCAATCGGGTATAGTGAAGTTATTGCCCTGACGCAAACTTTTTGTTCAAGGGGTCACTCCCGGTGAAGGGATCTCGGCCCTTGCCTCGTCGACTGAGGAGCAGTATATTCCAACTGAATACCACGATACAAAACAAAAGAGAACGTCCTTGCAATAATAGCTTTTTGAAAAGTGATCCAACAACATCAGATTAGGTTTGTTTTAACTTGCATTGATCCGAATCAACGCAGTCCCATCAATTGATCACACCACAAAGAACGAAAAATAATATGACGTACGTATATGCCATCCGCATTCGCCACTGGGTCCCGTCATTACCCGTTAGGTTAGCTAACTAACGACAGAGCGGGGACTGGACTAGCGCGGATACAAAACATATACAACATCTACTAATATATATGCCAATATATTATATTGGCTCAAGGCATGATAAAAAGAACCATCACAGAATAATACAGATATCTGGGATCCCCGGATTTCACAGAGCCACTACTGAAACCCGACGTTCCCCTGGTCGTGTGGATAGCCTGTGCAATGAAAACCATAGACCCCTACGGGCGCGGCAAGTTACCCGCCAAAACCTGAAGCGAGGCAGCCCCCTTCAGCAACGTGAATGGACCACCCAGCACTTCACGGAATCCGGTAACTTGGGCACCCCTCCTGGGTCAACCTGTACCCCCTACGTGTGCGGCGAATAGCCCGCCAATTCTAGAGTGAAACTCCCTCCGTCTCAATGCCATGAGATGCGGGCTTGTTGCCCTCTAGAACCCGTCTATCCATGCACCCCTTCGCGGGGCAATCCTAGTACAGAAAGTAAAATATACATACAACGGGTACATCGACCGCAACCTGGTCGTGCCCCAAAATGATAATACAAACAGGCAGTGACGGCAGTCCACATATCGGACGCTCGTCCCGCAATATCAAATGTACATAATACAACAAAAACTGTACTAGCATTGCATCCAGGCTATCCCCCATGACCGATCCGCAACATCACAGCAATACACAGAATATCAACATGAAAGTCACGTTCGCAAATCCGTCTAACCGGGCTATAGCAGTTAGACAGGATTTACCGATCAAGTGACATTCACGGTCGCAGATATAATGTAAATACTGTGAAATAATGTGTTTTAAATATCCGATCAATCAAATTTACCAAGTGGGCTCCCAAGTACTACTGTAGCACATCAAGAAATCTGGGCCCAAAAATTAACATTCCAGAAAACCTATTTTCCATTCAGGAGCATTCTGTAGAATTTTGGGGGACTGAACAGTTCAAGTAGCGGCGGAACCGCGGCCCAAGCATGGGTTTGGCCGCGGTTCCGCGGTGGTTTGGACTGTTCACGAGCCCAAATTTTCACAGAACTCTTATAATTCCCTGCACATAATTCTGAGACAACCTGAAAAATTTTTGGACTTCAAAAAATTTCGACAGAAACTGATGTGAAGAAAAATACGGTTTTTGGAAAATTGTTCGATCGAAAATGTAAAACACATTAGACAAAGCTAGACTATGTTAATGGCGAGGCTCTGATACCACTGTAAGTGCACGGTAGCGCCCCGGCCTCCATCCCGAGGCCAAAGGCGGAAGCGATGGTTAACTTTAATTTTTCTTGAACCGGCACCACCGTGCACTAAAACCCGGATCGTGCCATTAACTAGTCCTAGCTAACTACAAGATGGAGAAGAGAGATATACCGACTAATCCGTGTCCTCCGGTCTTCTCGTCGTCGTCCCGATCTTCCGCGGAAGCTCCGGTCTCCACCTCGTCGCCGGAAGGGCACCACGTCGCCGGCTTCTTTTACGGGCTCCCACCTCTATACCGAGGCAACTCGGGCACGAAGTTGGCGAGCCGACGTGCCCAAGGTTTGCTGTAGAATTTGTGTAGAACCATGTCTCATTTTGGGGTTCATGGAGATTGCTATTTTGTGGAGGAGAATGAACTATGTCTTTTTAGAGATGAACATGGGAATTTTGTAGCATGAAATGAACAAAAAATCCCCACACTAAATTTGGACAGCCCCCACCCTCAATGAATGGCCGGCCATGGCATGGAATGGGAGAGGGGAGAATGAGAGAGTGGTCAATGGATGATAGAACCACAACCATAATGCAAGGGAATAAAGATAATCATGAAGGGAAATGATCACAAACAAACCCACACTCAACCACAACCATCATCAAACATGATGACTCCAAAAGTTAAGCAATGATGAAGTGAACAAGTCAAGGTCAACAAGAGCTATCATGAAGCAACAAAATGCAAAGAACCCCCTCCACTAATGCTTATTTGCACAAATGCAAATAAGCCATCCTCTACCAATCTTCGGCCAATGAAGGATACAAATGAAAATGGCCGAAACGGAAATCAAACTGGCAACTCCAGAAAACTGGTCCCGTAATAAATTACAGGAAAACCTCGATACTGTGTATACACACCCGCATTTGTATTCCGACCGAAATACAAATGCAATGAGACAAAATCTACACTGTACTATACTAGGATCCGGCTTAAACCAAAGCCGGCTAGTAATATCCGTCCGATCCTGATCCGTGCAATACCGCACGTATCTGATCGAACCCTGCCATATCTCCATACGGCCTCTACAGCTTTTCGCCCGAAAGCTGAGTAACTAAATGTGGGAGACTCTAAAGACTCGTCAACACCTTGGTTGTGGATTTAACCACTAGCACGTCAGAGGTATAAGCCAATACGTAACGGGCTACCAGGTATTGACCAAAAGGGACGTCGATGAGCGAACTCATCCTGACACCCTACTGAGCCTGTCAGTGACAATATCCGTACAGTCCGGTCCGTTCGTCTATGAGCATCGCATGGCGGGCCTAGGGGGTTGGTAAAAGTCAAACCCCCAAAAGCGGTACAAGTCGTGTCGGAGTGTAGCCCAGAACACCCTGAGATACTACTGGAATACCTACCAGTAAATCTCCTGCCTCGGCCGAGGGCTTCGTGTAATGGCTCTCCTAGACACAGCACGACCTCACCCCCAATACCGGGAGAGACGAACCCCTGAAGATCCGCTCACTGCCTCCATGTGGCTCGGGACTGTACCCAACTAAAACCTGTTTGCACGTCTCCTTTGAGCGTGGTAGGATAATAATCAAAGTACAGTGGGAACTCACACGAGACAAATGACGATCCCCAGGTCGATGAACTAACCTGTACACATGTCACCAGGGAACTGCTATCTGACGTCAGGTATAAGACCAACTAGCATGTTCCCGGCGAGTCCTGTCCGGTGTACTCATAACCCAATGAGCACCTGTATACATCTTAGGTGATCCAACTGACACCAATGGCTTGTGAGACCGGCCACCGCCCCTCGTCGGGGTCTCGACTGTATACACTAGTCTACTCTGGAGTATCGATGCCCTGTCTCGAAACTCCCACGACTAGGGACCTTTTAAGGATGTGCTTATAGACTACCAGCTCCCACTTATATGATCGCCCTCATACTGCTGGTGGTCAAGCAAGAATCCTAGGGGCTCTATCAACGTGTAATAGCGACATGTCAGGTCACCTAAAGCAGTACACGATGATAAAGATAAACCAGATAGCATACTATCATCTCGAGTAAGATTGTCCTACTGGGACAGGTCCTCCCTCAATCATTGCAATCACGTGCCTGTGATCCAATAATTGACTCTGAGGGCACTATCTCCAACAAGGTCGTCATTTGTCTCGTGTGAGTTCCTACTGTGCTTTGATTTCTACCCTACCACGGCTCAAAGGAGTCGTGCAAACAGGTTTTTTTGGGTACAGTCGCGAGCCACATGGAGGCAAGTGAGCGGATCGGCAGGGGATTCGTCTCTCCCTGTATTGGGGGTGAGATCGCGCTGTGTCTAGAAGAGCCATTACACAAAGCCCTCGGCCGAGGTAGGAGATTTACTGGTAGGTACTCCAGTAGTATCTCAAGGTGTTCTGGGCTACACTCTGACACGACTTATACCGCTATTGGGGGTCTGACGTTACCAGCTCCCTAGGCCCGATATGCGATACCCATAGACGAACGGACCGGACTGTATGTATATTGTCACTGATAGGCTCAGTAGGGTTCCAGGATGAGTTCGCTCATTGGCTTCCCTTGAGGTCAGTACATGGGCAGCCGTTACGCACAGCTAGTGCCGCTGACGTACTTGTGGTTAAACCCACTGTCAGGGTACTGAAGAGTCTTTAGAGTTCCCCACAGATAGTTTCCCAAGTTCGGGTGAAACGTTGTAGAGGCCGTAAGGTTTTATGGAAGGGTTCGAAAATGCACGTGCGTTTGCGCACGGGTCATATTTCGGACAGATAATACTGGTGGGCTTTGGTTTAAGCCGAATCCATGTATTATATTGAGTCGGAATATTTTAGTCTCTCGTATTTGTATTCAGTCGGAATACGGATACAGGTATGTATATACAGGTGAGGGGTATTTTCGTAATCCGTTACGAGAATATTTTAGAAGATGCATTTCTTTTTGGATTAATCATTTTGGTTTAAATGATTAATTGGTTTTGGAAAGGGTGACTCATTCTTGGTGACTCATTACTTCTAGAATGATCACTAATGACTCATATAATGAGTCATCTAGTGAGTCATTAAGTATTAATGAGTTTTGTTTTGTGAAGAGATATTTGAGGAGATATTTTCATTAGGTATTTCTCTTTGGTTTTTGATAAAAGATGAGAACCTCATATATCGATTGACATGATAAGAAAATAAGAGAGAAGTTTATTATGCTTGGTTTTCTTTTGCTCTCTTGATTTTCTTGAGTTCACCATTTCCAATCCTAAGCAATTTCTTCAACCCCCACCCTAACCTTCTCATGCGATGAGAACCCTAGGGTGTTTGAGACAAAGTATTCTACTCAGTCTCTACTTAATCTTGGTCATCTCTTTTAGCAGTCTTGATGACCGAGTTGCCTCGGTATAGAGGCGGGAGCCCGTTTAAAGATCCGTTGACGTGGTGCCACCTCGATGAGGAGACAGGAGATCGGAGTTGCCACGACGAGCGTGGGATGATGGCTAAAGACCGAAGGACTCGGATCGATCGATATAGCCTTTCTACCTCTTTACAGTTTGTTAGTTTAGCGTTAATGGAAAGATCCGGGTTATAGTATGTGATAGCGCCAGTTATAAAATTTTTTGTTCCGCGTTTGGCATCAGAATGACGGCCGGGGCGCTACCGTAGACTTACACTTAACTCGTTTAAGAGATGGTCTATTTCCATTCTATATCTCATATGGAGTGGTAGGCACTGATTTGGTTGGAACACTATTCAATAGGTATGCAGCTGTCTCAAGTGCATTGTCCTAAAAGGAAATAGGTAACTCCGTGGTACTCATCATAGAGTGCACCATATCTAATAGGGTGCGATTCCTCCGCTCCAATACACCGTTGTGCTGTGGTGTATACGGAGGAGTAAGCTGAGAGAGAATACCATTCTCTTTAAAATAATCCAGGAACTCCGTTGTTACATTTCAGAAAATATAAAATATTATTTTTGGAATTTAATATTAAAATAATATATTTCCCGAAAACTTTCCGATTTGAGAAATTAGGGTTTTCGAAAAAGGGTATAAATATATACCAATAATTATGAAATAAATGGAAGTTAAAATAATTTATTCATTTAAAAATATATTTAAAGGATTTGGCATTTTTAAAATTCAATATATGCAGTTTGGATAAAAACCCGATTAGTGCACTGCTAATCGCGATTAGGCCAAATCCGTATTTCTACAGTTTTTCGTGGCTAGTTCACCACGTCATATTGCATTTGGTTACAAGTTATCACATTTGTGTTGTTTTATGGGTATTTTGTGTTTTGGTTTTAAAGTTTAAAAGAAAAGAAAATGAGAAAGGGTAGAAGGGTAAATAGGTGAGAGAGAGTGAGAATAAGTGAGAGAGAGAGAGAGGGGGCTGCCTCATATCTTTTTCCTTCCCCATTATTTCATTTCCTCATCTCCTTCTTCCTCAAGTTTCCCTCTTTCTTCACCCCATGAAATCATCTAAAAAGCTTCATCAAAATCCTAAACCCCTTTTATAAAAGTTGATCCCCTCCTTCTCCTCTACACATTAGACCAAGAAAAGTGGGATTTTGACAACATTGGCAAACTAGGGTTTTTCTTGAGTTGCATACATGAGGTATATCTTCTTTCATTTAGTGTGGTTTTTAGTTCTTTATATTCTAGTTTAATTTAAAAGTGGTTTAAGTGTGTAATGGTGAAGTTAGAAATTTCTAGAGAAGGATTAGGGTTGGAATTGTGTTGTGGTGATGGAAGTTGCTGTTATAAGACCCCTACTGCTGTTTTTACTGGACAAGACCTGGGTTACAAACCAATATACGAACTTTAGAGTTGGAGATATCGGATTTTTGTGGGTTTAGTGAGTGTATATAGGAATCTGGAGTAACCAGGGGACACAAAAAATCATTTAGCAAAGACAGTGAAATGAGCAGGTGACTGTGAGTGTACACTAGAGACCCGAGACCCCAACTCAACTTCTGGGCCGCAGATTTATTCATTGTGGCCGCAAATTGCGGCCACATTAGGGAATTTGGGGTTGGTTCTTGGTTTATAGTTCACTTATCTGATAGTTAGACCCCCTATATATGCAGAATTGGCCAATTTTACCTGAGAGAGAATCTGGGATCACATTGGGGTATTTTGGGGATATTTTTCCGTATTTTGGATTGCTTAGTTTTGGTATTTGGCTTTGTGTTTGGTTGTTAGATGTTTGTACATCAATGACTAAGGGTAATTTGTTGGTTTTGCATGCGTGGGCTATAGGTTCTGACCTATAGGCGATCCGTGTGCCGTTTTGGTTTCTCCGACTTGATTTTTATAAGCTTTTGCGATTGTGTATTATTGTAGGTACCTTCGTGTAGATTCTGAGGCGACGGTGCATGGCATCACCGATATCGGCAAGCGAAGACCACAGTGAGTATATCTATATCTACGGGGAAAGTCGGGTGGATGGCGTATAGCACCCCCGCACACTTTGATGCAAACCGATTCATATATAGATTATAGTTAATGAAACCTTTAATAGAAACTATAGATAGATTAAAAAGGTAGTTAGAGAACCATATTAAAAACTAAAGGATAGTTAGAAGTGTTTGATACAACTAATACATGGTGATAGGATCTGAGGATGACGTTTGACGATATTGCCGTTCAGGGTACTATAGGTCTAGATAGCCGACGTAGATGTGTCATCCAAACCATACATAATTCCAAACTAAAGAATTGTATGCATCTTCTAAACATGTACCGTGAGGGATGTTACGGATTTTCAAATGATATCTTTTCCTTAAAAATACCGTAGCCCCTACTTCCAAAACTATGATTCGCTTCTTTTAAAAACCGAATGTATGGTTCGGGTGTGTATGTTAAATTAGATACTTATGCTTATAATAAAGGTAGAATGAATTTGTTAAGTTGACATTGTGTGAGAGATATATGCGATGAAAAGAGAATACGATTTGACATGTGATATGATGATATGTTGGTATATGGATGAAAGTCGATTGAGATGATTGATACATTGTCGGTCCCCTGATACGAGATTGTTATGGATGTGACTTGGGACATAGGTATATATAGAATGTTGTGAATCATGAATGATAGGTCGTACGTGAGATTAGGCCGTACTCTCAATGCCTTTTAGGATGATAGGATCCCTATTGGTCTAATGCCGTCGTACGATGATTTTCCGTACATGATGAGTTTGACTTGATGATTGATCCAAACCCTTGATTAGAGGATGCCGTATGACAGATTATACCGTACGCGATGTTTTGTGGCTAGATGCCGATTGATAGATTCACCGACTCGGCCATGTTAAATACGTATACCCGTCGGTATTTGCATATGATTTACCTTATGCTGCGTTCATATTATTCTCATTGCATCGCTTATACCTGTGCTAGTACACTTGCACCATTATCGATGATGTGTATGTTACACTTACACAGATTTTCCGGCATATACACTTCATCATCGATAATTGCCATGTCACTACACAGTAGGGTTGCTGCATCATGATATACATATTGTACACTCATACTTGCGTATATATACCACTTGTACATCCATTTTGGCACTCATACATATTGTACACTCATACTAGCGTATATACCCACTTGTACATCCATATTGGTGCACATACCTATTGTACACTCATACTTGCATATATACCCACTTGTACATCCATCTTGGCGCACATACATATTGTACACCCATACTTGCGTACATACATATTGCACATATATAGATGATGCTGGCTTGATTTTGAGATTTAGGAACCGCATGATATATTTTAAAACGGGATTCATTTTAAGAGTGGTTTTCCCTCGATATGTGCATATTACTATTTTATGTTGCATGATACACGGATATGCTTACATTTTTATTATATGTTGCATACATCATGCTTTATGATTTTACGCATTGAGATATGATGTTTTCATGAGATTTCTGGATTTGAGAACCATGGTGATTTCAAAAGAAAGTTTGTATTGTTTAAAAACCCGGTTTCTCTTGATATGATATTTCAGTGCGTCCACCATGTGTTTTCTCAGTTTTGAGAGTTGCAAGCGAAACCTGATTCGAGGACCGGTAGACACCGTCTGCGGGTACATGGTGGACCCGGTGAGGTACCCCGGGGAGAGAAGATTCCTATTGTTAGACGGTGAGCCTGGCAGGGGAGCACTACCTACCGGTGATAGTATTTGGGCTCGGAGGATATCCGAAGGATACCGACCGAAGTCGAGAGATGAGATGGGCCGATCCGGACCGACGGAACCCGAGGGCCGATCTGGACTGACGGTGCGAGATATGAGGATTTATGTGTCGATGCTGGACACGGGTTTCATGATTTTTTCGAGTGTCGATACTCGACACTCAGATTCCATGATTTTGATGTGTCACGAGGGACATACGTTGATTTATATCCTCATACCCTCATGCATACGCTTTTATGATATTTACATGCATGACGTTGTGTCATTGGTTGACACGTGGACGCGATCCATATGCATACATACATTGATTATATGGATGGACGAGATCCACATGCATACTTACATTGATTATATGGGTGGACGAGATCCACATGCATACATACACTGATTTTATTGTTGGATGATATCCACCTACGGATAGACCTTGAGTATATTATTGGCACATATGCAGATACGGTCACCCTAGATATCATAGTATTACCTTTATGATATGCTTGACCTAGGAGTCATTGTTTATTCGATTTCTACTTGTTGATGTTTTTCTACTCACGAGTTGGCAACTCACCCCCGTTGTGCCACAGTTCTTGCATGTGGACCGCTTGGATCAGTAGCGGCATCGCTAGCACATACCTACTTTTGGGTGGTTTGCTTGGTAGGTGGGACATTTGTATCGTACCCACTCTTGTATTTACTATTTCTCATTGTATCTAGTCAGCTCCATCAATCAAATTTAGTAATTGTATAAGTAATGAGACTTAGTGAGATTGTGGTTACGAGACTTAAAGCGAGGGGTTTTCCGCTACTTGTGGTTTTGATGTCTTGCTTATTTCTTTATCATTGTGGTGAACTTCGCCGTTGGGCATCGTATACTTATATTTACTGCTTTGCGTGATTGTGATCCGTCAGTTGGCGAAGAGCTAGCTCCCGCTTAGGGATGCCATTATTCTTGTTATGTATTTGTGGTTTTGGATCAAAATATACAAAGGAGATGCTGCCCAAATTTTTAAAAGACGAAACATGTTTTCAAATTAGTAAATTTCACCTGCATTTTCATGTTCTTTTCCTATGCATTAAGAAAACTTGATTTCATTATACATTAATTTCAAAACTTCACCTCCTTTATTTTCTTAAAAGGGTTTAGATTTCTAGGTTTTCAGCTTCCTTGACTTACGTTACGCCTTTAGACGTTGCGTGATTTAAGTGCTGGTCACGAGCTAATATTTCGGTTCGTGACAAAGTTGGTATCAGAGCGCTAGGTTTAACCTTGGTTCGAGTCTATGTTTGACTATGCGGATTCTAGGGCGGGTATGTATTTCGGAACCTAGGCTTGACCTTACGGAACTTAGACTTGAACGGGGAGGGGGGGTATTAGACCCGAACTATCATTTTATAGGCTGACCCTGATTGATGGAGTAGGTAGCTTGAGTAGAGTGACGTACCGTATGTATGTTCCACGGCATATTTACGATACGATACTCCACTTAAGAACCCTTAGGATATACGCATTTTGAGATCTGTGATTCTTTTCGTACTCATGATTATACATCCATTTGAGATCCTTGATTTTATTCGTTTCCATGATCATACTCTCATTGATGATGTTCCTTCTTATGATAATGTATCCATTCTGGATCTGTCGTTTCCTTTCTTGCCCTTGATCTGTTTTCATCAATACACGATTGAGGTTCCTGTCACCATGTTTGAGCGCAGATTGAGCTGCTGCTAGTGTGCGGTCAGGGAGAGCTCGTCTGGTACGAGGGCTGACCATTGTGTTTTCTGGTGACATGGGAACGTCTCGATGTAGTGTTCTTATTGCGACCTCTTGTGGAGGCGAGTGTTTGGTTTTACACCGGATGATCGGGCCATTGTTAGAGCTACCTGTTATGGGAGGACTGTTGATGTACAGCATACCTCAGAGATTGTGATGTCATCTACCGTGCAGACGGATGACCCAGATGTTGATGAGATTGAGAGGATGTCGCTTCTAGACTTTATGAGACGAGATCGCTGGAGCTTCCAGGCAGAGGTGCGACAGGTGATAGCTAGTCTATCCCGAGTTGTGAGACAAAGGTGATTCGTCAGATTGATGAGCCGACGCAGGCCCAGTTGAGTTGAAGATTTCCGGTATGGAGAGTCTTACTCAGATCTAGAGTCGACTGATCCTGAGATGACCATTGATGTATCATCTTTCCTGGAGGATTGATGTATTGTTTAGCATGAGGACGAAGGGTATTCACATGTCGGCTAGGCGAAGCTAAAAAGTTCGAACGAATTTAAAGAACCCATTTTTCCCAGTTTGAGTATTCGAAAGAACATGCAGGTAATTCTATGGACCCTCTAGAAGAATGAAACCCTAACTCGACATGATGACCATGGAACCGCTTTTGAACCTTAGGGTTTGCGGTAGTTTAGCGGTGCTATCAGTGAGGCTTGGGTTTGCCCTTCTACGGCTAGTCCAGAGGTATGGTGGTATGTACCAAATATTTTAGACTGTGCTCAGGTGTTGAGCTTCCGGGAAATTTTGGGACCTTGATGACTCGATCAAAAAGATTTGACGTCGTCCAGATATCATGAGATAAGAGATCAGCAAGCTGACCAGCTTCGGATAGAGGACCTTACCCAGATGCGTTGTGAGTTGATTGAGAGCGGACGAGTAGAAAGTATTCCTTCGATGGTTGGGACGAGTTCCTGAGGACGTGTTCGGCTAGAGATCTTCTACAGAGTGATAAAGATACCGAGTTTGTGATTTCGAGTCCGTGTGAGGGACTCCGGATTGACCGTGACGGAGAACAGTTGCAGTGCGTAGATAGTATGACGTGACGTCGAAGTGGACGATGATAAAGACGAGTGGAACAAGAGGTTCATACAAGATGCTGACGAGCTGTTGTTACTCCCCGTTGAGATTAAAGATCGGATATGTTTACAGAGGCGTTGGGATGCGGCCAGTTCCCGAGGAAATGCTGTGCTGAGAACGCAGATGTCCAGAAAGAGAGAAAAGATTATGTGAGAGTACCAGCCTCCGTACAGTTCGGCATAGGAGAGATCGGAAGAGACATTGAGCAGGATTCCTTCCAGGACACTGCTGCAATGAGGTTTGCACCCAGGATCGGTTGTGTCACGTCTATTTAGAGAGCCAGAGGCCGACGCCAGTAACGTGCTGCTTTACGAGTGGTCATGATGATTGGCCAAGAGATGACCAGAGAAGTGCTAGAGCGGAATCGTTCCTATTAGCACACCTGACCGGGCCGATGAGCCGATGGATTGCAAGATAGGTGATCAACAGAGAAATGAAGACCCAGAGACAGAAGACGCCAGACCGTGAGCAGGAGGCAAGCGGATATTCTTGTTCTGCCGGTTTTAGGCGCACCGATTTATTTTTCGATATTGTAGGAGGTGTACCTCGATGTCATTTATTGCGATTTGCGTTTGTGATCCGAGTATCACGCTTATATCGCTTGGGTTTGAGTTTTGATGATTGAGTTTCATGATGTCGTTTTCATGCACCATGGTTGCACCTACTGGGTATTTATATTTTGCGCATAGTTATTACACTTGAGATATGCTTTATACACCGTTGTGTTGATTTATGATTTGTGCACAGTTATTACACTTAATATCGTTTTGTGCCTTGGTTGCACGTGTTTATGATATTGTGGATTTCATACGGTTGATTTGATTTTGTGCATGTGGTATGCACTCGATTTGGATTTTGCACTCGGTATAGCCTACATGTGCTTGCAGTGCATTGATACGTGTTTTGTGCACGCAGTTGCACGCGTTTACGATTTTATACACCCTGGTACACTCGGTGTTGCTTTTATACACATTTGAGTTATGTAATTGTATTTCGTGCACTGGATGCACTGTATTTGTATTTCGTGCACTGGATGCACTGTATTCGTATTTCGTGCATTGGATGCACTGTATTCGTATTTCGTGCACTGGATGCACCAGATTTGCGCTTCGTGCATTTGTGGCACTAGATTTTCATTTCGTGCGATTATCGCACCAGATTTATATTTTATGCATTTGCTGCACCAGATTCGTATTTCGTACATTAGTTGCACTAGATGTGCACTTCCTGCATTTGTTGCACCGGACGGGTATTCGTGCATTTGTCGCACTGGATTTATACTCCTTACCTTGTTTGCACCCGATTTATGTCTTTGAGCATTTGTGTTGCCAGATTTGCGTCTTCGTGCGTGTTGGCACTTGCCGTTCGTTTTCGTGCATGCTACTGCACTATATGCTTTTACGGACCCAACGCGCTTTGGTTGGATTTTTGCGCATATTAGGCGCTTGATTTTGGATTTTCGTGCGCATCGGATGCACTTGAGTAAGATTTTACTCGTGCATGTTGGATGCACTTGATTTAGATTTCTTTCGTGCATGATGGATGCCCTTAATTTGGATTTTAGCTCATGTTGGGCGCAGCATATGAAATGTGGTTTTGTGCACACCGGATGCACTCAATTGGGATTTTCATTCGTGCATGTTAGTTGCACCGGATGCATTCTAGATGCAATTGATATTGTTGTCGTGCACACCCGTTGCACTGGACAGATGCTTTCGTGCACACCTGTTGCACTTAGTTTTGGTTTTGTGCACATTCGTAGCACTTGTATTTGGATTTAATTTCCATGCGCAGACGCACGTGATTATTGGATACGCCTTTTGAGGCTGATTTTGCTTTTGAGCACTTTGTTTTCATATTGGGCACTATATTGTGTAGTGGCCAAACAGGACTGATCTGAGGACAGTACCTGAGTACTTTGCATGCATTAAAAGATTACCAAGAGCTTTTCAAAAGGGGCTATATAGTCTCTCTATTTCCTAATTGTGTCCGTGAGCGACACGAACGTTTATAAAGGAAAACCTTTTGGGATATTTTGAAAAAAACGATGGAACGCATATTTAGCAAAACATATATGGACACATATTATTATTTTACAAATGAGCGTCCGTCACTTAGGCCGTGAGTTACGCATCACACGGCGATTTAGGAAAGATTTTTGCATGAGTTTTATTTAGTTCTTGAAAGTTTTTCAAGGATGCGTACTATACACGTATTATAGTATTTGACTAGTGTATATTGGATTTCAGTAGTGGATTTCGAGATCTGTACCTCTATTGTAACTCCAAGGATATGCATGCAAATCCGAGGATTTGCATGACGCTTGACAGAGTTCGATTTTGAGTTTTGTACCCGTTTTCGTGCTCACTTGACGCGCTGTGTCGTTTCTGCATCTTCCGTGATTTCGGAGCCCCGTTGATTTGAGCTGATTATTGAAATGTTTTAGATGGTGGGGGTTTAAATTTAAATTCGGGGACCGAATTTATTTAAGGGGGGAAGACTGTAACATTTCAGAAAATATAAAATATTATTTTTGGAATTTAATATTAAAATAATATATTTCCCGAAAACTACCCGATTTGCGAAATTGGGGTTTTCGAAAAAGGGTATAAATATATACCAATAATTGTGAAATAAATGAAAATTAAAATGATTTATTCATTTAAAAATATATTTAAACGATTTGGCATTTTTAAAATTCATTATATACAGTTTGGATAAAAACCCAATTAGTGCACTGCTAATCGCGATTAGGCCAAATTCATATTTCTACAGTTTTCCGTAGCTAGTGCACCACGTCATATTGCATTTTGTTACATGTTATCGCATTTGTGTTGTTTTATTGGTATTTTGTATTTTGGTTTAAAAGTTTAAAAGAAAAGAAAATGAGAAAGGGTAAAAGGGTAAATAGGTGAGAGAGTGTGAGAATAAGTGAGAGAGAGAGAGGGGACTGCCTCATATCTTTTTCCTTCCCCATTATTTCATTTCCTCATATCCTTCTTCCTCAAGTTTCCCTCCTCTTTCACCCCATGAAATCATCTAAAAAGCTTCATCAAAGCCCTAAACCCCTTTTATAAAAATTGATCCCCTCCTTCTCCTCTACACATTGGACCAAGAAAAGTGGGATTTTGACAACATTGGCAAACTAGGGTTTTTCTTGAGTTGCATCCATGAGGTATATCTTCTTCCATTTAGTGTGGTTTTTAGTTCTTTATATTCTAGTTTAGTTTAAAAGTGGTTTAAGTGTGTAATGGTGAAGTTAGAAATTCCTAGAGAAGGATTAGGGTTGGAATTGTGTTGTGGTGATGGAAGTTGCTGTTATAAGACCCCTAGTGCTGTTTATACTGGCCAAGACCCGGGTTAGAAACCAATATACAAACTTTAGAGTTGCCGATATCGGGGTTTTGTGGGTTTAGTGAGTGTATATAGGAATCTGGAGTAACCCGGGGAAACAAAAAATCATTTAGCAAAGACAGTGAGATGAGCAGGTGACTGTGAGTGTACACTAGAGACCCGAGACCCCAATTCAACTTCAGGGCCGCAGATTTATTCATTGTGGCAGCAAATTGCGGCCACATTAGGGAATTTGGGGTTGGTTCTTGGTATATGGTTCACTTATCTGATAGTTTGACTCCCTATATGTGCAGAATTGGCCAATTTTACCTGAGAGAGAATCTGGGATCACATTGGGGTGTTTTAGGGATATGTTTTCCATATTTTGGATTGCTCGGTTTTGGTATTTGGATTTGTGTTTGGTTGTTGGATGTTTGTACATCAACGACTAAGGGTAATTTGTTGGTTTTGCATGCGTGGCTACAGGTTCTGACTTATAGGCGATCCGTGTACCGTTTTGGTTTCTCCGACTTGATTTTTATAAGCTTTTGCGATTGTGTATTATTGTTGGTACCTTCACGTGGATTTCGAGGCGACGGAGCATGGCATCACCGACATCGGCAAGCGAAGACTACAATGAGTAGATCTATATTTACGGGGGAAGTCGGGTGGATGGCGTATAGCACCCCCGCACACTTTGATGGAAACCGATTCATATATAGATTATGGTTAATGAAAACTTTAATAGAAATTATAGATAGAGTAAAAAGGTAGTTAGAGAACCATATTAAAAACTAAAGCATAGTTAGAAGAGTTTGATACGACTAATACATGATGATGGGATCTGAGGATGACGTTTGACAATATTGCCGTTTAGGGTACTATAGGACTAGATAGCCGACATAGATGTGTCATCCGAACCATACCTATTTCCAAACTAAAGAATCGTATGCATCTTTTAAACATGTACCATGAGAGATATTACGGATTTTCAAATGATATCTTTTCCTTAAAAATACCGTAGCCCCTACTTCCAAAACTACGATTCGCATCTTTTAAAAACTGATTGTATGGTTCAGGTGTGTATGTTTGATTAGATACTTATGCTTATAGTAAATGTATAATTATTTCTTAAGTTGACAATGTGTGAGAGATAGATGCGATGAAAAGAGAATACGATTTGACATGTGATATGATGATATGTTGGTATACGGATGAGAGTCGATTGAGATGATTGATACCTTGCCGGTCCACTGATACGAGATTGTTATGGATGTGACTTGGGACATAAGTATATATAGAATGTTGTGAATCATGAATGATAGGTCGTACGTGATATTAGGCTGTACCCTCATTATCTTTTAGGATGATAGGATCCCTATTGGTTTAATGCCGCCGTACGATGATTTTCCGTATGTGATGAGTTTGACTTGATGATTGATCCATACCCTTGACTAGAGGATGCCGTACGACGGATTATACCGTACGTGATGTTGTGTGGCTAGATGCTGATTGATAGATTCACCGACTCGGCCATGTTAAATACGTATACCCATCGGCATTTGCATATGATTCACCTTATGCTGCATTCATATTATTATCATTGCATAGCTTATACCTGTGCTAGTACACCTGCACCATTATCGATGATGCGTATGTTACACTTACACAGATTTGCTGGCTCACACACTTCATCATCGATAATTGCCATGTCACTACACAGTAGGGTTACTCATGATATACATATTGTACATTCATACTTGCGTATATATACCACTTGTACATCCATTTTGGCACCCATACATATTTGTCACGACCCGAAAGTATGGAACGTGACGGGCACTTAGATTACGAAGCGTCTAGAGGCACCACGTAACCTAAGTAAGCCGAAGCCCAGAAATCTAAACCATAAAAGAAGAAGAAGAAGAAAAAGAAAACAAGTCTAAAAACATCAGCAAATTTTACCAAAAATTTCGGCAGAGTCTCCTCTGTAAAAACTGGCCCCCAAACGGGTACAACAAGTATAATAGACATAAACAATAAAAAGCATCCCCAAACGGGAGCTAGCTCAACGCCAATAGGCGGAAACAACCACAACAAGCACAATAATATACAACGCCATGGGGCGAGGCTCAAAACTCAAAAAGAAAACAAAGCCACCAGATCAGAATAATACATGCGCGACTCTAAGGTCGAAATAAAAAACCGGTCCAATAAACTTATCAATTAATACAAGTATGGTTGATGGAGCTTACTAGATACAAATGAATGAATAAAATACAATGGTGGTTCAGATACAAGTGAACCAACCTACCGTGCAAATCACCCTGAAATAAAAGATGTGCCAGCAAACTGCCCGGGAAACCTGTACATCGAACCTGTAATAAAATTTGGCACAACGGGGGTGAGTTGCCAACTCGTGAGTAGAAGACATCTACAAAAAGAAATTGAATGCACGACGCTATCCTAGGTCATAATAATACACTACTAAATCTCAATCCTCTAGTAATAGCAGGGTAATACTACGTGTAAGTGCAGATACTCCGTGCTCGTGTCAGTGCCTCATATAGTACTATGTTATATGAATGGATATGCATGCACCATGAATGTAAAATAAGCAATCCTGAAATCCAGGTATATCTGTATAAGAAATCTTTGGCTGTTATCATAGTAAAATGTGTATAAAAATCTGAAATCTCAACAATGAAATCCATGAAAATCCGTGTCAAGCATCGACACAAACATGTAAATCTCAAGTCTCATAGTCTCAATACCTCGGGCTCCGTCAGTCCGGATCGGCCCATAATCAAATCTCACGACAATGGTCGGTATCCTCCGGATATCCGCCGCACCAGACATCACCGGTAGGTAGCCTTCCCCTGCCAGGCTCATCTCTACAACTCGATCTTCTTGCCCCGGGGTACCATACCGGGCCCACCATGTACCCGAGACGGTTCATCCACTCCTCGAATCGGGTCTCGAAATCCAACAGAAAACATAAAATCTCATGGTGGACGACACATACATCACGAGAAAACCGCAACTTTGTTTAAAAAGAGAGGAGGAGAGAGAGAGAAGTTTTTATATATTTTTGCGGTTTTCCCCAAAAATCCAGAAATCTCATAGAAATCCAAATCTCAAAATCATGAGTAAATATATGATAAGTGTCGGCATATGCCCATAATATTGCGTGATAACATGAAAATATGAATGCATGAATGTCTACGTAATAAATATCATGTCTATGTTAACATCAGCGAGTAATCACAATATTATATCGGTTTAGTTGTTAACTGATTCTATCAATAAAAGTAATCTGATCTAAAGTGTACGTGACATAGCAATTACCGATGATGATGTGTATGAGCCGGCAAATAAGTGTGCGTGGAATATGCGCATCATCGGTAATGGTGCTGGTGTCCTAACAGGTAAGGTTTATACTGATTATAGCAACATATGTAAGAACATGCACCATGATGATTACAGTATGAATGTAAATACAGATGTGCATTATCCACTCCTCTGCGAAATACGAATACAACTACCACTATGTGAGTCGAACCTAAACTAGTGTCCATCTAACATCCTAAGGAACTAAACCAAAGAAACTAGTCAGTAAGAAACTAGAGGCTACCTAAGGTCTGAATCAATATCTCTAATAGTCGGTGATCCCGCCTCAATAGCGTCACGTACGTAGTACGGCTTCCTCGAATCAAGAGTGCGGATCAATCATCATATCTAAGCCTCGTACGGTAAAATCCATCGTACGGCATCCCAATATCGGGGTACGGGTCAAGTATCTCCTAAGTGCCTCATCATTCGTATAATGTCATCATCAAAACATCTCATGATCAAGGTGCTAAACTGTAATCCCATACATCAAACATATATCATTGCCATCGTAAAATGCTTAATTAGTTTATCCTCAGAAATGTCATGTCATATGTATCAAATTGTGATTAAGTCATACAGATATCATATCGTCATCAAGTTACATCTATATGATATCGACATCAGGTCACACATATATGATGTCGTAATCAAGTCATACATATCCCAAATCGTGATCAATCACAAGTTACAATCCGGGTACTATTTTAGAGTCCTATGTATCACAATATCATCACTACCCATTATAATTTATATATACCTGTTCATTATCTCATTCTCTAATGATCCGCTAACACTTAATACGACTGTATAGCCAAGGATTCATGGCATCAAGCCCAGTTACACTGTTTCATCATATCTCAGATATCATATCACATCAATGAATCCCATGTACGTGTTGTGTATATATATATATATATATATATATATATATATATACCTATACCTAGTTCTATATATATATACACTTATATGTACACACCATGTCGAGTTTCAGTGTGTGCGTGTGTGTTTCTATCTGAAACCTACGAACCTCCTCCAAGGTATTCATCCTCTGGTATGCTTTTCCTAAATCAGTCTGGTCCAGCCTAGGGTCATTGCTAGGGTCCTACTCATTAAGAATCTAGGGTCACATCTGGTTTCCTAATGTCAATAAGTACTATTCCTATTCTATGTTGCGGGGGTGCTAAACGCCATCCACCCGACTTCCCCCCGTAGATATACATCTACTCACCTGGTCCATGTCTGCCCAAGACGGTGTCGCCATCCTCCTCTTCATCGCCCGCAGTCCACTTGAAGGGTACCTAAACGCAAACATATAAATAGTATCGTAAACCGAATCACATACAAAAGTCAAACGAGACAAGGAACAAGCATAGGTTAAAACCTATGTCCCGTCCACGCAAAAGAACCAAATACCGCTCGATATCGGTGTACAAACTCCGATGGATCGAGATAACATCATCAAACAACTTGTAGTTTTAAAACACATTACTTATACTATAAAACATGATTAAATCCATCGAAACCCGAAAATCTATCAAACCGTCCAATTTCGCAAAACCCGAAAATGCCAGTTTACCGTTTTTCATCAAAACTTAACATTTAAATGAAACCAATGGTCATACAACTCATTAAATAGCATTACTAGACTATACAAACCACTACTATATTTTTATTACACAATTTTGTATTGATTTGAAATTTCTAGTTTGCATCCTTTAACAATTTTCAACATTTTAAAGCAAAATACCACAATTCCACCACAAAACATGATTTCGCATGAATTAATGTCTTAAACTACAATTCATGATTATAGTGATATAATAAAACCATAATTATATTTTTAATCTCATTTATATAGAAATTTCTAAAATCTAGTTTACAAAATTAGCAATTTTTATCACAATTATCAATTATCCATAGAAACTAGCAATCAAACTAGGTTTTTCTTTCCACCAACAAGTTAATACTCTTATTAAGACCAAAATCTAGTATTACCAATATTAATTGAGATTTATTTCACCAATAATTAGGTTTTATAGAAACCTAGTTAGCAAAATTTCCTAATTTAAACCATTTTCAATGAAAAATTTACAATTCAACAATCACGCAAGATTTTCCAAATCCAAAAGTGTTAAACTAACTATTATAACCCTAAATAATTAACAAAAATCATAACTTGAATTTAGAAATCCTAACTTGAATTTTTAAAATTGAACATAGAATTAATTCATTAAATCTAATTAAGCTTAAATGAACATCTAAAAGAATAAATCAAAATAAAGAATTTTATACCTCCCAAAATATGAAATCCAAACTATAAATGAGCCTCCAAAATGCATGCTTTCCATCTCCAAAATCCATGTAAAAATGAGTAAGGAATAAAGGGTATGAAATAAATAGGATTTTGTGGAATTTTAATGGAATTTTTGATGTATTTTTGATCATTTTTGAATAAAAAAGAGGTAGAAAATGGGGGGGGGGGGGGGCAGCCATGGTGGGGTTTTGGCCGGCCTAAGTGAGGAGAGTGAGAGAAAGAAGAGAGTGTGCAAAATGTGTGGAAGTTTCAAGAAGAGAAACATCATTAAAAGTCTTTTCATGTATTTATTTATTTATTTATTTACTATAGCAACTCAAGAAAGCTCTAGAAATTAGGAAAAATTTGCAAATAAATTTTGCATGATACACACTAATTTCTAATATGCCATGGTTCATTTTTACAAATTAAAACCATTTAAATTTGTAATTTACACTAATTTAGTGTAAAAATAAAGCTTATGTTAATATTTAAAATAATTAATTTAGGAAAAATATTTTATTAAACTAAAAATTTATAAGTGGCTAAATAAACACCATTTACTAGTAATTTCATAATTAAAATATATATTTTTAAAATTATAATGAAAAACAATCACGGTTGGGTTTTACGAAAAATACATTTTAGTTTACCGAAAATCCTAAAATTCACTTAAACACTTTTATTCATTTAATTATTTATTTAATCATTTTTAAAACATTACAATCTTCCTCCCTTTTAGAAATTCAGTCCCCGAATTTAAATTAAAACTCCCCCTCCAAATACTAAAACGTTTAGCAAAACATTCAAATCGTCGGGGCTCCGAAATCATCAATACATAACTAAAATCAACTCTGTCAAGCATAATGCAATCATCGGAGTTATGGCGAGAATAAAATATCAAAACCCAATATGAAAACCATCTTAATATACATCAATCTATAACTTATATATAGTGTGCATCACAGTAAAACCGTTCAAATATCTGGATAAGGAAATATGCACAAAAAAAAAAACTTTTGAAAATCGCCGTGTGATGCACATGTCACGGTATAAGTAGCGGACGTTTTAAAAAAAACTAGATATATATATATATCTTTTATTTAACATACACGTCCCGCCTGGTTAATAAATCAGATAATAATAATTATGAAAACATACTGCTCAAACTGAAATCAATCCCAATCACATCAATAAAATGTCATGTGCGTCCGGTGCGCACTGAAATCGAAACCAAATACAGATACCATGAATACCCACAAAACAAAACTAAGTGCAACAGGTGTGCACCAAAAACATCTGTCAAGTGCAACAGGCATGCACGACTCACTATCAGGTGCATCTAATCTGCACAAAACCCCGATTTAGTGCATCTGGTGTGCACCAAATCGCATCAAGTGCGCCAAGTATGCGCAAGAATCCTAATCAGGTGCACATGGTGCACGAAAACATATATCGAATATCAAAATCAAAATCACAGTACAAAAATGCATGAAAACTAGGTCGAAACATATGTCAAAATCATGTGTAACCCCTATGCACGAAATCAAATCAAAAATCTCAAATCATATAAAACCAAATCAAGTGTACTGGGTGTGTACTAAACAACATCAATACAACTGATATATGAAACACAATTAGAATGAAGGTACATACATGAAATACCAATCGTAGAACAAAAATCCTCAAAATACAAAAATCCAATCAATGAAAATATGAAATTCAAATCACTAGATCATAATCGTAAACACTATCGTCAATGTGCGCATCTTTCCTCTGATGTCGGCTGCTTCAAACTCGTCTCTTCGTAGCTATGCAGACTGCGCTACCAACGACAACACTCATATCTAGAGTCTCCCACGTAGTCGATCCCTTCACCTGATATCCGGACTACATTAAACTTTTCGATCGATCCATCAAAATCCCATAATTCCCCGAGAGCTCAACACTCAAGTACAGTTTAAAAATATCCGGTACATACCCCAGCATCGATGATCCAGTCGTAGAAGGGCAAACCCAAGCCTCACTAATGGCACCGCGGAACTGCCGTAAACCCTAAGGTTCAAGGGCGTTCTCGGGGTCATTATGTCGAGTTAGGGTTTCATTCTTCTAGAGGGTCCATCGAAATACCTGCATGTTCTTCCGAATACCTTAAACTTGGGAAAATGGTTTTCTGATAATCGTTCGAACCCTTTAACTTCATCCGGACGGCATGTGAATACCCTTCGTCCGCACGCTAAGCAATGCTTCAATCCTCAAGAATAACCAATACTCTAATGGTTATCGCATTCGAGCCGCAACTCCCTCTGCCAGTGCGCCCCGTGGTAACAGGAACCACCCTCCGACATCGACGAAGATAGATCAAAGGAACGAATGAAATACGGTGCAAACAAATGTACATCCTAAGGCTCCTTAAGCAGAGTAGCGTATCGTAAGTATGACGCGGACCATACCCACGGTACGTTACTCTACCTAAATCGCCTACTCTATCAACCAAGGGTTACCTAGACTTATACAGGGTTAAACCTAGCGCTCTGATACCAACTTTGTCACGACCCGAAAGTACGGAACGTGACCGGCACTTAGATTACGAAGCGTCTAGAGGCGCCACGTAACCTAAGTAAGCCGAAGCCCAGAAATCGAAACCATAAAAGAAGAAGAAGAAGAAAAAGAAAACAAGTCTAAAAACATCAGCAAATTTTACCAAAAATTTCGGCAGAGTCTCCTCTGTAAAAACTGGCCCCCAAACGGGTACAACAAGTATAATATACATAAACAATAAAAAGCATCCCCAAACGGGAGCTAGCTCAACGCCAATAGGCGGAAACAACCACAACAAGCACAATAATATACAACGCCAAGGGGCGAGGCTCAAAACTCAAAAAGAAAACAAAGCCACCAGATCAGAATAATACATGCGCGACTCTAAGGTCGAAATAAAAGCCGGTCCAATAAACTTATCAATTAATACAAGTATGGTTGATGGAGCTTACTAGATAAAAATGAATGAATAAAATACAATGGTGGTTCAGATACAAGTGAACCAACCTACCGTGCAAATCACCCTGAAATAAAAGATGTGCTAGCAAACTGCCCGGGAAACCTGTACAACGAACCTGTAATAAAATTTGGCACAACGGGGGTGAGTTGCCAACTCGTGAGTAGAAGACATCTAAAAAAAGAAATCGAATGCACGACGCTATCCTAGATCATAATAATACACTACTAAATCTCAATCCTCTAGTAATAGCAGGGTAATACTACGTGTAAGTGCAGATACTCCGTGCTCGTGTCAGTGCCTCATATAGTACTATGTTATATGAATGGATATGCATGCACCATGAATGTAAAATAAGCAATCCTGAAATCCAGGTATATCTGTATAAGAAATCTTTGGCTGTTATCATAGTAAAATGTGTATAAAAATCTGAAATCTCAACAATGAAATCCATGAAAATCCGTGTCAAGCATCAACACAAACATGTAAATCTCAAGTCTCATAGTCTCAATACCTCGGGCTCCGTCAGTCCGGATCGGCCCATAATCAAATCTCACGACAACGGTCGGTATCCTCCGGATATCCGCCGCGCCATACATCACCGGTAGGTAGCCTTCCCCTGCCAGGCTCATCGTCTACAACTCGATCTTCTTGCCCCGGGGTACCATACCGGGCCCACCATGTACCCGAGACGGTTCATCCACTCTTCGAATCGGGTCTCGAAATCCAACAGAAAACATAAAATCTCATGGTGGACGACACATACATCACGAGAAAACCGCAACTTTGTTTAAAAAGAGAGGAGGAGAGAGAGAGAAGTTTTTATATATTTTTGCGGTTTTCCCCAAAAATCCAGAAATCTCACAGAAATCCAAATCTCAAAATCATGAGTAAATATATGATAAGTGTCGGCATATGCCCATAATACTGCGTGATAACATGAAAATATGAATGCATGAATGTCTACGTAATAAATATCATGTCTATGTTAACATCAGCGAGTAATCACAATATTATATCGGTTTAGTTGTTAACTGATTCTATCAATAAAAGATAATCTGATCTAAAGTGTACGTGACATAGCAATTACCAATGATGATGTGTGTGAGCCGGCAAATAAGTGTGCGTGGAATATGCGCATCATCGGTAATGGTGCTGGTGTCCTAACAGGTAAGGTTTATACTGATTATAGCAACATATGTAAGAACATGCACCATGATGATTACAGTATGAATGTAAATACAGATGTGCATTATCCACTCCTCTGCGAAATACGAATACAACTACCACTATGTGAGTCGAACCTAAACTAGTGTCCATCTAACATCCTAAGGAACTAAACCTAAGAAACTAGTCAGTAAGAAACTAGAGGCTACCTAAGGTCTGAATCAATATCTCTAATAGTCGGTGATCCCGCCTCAATAGCGTCACGTACGTAGTACGGCTTCCTCGAATCAAGAGTGCGGATCAATCATCATATCTAAGCCTTGTACGGTAAAATCCATCGTACGGCATCCCAATATCGGGGTACGGGTCAAGTATCTCCTAAGTGCCTCATCATTCGTATAATGTCATCATCAAAACATCTCATGATCAAGGTGCTAAACTGTAATCCCATACATCAAACATATATCATTGCCATCGTAAAATGCTTAATTAGTTTATCCTCAGAAATGTCATGTCATATGTATCAAATTGTGATTAAGTCATACTGATATCATATCGTCATCAAGTTATATCTATATGATATCGACATTAGGTCACACATATATGATGTCGTAATCAAGTCATACATATCCCAAATCGTGATCAATCACAAGTTACAATCCGGGTACTATTTTAGAGTCCTATGTATCACAATATCATCACTACCCATTATAATTTATATATACCTGTTCATTATCTCATTCTCTAATGATCCGCTAACACTTAATACGACTGTATAGCCAAGGATTCACGGCATCAAGCCCAGTTACACTGTTTCATCATATCTCAGATGTCATATCACATCAATGAATCCCATGTACGTGTTGTATATATATATATATATATATATATATATATATATATACCTATACCTAGTTCTATATATATATACACTTATATGTACACACCATGTCGAGTTTCAGTGTGTGCGTGTGTGTTTCTATCTGAAACCTACGAACCTCCTCCAAGGTATTCATCCTCTGGTATGCTTTTCCTAAATCAGTCTAGTCCAGCCTAGGGTCATTGCTAGGGTCCTACTCATTAAGAATCTAGGGTCACATCTGGTTTCCTAATGTCAATAAGTATTATTCCTATTCTATGTTGCGGGGGTGCTAAACGCCATCCACCCGACTTCCCCCCGTAGATATACATCTACTCACCTGGTCCATGTCTGCCCAAGACGGTGTCGCCATCCTCCTCTTCATCGCCCGCAGTCCACTTGAAGGGTACATAAACGCAAACATATAAATAGTATCGTAAACCGAATCACATACAAAAGTCAAACGAGACAAGGAACAAGCATAGGTTAAAACCTATGTCCCGTCCACGCAAAAGAACCAAATACCGCTCGATATCGGCGTTCAAACTCCGATGGATCGAGATAACATCATCAAACAACTGGTAGTTTTAAAACACATTACTTATACTATAAAACATGATTAAATCCATCGAAACCCGAAAATCTATCAAACCGTCCAATTTCGCAAAACCCGAAAATGCCAGTTTACCGTTTTTCATCAAAACTTAACATTTAAATGAAACCAATGGTCATAAAACTCATTAAATAGCATTACTAGACTATACAAACCACTACTATATTTTTATTACACAATTTTGTATTGATTTGAAATTTCTAGTTTGCATCCTTTAACAATTTTCAACATTTTAAAGCAAAATACCACAATTCCACCACAAAACATGATTTCGCATGAATTAATGTCTTAAACTACAATTCATGATTATAGTGATATAATAAAACCATAATTATATTTTTAATCTCATTTATATAGAAATTTCTAAAATCTAGTTTACAAAATTAGCAATTTTTATCACAATTATCAATTATCCATAGAAACTAGCAATCAAACTAGGTTTTTCTTTCCACCAACAAGTTAATACTCTTATTAAGACCAAAATCTAGTATTACCAATATTAATTGAGATTTATTTCACCAATAATTAGGTTTTATAGAAACCTAGTTAGCAAAATTTCCTAATTTAAACCATTTTCAATGAAAAATTTACAATTCAACAATCATGCAAGATTTTCCAAATCCAAAAGTGTTAAACTAACTATTATAACCCTAAATAATTAACAAAAATCATAACTTGAATTTAGAAACCCTAACTTGAATTTTTAAAATTGAACATAGAACTAATTCATTAAATCTAATTAAGCTTAAATGAACATCTAAAACAATAAATCAAAAGAAAGAATTTTATACCTCCCAAAATATGAAATCCAAACTAGAAATGAGCCTCCAAAATGCATGCTTTCCATCTCCAAAATCCATGTAAAATTGAGTAAGGAATAAAGGGTATGAAATAAATAGGATTTTGTGGAATTTTAATGGAATTTTTGATGTATTTTTGATCATTTTTGAATAAAAAAGAGGTAGAAAATGGGGGGGGGGCAGCCATGGTGGGGTTGTGGCCGGCCTAAGTGAGGAGAGTGAGAGAAAGAAGAGAGTGTGCAAAGTGTGTAGAATTTTCAAGAAGAGAAACATCATTAAAAGTCTTTTCATGTATTTATTTATTTATTTATTTACTATAGCAACTCAAGAAAGCTCTAGAAATTAGGAAAAATTTGCAAATAAATTTTGCATGATACACACTAATTTCTAATATGCCATGGTTCATTTTTACAAATTAAAACCATTTAAATTTGTAATTTAAACTAATTTAGTGTAAAAATAAAGCTTATGTTAATATTTAAAATAATTAATTTAGGAAAAATATTTTATTAAACTAAAAATTTATAAGTGGCTAAATAAACACCATTTACTAGTAATTTCATAATTAAAATAGATATTTTTAAAATTATAATGAAAAACAATCACGGTTGGGTTTTACGAAAAACACATTTTACTTTACCGAAAATCCTAAAATTCACTTAAACACTTTTATTCATTTAATTATTTATTTAATCATTTTTAAAATGTTACAATATTGTACACTCATAATAGCGTATATACCCACTTGTACATCCATATTGGTGCACATACCTATTGTACACTCATACTTGCGTATATACCCTTTTGTACATCCATCTTGGCGCACATACATATTGTACACCCATACTTGCGTACATACATATTGCACATACATAGATGATGCTGGCTTGATTTTGAGATTTGGGAACCGCATAATATATTTTAAAACGGGATTCATTTTAAGAGCAGTTTTCTCTCGATATGTGCATATTGCTGTTTTATGTTGCATGATACACGGATATGCTTACATTTCTATTATATGTTGCATACATCATGCTTTATGATTTTACGTATTGAGATATGCTGTTTTCATGAGATTTCTGGATTTGAGAACCGTGGTGATTTCAAAAGAAAGTATGTATTGTTTAAAAACCCGGTTTCTTTTGATATGATATTTTAGTGCGTCCACCATGTGTTTTCTTGATTATGAGAGTGGCATGTAAAACCCGATTCGAGGAGAGGTAAACACTGTCTGCGGGTACATGGTGGACCCGGTGAGGTACCCCGGGGAGAGAAGACTCGTATTGTTAGACGGTGAGCCTGAAAGGGGAGCACTACCTACCGGTGATAGTATTTGGGCTCGGAGGATACCGACCGGAGTCAAGAGATGAGATGGGCCGATCCGGACTGACGGAGCCCGAGGGCCGATCCGGACTGAAGGAGCCCGAGATATGAGGATTTACGTGTCGATGCTGGACACGGGTTTCATGATGTTTTCGAGTGTCGATGCTGGACACTCAGGTCCCATCATTTTGATGTGTCACGAGGGACACACGTTGAATTATATCCTCATACCCTCATGCATATGCTTTTATGATATTTACATACATGATGTTGTGTCATTGGTTGACACTTGGACGAGATCTACATTCATACATATATTGATTATATGCGTGGACGAGATCCACATGCATAATTACATTGATTATATGGGTGGACGAGATCCACATGCATACATACACTGATTTTATTGTTGGATGATATCCACCTACAGATAGACCTTGAGTATATTATTGGCACATATGTAGATATGGTCACCTTAGATATCATAGTATTACATTTATGATATAGTTGACCTAGGAGTCGTTGTTTATTCCATTTCTACTTGTTGATGTTTTTCTACTCACGAGTTGGCAACTCACCCTCGTTGTACCACAGTTCTTGCAGGTGGACCGCTTGGATCAGTAGCGGCATCACTGGCACATACCTACTTTTGGGTGGTTTGTTTGGTAGGTGAGACATTTGTATCGTACCCACTCTTGTATTTACTATTTCATATTGTATCTAGTTAACTCCATCAATCAAATTTAGTAATTGTATAACTAATGAGACTTAGTGAGATTGTGGTTGCGAGACTTAGAGCGAGGGGTTTTCCGCTACTTGTGGTTTTGATATCTTGCTTATTTCTTTATCTTTGTGGTGAACTTCGCCGTTGGGCGTCATATACTTATATTTATTGCTTTGCGTGGTTGTGATCCGCCGGTTGGCGAAGAGCTAGCTCCCGCTTGTGGATGCCATTATTCTTGTTATGTATTTGTGGTTTTTGGATCAAAATATACAAAGGAGGTGCTGCACAAATTTTTAAAAGACGAAATATGTTTTCAAACTAGTAAATTTCACTTGCATTTTCATGTTCTTTTCCTATACATTAAGAAAACTTGATTTCAAAACTTCACCTCCTTTATTTTCTTAAAAGGGTTTAGATTTCTGGGTTTTCAGCTTACTTGACTTACGTTACACCATTAGACATTGCGTGATTTAAGTGCTGGTCACGAGCTAATATTTCGGGTCGTGACATCCATGCTTAAGTATTCTCCTCCCCGATCAGATCGAAGGATTTTAATACTTTTACCCGTTTGGTTCTCTACTTCACACTTATATTCCTTGAATTTCTCAAAAGCTTCCGATTTATGTTTCAACAGGAACATATGTCCGAATCTTGAGAGATCATCGGTGAATGCAATGAAGTATGAAGAACCATTCCAGGCATGTGTAGACACAGGACCGCATACACCACTATGTATCAGTTCCAAGAGTTCAGTAGCTCTTTCTCCGTGTCCAGTAAACGGAGTTTTGGTCATTTTGCCTTTGAGACATGACTGGCAAGTTTCATAAGATGTAAATTCAAATAGGTTCAAATATCCATCCTTATGTAACTTAGTTAGTCATGCCGCATTGATATGACCTAGTCTATAATACCACAAGAAGGATTCGTTCATTTCTGAACTTTTCCTCTTTTGTGTGTTCTGTACGTTAAGAACTGTATTTTGATTTAGAACGTATAAACCGTTACATAACGTACCAAATCCAATCAACACTTGATTTAGGAAAATGTTCATAACATTTTTCTCTACTATAAAGTTATATCATTTTTTATCTAATAAAGAAATCGATATTAAATTGCATATCATAGATGGTACATAATAACAGTCATTCAAGATCAATGTATTCTTATTTGGTAATAAGATGTGATATTCGCCAATTGCTTTGGCTGCAATATTTGCACCATTCCCTACTTATAGAGAATGATCACCTATTCCCAGTTCTCTACCTTTCTTTAGCCCATGTAACATATTACAAATGTGGGATCCTGATCCGGTATCCAATACCCAGGACGTAGAACTAATTGAGAAACAATTCTCAGTAGCGAACACACCCGAAGAAGATGTATCAACATGCTCATTTCTCGTTCGGGTCGCGTGAGAATCCGAATATTCCCCTATTTCCTGCTCAGATTTATAACAATTATAAGTTAGAGCGGAACCAACGTTCCCCAGCTCAGTATAACAAGAGGGTTCGGTCAATATATCTATATTATTATCTTGATTAAGGCGTGTCATGGTCGCTATCAGGAGAGAGAGAGAGAGAGAAGAAAACACTGCGTGCGCTCTTGCAAGATTAGATTAGATTAGTTATTATTTTATCTAATCAGGATGGCTCCCACTGTTTTTATCAAATCTTCCTTCAAACCCTAAAAGGTAAGACTAGCCGGGATTAATTACACCCTACAAATTCGCCAATCGTTCAGCCCGGCATGTATTGGTACTCCGTGAGAGTCTCCCCATGATTTTGCATGGAACTAATTAAATAACCTCGTTTCCGCAAAGGCAGGACCCCGTTAACACCTTTCTTAGACACTTACTTGATCAGCTAATTGTAAAGTGGAAAACTCTCCCAGGAGTAACTCTTACTCGAAGTGGGTATCGGGATCCAACTGTCTCATAGAAGGTATGCAATCTCATTGCAAATTTTAACACTTGAAATTCGCAATAATGTTTTTGCCCCTAACGTCCTATGACCTTGACAAAGCCCAACAAACCATAGGGCGCTAGTCAAGTCCAACTCGTCATTTCCTGATTAAATTAAACCCACCCATATGACCCTTGACAAAGGCCAACAAAGTCGTACGACTAACCTAATCCAATCGTATCATATAGTTGCAGATAAGCACTAATCAGCTACCGCACACTACGCCTTGACAAAGGCCAACAAACGTAGCACGAATACTAAATAGTACTTATCTGAAATGATGGAGGGCTTTGACGGGTTTTTAAGAAAACATTTTGCGTAATGAACTTGATATCGTTGTAGAATCGAATGATTTGAAAAGGAGTGGTTTAAGCTCCTCTTTTAAAATCGAGTTTTTCAAAATAAACCAAGTGGGTGTAGCATCTGCTAGCTTTTGCTAAAGAGGTCACTGTCGGTGAAGGGATCTAGGCTCTTTCCTCATCAAATGAGGTGCGGGATATTCATCAAGGAATACCACTATGCAAAGCAAGAACTAAAGCAACCTTTTTGAAAATTTGATTCCACAACATCATTAGGTTTTTTTCCTTTTCATTAATCTCATTAATGAATTCTCATCATTTATGCTTCCTAAGCATCACAGATAAAGAAACGAAAATACAACATACGCTTATGCCATCCGAATTCGCTGCGGGGTCCCATCATGCACCGTTAGGTTAGTTAACTAACGGTAGAGCGGGGGCAGGACTAGTGCGGATGCAAAACATAAGCAACGTTTATTATATATCATATTTATAATATAAACCATTCGTCTCACGCAGTTATATGATCTCTGCAGGGATGTTCAGCACGACTGCAAGGTTTCGGGAGGCATCGTCCATGCCTACTTTACAAAATTGCCTTGCTAAACAACCTTAACTCTAGAATCATAACTAGAGATTTAGACGAATCAACAGTGTAAACAACTTTACATCTAAGTGAACAAGGAATACAACCTTTGTAGACCGGTCCTTGACTTCAATAGCTCCATGTAGTAGTCCCTTCGCTCCAAGTAGTGAACTCCTGGACTCTAGAAAAGCTCCACAAGATGAACGGAACAAGCTTGCTTGAAGTATTTGAGGCCGAAGATGATCTACATCGAGGAGACACCAACTCAAGCTACCTCTTCACTAATATGGAATTAGTGAAGCAAACACCTTAAACTAAATGGCTAATATAGTAGAGGATGATGAAATAGGAATTTTGCTCACTTTAGATTTATTTTTCTCACAATATTTCATCACTTTGAGAAAAGCTAGAAAGCTTTCTCTTGATGAAGAAGAAGATGAAGTGGAGATGAGAATGAAACTCATAAGGTGAGAATAGCAACCATGGGTGAGTTTGTATCATATACTAACTCATGTAGAGACTAAACTATAGCTAAGGATAATGGTTAGGTTAATAAATATCTCATGTAAAACAAAGTTAGTGGACTAAGTCAATGGTTAGCATAAGCTTCTCCAAGCTTCCAACCATGATAAATTTCCATCAATTTTGAATTACTAAGATAAATAAAAACCCTAATATTATCTTAAGTATAGGGTAAGTCTCATACACCCATGTAGCATGTGGCATCAAGCATGATACAAAATAATGTACATTAATATATATCACATATATACTAAGTGTACACAAGTGAGAAAAAGAAATGTTTAAGTGAGCTATTATTAGTTAATGTAATTCAATATATCAAATATATAATTATACATTAAATTATTAAATCAACACTTGATTTAATAATCCGGCTATATCATATACAACCGGCTAATATCAAATGTAACAACTTATCGAATCAACACTTGATCCGATAACCCGGCTATATCACATATAACCGATTGATATCACATATCGCAAGAATAGAATGCGGTATCACATACGCGCATTAATATCGGTCCCGCAGATATCACATATGTGATCTTACTTCGTTTCGCTTGAGCCAGGAAACCTCTGTGTAGGACTCTAAAGACTCGTCAATACGCCGGGAGTAGGTGGTGATCATATCAATCACCCATAAGCCGCAAGCGGTCTGCTAACCGTAACGGCCACCCGGGTATTGAGCGATCAGAAGATAAACAAGAAAGCCTGCTCATACTCCTGCGAATCCAATCAGTAACACTACCGTACAGTTCAGTCTCTTCGTCAGATATGTCGCATATCACAGCCTGGGGGTGGTTAAACATCAGACCCCAATAGCCTGATAAGTCATGCCGATGTAAGGCTCATAACGGTTCGAGAAACTACTGATAACATTTACCAGTAGATCTCAGCAACCCTGACCAGGGATTTCCTGTTATGGCCAATCAACCATAGCGCAACATCAACCCCTAATACCGGGAGAGACGAAATCCCCTCCTATCGCTCATTGCCTCCATATGACTCGGGACTGTACCCAAAAACCACTGTTTTGCATGTGTTATTTATGTATATGCCCTAGAGGCCATTATTGTACACATGCTGTATATTATAGTGGATGCTTGGATATATATAGAGAGAGGACTTTCTTGCTCGATATGATAGTATGCTTTCTGGTTTCACTTTGTCTTAACATGTTGACTTGTATTGAGTTACTGTCTAGCTCTCACATGTTGATAAAGCCCTTAGGATATGTACTTGACTACTAGGACTATGATGCAGATCATACTAGTGGGGCCAGGGTAGTCCACGAGTACATCCTATAATTGTTCCTAGTCGAGAGTGTATCGAGACAGGGCATCGATACTCCAGAGTAGACTAGCATATACGCATCTTGACCAATATGATGGGCGATGGATGATCCCACATCCATTGGTGTTTGACATCAAAAATGGTATACGGGTGCTCAGTGGAGACTGGGTACACTGAACGGACTCGCCGAGAACTCCTAGCTGGTATTATACCTATCGTCAGATAGCAGTTCTCTGGTGACACTGGTACAGGTTAGTCTGTAGACCCGAGATCGTCATAGAGTCTTGTGTGATTCCCACTGTTCTTTGATTTCTACCTTACCACATTCATGAGAACGTTCAAAACGGTGGCTTTTAGGTACAGCCCCGAATCACATGGAGGCAATGAGCGATATGAGGGGTTTCGTCTCTCCCGGTATTGGGGGTTGATGTTGCGCTGTGCTCGATTAGCTATAACTGGAAGTCCCTGGACAGGGCTGATATGGAAATCTACTGGTAAGTGTTATCAGTAGTTTCACGACCCATTATGAGCCTCACATCGACACGACTTATCCGTTACTGGGGTCTAACGTTCACCACCCCTAGCCTGGATATGCGACATATCAGACGAAGAGACCGGACTGTACGGTAGTGTTACTGATTGGATTCACAGGAGTGTGAGCAGGTTTGCTTTTTGATCTTCTGATCGCTCAATACCCAGTTGGCTATTATGTTTAGCTGACCGCTTGCAGCTTGTGGGTGTTTGATATGATCTGTAGGGTTCCTAGGCACGCTAATGAAGTCTCACAAGGCATCAAAGATGGCCAATTTAAATTTTAACGGTGCCGAGAAACCCTAATACGGATCGTTAACTAGATGTGTAGGCTATGCGATGCAAGTAAACAACTTTAACTGAAAAGGAAAGGGCTACAACCTTTGTAGATCCGGTCCTCCACCTCCTAAGCTCCGCGATGATGTCCCTCCGCTGTCCAAATCGGATTCTAGACTCTAGCATCGGCTTCATCGAAGAAATGGGCGGGCTTGGTCGTCGGCTTCGATGCCGAAGATGATCTACGTCGAGGCATCACTAGATCAAGCTCCCACTTCACCAAGTCATGAAACTTATGAAGAAAACACCCTATACTACTTGGCAAGAGGTAGAGGATGAAGAAATAGGAGGTGGGTTCACTTTAGAATTGGATTTCTCACTCTTATTCTCAAGTTGCCATTGATGGTGGCATAGTTTCTTCATGTTGAAGATGAAGAAGAAGAAGAATAGAATAGAATAGAAAATATGATAAGTATATTAAAAAAGAAAACAATATGATACTTATCATATATTCAACCATGGTTTAGTGTAGAGATTTAACTAAGGTTAGAAGAATGGTTAGGGTTAGACATGAGACAAGAATGGTGGACTTGTTCAAAGCTTCAAGAAGCTTCAACTAACAAACAAAACAAGCCACCATTCTTTTCTCTTTATCTTTTCCAAAAGAATGATAAATAAATAAATAGATAATAAGTGAATAAACAAAACCCTAACCACTCTCACAACCATGGTTTAATCTTTACACAAACCCAAGTGAGCATGTATCATCAAACATGATACAAACAAGTGCACAAAAAAATATATCACATATACAATGTGCATCAAGTGAGAAAATCCTTTTAAAATGAACCAATACTAGTTAATGCAAAGTAATATATCAAATATATAATTATGCATTAAATCATTAAATCAATACTTGATTTAACGATCCGGTCATATCGCATATAACTGACTAATATCCAATGTATCGGCTTATCGAATCAATCCTTGATTCGATAACTAGGTTATATCGCATAAAACCAATCGATACATTAATCACAAGAATGGAATGCGGTATCACATACACGCATTATTCTCGGTCCCGCACATATCTCATATGCGCTCCTATTTCGTTTCGCTTGAGCCAGGAAACCTCTGTGTAGGACTCTAAAGACTCGTCAATACGCCGGTAGCAGATGATGATCATATCAAACATCCACAAGCCGCAAGCGGTCTGCTAAACGTAACGGCCACCCGGGTATTGAGCGATCAGAAGATCGACGAGCAAGCCCGCTCACACTCCTGTGAATCCAACCAGTAACACTTACCGTATAGTCCGGTCTGTTCGTCTGATATGTCACATATCGCGCCTAGGGGTGGTAAACGTCAGACCCCAGTAGCTTGATAAGTCATGCCGACGTGAGGTCCATAACATTCGTGAAACTACTGATAACTCTTACCAGTATATCACTGCAACCCTGGCCAGAGATTTCCTGTTATGGCCAGTCGAGCATAGCGCAACATTAACCCCCAATACCGGGAGAGACGAATCCCCTCCTATCGCTCATTGCCTCCATGTGAATCGGGACTGTGCCCAAAAACCACCTATTTGCACGACTCAGTAGAGCCGTGGTAGGGTGGAAATCAAAGCACAGTGGGAGACACACAAGACTCTATGACGATCTCGGGTCAACAGACTAAGCTGCACCAGTGTCACCAGAGAACTGCCATCTGACGTGAGGTATTATACCATCTGGGAGTTCTCGGCGAGTCCGTTCAGTGTACCCAGTCTCCACTGAGCACCCGCATACCATCTCTGATGTCAAACACCAATGGATATGGGATCATCCATCGCCCATCACATGGGTCGAGAAGATATACGCTAGTCTACTCTGGAATATCGATGCCCCGTCTCGATATTCCCACGACTAGGAACAATGAAGGATGTACTCATTGACTACCCAGGCCCCACTAGTATGATCTTCATCATAGTCCTGGAAGTCGAGTACACATCCTAAGGGCTTTATCAACATGTAATCAGAGAGACAGAAAGTATACATGTTAAGATAAAGAGCAACCAGATAGCGTACTATCATGTCGAGCAAGAAAGTCCTACCTATATATGTCCCAGCATCCACTACAATATATATCCAATGTACAGTAATGGCCTCTAGGGCATACATATAACTAACATCATCATCACCTACTGCCGGCGTATTGACGAGTTTTTAGAGTCTTACACAGAGGTTTCCTGGCTCAGGCGAAACGGAGTAGGATCACATATGTGATATGTGTGGGACCGAGAATAATACGTGTATATGATACCATATTCTATTCTCGCAATATATGATATCGGCCGATTATATGTGATATAGCCGGGTTATCGAATCATAAGTTGATTCGATAAAAGGATACATATTATATTAGTCGGTTATATGTGATATAGCCGGATTATTAAATAAAGTATTGATTTAATAATTTAATGTATAATTATATATTTGATATATTAAATTACATTGACTAATATGTGCTCACTTAATTATTTCTTTTTCTCACTTTTGTGTACACTTTACATATATGTGATATATGTGATTGTGTCATGGTTGTTGATACATGCAACATGGGTGTATGAGAGTTACACCATGTCTTGGATAAATTAGGGTTTTGAATCACTTAAAGTAATTCAAAATCAAATGGATTTTGTCATGGCAAAAAAGCTTGTAGAAACTAGGGCTTTCCATTGACTTAGTCCACTTGATTTGGATTACTTAAGATATTTGTTAACCTACCATTTATCCTTGACCATGGTTTATTCTCTACAAGAGTTTAGGATGAGATATTATCTCACCATGGTTGATATTCTCACACAACTAATTCATTATCTCATTTTTATCACATCATCTTCTTTTTCCTCTAAAAGCTTGCTAGCTTTTTCATTTGTGATAAAAGATTGTGAGAAAAAGAAAACTAAAGAGAGCAAAATTCCTACTTCATCATCCTCCTCTATACTAGACATATAAATTAGTGTGTTAACTTCACTAATCCTTAATTAGTGAAGGAATAGCTTAGGTTTGTGTCTCCTCAAAGTAGATCATCTTGGATTGTGAAGACTTCAAGCAAGCATGGATCATTCACCTCATGGAGCCTCTCTAGAGTCCGAGAGCTTGATGATCGCGACGAAGGGACCACTACTCGGAGCTTATGAAGCGAAGGAACAGACAACAAAGGTTGTAATCCCTATCACTTAGTTGTAAAGTGTTTGCATTTCGATTCCGTATGATTCTTTAGTTAACAATCTAGGGTTAGGGTTAGATAGAACGGCAAAATTTTTAAATTGGCATGGACGATGCCTCCCAAAACCTTGCTGCCGTGCTATACAACCCTACAGTGGTATCAGACCCTAGCTAGAGAATTAGACAGAGTGTAGGATTACGAAACCGAAATAACTCCGAAACACCGCAATACGAACCCTAGTTTCTATCGAAATTTTCTGAGAGTCAATTTTTTTTTAAACATTTGTAGAATGTTGTATGAGATGAAACATGAACACACTGGAAAATTTAGCATCCCTCGCCGGAATTTGGCCGGCCACTTTGCCTATAGAACCGGCCTGCCCGGCCCAAGTATGGGATTTTGGGTTCAATTTTTCAGTGTGTTCCAGTCTCTGGGGTTTGGTATTTCAGGTGTTGTTTGTTTTTGCTAAATTTGCATGTGATGTTATCTTTTTATAGAAGCAATTCAGAGTGTTTCGTATTCGTAATTCTAGTTTGTTTTCGGGTTATTTTATACGGTATTAAAAAGATCAAACGGATATCAAATACCCACTTTCACCCTTGCCGGAAAATTTTCAAGAGTTAGATTTTTCCTTAGTTAAAGAACATCCAAATATCGTGCAAGTGATGCGGTGGACCCTCTCGAAGAATGAAACCTTAACTCGATTCTATGACCGTCAGAACCGCCACTAATCCCTAGGGTTTGTGGTGGTTCAGCAGTGCCACATGTGAGGCATTGGTTGACCCTTCTACGGATGGTTCATTGGCACTATGGCATGTACTAAGTATTTTTAAACTACACTCAAGTGTTGAGCTTTTTGGGAATTTTTGGATATTTGTTGATTCGATCGGAATGTTTAACGTCGTCTAGCTTTTTCTAGAATGTGATATAATATGTAGAATTCATATAGTTAAGCATGAAATCCGTAATATGTGATATTTCGGATTTATGATGTCTAAGGAGATTGTGGATTCCAAATGTTGTAGTTTGACATTTTCTTTTCTGCGACCGTAAGTGTAATATGTGGTGTATTGCCGGTTTCATTGCTATACATCAACGACAATTGGGATACGCATATTTACTTACGTTGATGACATGTGATGTTATGTGTTGCTGTGATATGTTATATTGGATCGTCGTGATTTGAATAGCCGGGGTTTTTATGTGAGATGAGAGTTTTTATTTTCATTCATGTAAAATTCATTGTATGTAATATTCTTTTATTGGGGCACTTCCGGGTTGAGGATGTTGCCACCATTGTATATTATTTACTTTTCTGCATTAGGATAGACCCAAGGAGGAAAGCACAAGCAACCGGGTTCTAGGGTCCAGTGGGAGGCCATCTCGAGGAGTCGAGACTGGGTCTCTTAACCCTAAAATTGGTAGGGTTTCTTGCCGCTCTCGTAGGGGTCGAGGGATGTAGGTTTGGCTATTCATCGTGACCGTGGAATCCGTGTTTTATACAGCCTCAAAATAAAACACGGATCTCCTAGTATATCAAATATTTCATATGTTATCTTCTGCTGCTGATATTCTGTGATGTGATCATTTTATATGCGCAAGATGAATGCTTTATTATTATATATATGATATATAATAAACATTGCTTATTTTTTGCACCCGTGCTAGTCCTGCCCCGTTATGCCGTTAGTTAAGTAACCTAACGGTGCATAACGGGACACTGTGGCGAATACGGATGGCATAAGCGTACGTTGTATTTTCGTTTCTTCTATGATGCTTAGGAAGCATAAATGATGGGACTTCATTAATGAGTTTAATGAAAGAAAAAGAAACCTAAAAGATGTTGTAGAATCAAATTTATAAAAAAAAGGGTAGCTCTAGTTTTTGCTTTGCATAGCAGTATTCCTTGTAGAATATCCAGCACCTTATTCGATAAGGAAAGAGCCGAGATCCCTTCACTGGGAGTGACCTCTTTAGCGATACTAGCAGATGCTACAACTCACTCGGTTTTGTTTTTGATTGCTTCTATAGTTCTTGCTTTGCAAAGCGGTATTTGTGAAATATCCTGCACCTTATTCGATAAGGAAAGAGCCGAGATCCCTTCACCGGGAGTGACCTCTTTAGCGAAACTAGTAAAAGCCTAAAAATCACTCCTTTTTCAAAATCACTTGTTTCTACAACGATATCAAGTTCATTACGCAAAAGGTTTTCTGAAAAACCTATCGTAATCCTCCGTCATTTTAGGAAATAGAGTACTTAGTATTCGTGTTACGTTTGTTGACCATAGTTAAGGTGCATTGTACGGTTGCTGAGTGATGTCTTTCTATATAGCATATGATATGATTAATTAGGACGGTCATATGACTTTGTTGACTATAGTTAAGGATCATGTGGGTTGGTCTAATTAATCAAGAAAAGACGTGTAGAACTTGACCAGTGCTTATGATTTGTTGACCATAGTTAAGGTCATAAGTCACTAAGGGTAAAAGTATTATCGGGAATTTCAAGTGTTGAAATTTGCAATGAGATTGCATACCTTCTGTAAGATAGTTGGATCCCGATACCCACTGCGAGTAAGAGTTACTCCTGAGAGAATTTTACACATCACAATTAGCCGATTAAGTAGGTGTCTAGAAAGGTGTTTACGGGGTTATGCCTCTAGGAAAATGAGGTTTATTTTAATTAGGTCCATGCGAAAGCACGGGGAACCTCCCTCAAAGTACCAACACTGGCCTGGCTGAAAGATTGGCGAACTTGTAAGGTGTAATTAATCCCGGCTAGTCTTACCTTTTAGGGTTTGAAGGAAGATTTGATAAAAGCAGTGGGAGCCATCCTGATTAGATAAGATAATAACCAATCTAATCTTGCAAGACCATACGCTAAAGTGTTTTTCTTCTCTCTCTCTCTCTAGGTAGCGACTATGTCAGGCCTTAATCAAGATAATAATATGGATGTATTGACTGAACCCGCTTGTTATACTGAGCAGGGGAACGTTGGTTCCGTTCTTTCTTATAATTGTTATAAGATAGAGCAGGAAATAGGGGAATATCCGGATTCTCACGCCGCCCAAACGAAGAACAAGCATGTTGATGCATCTTCTTCGGGTGTGTTAGTTATCGAGAACAGTTTCTCAATTCACTCTACATCCTGGGTATTAGATACTGGATCGGGATCCCACATATGTAATATGTTACATAGGCTAAGGAAAGGTAGGGAACTGGGAATATGTGATCATTCCATAAGAGTAGGGAATGGTGCAAATGTTGCAGCTAAAATAGTTGGCGAATATCACCTTGTATTGCCAAATGGTAATACATTGATTCTGAATGAATGCTAGTACATTCCGACCCGGATATGCAATCTTACATCAGTTTCTTTATTTAGTAAAGAAGGATATAATTTTGTAGTACAGGATAATGTTATGAATATCTTCCTAAATCAAAAGTTGATTGCATCAGGCTCATTAAATAATGGCATATACGTTCTAGATCAAACCACAGTTCTTAATGTACAGAACACACATGAAAGGAAGAGTTCAGAAATGAACGAATTCTTCTTGTGGCATTGTAGACTGGGTCATATCAATGCAACACGACTGGCTAAGTTACATAAGAATGGATATTTGAATCCGTTCGAATTTTCATCTTATGACAATTGCTAGTCATGTCTCAAAGGAAAGATGACCAAAACTCCGTTTAGTGAACACGGAGAAAGAGTTACGGAACTCTTGGGACTGATACATAGTGATGTATTCGGTCCCATGTCTACACATGCCAGTAATGGTTCTTCGTTCTTCATTTGTCATGACCCGAAGGTACGGAATGTGACCGGCACTTAAATTACGAAACGTCTAGAGGCGTAACGTAATCTAAGTAAGCCGAAGCCCAGAAACCTAAACCCTTTAAAGGAAAAAGTGTAGGAAAATAAGTTTAAAAGCAACATCAGATTTTCTCAAAAATTTCGGCAGAGTCTCCTTTGTAAAAACTGGCCCCAAACGGGTACAAATAAGAATATATACATAAGCAACAATAAAAAGGCATCCCCAAGCGGGAACTAGCTCTACGCCAAAAGGCGGAAACAACCACACAATGCACTAAAATATACAGCGCCGAAGGGCGAGGCTCAAAATTCAAAAGAAAACCAAATCCACCAAAAACTATAATAATACAAGCGCGACTTTAAGGTCGAAAGAATAAGCAACTGGCCTTCTAAATTTATCAAGTAATACAAGTCTGGTTGATGGAGCTTACTAGATACAACTGAAATAATAAAAGTACAACGGCGGTCCCGATACAATGAACCAACCTACCAAGCAAATCACCCTGAATGAAATGATGTGCCAACAAGCTGCCAAGGAAACCTGTACATCAAAACCTGTAAGAAAATTTGGCACAACGGGTGTGAGTTGCCAACTCGTGAGTAGAAGACATCTGCGAGTAGAAATCGCATGCACGACGCTTTCCTAGGTCATAATAATATACCCAATATAACACTAGTCATCTAGTAGTGGCAGGGTAATAATCTATGCGTAAGTGCAATGCTCAATGCTCGTGTCGGTGCCTCAAATAGTAACATGTCGTGTGTATGAGTATGCATGCACCATGAATGTAAAACAATCAACTATGAAATCTGGATATATCTGTATAAGAAATCTTTAACTTGTATTATAGTAAAATTTGTATGGTAATCTGAAACATCATCAATGAAATCCATGGAAATCTATATCAAGTATCGACACAAAACATGTAAATCTCAAAGTCTCAATACTTCATAGTCTCAATATCTCATAGTCTCAATATCTCGGGCTCTGTCAGTCCAGATCGGCCCATATCATCAATCTCACGACAACGGTCGGTATCCTCCGGATATCCGCCGCGCCAGACATCACCGGTAGGTAGTCTTCTCCTGCCAGGCTTATCGTCTACAACTCGAACTTCTTGCCCCGGGGTACCATACCGGGCCCACCATATACCCGAGACGGTTCATCCACTCCTCGAATCGGGTCTCGAAATCCAACAGAAAATATGAAATCTCATGGTGGACGACACATACATCACGAGAAAAACCGCAACTTGTATTTTAAAATGAGAGGGAGAGAGAGAGAGAAGTTTTTATATATATTCTTACGGTTTTCTCCAAAATCCAGAAATCTCATAGAAATCCAAAATTCTAAAATCATGAGTAAGTAAATAATGAGTATCGGCATAAGCCCTACAATACTGCATGATAATATGAAAATGTGAATGCATGAAGTGTCTAAGTAATAAATGCAATGTCTAAACTAGCACATGAGAGTAATCACATAATATTATATTGGTCTAGCATTTAGCTGATTATATCAATAAAGATAATATGTTCTAAAGTGTACGTGATATGGCAATTACCAATGATGATGTGTGTGAGCCGGCAAATAAGTGTACGTGGATCATGCGCATCATCGGTAATGGTGCTGGTATCCTAACAGGCAAAGTTTCATATTAGCTAAAGAAACATATGTATGAATATGCAATACGATGAATGCAACATGAATATAACGGTGAATGTGTAGTAAACGCACAACTAGAAAATACATATTAATTACGAGTCATACAGTTTGTTGTTTGAAAAAGCACGATTCATTAGTTTTTAAAATAAGTATGACTCGAGCCTAAACTAAGATCTACCTAACCAACTAAGGAACCAACTAAAGATACTAGTCGAAGGTAAGAAGAATCCTCCTAAAGTCTGAGTCGATATCTCAAGTAGTCGGCAATCCAGCCTCAATAGCGTCACGTACATAGTACGACTTCCTCAAGTCAAGAGTGCGGATCAATCATCACATATATACATCATCGTTCGTATAGTATCATCATCAAATAATATCATGATCAAGGGTACTATACTATAATCGCATACATCCCAATATCATCAAACATATATCATCGTCTGTGTAAATATACATGGTCAAATGATTCAATAAAATATCATGTCATATGTTATATCGTGATTAAGTCACATATTACAATCTGGGTTCTGTTCTAGAGTCTCATTCATTCCAATGTCATCAACACATATTATCGTTTATATAAATATATTTTATATAATCTCATTGCCCAACGATCCGCTACTATCATAACACATCTCATGTCATAACTCGATCATATATCCAATAAATCACGGCATCAAGCCTAGTCATATCGACTCATCCCCATGTACCATATAACCTCATCATATCACATGTATATGTTGTGTGTGCGTGTGTGTATATATATACCTACACACATTCCTATACACACACACACATACACCAAGTCAAGTTTAGGTGTGTGCGTGTGTGTGTGTCTACATGAAACCTACGAATTCCCTCCAAGGTAGTCATCCTATGGTTAAGTCTTTCTAAATCAGTCTAGTCCAACCTAAAGTATTCAATAGGACCCTACTCGCCAAGAATCTAAGGTCATGTCCGACTTCCTAATAACAGTAAGTAATATCCCTATTCTACGTTTCCGGGGGTGCTATATGCCATCCACCCGACTTCCCCCGTAGATATACATCTACTCACCTGGTCCCAGTCTGCCGAAGTCGATGCCGCCATCCTCTTCTTCATCGTCTGAAGTCCACGTGAGGGGTACCTATACGCAAACATATATAATATCGTAAACTGAAATCGCGGACAAAACTAAAACGACGCACAAAACGCGCATAGGTTAAAATCTATGACCCGCTCATGCAAAAGAATCAAATAACCCTCGATATCGGCGTACAAACGCCGATTGATCGAGATAAAACACAAACGTACAAATCGTAGTTCCAAAACTCACTAATTATAATATAAAAATGGTTTAAATCATCAAAACCTTAAAATGAATCAAATCGATTTATTTCACAAAAACCTAGAAAGCACTAAATTTTTGTTTTAATTCGAAACTTGATGTTTATCCCAACTAATGGCCATAATAGTCACTAAATATCATAACTATGTCATACAAACCATCACCATAATTTATCCTCATCAATTTGTATTAAACTGAAAATTCTAGTTTGCAAAATTATCAACTTTTAATACTTTTTTTTTAAAGCAAAATTCACAATTCAACAACTAAGCTAGATTTTGCATGAACTAAAGTGTTAAACTACAATTTAAAATGTTAATAATGTCATAAAAACCCTATTTAATCTCAATTATTTAGTCAATTTCCAAAAACCTAGTTTGCAAAAACTAGCATAATTAGCATAATTTCCATCTAACAATTTGAAACTAGTAACTAGATGAACTTTTGCATTCAATTAACATGTTAATCTATCCATTAAAACCATGAACAATTGATAAAAATTCTCACTAGAATTTTATCTCACCTATTTATATGTTTTATAAAAATCTAGTTTACAATTAGCTTAATTTGAACAATTAAAATGTAACAATTAGTAATTTGACAACTACAATTTCAATGTGCATACTCTAAGATGTTATACTATACTTCAAACCACAACCAATTTATGAAAACCCTAATTTAAACTCAAACCCCTTTCTTGAATTTTGAATCACAAATTTAAAACCACAATTAAACATCTAATTAAGCTAAACTAAAGTAGTTTAGCAACAATTTAGCTATAGGTTAAGATTTATACCTGGCAGCATGATGTCTAGCATACTCACATAGCCTCCCAAATGGCTCTCTTGCCTCAAGAATCCAAGCTAGAATGAGCAAAGGATAATGGGTAAGAATTAAATTAGGAATTTGTGGGGTTTTATTTGGATTTTTGATGAATTTTTGGATGAATTTTTTGAAGAGAAAAATAGTGGAGAAAATGAGGGGTTGCCATGGAATAGGCTCGGTCACATAGAGGAGAGGAAGTGAGGGTGAGATTGTGTAGAAAATTCTAGGTCAAGACAACCCTTCAAGTCTCATTTAATGCACCTCACTTCATAATTTCCAAATTAATTTATTTTCTTAATTCAATTTGTCCTAGAAAACCCTAGAAACATAGAGAAATTTAAGAAAGAATTTTTCATGTTACACACTTGATTCCAATATGTCATGGTTCACTTTTGTAAAATTAACACATTCCAATTTGTATTTTACACTAATTTAATGTATATTTAAAGATTATATTAATATTTGAATTTAATTAATTTAGAAAAAATATTTAATTAAACTAACAATTTACATGTCACTAAATAATATCAATTACTAGCAATTACATAGTTAAAATAGGCATATTTAATTCTATATTGAAAAATAATTATAGTTGAGTTTTATAGAAAATACGGTTTATTTTACCGATTATCAGAAAATTCGCCTAAAGGATTTTATTTATTTAATTATTTATTTATTTAATTTTTAAAATGTTACAATCTTCCCCCCTTAAAGAAATTTCGGTCCCCGAATTTAAATTAAAACTTCCCCCAAATACTAAAACATTTAGCAAAACACTCAAATCATCGGGGCTCCGAAATCATTAATACATAACTAAAAGTCAACTCCGTCAAGGATAACGCAATCATCGAAGTTATGGTGAAAATATCATGTTAAATTCCAATACGAAAACCAACATGAAATACATCAAAACTATAACTTTTATATAGTGCGCATCGTAGTAAAATCGTCCAAACATCTGAATAGAGAAGCATGCAAAAATACCTAGGTACTGATCTCAAGACGGTCCTGCTCGATTATCAAACCAAATAGTAAATATCATAAAGACGTACTGCTCAAAATGTGTTAGTTATATGTATGCCCTAGAAGCCATTACTGTACATACGTTGTATGTTGTAGTGGATGCTTGGACATATATAGGGAGGACTTTCTTGCTCGACATGATAGTATGCTATCTGGTTACTCTTTATCTTAACATGTACTCTGATTGTCTCTATGTCACATTTTGATAAAGCCCTTAGGATGAGTACTTGACTACCAGGACTATGATGCAGATCATACTAGTGAGGACAGTGTAGTCGCCAAGTACATCCTTCAAATGTTCCTAGTCGTGGGAGTACCGAGACAGGGCATCGATACTCCAGAGTAGACTAGCGTATGCGCTTCTTGACCCATATGATGGGCGATGGATGATCTCATATCCATTGGTGTTTGACATCAGAGAAGGTATACGAGTGCTCAGTGGAGACTGGGTCCACTGGACGGACTCGCCGAGAACTCCCAGATGGTATTATACCTCACGTCAGATGGCAGTTCTCTGGAGAAACTGGTACAGAGTAGTCTGTAGACCCGAGATCATAATAGAGTCTTGTGTGATTCCCACTGTGCTTTGATTTCCATCATACCACGTCCAAGAGGGCATGGAAAAAGGTGGCTTTTGGGTACAATCCCGAATAACATGGAGGCAATGAGCGATATGAGGGGTTTCGTCTCTCCCGGTATAGGGAGTTGATGTTGCGCTGTGTTCGATTGGCTATTTTAGGGTTACTAGGCACTGTTACAAGGTTCTATAAGGCATCAACCATGCCCGATTTAAATTTTAGACGTGCCGAACAACCCTAACCAAGATCTTAGACCAGAGATTAAGCGAAACAAAGCAAGTAAACAACTTTACTTCTAAGAGCTAGGGATTACAACCTTTGTAGTTCGTTCCTTCACTTCTAAAGTTCCGTGTTGAGGTCCCTTCGCTGCGATCATCGAGTATCCGGACTCTAGAGAGGCTCCACAAAAGAAAGATGCAAGCTTGCTTCCGATCTTCGATAACAAAGATGATCTACCTTGAAGAAACTCAAACCCAAGCTCTTGCTTTGCCAATCAATTATTAGCAAAGCAAACACCCTAATCTAAGTGGCTAGAATAGATGAGGATGATGAAGTAGGAATTTAGCTCTCATTTATTTTCTTTTTCTCACTCATTTTCATCACTTCACAAAAAGCTAGAAAGGTTTTCATGCAAGGAAGAAGAAGAAAGAAGATGATCAATCCTTTTGTGATGAATAATGAAAATCTCTAGTGAGGTTAGAAATGCAACCATGGGTTAAGTATGAAGACTTAACCCATGTAGAGAAACAACTATGGTTAAAGGGTTGGGTTGGGTTAAAAAAATATCACAAAATATCCAAGTCAAAGTCAAAGCTTCAAGAAGCATCTTGAAAGCTTCATGCAAGCTTAACCCTAATCCAAACCTTAACCACATTTAAACTCCACAAAACATGTTGCATTTATAACCATAACATGTTACAATATTATATATCACATATACAATATTTATTGTAACAAAATAAAATAATACAATTAACATATATCACATATATATCAATGTATTACCCGAGTGAGATAAAGAATCTTTAAGTGAGCTAATATTAGTTAATGTAATATAATATATCAAATATATAATTATATATTAAATTATGGAATCAACACTTGATCCGATAATCCGGCTATTTCATAAATAACCGACAAATATAATCTGTATCAGTTAATCGAATCAACACTTGATCCGATGACCCGGCTATATCACATAAACCCAGCCGATATCTCATATCGCGAGAATCTAACACGGTATCACATACACATATTGTTCTTGGTCCCGCACATATCACATATGTGCTCCTACTCCATTTTGCCTGAGCCAGGAAACCTCTGTGTGGGACTCTAAAGAATCGTCAATACGCTTGCAGTAGGTGATGATCATATCAAACACCCACAAGCTGCAAGCGGTCAGCTAAACGTAACAGCCACCCAGGTATTGAGCAATCAGAAGATCGACAAGCAAGCCTGTACTTTCTCCCGTGAATCCAACCAGTAACACTCCCGTACAGTCCGGTCTCTTCGTTTGATATGTCGCATATCTCGTCTAGGGGTGGTAAACGTCAGACCCTAGTAGCTTGATAAGTCGTGTCGATATGAGGTCCATAACAGTTTGGGAAACTACTGATAACACTTACCAGTAAATCTCAGCAACCCTGGCCAGGGATTTCCAGTTATAGCCAATCGATCACAGCGCAACATCAACTCCCTATACCGGGAGAGACGAAACCCCTCCTATCGCTCATTGCCTCCATGTGATTCGGGACTGTACCCAAAAGCAACCTTTTTGCATGCCTTCTTGGACGTGGTATGATGGAAATCAAAGCACAGTGGGAATCGCACAAGACACTATGACGATCTCGGGTCTACAAACTAACATGTACCAGTGTCACCAGAGAACTGCCATCTGACGTGAGGTATAATACCATCTGGGATTTCTCGGCGAGTCCGTCCTGTGTACCCAGTCTCTACTGAGCACCCGTATACCTTCTCTGATGTCAAACACCAATGGATATGGGATCATCCATCGCCCATCATATGGGTCAAGAAGCGCATACGCTAGTCTACTCTGGAGTATCGATGCCCTGTCTCGGTACTCCCACGACTAGGAACATTTGAAGGATGTACTTGGAGACTACACTGTCCCCACTAGTATGATCTGCATCATAGTCTTGGTAGTCAAGTACTCATCCTAAGGGCTTTATCAACATGTTACATAGAGACAATCAGAGTACATGTTAAGATAAATAGTAACCAGATAGCATACTACCATATCGAGCAAGAAAGTCCTCCCTATATATGTCCAAGCATCCACTACAATATACAACGTATGTACTGTAATGGCCTCTAGGGCATACATATAACTAACAATCTCCCACTTGCACTAGGGCCATCTGTTGTAGTATCTTATACCCACCAATATGTTGTGGTTGAAGTATCTCATACTCAACCATCCCATAAAAGTCTCTTCTGGGAAATAGGCCTTTGTGAGTGGATCCGCGCTGTTGTCCTCTATGTCTACTCTCCTAAACTCGATCTCCCTGGAGATCAACTATCTCCATGATCAGGTGATACTGCTTTAGAATATGTCTGGATCTCTGATGGGACGGAGGTTCCTTGGCATAAGCCACAACTCCATTGTCACACAATGGCAGGAACGAAGTTCATCTCATGAACTTATATATATATCCAGACTGCCTCTTTGGTAGCATCCTTGATAACGATGTATCTTGCCTTTAATCGTCTAGTAAGTCACGGTATCTAGCTTGGAACTCTTCCAACATACCGTCCCTCCACTGAGGGTAAAGAAAATGCCTGCGACTGACATTCAGTCGTCCTTATCACCCTGGAACGTTTCCAGTGATTCTCCCCAGGATCGATTGATACCTTCTCACTACAACCAGTGAGAATCCTAACATCCAATTAGATCTATCTAATAGATCTAAAACCTAGGATTTAGGAGGTATCACTTTGATCCTTATATGGAGAATCCTTGTGATAAGAGGTGATTGACCGAGTGTAGCATAGGAAACTCCTTCCCTATCAAGAGTATGTCATCCTCGTACAATACGAGGATCACCACCATACACTCTACTACCTTTTTGTATATACAAGGTTCATTTACCATTTTGATGAAGTCAAACTCTTTGAATACCACATCAAAATAGACGTTCCAACTCCCCGATGCCTGTTTTATCACATAAAACATCATGCTCACGTTTTCGCTGCTCCCACTGTCTACGAAGCCCTCTGGTTGTGTACTTATAGACGCTCTCTTCCAAATCATCATTTAGAAAAGCAGTCATGACACCCAACCGCCAGATATCGTAGTCATGGTATATAGCCGTAGTAAGTAGGATCTGGATGGACTTAAGCATAGCTTTGAAAGTCTCAACTTTTCCATGTACACCAAGTAATCTTCTCAGGGTACACTTGCTCCTGATGGGGATTTAACCCTTCAGATAAAGCAACAAAAGTCCATATTTTGTTGGTGTATAAGGATTCCATCTCAGATCGCTAAGCATCCAGCCATTCTCACAAAGTCCCCACTCCTGATGGCCTGCTCGAAACAAGTTAGGTCATCATCTCATGATGCAATCCTCGCTCCTACTGTCATAGAGAAAACCGAAGTATCTCTCAGGTGGGTGAGGAACCCTACTAGATCGGCGGAGAGGCTAAGGTTCGTTGGAAACTATTGAATCCTTTGGTTTTACCAAATCATCAGCTGTAGTTTGTATAGCTGGAATTCTTTCCAGTTCTACCTCATGACCACTAATTTCTTCACAAGAAATACCCTTTCACAAAGGTGGTATGCTGAGAAACAAAACATCTTTTGTTCCTCGGTTTGGTAGAAGATATTCCCTTGCGAATGCTTGGGATATCCAACAAACTTCCACAGAACTGACCTTGCCTAGAGCTTGTCTGGATTATGCTTTTAGACATAGGCCGGACAACCCCAAATCTTCACATACTTAAGATATGGGCTCTTCCCATTCCATATCACATATGAAGTGGTAGGCATATGATTTGATTGGAACCCTATTCAATAGGTATGCAGCTTCACAAGTGCATAACTCCCAAAAGGAAATAGGAAACTCAGTAGTACTCATCATAGAGCGCACCATATTTAATAGGGTGTGATTGCTCCGCCCCGATACACCGACGTGCTGTGGTGTATACGCAGGAGTGATGCTGAGAGAGAATCTCATTCTCCTTTAGAATAGTCCAGGAATTCCGTGCTTAAGTATTCTCCTCTTTGATCTCATCAAGGGACATAATACTTATACTCGTTTTTGGTTCTCTACTTCTAACTTATATTCTGTGATTATCTCAAAAGTTTCGGACTTGTGTTTCAACAGGAACCTATGTCTGAATCTTGAGAGATCATCAGTGAATGTAATGAAGTACAAAGAACCGGTCCTGGCATATGTAGACAGGGGACTTTCATACATCAGCATGTATCAATCCCAAGAGTTCACTAACTCTTTCTCTGTTTCCAATTAACAGAGCCATGGTCATCTTATCTTTGTGACATGACCGGCAAGTTTCACAAGATGTAAATTCAAACAAATTTAAATATGCATCTCTATGTAACTTCAGCTAGTCGGATCACATTGATATGACCTAGTCTGTAATACCTCAAGAAGGATCCGTTCATTTCTGAACTCTTCCTCTTGTGTGTATTCTGTATACTAAGAACTGTAATTTGATTTAGAACGTATATGCTTTAAGATAACGTGCCTGAACCGATCAACTCTTGATATAGGAAATGTTCAAAACGTTTATCCAATAATACAAAATTATATCCTTCTTTACTTATAAAGAGACTGATATCATGTTGTATATCAGGTTCGGTATCTAATAACATTCGTTCAGAATCAATGTATTCTGGTAATACAGGGTGATAACTGCCAACAAACTTGGCTGCAACACTTGCATCATTTCCGACTCTTGAAACTTATCACCCGTTCTCAGTTCTCAACCTATCTGTAGCCCATGTAACAGATTACATATGCGGGATCCTGATCCGGTATCTCATACCGAGGACGTAAAGGATAATAAGAAACAGTTCTCGGTAAAGAACACACCCAAAGAAGATGTATCAGCATGCACTTTCTTCATTTGGGCGGCACGGGAATTATGGTAATCCCCTATTTCCTGCTCTGTCTTATAACAATTATAAGTTGGAGCGGGACCAACGTTCCCTAGCGCAGTATAACATGCGGGTTCGGTCAATACATCCGTATTATTATCTTAATTAAGGCATGACATAGTCGCAACCAGGAGAGAGAGAGAAGAAAACACTCAGCGTATGCTCTCACAAGATTAGATTGGTTATTAATATATCTAATCAAGATGTCTCCCACTGTTTTAGTCAAATCTTCCTTCAAACCTTAAAAGGAAAGACTAGCCGGGATTAATTACACCCTACAAGTTCGCCAATCTTTCAGCCAGTCCAGTGCCGGTACTTTGAGGGAGGTTCCCCGTACTTTCGTACGGACCTAATTAAAGTAAACCTCGTTTTCCCAGGGGCGTAACCCCGTTAACACCTTTCTAGACACCTACTTGATCGGCTAATTGTAATGTGTAAAACTATCCCAGGAGTAACTCTTACTCGCAGCGGGTATTGGGATCCAACTATCTCATAGAAGGTATGCAATCTCATTGCAAATTTCAACACTTGAAATTCCCAATAATATTTTTACCCCTAGCATCCTATGACCTTGACGAAAGCCAACAAACCATAGGCTACTAGTCAAGTTCAACCCGTCATTTCCTGATTGATTTAAACCCACCCGCACGACCCTTGACGAAAGCCAACAAAGTCGTACGACTACCCTAACTCAATCGCATCATATGCTTATACAGATAAGCATAAATAGCTACCGCACACTACGCCTTGACGAAAGCCAACAAACGTTGTGCGAATACTATGAAGTACTTATCTGAAATGACGGAGGGCTAGACAGGTTTTTAATAAAACCCTTTGCGTAATGAACCTGATATCGTTGTAGAATCGAGTGATTTTGAATGGAATGTTTTTGAGGCTTTTCTAGTTTTGGTAAAGAGGCCACTCCCGGTGAAGGGATCTCGGCTCTTTCCTTATCGAATAAGGTGCAGGATATTTTGCAAATACCACTATGCAAAGCAAAAACCATAAAAACAATCAAAAGACAAACTGAGTTTATAGCATCTGCTAGTTTCTCTAAAGAGGTCACTCCCGGTGAAGGGATCTCGGCTCTTTCCTTATCGAATAAGGTGCTGGATGTTCTACAAGGAACACCGCTATGCAAAGAAAGAACTAGAGCTACCAGTTTTTAAACAAGTTTCTACAACATCTTTAGGTTTCTTTTATTTCATTAATCTCATTAATGAAGTCCTATTTTAATTATGCTTCACAAGCACCAGATATGAAACGAAATCAACAATATATAATATATATCTCATATATACAATATAAACATTCGTCTCAGGCAGTAATATGATCTCATCACAAAACATTGCAGCAGAAGAACATATATGAAATATTGGATATACTAGGAGGTCCGTGTTTTTAATACGAGCCTGTATAAAACACGGATTCCACGGTCGTGATGAATAGCCAAACCCACATCCCTAGACCCCTACGAGAGCAGCAAGTAACTGTGCCAATTCTAGGGTTAGGAGACCCGGTCTCGACTCCTCGAAATGGTCTCCCACTGGACCCTACAACCTGGTTACTTGTGCTCCCCTCCTTTGGACTACCTAATGCGGAAAAGTAAATAATATACAATGGTGACATCATCCTCATCCCGGAAGTGCCCCAATAAAAGAATATTACATACAATGAATTTTACATGAATGAAAAAGAAAAACTCTCATCTCACATAAAACCCCCGGCTATTCAAAAACACGACGATCCAATATAACATATCACAGCAACACATAATATCACATATCATCAACGTAAGTAAATATTCATATCCCAATTGTCGTTGATGTATAGCAACGAAACCGGCGATACACCACATATTACACTTATGGTCGCAGAAAAGAAAGTGTAAAACTATAACAGTTGGAATCCGCAACCTCCTTATGTTGGGTTAACCTAGCACCTCATGAAGGGTTTGGAAGCATCATATGTACCAAAGATGGAATTTTTAGGGTGTTAAGTTAACAAACAAAGAATTTTTCCTAGAAAAATTAGGGTTTCATAACTTTACAAGTGACAAAGGCTAGGGTTTTGAGAGTACAACCTTTGTAGCTCTCTACGCTGGACTCCTTGGCCACTTGAGGGTTGGAGGAGGGTTCGCTTGAAGTCTCCTAGTGTCCACGACGATCCACCCGAAGCTCCTTTGTCCAAGCTATCAACTTCACTTTTCCAAGAGAATGAGATGAAGCTAACACTCCAAACAAGTGGGCTAGACTTGTGTAGAATGATGTTGTGGCTCTAATTCTCACTTCAAAATCCTATCTTGTTAAGTATATTGCTCACTACAAAAGTCTAGAGAGCAAAAGAGGAAGGAAGAAGAAGATGATGGCTATATTTTAACAAGAGTGAAAAGAATAATTCTTATGTAGAAAAATGAAAATATATGTATATATATTTTCTTATCCTCATCTCAAACCATGGTTAAACAATGAATATATTATTGAATTTGAGTTAAAACACAAAAGGAAAGTTTACCCAAGGTTAAAAGGTGGGTGAGGATGGTTAGGTCAAAGAAGAGTGTAGAAACAAATCCATGATAACCATTTTCCTTTTTCATTTTGTTTTAAATCAAATGCAATAAAAATCCATATATAAAACCATGGTGTGAGTCTTATATTGCCACCATTTTCCATGTATGTACAACCATGAAGGATGTATGTATGTATGTATGTATGTATGCATATCAATATATGCATGAATCAAAAAAGAAAACATACATGCATGCATACATCCATCAAATACAAGAAAGGATTTCTAGTGAGAAACTAATGGTTAAATGATAAATCAACACTTGATTTATCAATCCGGCCATATCACATATAACCCTAACCAAAAGCAAGCCGCCCGATTAATATACGGTATCTCATACGCGCATCTTAACCGGGCCAATACGCATATCGCATACGCGCTCCACAACGTTTCGCCTGGACTAGGTAACTCCTTCGTGGGACTCTAAGATTCATCAATACGCCGGCAGTGGGTGATGATCATATCAAGCACCCCCAAGCCGCAAGCGGTCAGCTAAACGTAACGGCCACCCGGGTATTGAACGATCGGAAGAGAACAAGCGAACCTGCTACAACTCCCGTCGAGCCAACCGGCAACACTACCCACACAGTCCGGTATCCTTGTCTGATATGTCGCATATCAAGTCTAGGGGTGGTAAACGTCAGACCCCAATAACCGATAAGTCGTGCCGATGTGAGGCTCATAACGGGTCGAGAAACTACTGGTAACACTTACCAGCAAATCTCAGAATCAGCCCTGGCCAGGGACTTCCCTGCTATGGCCAATCGAGCACAGCGCAACATCAACCCCCACTACCGAGAGAGACGAAACCTCTCCTATCGCTCATCGCCTCCATGTGACTCGGGACTGTACCCAAAAACCACCGTTTTGAACGCCCTCATGGACGTGGTAAGGTGGAAATCAAAGCACAGTAGGAATCACACAAGACTCTATGACGATCTCGGGTCTACAGACTAACCTGCAAAAGTGTCATCTGAGAACTGCCATCAGACGTGAGGTATAATACCATCTGGGAGTTCTCGGCGAGTCCGTCCAGTGTACCCAGTCTCCACTGAGCACCCGTATACCATCTCTGATGTCAAACACCAATGGATATGGGATCATCCATCGCCCATCTCATAGGTCGAGAGGCGTATACGCTAGTCTACACTGGTATATCGATGCCCCGTCTCGATACACCCACCACTAGGGACCTTGAAGGATGTACTTATGGACTACCATGTCCCCACTAGTATGATCCGCATCATAGTCTAGGTAGTCAAGTACACATCCTAAGAGATTTACCAACATGTAACTCTAAAATAGTATAAAGAGACAAGTATACATATTAAGATAAAGAGCAACCAGATAGCATACTATCATATCGAGCAAGAAAGTCATCTCTATATATGTCCAAGCATCCAATATAATATACATCATCTGTACAATACTGGCCTCTAGGGCATACATACAACTAACAATCTCCCACTTGCACTTGGGCCAGCTGCTGTAGTATCGCATACCGAGCATCCCGAAGAGTCTCTCAAACTGTATCTAGGGAATGGCCTTCGTGAGTGGATCCGCTGTGTTGTTCTTCATGTCAACCCTCCTGACCTTGATCTCCTGGCGATCAACTATCTCCCGGATCAGGTGATACCGCCTCAGAATATGCCTGGATCGCTGATGGGACCTGGGTTTCTTGGCCAAAGCCACCGCTCCATTGTTATCGCAATACAAAGGTATTGGATGCTCAATGGATGGAACCACTCCAAGTTCAGTAATGAACTTCTTGATCCAGACAGCCTCTTTGGCAGCATCGTTGGCAGCGATGTATTCAGCCTCCATCATCGAGTCTGCCACGGTTTCCTGCTTGGAACTCTTCCAGCTAACCGCCCCTCCGTAAAGGGTAAAGAAAAATCCCGACTGCGACTTAGAGTCTTCCTTATCACTCTGGAAGCTCGAATCGGTAAAGGAATCCACTTGGAGTTCTACGTTACCATACACCAAGAGCATCTCTTTAGTCCTTCGCAAGTACTTGAGAATGCTCTTCACAGCTGTCCAGTGACTCTCTCCAGGATCAGCTTGATACCTGCTCACCACACTTTGTGAGTATGCTACATCGGGTCTGGTACATAGCATCGCGTACATAATAGAGCCTACAGCCGAATCATAGGGTATCCCTTGCATGCGAGCTCTCTCCAAATCAGTCTTGGGAGACATCTCTTTGGAGAGAGTGACTCTAGAGATCGTGGGTAAGTTCCCACGCCTGGATTCTTCCATACTAAACCTCTTTAGTATGGTGTCAATGTACCTGGATTGGGACAATCCCAATAACCGTTTGGATCTATCTCTATAGATCCTGATTCCCAATATGCAGGAGGCATCACCAAGATCTTTCATTGAGAATCTTTGTGATAAGAAGAGCTTGACCGATTGCTGCATGGGAATGTCATTTCCTATCAAGAGTATGTCGTCCACGTACAATACGAGGAAGACAACCTTACTCTCTGCCACCTTCTTGTAGATACAAGGTTCATCTACGTTTTTGGCGAAATCAAACTCTTTGATAACGACGTCAAAGCAGATGTTCTAACTCCGCGATACTTGCTTTAATCCATAAATGGATTTAAGCAGCTTGCACACCTTCCCGCTGCTCCCACTATCTATGAAGCCCTCTGGCTGAGTCATGTACACGCACTCTTCTAAATCACCGTTTAGAAAGGCGGTCTTAACATCCATTTGCCAGATTTCGTAATCATGATATGCAGCGATGGCAAGCATGATCCGGATGGACTTAAGCATAGCCACTGGAGAAAAGGTTTCGTCATAGTCCACACTTGGTCTTTGACGAAAACCCTTTGCAACAAGTCTAGCTTTGAAAGTCTCCACTTTCCCATCTACACCAAGTTTTTTCTTGAAGATCCACTTGCTCCCAATGGGTTTTACCCCTTCAGGAGCAACTTCCAAAGTCCATACTTTGTTGGTGTACATGGATTCCATCTCGGACCGCATTGCATCCAGCCATTTCACTGAGTCCCTACTCGTGATGGCCTGCTCGAAGCTAGTTGGGTCATCATCCTCCATGATGCAATCCTCGCTTCCACCATCAATGAGAAAACCATAGTATCTCTCAGGCGGATGAGAAACCCTGCTAGATCGGCGGAGAGGCTGGGGTTCGTCGGGTACTACTGAATTCTCTGGTTCTACCAAATCATCTGTTGTAGTATGTTCTGCTGGATCTTCTTCTAGTTCTACCTCAATGCCACTTGTCTGCTTCATAAGAAAACCTTTTTCTAAGAAAGTGGCATGTCGAGAAACAAACACCTTTTGTTCCTCGGAGTGGTAGAAGATATACCCTCGTGAATGTTTGGGATATCCAACAAACTTACATAGAACAGACCTTGCCTCGAGCTTGTCCGGATTTTGTGTTTTAACATAGGCCGGACAACCCCATATCTGAATAAAATCAAGACATGGTCTCTTACCATTCCATATCTCATATGGAGTGGTAGGCACTGATTTGGTTGGAACTCTATTCAATAGGTATGCAGCTGTCTCCAGTGCATATCCCCAGAAGGAAATAGGTAACTCAGCTGTACTCATCATAGAGCGCACCATATCTAATATGGTGCGATTCCTTCGCTCCGATACACCGTTGTGCTGTGGTGTATAAGGAGGAGTAAGCTGAGAGAGAATCCCATTCTCTTTTAGATAGTCTAGGAATTCATTGCTTAAGTATTCTCCTCCTCGATCAGATCGAAGGATCTTAATACTTTTGCCCGTTTGGTTCTCTACTTCGTGCTTATATTCTCTGAATTTTTCAAAAGCTTCAGACTTGTGTTTCATTAGGAATACATATCCGAATCTTGAGAGATCGTCAGTGAATGTAATGAAGTAGGAAGAACCATCCCTGGCATGTGTAGACATGGGACTGCATACATCGCTATGCACCAGTCCCAAGAGTTTTGTAACTCTTTCTCCGTGTCCCGTAAACGGAGTTTTGGTCATCTTGCCTTTGAGACATGAATGGCAAGTATCATAAGATGATAATTCGAACGAATTCAAATATCCATCTTTATGTAACTTAGCCGGTCGTGTCGCATTGATATGGCCAAGTCTACAATGCCACAAGAAGGATTCGTTCATTTCTGAATTTTTCCTCTTGTGTGTGTTTTGTATATTGAGGACTGTATTTTGATTTAGAATGAATATGCCATTATGTAACGAGCCTGATGCAATCAACTTTTGATCTAGGAATATGTTCATAACATTATCCTTTACTACAAAATTATATCCTTCTTTACTTAGCAAAGAAACTGATATAATGTTGCACATCATGTTCGGTATATAATAGCACTCATTTAAAATCAGTGTATCACCACTTGGTAATACTAGGTGATATTCGCCAACTGCTTTGGCTGCAACATTTGCCCCATTCCCTACTTGAACGGAATGATCACCTTTTCCCAGTTCTCTACCTTTCCGTAGCCTATGTAACAATTTACATATGTGGGATCCTGATCCGGTATCTAATACCCAGGACCTAGGGTGAACTGAGAAACAGTTCTCAATAACTAACACGCCTGAAGAAGATGCATCAACATGCATGTTCTTTGGGCGGCTTGAGAATCCAGATATTCTCCTATTCCTTGTTCAGTCTTATAACTCTTATAAGAAAGAACGGGTCCAACGTTCCCCTGCTCAGTATAATAAGCGGGTTCAGTTAATACATCCATATTATTATCTTGATTATGGCCTGACATGGTTGCTACCTGGAGAGAGAGAGAAGAAAACACTTTAGCGTATGCTCTTGCAAGATCAGATTGGTTATTATCTTATCTAATCAGGATGGCTCCTACTGTTTTTTATCAAATCTTCCTTCAAACCCTAAAAGGAAAGACTATCCGGGATTAATTACACCCTACAACTTCGCCGATCTTTCAGCCAGGCCAGTGTCGGTACTTTGAGGGAGGTTCCCCGTGCTTTCGCACGGACCTAATTAAAGTAAACCTCGTTTTCCCAGAGGCGCAACCCCGTTGACACCTTTCTAGACACCTACTTGATCGGCTAATTGTCCTGTGTAAAACTCTCCCGGGAGTAACAATTACTCGCAGTGGGTATCGGGATCGAACTATCTCATAGAAAGTATGCAATCTCATTGCAAATTTCAACACTTGAAATTCCCGATAATGCTTTTGCCCCTAGCGTCCCATGACCTTGACGGAGGACAAACTACCCATAGGGCGCTAGTCAAGTTCAACCCGTCATTTCTTGATTGAATTAAACCCACCCGTACGACCCTTGACGGAGGCCAAACTACGCCGTACGAATACCCTAATCCAATCGCATCATACGCTAGCAGATAAGCACTAGTTAGCTACCATACACTACGCCTTGACGGAGGCCAAACTACCGCAGCATGAATACTAAGTGGTACTTATCTGAAATGACGGAGGGCTACGCAGGTTTTTTCAGAAAAACCATGAGCGTAATGAACTTGATATCGTTGTAGAATCAAGTGAATTTTGAAATGGAGTGATTTTGAGGCTTTTATTAGTTTTGCTAAAGAGGTCACTCCCGGTGAAGGGATTTCGGCTCTTTCCTCATCGAATAAGGTGCGGGATATATCATATATATCACTATACAAAGCAAAACTCCAAAAGCAATCAAAAGCAAACCGAGTGTTGTAGCATCTGCCAGTTTCGCTAAAGAGGTCACTCCCGGTGAAGGGATCTCGGCTCTTTCCTCATCGAATAAGGTGCGGGATATATCATATATATCGCTATGCAAAGCAAGACTGTAGCTACCCTTTTTGAAAAAAATTGATTCTACAACATCTTTTAGGTTTCTTTTCTTTCATTAATCACATTAATGAAGTCCTATCATTTAAGTCACCTAAACATCACAGATAAATACAACGTACACTTATGCCATCCGCATTCGCCTCGATGTCCCCTCATGCACTGTTAGGTTAGGTAACTAATGACATAGCAGGGTAGGGCTAGTGCGGGTGTAAAACATAAGTAACGTCTATATAATATATCATATATACTATATACTGTATCTATCACAGCACATCACATGATCACATCATAGATATCGCAGCAGAAACATAGATATAATGTGGGATATACTAGGACGTCCGTATTTAGTATTTCGCCAACAATAGAAAATACGGATTCCACAGTCGCGATGAATAGCCACGCCCACACCCTGGACCCCTACGAGAGCGGCAAGCGACCCTACCAATTCTGGAGTTTAGGAGACCCGGTCTTGACTCCTCGAGATGGCTTCCCACTGAACCCCAGAACCCGGTCACCCGTGCTCCCCTCCTTGGGTCCATCGTAATGCGGAAAAGTAGATAATATACAACACTGGTGGCATCAATCTCAACCCGGAAGTTCCCCAAATAAAAGAATATTACATTACATTTGAATTTACATGAATGAAAATATAAAACTCTTATCTCACATAAAAACCCCCGGCTATTCAATCGCGACAATCCTGCACATCATATCTCAGCAACACATAATATCACATATCATCAACGTAAGTAAGTATGCATACCCTAATTGTCGTTGATGTATAGCAACGAAACCGGCGGTATCGACATACTACACTTACGGTCACAGAAAAGAAAGTGCAAAACTGCAATATCTGGAATCCACATTCTCTTTAGACATCATAAATGTGAAATATCACATACTTCGTATTTCATGTCTAGTAATATGAATTCCACACATTGCATCACATTCCAGATAAATAGACAGTATTAAAGTTTTCGAACGAACGATCAAATACCCAAGATTCGCTAAAGCTCAACACTTGAGCGGAGTTCAAAAACCCGGAGTGTGACAACGTAGTAGCGATCCAGCCGTAGAAGGGTCAAGCCAACGCCTCACATGTGGCACGCCGTACTGCCCCAAACCCTAAGGTTCAAAGGGCAGTTCAAGACGGTTACATAATCGAGTTAAGGTTTGTTGTCATCTAGAGGGTCCACCATGAAACTTGCACGTATCTCCGAAGGATTTAAACCCCGTGAAAAGTGAGCAAATGACACTCCTTCGAACAATTCGATACTTTCTAACTTACCCGGAAAAGTCACGAAATCAAAATTCCGATCGAATCGTCGAGTCCAAAATCATCTCCAGAATTTACAGTACCAAATTCAGATTAAAAATACTCCAAAACAATATACAAGCAGATAAATTAGTTACTGTACAAAAACGACACGATGAAGCAACAGAACGACCGCGGAATCGCGGCCTAAGCAGGCTATTGCCGCGGTTCCGCGGTGGAATTAACTGTTCATGGCATCGTTTTTCACAATAATTCTTATATTTACCTGCTGAATTTTTTGCATATTTTTAATTCTGAAAATAACCAGGTTTTAAAAATTGTCCAGAGAGTGTCCGAAAAGGTCGTATTTTGGTTCGATCGGAGTTTTTACTTCGTAAAAGTGTCACATAATGTTCTAGGTTGGCACTGATACCAATGTTGGGTTAACCTAGCACCTCATGAAGGGTTTGGAAGCATCACATGTACCAAAGATGGAATTTTTAGGGTGCTAAGTTAACAAACAAAGAATCGTTCCTAGAAAAATTAGGGTTTCATAACTTTACAAGTGACAAAGGCTAGGGTTTTGAGAGTACAACCTTTGTAGCTCCCTACGCTGGAATCCTTGGCCACATGAGGGTTGGAGGAGGGTTCGCTTGAAGTCTCCTAGTGTCCACGATGATCCACCCGAAGCTCCTTTGTCCAAGCTATCAACTTCACTTTTCCAAGAGAATGAAATGAAGCTAACACTCCAAACAAGTGGGCTAGACTTGTGTAGAATGATGTTGTGGTTCTAATTCTTACTTCAAAATCCTATCTTGTTAAGTATATTGCTCACTACAAAAGTCTAGAGAGCAAAAGAGGAAGGAAGAAGAAGATGATGGCTATATTTTAACAAGAGTGAAAAGAATAACTCTTGTGTAGAAAAATGAAAATATATGTATATATATTTTCTTATCCTCATCTCAAACCATGGTTAAACAATGAATATATTATTGAATTTGAGTTAAAACACAAAAGGAAAGTTTACCCAAGGTTAAAAGGTGGGTGAGGATGGTTAGGTCAAAGAAGAGTGTAGAAACAAATCCATGATAACCATTTTCCTTTTTCATTTTGTTTTAAATCAAATGCAATAAAAATCCATATATAAAACCATGGTGTGAGTCTTATATTGCCACCATTTTCCATGTATGTACAACCATGAAGGATGTATGTATGTATGTATGTATGTATGTGTGTATGCATATCAATATGTGCATGAATCAAAAAAGAAAACATACATGCATGCATACATTCATCAAATACAAGAAAGGATTTCTAGTGAGAAACTAATGGTTAAATGATAAATCAACACTTGATGTATCAATCCGGCCATATCACATATGACCCTAACCAAAAGCAAGCCGCCCGATTAATATACGGTATCTCATACGCGCATCTTAACCGGGCCCATGCGCATATCGCATACGCGCTCCACAACGTTTCGCCTGGACTAGGTAACTCCTTTGTAGGACTCTAAGAATCGTCAATATGCCGGCAGTGGGTGATGATCATATCAAGCATCCCCAAGCCACAAGCGGTCAGCTAAACATAACGGCCACCCGGGTATTGAACGATCAGAAGAGAATAAGCGAACCTGCTACAACTCCCGTCGAGCCAACCGGCAACACTACCCGCACAGTCCGGTCTCCTCATCTGATATGTCGCATATCAAGTCTAGGGGTGGTAAACATCAGACCCAAATAACCGATAAGTCGTGCCGATGTGAGGCTCATAACGGGTCGAGAAACTACTGGTAACACTTACTAGCAAATCTCAAAATCAGCCCTGGCCAGGGACTTCCCTGTTACGGCCAATCGAGCACAGCGCAACATCAACCCCCAATACCGGGAGAGACGAAACCCCTCCTATCGCTCATCGCCTCCATGTGACTCGGGACTGTACCCAAAAACCACCGTTTTGCATACCCTCATGGACGTGGTAAGGTGGAAATCAAAGCACAATGGGAACCACACAAGACTCTATGACGTTCTCGGGTCTACAGACTAACCTGCACAAGTGTCACCTGAGAACTGCCATCTGACGTGAGGTATAATACCATCTGGGAGTTCTCGGCGAGTCCGTCCAGTGTACCCAGTCTCCACTGAGCACCCGTATACCATCTCTGATGTCAAACACCAATGGATATGGGATCATCAATCACCCATCTCATGGGTCGAGAAGCGTATATGCTAGTCTACACTGGTATATCGATGCCCCGTCTCGATACACCTACGACTAGGGACCTTGAAGGATGTACTTATGAACTACCATGTCCCCACTAGTATGATCTGCATCATAGTCCAGGTAGTCAAGTACACATCCTAAGGGCTTTACCAATATGTAACTCTAAGACAGTATAAAGAGACAAGTATACATGTTAAGATAAAGAGCAACCAGATAGCATACTATCATATCGAGCAAGAAAGTCGTCTCTATATATGTCCATGTTAGTTATATGTATGCCTTAGAGGCCATTACTGTACATTGGATGTATATTGTAGTGGATGCTGGGACATATATAGGTAGGACTTTCTTGCTCGACATGATAGTACGCTATCTGGTTGATCTTTATCTTAACATGTATACTTTCTGTCTCTCTGTTACATGTTGATAAAGCCCTTAGGATGTGTACTCGACTTCCAGGACTGTGATGCAGATCATACTAGTGGGGCCTGGATAGTCCATGAGTACATCCTTCAATGTTCCTAGTCGAGGGAATATCGAGACGGGGCATCGATATTCCAGAGTAGACTAGCGTATATCTTCTCGACCCATGCGATGCGCGATGGATGATCCCATATCCATTGGTGTTTGACATCGGAGATGGTATGCGAGTGCTCAGTGGAGACTGGGTACACTGAACGGACTCGCCGAGAACTCCCAGATGGTATTATACCTCACGTCAGATGGCAGTTCTCTGATGACACTGGTACAGCTTAGTCTGTTGACCCGAGATCGTCATAGAGTCTTGTGTGTCTCCCACTGTGCTTTGATTTCCACCCTACCACGGCTCTACTGAGTCGTGCAAACAGGTGGTTTTTGGGTACAGTCCCGATTCACATGGAGGCAATGAGCGATAGGAGGGGATTCGTCTCTCCCGGTATTGGGGGTTGATGTTGCGCTATGCTCGACTGGCCATAACAGGAAATCCCTGGCCAGGGTTGCAGTGACCTACTGGTAAGTGTTATCAGTAGTTTCACACATGTCATGGACTTCACGTCGGCATGACTTATCGAGCTACTGGGGTCTGACGTTTACCACCCCTAGGCGAGATATGCGGCATATCAGACGAACAGACCGGACTGTACGGTAAGTGTTACTGGTTGGATTCACAGGAGTGTGAGCAGGCTTGCTCGTCGATCTCCTGATCGTTCAATACCAGGGTGGCCGTTACGTTTAGCAGACCACTTGCGGCTTGTGGGTGTTTGATATGATCATCACCTGCTGCCGGCGTATTGACGAGTCTTTAGAGTCCTACACAGAAGTTTCCTGGCTCAAGCGAAACGAAATAGGAGCGCATATGAGATATGTGTGGGACCGAGAATAATGCGTGCATGTGATACCGTGTTTCATTCTCGCGATGAATGTGTCGAATGGTTGTATGCGATATAACCTAGTTATCGAATCAAGGATTGACTCGATAAGCCGATACATTGGATACTAGCCGGTTATATGCGACATGACCGGATCATTGAATCAAGTGTTGATTTAATGATTTAATGTATAATTATATATTTGATATATTACCTTGCATTAACTAGTATTGGTTCACTTTAAATGGATTTTCTCACTTGAATTGTGCAAGTTGTATATGTGATATACATTTGTGCACATGAATGTATCATGTTTGATGATACATGCTTACTTGGTTAAGTGTAAAGAATTAAACCATGGTTAAACTAATGATTAGGGTTTTGTTTTTCCATTTACTTATTTATATATTTATTTATCTTATTCATTTTGGAAAAGAGAAAGATGAATGGTGGCTTTATTTGTTTTTAGTTGAACATTCATGAAACTTTGACTAAGTCACCATTCTTGTCTCATGCTTAACCCTAACCATATGAACTAACCATAGTACATTCTCTACACTTAACCAAGGGTTAGTAAATGATAAGTATTGATTTATTTATCTAATTTATTCAACACTTATCATATCTTCTTCTTCTTCTTCATCTTCTTCTTCTATGAAGAAAAGCTTGCTACATCAATGGCAAGTGATGAAAACAAATGAGAAATCCAATTCTAAAGTGAACCCACCTCCTATTTCTTCATCCTCTACCTCTTGCCAAGTTGTATAGGGTGTTTCCTTCATAAGTTTTCAAGGCTTGGTGAAGTTGGAGCTTGATCTTGTGATGCCTCGACGTAGATCATCTTCGGCATCTAACCGACGACCAAGTCCGCCCTTTTCTCCGATGAAGCCGATGCTAGAGTCATGGGTTTGATTTGGACAGCGGAGGGACCTCATCATGGAGCCTAGGACGTGGAGGACCGGATCTACAAAGGTTGTAGTCACTTTCCTTAGCATTTAATTCGTTTACATGCTTGCATCGCCTATATATCTAGTTAACGATCCGTATTAGGGTTTGTAGGCACTTGTAAAATTTGAATTGGCCGTGTTTGATCACTTGCAAGACTTCATTAGTGTGCCTAGGAACCCTACAGTGGTATCAGAGCCTAGCTAGAGCCTTAGGCGATGCGTAGACGGAGTTAGAAATCCGATCGTACCGAAACCCTAACCCTAATATTGCTCTCTATACATTTTTGAAATTCGTGGATTTTTGTATATTAAAAATATGCAGAAAATCAACAGGGAATCCTAAGAATTACTGTGCAACACGTGTCCATGATTCATTCAAAGCGCGGCGGAACCGCGGCATGAGATGGCTCGTGCGGCGGTTCCGCGGCCATTATGTCACATCAGCTGTAGAAATTTATACAGTAATTCTTATGTTGCAGTGCTGGTTTTCCTAGGAATTTTTAATAATTTTTCAAGAGTTGAATTTTCTGGGTTGTATTGGGGTCTCGGTGTTTCGACCGGATTGTCTAATTTTGTCAGTGTGTGTTTTTCCGGGTAATTTTAGAATATGTTAAAAAGTTCGACCGGATATAAATACCCACTTTTTCCCCTGTCGGGAAATTTCCAAGTGTTGGATCTTTCCGTGGTTTAATAACGTTCTGAGTAGTGCAAGTAACGCAATGGACCCTTTAGAAGACAACAAAGCTTAACTCGATTATGTGACCGTCTTGAACTGCCCTTTGAACCTTAGGGTTTGGGGCAGTACGGCGTGCCACATGTGAGGCGTTGGCTTGACCCTTCTACGGCTGGACCGTTGGTACTGAGGCACGAACTGAATGCTGTTAGACTTATTTCATGTGTTGAGCTGTTTCGGGAAAACTTGGGTGTTCGAATATTCAATCGGAAAGTTTAACATTTTCTATTTATCCGGAATGTGATACAATAATTGGAATTCACAAGTAGTTATGAGATAACGGAATGAATATTATAAACATAGCAGTTTAGTCTCATTTGATCGGTTGCCACGGAGTTTTGATGTGATCAAAAATCCGTCGCAATCACGTAGCGTACACGGATACTCGCCGGGTAAACTTAATAGACAGCCTCACCCATAGCCCCGACCAAGTGACTGTAGGAGAACCCCGTCGCCGAGAGCATCCGTTCGGGTGCTCGCGGCAGCGGTGTTCCACCTTGGTGCACTTCGTCGACGGCATCGGGGATGCGACTGCCTACTGAAGTTTGCGACGAGCATTCGATCGAAATGTCGGGAATCCTGTTGAATTGCCCGACTAGGTATTGAAAAGTGTTTTCAATAATGAGACTAAAATGCGGGGTTTATAATTGTTAGGCATGCGATGTCTAAGGAATTCATTTGATTAGGCATGCGATGTCTAAAGAGATTGCGGATTCCAACTGTTGTAGTTTTACACTTTCTTTTCTGTGACCGTAAGTGTAATATGTGATATCGCCGGTTTCGTTGCTATATGTCAACGACAATTGGGATGCGCATATTTACTTACGTTGATGACATGTGTTGTTATGTGTTGCTGGATATGTTATATTGGATCGTCGTGTTTGAATAGCCCGGGTTTTTTTTATGTGAGATGAGTGTTTTTCATTTTCATTCATGTAATATTCTTTTATTGGGGAACTTCCAGGTTGCAGAAGATGTCACTGTTGATGTATATTATTTACTTTTCTGCACTAGGATAGACCCAAGGAGGGGAGCACAAGTAGCCGGGTTCTAGGGTCCAGTGGGAGACCATCTCGAGGAGTCGAGTCCGGGTCTCCTAACCCTAGAATTGGTAGGGTTGCTTGCCGCTCTCGTAGGGGTCTAGGGGTGTGGGTTTGGCTATTCATAACGACCGTGGAATCCGTGTTTATACTGGCTCGTATTGAAAACACGGACGTCTTAGTATATCCAATATTTCATATGATATTTTCTGCTGCGTTATCTGTGATGTGATCATGTGATGTTCTGTGATAGATATAGTATATAGTATATATGATATATTATATAAAAGTTGCTTATGTTTTACACCCGCGCTAGCCCTGCCCCGCTCTGCCGTTAGTTACCTAACCTAACGGTGCAGACGGGACATCGAGGCGAATGCGGATGGCATAAGCGTACGTTATATTTATCTGTGATGTTTAGGTGGACTTAAATGATGGGATATTCATTAATGAGATTAATGAAAGAAAATAAACCTAATTGATGTTGTGGAATCGAATTTCAAAATAAAAACAGGTAGCTACAGTTCTTGCTTTGCATCGCGGTGTTCATTATAGAACATCCTGCACCTTGTTCGATGAGGAAAGGACCGAGATCCCTTCACCGGGAGTGACTCCTTTAGCAATAACTGGCAGATGCTGCAACCCTCGGTTTGTCTTTGATCGCTTCTATAGTTTCCGCTTTGCACGGTGATATATATGATATATCCCGCACCTCATTCGACGAGGAAAGGGCCGACGATCCCTTCACCGGGAGTGACCCCTTTAGCAAAACTAGAAAAGCCTCGAAAACATTCCATTTAAAAACCATTTGATTCTGCGACGAGATCAAGTTCAAAGCGTTAAAGGTTTTCATAAAAACCATTCGCAACCCTCCGTCATTTTAGGAAGTAGAGTACTTAGTATTCGTGCTACGTTTGTCGACCATAGCCGAGGCGTAGTGTGCGGTAGCTAAGTGATGTCTTCCTACACAGCATATGATGCGATTAGTTAGGACAGTCATGTGGCTTTGTTGACCTTAGCCAAGGGTCATGTGGGTGGGTCTAATTAATCACGAAATGACGGGTAGAACTTGACTAGTACCTATGATTTGTTGACCTTAGCTAAGGTCATAGGTGCTAGGGGTAAAAACCATTATCGGGAGTTTCAAGTGTTGAAATTTGCAATGAGATTGCATACCTTCTATGTGATAGTTGGATCCCGATACCCACTACGAGTAATTGTTACTCCTGGGAGAGTTTTGCACTTTACAATTAGCCGATCAAGTAGGTGTCTAGAAATGTGTCAACGGGGTTACGCCTCTGGGAAAATGAGGTTTACTGTAATTAGGTCCGTGCGAAAGCACGGGGAACCTCCCTCAAAGTACCGACACTGGCCTGGCTGAAAGATTGGCGAACTTGTAGAGTGCAATTAATCCCGGCTAGTCTTTCCTTTTAAGGTTTGAAGGAAGATTTGATAAAAACAGTGGGAGCCATCCTGATTAGATAAAATATATAACCAATCTGATCTTGCAAGAGCACACGCATAGTGTTTTCTTCTCTCTCTCTCCAGGTAGCGACCATATCACGCCTTAATCAAGATAATAATACGGATGTATTGACCGAACCCGCTTGTTATACTGAGCTGGGGAAAGTTGGTCCCGCTCCAGCTTATAATTGTTATAAGACAGAGCAGGAAATAGGGAATACCAGAATTCCTATGCCGCCCAAACGAAGAAAGTGCATATGATGCATCTCCTTCGGGTATGTTCATTACAAAGAACTGTTTCTCAGTATCCTCTGAATTCTGGGTATTTGATACCGGATCAGGATCCTAGATATGTAACCTGTTACATAGGGCTACAAAAGGGTAGAAAAACTGAGAACGGGTGATAAGTTTTATGAGACAGAAAATGGGGAAAGTGTTGCAGCCAAGTCTGTTGGTCACTGTCACCCTGTAATTACCAATACATTGATTCTGAACAAATGCTATTAGATACCGAATCTGATATACAAAATCATATCAGTCTCTTTATTAGTAAAGAAATGATAAAATTTTGTATTGTTGGATAATGTTTTGAACATTTCCTATATCAAAAGTTGATCGGTTTAGGCGCATTATCTAAAAGCATTAACGTTCTAAATCAAACTACAGTTCTTAGTATTCAGAACACACACAAGAGGAAGAGTTCAGAAATGAACGAATCATTCTTGAGGCATTGTAGACTAGGTCATATCAATGCTACCCGACTGGCTGAAGTTACATTTTAGATGCATATTTAAATCAGTTTGAATTTACATCTTGTGAAACTTGCCAGTCATGTCACAAAGATAAAATGACCATAGCTCTGTTTACTGGAAACAGAGAAGGAGTTAGTGAACTCTTAGGATGATACATGTTGATGTATGTAAGGTCTCCTGTCTACACATGCCAGGACTGGTTCTTTATACTTCATTATATTCTCTGATAATCTCTCAAGATTCAGTCGTATGTTCCTGTTGAAACATAAGTCCGAAGCTTTTGAGGTATTCACAGAATATAAGTTGGAAGTAGAGAACCAATATGGGTATAAGTATTATGTCCTATGATGAGATCAGGGAGGAGAATACTTGTGCATGGCATTCCTGGGCCATTCTAAAGGAGAATGAGATTCTCTCTCCGTATTACTCCTCTGAATACACCACAGCACAACGGTGTATCGGGGCGGAGCAATCACACAATATTAGATATGGTGTGCTCTATGATGAGTATTACTGAGTTACCTATTTCCTTTTTGGGTGTTATGCGCTTGAGAAGCTGCATACCTATTGAATTAGGTTCGAATCAGATCACTGCCTACCATTCCATATGAGATATGGTATGGGAAGAGCCCATATCTTAAGTTAGTTAAGATTTGGGGTTGTCCAGCCTATGTCTAAAAAGCAAATCTGGACAAGCTCGAGGCAAGGTCAGTTATGTAGAACTGGAAAGGTTCCATCTATACAATCAAAAGCTGATGATTTGGTAGAACCAAAGCATTCAATAGAATCCAACGAACCTCAGCCTCTCCGCCGATCTAGTAGGGTTCCTCATCCGCCTGAGAAATACCTCGGTTTCTCGATGACAGTGGGATCGAGGAATGCATCATGAGATGATGACCCAACTAGTTTCGAGCTGGCCATCAAGAGTGGGACTCTGTAAGAATGGCTGGATGCTTAGCGATCTGAGATGGAATCCATATACACCAACAAAGTATGGACTTTGATTGCGATATCTGAAGGGTTAAATCCCCATCAGGAGCAAGTATATCTTGAGAAGATTACTTGGTGTAGATGGAAAAGTTGAGACTTTCAAAGCTAGACTTGTTAAAGGTTTTCGTCATCGACCAGGCACGGATAATGATGAAACCTTTTCCAGGGACTATGCTTAAATCCATCCAGATCCTACTTGCCATGGCTACATACCATGACTGCGATATCTGGTGGTTGGGTGTCATGACTGCTTTTCTAAATACTGATTTAGAATAGAAAGTCTATAAGTACACAGCCAGAGGGCTTCGTAAACAGTGGGAGCAGCGGAAACATGTGCAAGTTGCTTTACAGGATAAAGCAGACATCGCGGAGTTGGAATATCTGTTTTGATGAGTTAGTCAAACAGTTTGACATCATCAAAATGGTAGATGAACCTTGTATATACAAAACGGTAGTAGAGAGTAAGGTGGTCATCCTCGTATAGTACGTGAACAACATACTCTTGATAGGCAAAAGAGTTTCCTATACTACGATCGGTCGATCTCCTCTTATCACATGGATTCTCCATATAGGATCAAAGTGATACCTCCTAAATCCTGAGTTTTCATCTATGAGATAGATGTAATTGGATGCTAGGATTCTCACTAGATGTAGTGAGATGGTATCAAACGATCCTGGGGAGAATCACTGGAAGGGTTCCAGGGTGATAAAGACGACTGAATGTCAGTCACAGGCATTGTCTTTACCCTCAGTAAAGGGACGGTATGTTGGAAGAGTTCCAAGCTAGATACCGTGGCAAACTAGACGATAAAGGCTGGTAACATCGCTATTAAAGATACTACCAAAGAGGCAGTTTGGGTGTATATTGGTTCATAAGATGAACTAGGTTCCTGCCATTGTATGACAATAGAAGTGTGGTTTTGGCCCTGGAACCCTGGTCCCATCAGTGACCCAGACATATTCTGAGGAAGCATCACCTGATCATGGAGATAGTTGATCTCCAGGATGATCGAGGTTAGGAGAGTAGACTCAGAGGACAACACGGCGGATCTACTCACGAAGGCCTTTTCCCAAAGAGAGACTTTTAGGGAATGGTTGAGTATGTGATACTGCAACCACTGCTACAGATGGCCCTAGTGCAAGTGGGAGATTGTTAGTTATATGTATGCCCTAGAGGCCATTACTGTACATTGGATGTATATTGTAGTGGATGCTGGGACATATATAGGTAGGACTTTCTTGCTCGACATGATAGTACGCTATCTGGTTGATCTTTATCTTAACATGTATACTTTCTGTCTCTCTGTTACATGTTGATAAAGCCCTTAGGATGTGTACTCGACTTCCAGGACTGTGATGCAGATCATTCTAGTGGGGCCTGGATAGTCCATGAGTACATCCTTCAATGTTCCTAGTCGAGGGAATATCGAGACAGGGCATCGATATTCCAGAGTAGACTAGAGTATATCTTCTCGACCCATGCGATGCGCGATGGATGATCCCATATCCATTGGTGTTTGACATCGGAGATGGTATGCGAGTGCTCAGTGGAGACTGGGTACACTGAACGGACTCGCCGAGAACTCCCAGATGGTATTATACCTCACGTCAGATGGCAGTTCTCTGGTGACACTGGTACAGCTTAGTCTGTTGACCCGAGATCGTCATTGAGTCTTGTGTGTCTCCCACTGTGCTTTGATTTCCACCCTACCACGGCTCTACTGAGTCGTAAAAACAGGTGGTTTTTGGGTACAGTCCCGATTCACATGGAGGCAATGAGCGATAGGAGGGGATTCGTCTCTCCCGGTATTGGGGGTTGATGTTGCGCTATGCTCGACTGGCCATAACAGGAAATCCCTGGCCAGGGTTGCAGTGACCGACTGGTAAGTGTTATCAGTAGTTTCACACAGGTCATGGACTTCACGTCGGCATGACTTATCGAGCTACCGGGGTCTGACGTTTACCACCCCTAGGCGAGATATGCGGCATATCAGACGAACAGACCGGACTGTACGGTAAGTGTTACTGGTTGGATTCACAGGAGTGTGAGCGGGTTTGCTCGTCGATCTTCTGATCGTTCAATACCCGGGTGGCCGTTACGTTTAGCAGACTGCTTGCGACTTGTTGGTGTTTGATATGATCATCACCTGCTGCCGGCGTATTGACGAGTCTTTAGAGTCCTACACAGAGGTTTCCTGGCTCAAGCGAAACGAAATAGGAGCGCATATGAGATATGTGCGGGACCGAGAATAATGCGTGCATGTGATACCGTGTTTCATTATCGCGATGAATGTGTCGAATGGTTGTATGCGATATAACCTAGTTATCGAATCAAGGATTGACTCGATATGCCGATACATTGGATACTAGCCGGTTATATGCGACATGACCGGATCATTGAATCAAGTGTTGATTTAATGATTTAATGTATAATTATATATTTGATATATTACTTTGCATTAACTAGTATTGGTTCACTTTAAATCGATTTTCTCACTTGAATTGTGCAAGTTGTATATGTGATATACATTTGTGCACATGAATGTATCATGTTTGATGATACATGCTTACTTGGTTAAGTGTAAAGAATTAAACCATGGTTAAACTAATGATTAGGGTTTTGTTTTTCCATTTACTTATTTATCTATTTATTTATCTTATTCATTTTGGAAAAGAGAAAGATGAATGGTGGCTTTATTTGTTTTTAGTTGAACATTCATGAAACTTTGACTAAGTCACCATTCTTGTCTCATGCTTAACCCTAACCATATGAACTAACCATAGTATATTCTCTACACTTAACCAAGGGTTAGTAAATGATAAGTATTGATTTATTTATCTAATTTATTCAACACTTATCATATCTTCTTCTTCTTCTTCATCTTCTTCTTCTATGAAGAAAAGCTTGCTACATCAATGGCAAGTGATGAAAACAAGTGAGAAATCCAATTCTAAAGTGAACCCACTGTTGGAGATAGTGCCCTCAGAGTCAATTATTGGATCACAGGCACATGATTGCAATGATTGAAGGAGGACCTATCCCGGTAGGACAGTCTTACTCGAGATGATAGTATGCTATCTGGTCTATCTTTATCATCGTGTACTTCTTTAGGTGACCTGACATGTCGCTATTACACGTTGATAGATCCCCTAGGATTCTTGCTTGACTGCCGGCAGTATGATGGCGATCATATACGTGGGAGCTGGTAGTCTATAAGCCCATCCTTAAAAGGTCCCTAGTCGTAGGAGTTTCGAGACAGGGCATCGATACTCCATTAGTAGACTAGTGTATACAGTCGAGACCCCGACGAGGGGCGGTGGCCGGTCTCACAAGCCACTGGTGTCAGTTGGTTCACCTAAGATGTATACAGGTGCTCATTGGGTTATGAGTACACCGGACAGGACTCGCCGGGAACATGCTAGTTGGTCTTATACCAGACGTCAGATAGCAGTTCCCTGGTGACATGTGTACAGGTTAGTTCATCGACCTGAGGATCGTCATTTGTCTCGTGTGAGTTCCCACTGTGCTTTGATTACTACCCTACCACGGCTCAAAGGAGTCGTGCAAACAGGTTTTAGTTGGGTACAGTCCCGAGCCACATGGAGGCAGTGAGCGGATCTTCAGGGGTTCGTCTCTCCCGGTATTGGGGGTGAGGTCGCGCTGTGTCTAGGAGAGCCATTACGCAAAGCCCTCGGTCGAGGCAGGAGATTTGCTGGTAGGTATTCCAGTAGTATCTCAGGGCGTTCTGGGCTACACTCCGACACGACTTGTACCGCTTTTGGGGGTCTGACTTTTACCAACCCTCTAGGCCCGACATGCGATGCTCATAGACGAACGGACCGGACTGTACGGATATTGTCACTGACAGGCTCAGTTGGGTGTCGGGGTGAGCTTCCTCATCGACGTCCCTTTTGGTCAATAGCTGGTGGCCCGTCACGTATTGGCTTATACCTCTGACGTGCCAGTGGTTAAATCCACAGCCATAGTATTGACGAGTCTTTAGAGTCCACCACACTTACAGTTACTCAAGCTTTCGGGCGAAACGCTGTAGAGGCCGTATGGAGATATGGCAGGGTCCGATCAGATACGTGCGGTATTGCATGGATCAGGATCGGACAGTTTTGTACTAGTGGCCGTATGGATATATGGCAGGGTTCGATCAGATACGTGCGGTATTGCACGGATCAGGATCGAACGGTTTTTTACTAGCCGGCTTTGGCTTAAGCCGGTCCTAGTTTAGTACAGTGTAGATTTTGTCTCATTGCATTTATATCCGTAGGAATACAGATGCGGGTGTGTATACACAGTATAGGGGTTTTCCTGTAATTTATTACGGGACCAGTTTTCTGGAGTTGCCAGTTTGCATTCCGTTCCGGCCGGTTTTCCTTTGTTCTTTCCCGGCCGGACTTTTCCGATGGAGGGGGTAATTTGCAGTTTTGCAAATTACACTTTGTGGAGGGTTTTCTTGCAAATGTTTTTATTATGATAGAATCTTTAGATACCATTCTCATCACTTGCTTTTGGTTGATAAGAAGTGATTTGGAGTTGATTTGATTTGGTTATGATGATGTTTTGCTTGTGGTTACCCTCCACCTTTTCCTACACTCACCTTCCTTCTAAGGTGATGGTTTCATATTCTTTTCTTCTCTTCTTCCACCATTTGGAGATGATAAGTTTTTCATGAGAGGAAAAAGAAAGATAGAAGAAGAAGAAGAGAGCTTCATCTTGAGAGTTTCATTCATGATCTCATTTTCTTGCTAGAAAAATGCGAGCACCATTTTTCTATTCTTGATTCCTCCATCACCATGGCAACAAACCCCAAATGAGACAAGCATCTTCTACACTACATTCTACAGCATATCTTGAGCATGTCGAGTTGCCGGCTTCATGCTCGAGTTGCCTCGGTATTGAGGCGGGAGCCCGTAAAAGACGCAGGCGATGTGGTGCCCTTTCCGGCGAGGAGGCGACGATATGGAGACAAGACTTTCCGTGGGAGATCGGGACGATGAAGAGAAGACCGGAGGACTCGGATCACTCGGTATACTTCTCACCCTATCTCTTGATTGCTAGCATTAGGTTAATGGTTTCGATCCGGGTTTTCTTTGTCCGCGGTAGCGCCGGTTTCCGAGTAAGGAAAAATTTTGATTCGGCAATTTGGCCTCGAGTAAGACGGCCGGGGCGCTGCCGTGGCGCAACATGGTATCAGAGCCACGCCATTAACCTTACCTAGCTTCGTTTGATGTGTTTGCGTTTCCGATCGACCAAAATTTCCAAAAACCGTATTTTTCTAGCACAATCAGTTTCTGTCGAAATTTTTTGGAGTCTAAAAATTTTTCAGGTGGTCTCAGAATGATGTGCAGGGAGTTCTAAGAACACTGGAAAAAGTTGGTCACACGATTCCTCCATACGACCGCGGAAGCGCGGCCATAACCCCCTTTAGGCTGCGCTTCCGCCGCAGGAGTGTGGGTTCGTGTGTTTATTTTTTTGCAGTGGGCTTATGGGCTGTAATTAGGGGTTTTGGAATATTAAAATTGGGCCCAGGTTTTCTGTGAGTGCTACAGTTTTGATTGGGGGCCCACTTGTTAATTTTTGGTCAATCGGAAAATTTTAAACACATTTTTTCACAGTATTTACATTATATCTGCGAACGTGAATGTCACTTGATCGGTAAATCCGGTCTAACTGCTATAGCCCGGTTAGACGGATTTGCGAACGTGACTTTCACGTTGATGTTCTATGTTTATGCTGTGATGTTGCGGATCGGTCGTGGGGATAGCCTGGATGCAATGCTAGTGCAGTTTTGTTGTATTATGTACATTTGATATTGCGGGGCGAGCGTCCGACATGTGGACTGCCGTCACTGCCTGTTTGTATTATTCTTTTGGGGCACGACCTCGTTGCGGTCGATGTACCCGTTGTATGTATATTTTATTTTCTGTACTAGGATTACCCCGCGGAGGAGTGCACGGATAGCCGGGTTCTAAGGGGCAACGGGCCCGTATCTCATGGCATTGAGACGGAGGGGGCTTCAGTCTGGAATTGGCAGGCTATTCACCGCACTCGTAGGGGGTACAGGTTGACCCAGGAGGGGTGCCCAAGTTACCGGATTCCATGAAGTGCTGGGTGGTCCATTCACGGAGCTGAAGGGGGCTGCCTCGCTTCAGGTTTTGGCGGGTGACTTGCCGCGCCCGTAGGGGCCTAGGATTTCATTGCACAGGCTATCCACACGACCAGGGGAACGTCGGGTTTCAGCAGCGGCTCTGTGAAACACGAGGCTTCCAGATATCTGTATTGTTCTGTGATGCTGTACATTTCTGTGATGTTGCATTTTATCACGCCTTGAGCGAAATATAATATATTGGTATATATATTAGTAGATGTTGTATATGTTTTTCATCCGCGCTAGTCCAGTCCCCGCTCTGTCGTTCGTAAGCTAACCTAACGAGTGATGACGGGACCCAGTGGCGAATGCGGATGGCATATACGTACGTCAGTATATTTTCATTCTTTGTGGTGTGATCATTTGATGGGACTGCGTTGATTCGGATCAATGCAAGTTAAACAAACCTATTCTGATGTTGTTGGAACACTTTTCAAAAGGCTGTTATTGCAAGGACGTTCACTTTTGTTTTGTATCGTGGTATTCATTTGGAATATCTTGCTCCTCAGTCGACGAGGCAAGGGCCGAGATCCCTTCACCGGGAGTGACCCCTTGGACAGAAGTTTGCGTCAGGGCATTAACTTCACTATAGCCGATTACTTTTGCTTTGCATCGTGGTATTCAGTTGGAATATCCTGCACCTCATTCTACGGGGAAAGAGCCGAGATCCCTTCACCGGGAGTGACCTCTTTAGTAAAGGTTTTCGTCACTATATTTTCTAAAAAGTTATCCAGTTCCTTCAATGATATCAAGTTCATTACGTTAAAGGTTTTTCGCCAAAAACCAGTCGTAGCCCTCCGTCATTTCAGATTAGTATTACTTAGTATTCGTGCTGCGTTTGTCGTGCATTGCCGTGGCGTAGTGTTCGGTAGCTATGTAATGCTTTTCTGTCACATGGATAAGTGGATTGGTTAGGACAGTCGTGCGGTCTTGTTGGCATTGTCAAGGACTCGTACGGGTGGGTTTAATGCAATCAAGATAATGACGGGTAGAACTTGACTAGGACTCTTTGATTTGTTGGCATTGTCAAGGTCACTTGGGTCCTAGGGGTAAAAACATCACATCGGGAGTTTCAAAAGAACTGAAACTTGCCAGATATGCGCATACCTTCTGGAGTGTGGTGACTTGAGTGGATTCCGTCAAGTTATCATGCGATGATAGTTGGATCCCGATTCCCACTGATGAGTTGGTTTACTCCTCGGGTGATCCCGACTAGTTCTTCTTTCAGGTTTGGAGGAGAATTTGACGGTACAGTGGGAGGTTTCCTGATTAGATAAAGTGATAACCATTCTGATCTAGGTTAGAGTGCACGCTGAGTGTTTCTTTTCTCTCTCTCTTTGGCAGCGACCATTGACCCGACCCTGGACTATGACTCAGTGACCAAGTTGACCGAACCTTCTTAACACAGGCTTTTGGATTGTCAGAGTTGCAAACCTCATTGCCACTCCTACTTTTACCCTTTTCTCCAGGACACCCCGTATTGCTACGAACGTCCACTTCCATTGGACAAAACCATCGTATGGTTAGATACGAACTCGAAGGACTTCGAGGATGGTTTCTGGTTCTGGAGAAAACGAATAGGACTATTCAGTTGTCTTTTCTTTTCACCTTCTCTCAGGTTGCGAGTACTCCTTGGTTTAGGAGTAGTACACCTATTGCGCAAATTGGATAGTCTTCTTCCAAACCATAGGCTGGAGCCGACCGGTAGGGAATGAAGAAAACCAGTTAGCCTAAACGGTGTACAGAAGGTATTAAGTTAAGACAAAGCAAGGGATTAGTAAGAGGGCAAAGTAAGTTGCGACTGCTATTCACGACCAAACCAAGTATTTCTTCGCCAATCCTAAATCACCTTTGTATTTCTCCAGGACACTCCGTATCACTACGAAGATCCCATTTTATTGGATAATCCATCGTATGGTTATATACGAACTCGAAAGGAACTTGTTCCAGTTCGGGGATGGATCCTGGTTCAGGAGAAATAGGAATAAAGTACATTCAGGTGTCTTTTATCTTCACCTTCTCTCGCATTGCGAGTGCTCCTAGGATTAGGACAGTACACCCATTATGCTTATTGGATAGTCTTCTTCCAAACCATAGGCTGGTGCCGAACGGTAGGGAAGGAAGAAAACCATTTGGCCTAAAGGGGTGTGCAGACGGTAATGACTAAAGACATATAAAGGGATTTGGTTAGATGGCAAAGAGATATACGGCTACAGTTGTGAATCTGGATAATGGTAGAGGCATTACTAGGAATACCAGGATACCCTATCGAAACATTTTAATGTTTCAGTTTCACTGTGTGATGTTAAAAGAAAAACTGATTTCCCGATTAGACACTTGCTCTAGGGTATGTATTTACCAGGTTGGATTCTCACATCTGTATGGTTTTACAGATACTGAGTGGGAGTAAGTTATTGGGAATTAGGTGACCATCCTCATTATATCAGGATTCGTTGTAATCGGTGATATTTGAGGAGATCATCTAGGCTGTTTGCCGGTTGGCAAATATTTGGTTTTGAATATCCGCTGTTGTGCACCAATTTCAAATTGATATATCTGTACGTCTATTTTCATAGAGTGAGATATACCTTTTGATATTATGTCGTTGACATTTACCTATATCAGTGGATGGTTAGGTAAGGAGCATTAAACAGCGGTGTAATTCTTTTAACCATAAGTACAGTTTTCAACCTACGACACACAGTGAAAGAGTTGTTAGACTCGGCGGACTTATACAGAGTATTGTATGTTGTCCAGTGTCCATTGGGACAGAGGGGTTGGTCCTCATACTATATTCTGTTTACTTTTAACTTCTCTAGTTCTTAGACATGTGTTTCATGGAAACACAGGGTCTAAGTTTTGAGGAGTTATAGGTATTTGAATAGAGTAGAGAACCAGGTATAGCAAGTATCGAGATTCTTCAAAGTGATCGAAGATGTAGATACTTGTGTATGGTGTTCAGTTGATAGTAATGATTAAGAGAACTGGCTTCTCTTTCAGGTTACTCATAATTGGAAGCATTCCTAAGTTGAGTAACGCTGATCGGCCTCTTTCCATTTAGTTTACATGCACTGGAGAAAGCTGCATGATTTGTATCTGGTTCAATTGAATCAGTGCCTCTGGTTCTATATTGGATATAGAACAGTTCATATCTTAACGATGTTAAGGTACGGGGAGTTGTCCGGCTTATGCTTAAAACCAGACACTGGACAACTCAAGGCACGTTTCTGTAATGGCTGTTTGTGGGTTGACCCAGGCTATGACGAGGGTTGATTTTCTACCATCTGGATGAACAATAGCAATATTGTTCTAGACTCGCCACAGTTTTTATTAAAAATGGATTTTTTCAGAAAAAGTAGTGGGAGTATGGTAGAACTGGAAGTAATTCCAGAACCACAAACGATTACTGAAGATTTGATAAGGAACCTAAAGATTCAATCTGATTTGACATTCCATTGGCCACTCCGCAGATAAGGTGGGTAACTTCAGGCACCCGAGAGGTACTACGGTAGCCTCAAGGACGGTGACAGGGAAGTTCTTGTTTACCCACAATTACCATTGCTGTTGTTCCAGGCTGCGAGACCCGGCAGGAGGATGAGTATAGCGTCGTTCTAAACTAACTTTAGAAGTGCACGTCTGTATGACTCTGCCAGAGGGTTATCGTAGTCAGTGGGAGCAACGGAAGCATTGGTGGACATCAGGCTTATGTCTATTTATAGACTAAAGCAGATGTAGCGGAGATAGATCATCCATTTCTGATGTGACAGTCATAGGTTTGACGTCATCAGAATAGGGGATGGATCTGTTGAGAAGGTAGTAGGAAGTGATATTCCTATACTACGATCGGTTATACTTTGGTCGTCACACAGTGTTTTCTCCACATAGGACTTGGATATTATATCAGACATACTGGTTACTAGATCTATGGTTTTAGATCTAGATTTGGGTGGTTTCCCAATCTGGGTACCTTGACAGCATTCTATGAGTATTTAGAATGGACGACTCCTGACACGGTAGTGTACCTGCAGTTGATGGAGTCACCCTCTCTAAAGGTGTCTTATAGACTAAAGGGGAGAGGGATACTCATGATTGGCAGATCACTTGCTTAGGCAATTGAGTCAATCATGAGATGTCAAGTACCACACCAGATGTTGTTCTTGCACTAGATGCAACAAGTTGATATTGATCCAATCCTGGAGAAACAGTCGGAAGCAGTCTTAGAACATAAGTGGATGTTCTAGGGATATGATAACGACAGCCTCATTTGGGAGACAGTTATCATTCCAGGCTTCCAAGGTGACATGGACGACAAGGAGGTTGTCAGAGTTAAAGTTTTCCTTCTAACGAGGGGCAGTATTTTGGACAGGTGGTCCAAGGCAATACTGAGGGTGGCATGGCGCAGGATACTGATTAAGTTCAGTTGACGATACAGTCTAAGAAGTTTGGATTTGGAGTTCATTTATGAGCTAGGTCCCATCAGACATCCAGACATTCTAAGACAGGTATTGCTCATTTCGGGAGATAGCTTTCTCCGCGAACTTGAGATATAGAGAGACATAGAAAGAAACATCACAGCGGATCCACTCACTGAGGCTATTCCTCGAACGCAATAGTTTCGCAAACGAGCTTTGTGAGACTGACTAGTAGAGAAGTTGGGTGTTCGGTATCACACGGGCTGTGAGTATGCGGCATCGCAATAATTAGCCTTGAGTTCAAGTGGGAGATTGTTGGAGATAGTGCCCTCAGAGTCAATTATTGGATCACAGGCACATGATTGCAATGATTGAAGGAGGACCTATCCCGGTAGGACAGTCTTACTCGAGATGATAGTATGCTATCTGGTTTATCTTTATCATCGTGTACTGCTTTAGGTGACCTGACATGTCGCTATTACACGTTGATAGATCCCCTAGGATTCTTGCTTGACTGCCGGCAGTATGATGGCGATCATATACGTGGGAGCTGGTAGTCTATAAGCACATCCTTAAAAGGTCCCTAGTCGTAGGAGTTTCGAGACAGGGCATCGATACTCCATTAGTAGACTAGTGTATACAGTCGAGACCCCGACGAGGGGCGGTGGCCGGTCTCACAAGCCATTGGTGTCAGTTGGTTCACCTAAGATGTATACAGGTGCTCATTGGGTTATGAGTACACCGGACAGGACTCGCCGGGAACATGCTAGTTGGTCTTATACCAGACGTCAGATAGCAGTTCCCTGGTGACATGTGTACAGGTTAGTTCATCGACCTGAGGATCGTCATTTGTCTCGTGTGAGTTCCCACTGTGCTTTGATTACTACCCTACCACGGCTCAAAGGAGTCGTGCAAACAGGTTTTAGTTGGGTACAGTCCCGAGCCACATGGAGGCAGTGAGCGGATCTTCAGGGGTTCGTCTCTCCCGGTATTGGGGGTGAGGTCGCGCTGTGTCTAGGAGAGCCATTATGCAAAGCCCTCGGCCGAGGCAGGAGATTTGCTGGTAGGTATTCCAGTAGTATCTCAGGGCGTTCTGGGCTACACTCCGACACGACTTGTACCGCTTTTGGGGGTCTGACTTTTACCAACCCTCTAGGCCCGACATGCGATGCTCATAGACGAACGGACCGGACTGTACGAATATTGTCACTGACAGGCTCAGTTGGGTGTCGGGGTGAGCTTCCTCATCGACGTCCCTTTTGGTCAATAGCTGGTGGCCCGTCACGTATTGGCTTATACCTCTGACGTGCCAGTGGTTAAATCCACAGCCATAGTATTGACGAGTCTTTAGAGTCCACCACACTTACAGTTACTCAAGCTTTCGGGCGAAACGCTGTAGAGGCCGTATGGAGATATGGCAGGGTCCGATCAGATACGTGCGGTATTGCATGGATCAGGATCGGACAGTTTTGTACTAGTGGCCGTATGGATATATGGCAGGGTTCGATCAGATACGTGCGGTATTGCACGGATCAGGATCGAACGGTTTTTTACTAGCCGGCTTTGGCTTAAGCCGGTCCTAGTTTAGTACAGTGTAGATTTTGTCTCATTGCATTTGTATCCGTAGGAATACAGATGCGGGTGTGTATACACAGTATAGGGGTTTTCCTGTAATTTATTACGGGACCAGTTTTCTGGAGTTGCCAGTTTGCATTCCGTTCCGGCCGGTTTTCCTTTGTTCTTTCCCGGCCGGACTTTTCCGATGGAGGGGGTAATTTGCAGTTTTGCAAATTACACTTTGTGGAGGGTTTTCTTGCAAATGTTTTTATTATGATAGAATCTTTAGATACCATTCTCATCACTTGCTTTTGGTTGATAAGAAGTGATTTGGAGTTGATTTGATTTGGTTATGATGATGTTTTGCTTGTGGTTACCCTCCACCTTTTCCTACACTCACCTTCCTTCTAAGGTGATGGTTTCATATTCTTTTCTTCTCTTCTTCCACCATTTGGAGATGATAAGTTTTTCATGAGAGGAAAAAGAAAGAGAGAAGAAGAAGAAGAGAGCTTCATCTTGAGAGTTTCATTCATGATCTCATTTTCTTGCTAGAAAAATGCAAGCACCATTTTTCTATTCTTGATTCCTCCATCACCATGGCAACAAACCCCAAATGAGACAAGCATCTTCTACACTACATTCTACAGCATATCTTGAGCATGTCGAGTTGCCGGCTTCATGCTCGAGTTGCCTCGGTATTGAGGCGGGAGCCCGTAAAAGACGCAGGCGATGTGGTGCCCTTTCCGGCGAGGAGGCGACGATATGGAGACAAGACTTTCCGCGGGAGATCGGGACGATGAAGAGAAGACCGGAGGACTCGGATCACTCGGTATACTTCTCACCCTATCTCTTGATTGCTAGCATTAGGTTAATGGTTTCGATCCGGGTTTTCTTTGTCCGCGGTAGCGCCGGTTTCCGAGTAAGGAAAAATTTTGATTCCGCAATTTGGCCTCGAGTAAGACGGCCGGGGCGCTGCCGTGGCGCAACACCCACCTCTTATTTCTTCATCCTCTACCTCTTGACAAGTTGTATAGGGTGTTTCCTTCACAAGTTTTCAAGGCTTTATGAAGTTGGAGCTTGATCTTGTGATGCCTCGATGTAGATCATCTTCGGCATCGAACCGACGACCAAGTCCGCCCTTTTCTCCGATGAAGACGATGCTAGAGTCATGGGTTTGATTTGGACAGCGGAGGGACCTCATCACGAAGCCTAGGACGTGTTGGACCGGATCTACAAAGGTTGTAGTCACTTTCCTTTAGCATTTAATTCGTTTACATGCTTGCATCGCCTATATATCTAGTTAACGATCCGTATTAGGGTTTGTAGGCACTTGTAAAATTTGAATTGGCCGTGTTTGATCACTTGCTAGACTTCATTAGTGTGCCTAGGAACCCTACAGTCCAAGCATCCAATATAATATACATCATCTGTACAATACTGGCCTCTACGGCATACATACAACTAACACCTTAGACATCGCATGCCTAACCAAATGAATTTCTTAGATATCGCATGCCTAACAATTATAAACCCCGCATTTTAGTCTCAATATCGAAAACACTTTTCAATATGTAGTCGGGCAATTCAACAAGATTCCCGATATTCTGATCGAATGCACGTCGATAACTTTAGTAGACGGCCGCACCCCCAATGCCGTCGACGAAATGCACTAAGGCGGAACACCGCTGCCGCGAGCACCCGAACGGATGCTTTTGGCGACGAGGTTCTCCTACAGTCACTTGGTCGGGGCTATGGGGCATGGCTATCTATTATGTTTACCCGGCGAATATCCGCATACGCTACGTGATTGCGACAGACTTTTGATCGCATCAAAATCCCGTGGCAACCGATCATCTGAGACTGAACTGCTAGATTTATAACATTCAAATTAGTTATCTCATAACTACCTGTGGATTCCAAATATTGTATCAAATTCCAGATAAATAAACAATGTTAAACTTTCCGATCGAATAATCAAACACCCAAGTTTTCCCAAATGGTTCTCAACACTTGAAATTAGTTTAAAAGCATCCATCACATGCCACAGTACCAATGGTCCATCCATAGAAGGGTCAAATCAACGCCTCACATGTGGCAACGCCATACTGCCATAAACCCTAAGATTTAGAGGCGGTTCAGACGGTCGCATAATCGAGTTAAGGTTTGTGTTCTTCTAGAGGGTCCACCGCGTTACTTGCATGACTAAGAACGTTCTTAAACTACGGAAAAATCCAACACTTGGAAATTTTCCGGCAGGGGAAAAAGTGAGTTATTGATATCCGTTCGAACTTTTTAACACGTTCTAAATTATCCGGAAAAATTAAACGAAGTTAAACTTTCCGATCGAATCAACGAGTTCCCAATAATTCCGAGAAGGCTCAACACATGAGTAGAATTAAAAATTCCCAGAACTATGAAAAAGGACCCAAGAATAAATACCTGAAAAACCAGACCCCAATTCAAACTTTGGCCGTGGAACTGTCGCCAAACCCGAGGTTTGGCCGCGGTTCCGCGGTCAGGTGAACGAATTGGTAGTCCGTACTTCACATATTTCTTAGATTTCCCTGCATGATTTTCTGAGTATTTTTAATATGAAAAATGTCAACTTTTGAAAAAAATTCCAGAAACTAGGATTTAACGGGTATTCGGAGTTCGATCGGATTTTAAACTTCGCCTAGACTTCGCCTAAAGCTCTAGCTTGGCTCTGATACCACTGTAGGGTTACAAGGCACTGTCATAAGGTTCTATAAGGTATCAACCATGCCCGATTTAAATTTTATACGCGCCGAACAACCCGAACCAAGATCATAGACTAGAGATTAGGCGAAACAAAGCAAGTAAACAACTTTACTTCTAAGAGTTAGGGATTACAAACTTTGTAGTCCATTCCTTCACTTCTAAAGCTCCGTGTTGATGTCCCTTCACTGCGATCATCGAGTATATGGACTCTAGAGAGGCTCCACAAAAGAAAGATGTAAGCTTACTTCCGATCTTCGATAACAAAGATGATCTACTTTGAAGAAACTCAAACCCAAGCTCTTGCTTTGCTAATCAAGTATTAGCAAAGCGAACACCCTAATCTAAGTGGCTAGAATAGATGAGGATGATGAAGTAGGAATTTAGCTCTCATTTATTTTCTATTTCTCACTCATTTTCATCACTTCATAAAAAGCTAGAAAGCTTTTCATGCAAGGAAGAAGAAGAAAGAAGATGATCAATCCTTTTGTGATGAATAATGAAAATCTCTAGTGAGGTTAGAAATGCAACCATGGGTTAAGTATGAAGACTTAACCCATGTAGAGAAACAACTATGGTTAAAGGGTTGGGTTGGGTTAAAGAAATATCACAAAATATCCAAGTCAAAGTCCAAGCTTCAAGAAGCTTCTTGAAAGCTTCATGCAAGCTTAACCCTAATCCAAACCTTAACCACCTTTAAACTCCACAAAACATGTTGCATTTATAACCATAACCTGTTACAATATTATATATCACATATACAATATTTATTGTAACAAAATAAAATAATACAATTAACACATATCACATATATATCAATGTATTACCCGAGTGAGAAAAAGAATCTTTAAGTGAGCTAATATTAGTTAATGTAATATAATATATCAAATATATAATTATACATTAAATTATCGAATCAACACTTGATCCGATAATCCGGCTATTTCACAAATAACCGACTAATATAATCCGTATCAGTTCATCGAATCAACACTTGATCCGATTACCCGGCTATATCACATATACCCGGCCGATATCTCATATCGCGAGAATCTAATACGGTATCACATACACGTATTGTTATCGGTCCCGTACATATCACATATGTGCTCCTACTCCATTTTGCCTGAGCCAGGAAACCTCTGTGTAGGACAGTAAAGAATCGTCAATACGCCGGCAATAAGTGATGATCATATCAAACACCCACAAGCTGCAAGCGGTTAGCTAAACGAAACAGCCACCCAGGTATTGAGCAATCAGAAGATCAACAAGCAAGCCTGTACTTTCTCCCGTGAATCCAACCAGTAACACTCCCGTACAGTCTGGTCTCTTCGTCTGATATGTCGCATATCTCGCCTAGGGGTGGTAAACGTCAGACCCCAGTAGCTTGATAAGTCGTGTCGATATGAGGTCCATAACAATTCGAGAAACTACTGATAACACTTATCAGGAAATCTCAGCAACCCTGGACAGGGATTTCCAGTTATAGCCAATCGATCACAGCGCAACATCAACTCCCTATACCGGGAGAGACGAAACCCCTCCTATCGCTCATTGCCTCCATGTGATTCGGGACTGTACCCAAAAGCCACCTTTTTGCACGCCCTCTTGGACGTGGTATGATGAAAATCAAAGCACAGTGGAAATCACACAAGACTCTATGACGATCTCGGGTCTACAGACTAACCTGTACCAGTGTCACCAGAGAACTGGCATCTGACATGAGGTATAATACCATCTGGGAGTTCTCGGCGAGTCCGTCCAGTGTACCCAGTCTCCACTGAGCACCCGTATACCTTCTCTGATTTCAAACACCAATGGATATGGGATCATCCATCGCCCATCATATGGGTCAAGAAGCGCATACGCTAGTCTACTCTGGAGTATCGATGCCCTGTCTCGGTACTCCCATGACTAGGAACATTTGAAGGATGTATTTGGCGACTACACTGTCCCCACTAGTATGATCTGCATCATAGTCCGGGTAGCCAAGTGCTCATCCTAAGGGCTTTATCAACATGTTACATAGAGACAATCAGCGTATATGTTAAGATAATGAGTAACCAGATAGCACACTATTATGTCGAGCAAGAAAGTCATCCCTATATATGTCCAAGCATCCACTACAATATACAACGTATGTACAGTAATGGCCTTTAGGGCATACATATAACTAACAATCTCCCACTTGCACTAAGGCCATCTGTTGTAATATCTTATACCCTACAATAAGTTGTGGTTGAAGTATCTCATACTCAACCATCCCATAAAAGTCTCTTCTGGAAAATAGGCCTTTGTGAATGGATCTGCGCTGTTGTCCTCTGTGTCTCCTCTCCTAACCTCGATCTCCCTGGAGATCAACTATCTCCATGATCAGGTGATACTGCCTTAGAATATGTCTGGATCTCTGATGGGACGGGGGTTCCTTGGCATAAGCCACAACTCCATTGTCACACAATGGCAGGAACGAAGATCATTTCATGAACTTATATATATATCCAGACTGCCTCTTTGGTAGCATCCTTGGTAACGATGTATCTTGCCTTTAATCGTCTAGTAAGTCACGGTATCTAGCTTGGAACTCTTCCAACATACCGTCCCTCCATTGAGGGTAAAGAAAATGCCTGTGACTGACATTCAGTCGTCCTTATCACCCTGGAACCTTTCCAGTGATTCTCCTCAGAATCGATTGATACCTTCTTACTACAACTAGTGAGAATCCTAACATCCAATTAGATCTATCCCATAGATCTAAAACCTAGGATTTAGGAGGTATCACTTTGATCCTTATATAGAGAATCCTTGTGATAAGAGGAGATTGACCGAGCATAGCATAGGAAACTCCTTCCCTATCAAGAGTATGTCATCCTCGTACAATACGAGGATCACCACCATACTCTCTACTACCTTTTTGTATATACAAGGTTCATCTATCATTTTGATGAAGTCAAACTCTTTGACTATCACATCAAAATAGACGTTCCAACTCCGCGATACCTGTTTTATCACATAAAACATCATGCTCACGTTTCCGCTGCTCCCACTGTCTACGAAGCCCTCTGGCTGTGTACTTATAGACGCTCTCTTCCAAATCATCATTTAGAAAAGCAGTCATGACACCCAACCGCCAGATATCGTAGTCATGGTATGTAGCCGTGGTAAGTAGGATCTGGATGGACTTAAGCATAGCTTTGAAAGTCTCAACTTTTCCATGTACACCAAGTAATCTTCTCGCGATATGAGATATCGGCCGGGTATATGTGATATAACCGGGTCATCGGATCATGTGTTGATTCGATGAACTGATACAGATTATATTAGTCGGTTATTTATGAAATAGCCGGATTATCGGATCAAGTGTTGATTCGATAATTTAATGTATAATTATATATTTGATATATTAAATTACATTAACTAATATAAGCTCACTAAAAGATTCTTTTTCTCACTCGGGTAATACATTGATATATATGTGATATATGTTAATTGTATTATTTTATTTTGTTACAATAAATATTGTATATGTGATATATAATATTGTAACATGTTATGGTTATAAATGCAACATGTTTTGTGGAGTTTAAATATGCTTAGGGTTTGGATTAGGGTTAAACATTCATGAAGCTTTCAAGAAGCTTCTTGAAGCTTTGACTTTGACTTGGATATTTCACATAGATATTTCCTTAACCCTGTAGGGTGTTTTTCGTCACCCCATTGAGATGGGAATACGTGCGCTCTTGTCAGGCGCATTACAGATTCCCCCTGCCTAGGGTAGGCCGGGGTTTAATTATTGTGGGGATCCGAATCTCCGGCAGCCGCGGACTAAGCTGCCGTTAATTACCCCTCGTCTTTGGAGCGAGGGAACCTCCGATTGACGGGATAAACTGGTCATGCGAACTCAATGTACAGTGTTGTGTTTTGAAGGGGTTTTGGATATATCAGGGGCCCCACAGAGTTTTTACAGGGTGCGGGTCTAGCAGCCCCCTTGCGGAGTGCGGGGCAGCGCCCCGTTAGAAAATTTTTTCTAACAGGGACAGTGTCGTGGAGTATGTGTGTGTGTACATATGTATACATATGTATATATATATATATGTATATATATATAAAAAATGGGGGGGGAAGGCATCCAAAGGATGCGTGAGGCCAGCGCCAGCGTTTTGAGCGCTCGCACACCACGTGTCAGCACGTGGGCGCTCGGGCGCTAGCGCTGTGGGCGCTAGCGCTCTTAGTGCAAGAGCGCTAGCGCGCCACGTGTCAACACGTAGGCGCTCGGGCGCTAGCGCACTGAGCGCTAGCGCGCCACGTGTCAGTACGTGGGCACTAGCGCTTTGGGCGCTAGCACTCTGAGCGCAAGAACGCTAGCGCACTGAGCACTAGCGCGCCACATGTCAGCACGTGGGCGCTCGGGCGCTAGCGCTTTGGGCGCTAGCGCTCTAAGCGCAAGAGCGCAAGAGCACCACGTGTCAACACGTGGGCGCTCGAGCGCTAGCGCTTTGGGCCCTAGCGCTCTGAGCGCAAGCGCGCTAGCGCGCCACGTGTCAGCACGTCGGCACTCAGGAGCTAGAGCGCTAGCGTACCACGTGTCAGCACGTGGGTGCTCGAGCAACAAAAAGGACTTGGTCCCTGCAATGGGAGTTGTACTCCCAGAAAGGAGCACTTATTATTCTGTATATATATATGAGGAGTTAAACTCCTAAGATGTTTTGAAGCTGATGAAGGGCTTCTCCCTTGAACCCTAGTTCTTCCCCAAAGTGGGGTTTCTGGAGATGGGTCTCCTTCTTCTTCCTTTGTCGGCTGGATCTTGAAGATCAAGAGATGTGAGATCTAAAAATCTCTCCTTTCTGAGATCTGATGGCAGATCTGGGTTCCTCTTTGTGGGTTTTGTGGTGAAAAACTATTTAGTTTTGGAAAAGAAAGAGTAAAACTCTTAATTTAATTCAAAAGAAATAAGAAGGTTTAGAACCTTGGAGAAAGAGCAGGAGGCACAAAGAACCTTATTTTTTGGGGGGAATGAAAATTGTATTAGATATTTTCATCATGTTGCCTTTTATAGGCTTACATATTTGCATATAGCCCCTTGGGCATTACAAAATGGTATTTTGCCCATCCCATGGCTCATGTGCCATTTCTTTTTGCACATAAGCCTTGGGCTTACAAAAATTTGGCTTTATGTCCATAAAAAAATACATTAAAATTATTTTTTACATGGTTTTCATGGGGAGGCCAGCCGCTTCATATTCCGGCTCGACTCGGGCATGGGCCCACTTGATATGGGCTTGGGCCCACCTGGCTTGGGGTTGACCTTGACTTTGACTTGGTCAACCGGGGTGCAATTTTCGACCCTAACAAAGTGCCCCCCATCAATAAATGCACACCACATATGTGGGTCATGTGGATGAAATTGATGAATCTTCTTTCATGTGGAGGCGACTTGCTTTGGTTCCCACTTTTTGGGATGCACTGCCCTTTTTACGACATGGACGGTCGATGCTTGACGCGTCTCCGAGACGGAGTGTCCGTGGTAGACATTTCCCTGGCCCGGAGTGATTTGGTTCCTGCTTTGTAGGAAGCCTGCACTGCCCTTTTTACGACATGGACGGTCGAAGCTCTGATCCAGAGCGATTTGGTTCCCGATTTGTGGGAAGCCTGACTGCCCTTTTTGTGACATAGACGGTCGACGCTCTGATCCGGAGCGATTTGGTTCCCGACTTGTGGGAAGCCTGCACTGCCCGTTTTGCGACATAGACGGTCGGCGCTTTGATCCGGAGCGATTTGGTTCTCGATTTGTAGGAATCCCGTACTACCATTTTTGGGACATGGACGGTCGACGCTTGATGTGTCTCCGAGACGGAGTGTCCGTGGTAGACGTTTCCCTGGCCCGGAGTTATCTGGTTCCTGCTTTGTAGGAAGCCTGCACTGCCCTTTTTGCGACATGGACGGTCGAAGCTATGATCCGGAGCGATTTGGTGTAGGGTTACTAGGCACTCTAATAAAGTTCTACAATGCATCAACCATTCCCGTTAAAAATTTTAGCCGTGCCGAATAACCCTAAACAGGATCGTTGCTAGAAAATTAGGGTTTCATGTGCAAGTAAACTACGTTTACAACTAAGTGAATACGAAATACAACCTTTGTAGATCGGTCCTTCACTTCTTTAGCTCCTTGTTGAAGTCCTTTCGCTGCGATCGTGGTTCTCCCGGACCCTTGCATGGCTTCACGAGGCGAAAGACGCGTCCTTGCTTTAAGTCTTCGAGACCGAAGATGATCTACGTCGAGGGGATGCCAACTCAAGCTCCTACTTCACTAACTTGAGAATCAGTGAAGTAAACACCCTAAACTAAAGTGCTAGTCTAGTAGAGGATGGAGAAATAAGAAGTGGGTTCTCTTTAGAATTTTATTTCTCACAATCTTTCTCACTTTTGATCAAACCCTAGCAAGCTTTTTTCTTTTGACAATGAAGAAGAAGAAGAAAAGAAAGAGATGAGGATAATGATCAAGTGAGAAAGTTAACTATGGTGAGTGAGTATCATATACTAACTCTTGTAGAGACTTAACCCATGGCTAATACTTATGGTTGGGTTAACAAATATCCATAGTAAAAACAAACTTAAGTGGACTTAGTCAATGCATCCACAAGCTTCCACAAGCTTCATGCATTGATCTAATCCTCCACTTAATTTTGTAATTACTTAAAATATAAAAACCCAACATAATTACTAGCATGGTGTAAGTATCATACACCCAAGTCATGTGTATCATCAACCATGATACAAAAAAAAAAGAAAACACATTTTAATATATATCAAATATATATAGAAGTTGTGTTCATGTGAGAAAAAACCTAAAGTGAACAAGTGTTAGTAAATGTAAACTAGTATATCTAATATACAATTATACACTTAATTATTAAATCAACACTTGACTTAATAATCCGGTCATATCTCATATAACCGACTAACATCCATTGTATCGACTTATCGAATCAACACTTGATTCGATAACCCGGTTATATCATATATAACCGACCGATACAAAAAGTCGCGAGAATAGAATACGGTATGACATACACGCATTATTCTCGGTCCCGCACATATCACATACGTGCTCCTATTTCGTTTTTCCTGAGCCAGTAAAAGCTCTATGTAGAACTCTAAAGACTCGTCAATACGCCGGCAGTAGGTGATGATCACATCATGCACCCACAAGCCGTCAGCGGTACTGGCTGGACGTAACGGCTACCCGGGTATTGAGCGATCAGAAGATCAGCAAGCAAGCCCGCTCCAACTCCTGTAAAAGCCTGTCGGTAACACTTCCCGTACAGTCCGGTCTCCTCGTCCGATATGTCGCATATCAAGTCTAGGGGTGGTAAACGTCAGACCCCAATAACCGATAAGTCGTGCCGATGTGAGGCTCATAACGGGTCGAGAAACAACTGCTAACACTTACCAGTAAATCTCTAAATCAGCCCTGGCTAGGGACTTCCCTGTTACGGCCAATCGAGCACAGCGCAACATCAACCCCCAATACCGGGAGAGACGAAACCCCTCCTATCGCTCATTGCCTCCATGTGACTCGGGACTGTACCCAAAAACCACCGTTTTGCACGCCCTCATGGACGTGGTAAGGTGGAAATCAAAGCACATTGGGAATCACATAAGACTCTATGACGATCTCGGGTTTACAGACTAACCTGCACAAGTGTCACCAGAGAACTGCCATTTGACGTAAGGTATAATACCATCTGGGAGTTCTCAGTGAGTCCGTCCAGTATACCCAGTCTCCATTGAGCACCCGTATACCATCTCTGATGTCAAACACCAATGGATATGGGATCATCAATCGCCCATCTCATGGGTCGAGAAGCGTATATGCTAGTCTACACTGGTATATCGATGCCCCGTCTCGATACACCTACGACTAGGGACCTTGAAGGATGTACTTATGGACTACCATGTCCCCACTAGTATGATCCGCATCATAGTCCAGGTAGTCAAGTACACATCCTAAGGGCTTTATCAACATGTAACTATAAGACAGTATAAAGAGACAAGTATACATGTTAAGATAAAGAGCAACCAGATAGCATACTATCATGTCGAGCAAGAAAGTCCTCTCTATATATGTCCAAGCATCCAATATAATATACATCATCTGTACAATACTGGCCTCTAGGGCATACATACAACTAACATTTGGTTCCCGATTTGTGCGAAGCCTGCACTACCATTTTTGCGACATGGATGGTCGACGCTCTGATCCAGAGCGATTTGTTTCCCGATTTGTGGGAAACCTGCACTGCCTGTTTTGCGACATGGACGGTCGACGCTTGATGCGTCTCCGAGACGGAGTGTCCGTGGTAGACGTTTCCCTGGCCCGGAGTGATCTGGTTCCTGCTTTGTAGGAAGCCTGCACTGCCCTTTTTGCGACATGGACGGTCGACGCTTGATGCGTCTCCGAGACGGAGTGTCCATGGTAGACGTTTCCCTAGCCCGGAGTGATCTCGTTCCTGCTTTGTAGGAAGCCTGCACTGCCCTTTTTGCGACATGAACGATCGACGCTTGACACGTCTCTAAGATGGAGTGTCCGTGGTAGACGTTTCCCTGGCCCGGAGTGATCTGGTTCCTGCTTTGTAGGAAGCCTGCACTGCCCTTTTTGCGACATGGACAGTCGACGCTCGATTTGACTTTCTCTGCTTCTTGCAGTGTCAGGGGTGAACTTGACTTGCTTCGCTTCTTGCAGTGTCGAGATTGGATTCTGACTTGCTCCGCTTTCTGCGGTGTCGGAGTTGAAGTTGACTTGTTGATTGTGATTTTGGTTGACATCAGCATCGCTACACTGGAATATGGCACCAGGAGCGGATCATCATTTTCCATGAGAGGATTTAGGGATTTTGGTTTTCTGTCGGCATCTGCATTGCTGCACTGGAATAATGCCAGGAGCAACTCATCATTTGCCCAGGAAGGATTTGGGAATTACTTTTTGTTTGGCATCTGCATTGCTGCACTAGAATAATGCCAGGAGAAACTCATCATTTGCCCCGGAAGGATTTAGGAATTGGTGGCTTAGGAGACATGTTTAGATCCCTATCACCTAAGGCTTTTCAATTTTATGGGCCGTAAGGGTCCCACAAAAGCATTTTCTCCCTACGAGTTGAAAGGATCTTGTAGGTGTATTTTCTCCTTAGGAGTCGTGGGGACTCCTAAGTGTGTTGCTCCTTTGTGAGTCGTAAGGATCTCACGCAGGAATTTTCTCCTCACAAAGTCGAGAGGACTTTGCGAGTGCATTTCATCTCTTTTTTTTACAAGTTTGCGCCCTTTCGGGTTTTCACAAACTCGCCGGCAGTCCTGCTGTTTTTACTCACGGCACCCTTTCGGGTTTTCATCCGTGCCCATTTTTCTTGTGGACATACCATTTTTTATTATTATTATTTTTTTTGGTCGGACTTTGAATGTGGTCTCACCGGTAGAACTTGGGAGAGACTGGGATTGTTTTACGCCTGTGGATTGTATACGGTTTTGCAGGATGTATGATCCAGACCGTAGGGCCAAAAACAATTTGGGACTTTGTTGGCGTCTGCATCGCTGCTCTGGAATATGGAACCAGGAGCGACTCATCATTCGCCGTTGGGATTTAGAATTTGGCTAGCGTCTGTATTGCTGCGCTGGAATTTGGTACCAGGAGTGACTCATCATTCGCCACTTAGGGGTTTGGATTTTGGCTGGCGTCTGCATCGCTGCACTGGAATATAGTACCAAGAGCGACTCATCATTCGCCACTTGGGGGTTTGGAATTTGGAATTTGGTAGGCGTCTGCATCGCTGCACTGGAATATGGTACCAGAAGCGACTCATCATTCGCAATTGGGGTATGGGATTTAGAATTTGGTTGGCGTCTGCATCGCTGCACTGGAATATGGTACCAGGAGCGACTCATCATTCGCCACTTGGGGATTGGGGAGCGATGACTTAAGAGACAGGTTTAGATTCCTATCACCTAAGGCTTTTCAATTTTATGGTCCGTAAGGGTCCCATAAAAGCATTTTCTCCCTACGAGTCGTAAGGATCCCGTAGGTGCATTTTCTCCTTAGGAGTCGTGAGGACCCACAAGTGTGTTTTTCCTTTGTGAGTCGTAAGGATCCCACGAAGGTTTGTTCTCCTCATGTATCGTGAGGACACATGAGTGGGTTTTCCCAGTGGAGCATAATTCCAAGGACGGAGACCAGCCGCGTAACTGGTGATTGCGGTAGGGCATGGGTATGATGAGAATTATTTGAGCCCGTGGATTGTATACGGTGGTCAGCATGGAGACCAACCGTAGGGCCGAGGGAATTTTGAAAAATTGGATTTTTGTTGGCGTCTGCATCGCTGCACTGGAATATGGTACCAGGAGCGACTCATCATTCGCCGTTTTTTTTTACCGCGATTGCTCTATCATTTCAGCTTTTCTTATCATGAAGATCGCGATTGCCCTATCATTTCGGCTTTTATTCGCGGTTGCCCATCATTTCGGCTGTTTATTTTCCTCTTTATTTTTACTCGCTGATTTTTATTGCGAGTTGCCCTATCATTTCGGCTTTTTATTATTATTTTTTATTTACACATTTTTTGTTTATTTACATATATATATTTTTTTACATTCCCAGTTTAACGACTAAGAGGTCGATTGTTCCTAGTTTAACGACGTGGTGGTCCTTTTTGCTTATCCCGGCTCCTTGAACTTTGATCTTGGCGGAGCTGTGTTGATGACCTAGCTCTATGGCTTGCCGATACATCCGAGGATTGTGAGGTTTTTCCAAGCTTATATTGGTCCTCTGCCCAATCTTTGAAAACACAGCAGTCTTCAATGGTATGACTCAGCACTCTATGGTATGGGCAGTATACGGGATTGCCAGTCATATTCATTTCATGTGGCCTCTTCGGAATAGGCAGTTGCAGACCGTTGTTCAAGGCTTCCTCGAATATATTGCGGACCTCATCCCTCCTGAAGGAGTACACCTTCTTTTTTCTCTCCATTAGAGTAGGTGCCCTTACTGGTGCTGGTCCTTAAGGCCGATCAGTCCTTGGTTCGTCCTTTTCAGATAATGGCACATGTCTGGAAGGGTTGGGTTCCCGAAAGGCCTTGGTCTCCATTTGTGTGAAATCGGAGGTCGTAGCTTGACCGTCTGCTAGCACGCCTTTAGATAGTTCTATCTCTCCTGCCTTGTATTGCCTTTCGACCCAATCTTTGAAGCCGAAGCAGTCCTCATTGTCATGACCTATCACCCTGTGATAGGGGCAATATTTTGGGTCGTCGGTCAAATTCTCTTCTTGCGGTCTCTTTAATTCTGGCAGTTGTAGACCGTTTCTTAGTGCGTCCCTGAATATCTTGTGGACCTTTTCCCTTTTAAAGGAATAGACTTTTTCCAATTTCTCTTTCAGAAGCGATTCCCCCTCGGCGTATGTATCGGAGGGACTGGAGGCTGATTGCGGCCGTTTCTCGCGAAGGCGCTCCGCTCTTAGGTTGATGGGGGTATCAGTTGGCTGCCTCCGGGTATCAATCCCTGGCTCATGAACCAAAATTTGATTCTGCTGTAATTACAATCGGGCGACCTGGGTCGCGAGATCTGCCGCGACATTTGCCAATTCGTTGACCTTGGACTGTACCCTGGCTAACTTCTCATCCCTGTCCTGAAGCTTCCCCTGAAGCCATCGGAATAATGCTTGTTCTGTAGTTCCGGTTATAACAACCGGGTCATCCTTATTGCATAAGCTCAATTCCGCAGGAACCACGGGCTCCCCTGGCCTATCGGCCTGAGCAGGCTCTTCATCATTTAGATCGAGTCGATGCTGGGTAGCTTCAACCATATCATTACCATGGCCGTGAAGAAGAGGAGGGTTCGTTTCTTCATGTCCGGCCATGTAGACAGTGTGGATAACACATTCAGCCATTCTTTCATCACTAGCAGCTGGTTTCGCGGAGCGGTCCGGGCTTTGGAAATTCATAAATTTTAACATGGCCAGAGCCCTAGCCCTTTTGTTGGCTCTATATCTGAGCCGCTTCTGCCTCAGATTCTCCGCCTTAAGCACTTGGCAGGCTTCTGCTCTTCGGGAAGCCGCTATAGGCCGAGTGATGGGGATGCTTGAGAAGACATCTGCCCGCGTGTTCGTCGAAGGTATTGCCTGTTCTTGCCCACGACGTCTGACAACTTCTTTTGTTCTGATGTCTTTGCCCCCAGTTGGGGCCATGGAAAGCCGTCCAGACACCGATTTGCGTTTGGGTTGGGACGCCTTCGAGACCACCACATTTGGCCTCTTGCCTTTTGAGGCCGGTTTGTCGGTTACCGGAGCTTGAGGAGCTGGGATGGCGTTAGCTGACACGAATTGGATGGAGCCGAATGATAGCGGCGGCTCCTCCCATTGTCGCCCGAGACTGGCCGGGAGGACCGTCCTGGCGTCCATCTTCATCGTGTAGAAGATGGGAGCTGAGTTCATCTTTGGAGACATTGTTGAAAGGAGATTGCTCGAAAATCCTGCTTGGAAGATCATTATTTTAGTATAAATATAGATATGTATATTGATTGAGTTCGCATGAACCTTTAACCCGAAAAATAGGAGGAGAGATAAGTCCCACCGGGCGTGCCAGAATCTATAGGGTGTTTTTCGTCACCCCATTGAGATAGGAATACGCGCGCGCTTGTCAGGCGCATTACAGATTCCCCCTGCCTAGGGTAGGCCGGGGTTTAATTATTGTGGGGATCCGAATCTCCGGCAGCCGCGGACTAAGTTGTCGTTAATTACCCCTCGCCTTTGGAGCGAGGGAACCACCGATTGACGGGTTAAACTAGTCATGCGAACTCAAAGTGCAGTGTTGTGTTTTGAAGGGGTTTTGGATATATCTGGGGCTCCGCAGAGTTTTTATGGGGGTTCCGCTACCCGGATAGCGGGCTGGGGGTCAAGGGGGCTAGCAGCCCCCTTGCGGGGTGCGGGGCAGTACCCCGTTAGAAATTTTTTTCTAACAGGGACAGTGTCGTGGAGTATGTGTGTGTGTACATATGTATACATATGTATATATATATATATGTATATATATAAAAAAGGGGAAAAGGCATCCAAAGGATGCCTGAGGCCAGCGCCAGCGCTTTGAGCGCTAGCGCACCACGTGTCAGCACGTGGGCGCTCGGACGCTAGCGCTCTGAGTGCAAGAGCGCTAGCACACTGAGCTCTAGCGCGCCACGTGTCAGCATGTAGGCGCTCGGGCGCTAGCGCACTGAGCGCTAGCGCGCCACGTGTCAGCACGTGGGCACTCGGGCGCTAGCGCTCTGAGCGCAAGAACGCTAGCGCACTGAGCACTAACGCGCCACATGTCAGCACGTGGGCGCTCGGATGCTAGCGCTTTGGGCGCTAGCGCTCTGAACGCAAGGGCGCTAGCGCGCCACGTGTCAACACGTAGGCTCTCGAGCGCTAGCGCTTTGGTCCCTAGCGCTCTGAGCACAAGCGCGCTAGCACGCCATGTGTCAGCACGTCGGCACCCGGGCGCTAGAGCGCTAGCGCACCACGTGTCAGCACGTGGGCGCTCGAGCAGCAAAAGGGACTTGGTCCCTGCAATAGGAGTTGTACTCCCAAAAATGAGCACTTATTATTCTGTGTGTGTGTGTGTGTGTGTGTGTGCGCGTGTGTGTGTGTGTATGAGGAGTTAAACTCCTAAGATGTTTTGAAGCTGATGAAGGGCTTCTCCCCTTGAGCCCTAGTTCTTCCCCAAAGTGGGGTTTCTGGAGATGGGTCTCCATCTTCTTCCTTTGTTGGCCGGATCTTGAAGATCAAGAGATGTGAGATCTAAAAATCTCTCCTTTCTGAGATCTGATGGCAGATCTGAGTTCCCCTTTGTGAGTTTTGTGGTGAAAAACTATTTAGTTTTAGAAAAGAAAGAGTAAAACTCTTAATTTAATTGAAAAGAAATAAGAAGGTTTAGAACCTTGGAGAAGGAGCAGGAGGCACAAAGAACCCTATTTTTTGGGGGGAATGAAAATTGTATTAGATATTTTCATCATGTTGCCTTTTATAGGCTTACATATTTGCATATAGCCCCTTGGGCATTACAAAATGTCATTTTGCCCATCCCATGGCTCATGTGCCATTTCTTTTTGCACATAAGCCATGGGCTTACAAAAATTTAACTTTATGCCCATAAAAAAAATACATCAAAATTATTTTTTACATGATTTGCATGGGGAGGCCGGCCGCTTCATGTTCCGGCTCGACTCGGGCATGGGCTCACTTGATATGGGCTTGGGCCTACCTGGCTTGGGGTTGACCTTGATGTTGACTTGGTCAACCGGGGTGCAATTTTCGACCCCAACAAACCCATCCCAACCCTTTAACCATAATTGTTTATTTATATGGGTTAAGTCTTCATACTTAACCCAAGGTTGCATTTCTAACCACACAATAGTTTCATTATTCATCACAAATGGTTTTCATCTTCTTCTTCCTCTTGATAAAGCTTTCTAGCTTTTAGTGATGTGATGAAAATGAGTGTAAAATAGAAAATAAATGAGAGCTAAATTCCTACTTCATCATCCTCATCTATTCTAGCCACTTAGATTAGGGTGTTTGCTTTGCTAATACTTGATTAGCAAAGCAAGAGGTTGGGTTTGAGTTTCTTCAAGGTAGATCATCTTTGTTATCGAAGATCGGAAGCAAGCTTACATCTTTCTTTTGTGGAGCCTCTCTAGAGTCCGAATACTCGATGATCGCAGCGAAGGGACCACAACATGGAGCTTTAGAAGTGAAGGAACGGACTATAAAGGTTGTAATCCCTAACTCTTAGAAGTAAAGTTATTTACTTGCTTTGTTTCGCCTAATCTCTTGTCTAAGATCTTGGTTAGGGTTGTTCGGCCCGTCTAAAATTTAAATCGGGTATGGTTGATACCTTATAGACCTTTGTGACTGTGTCTAGTAACCCTTCAGTGGTATCAGTGCCAGGCTAGAGTTTTAGGTGTCGTGTAGACGAAGTTTAAAGTCCGATCGAACCCTGAAACGTCGCGATTTACCCCTTCTCTGGAAGTTTTTAAAAATGTTGATTTTTTCATATTAAAATTACTCAGAAAAATAAGCAGGGAATTCTAAGAATTACTGTGAAGTACGAAGCCCCAACTCATAAGGAGTCAGGGGCTCGTACTTCGAGGTATGATTCTTGGTTATTTTTTATGCTTCTGGGAATTTTTAATTATACTCAAGTGTTGAGTTTTCTGGAGATCTTTTGTATTCATTGATTCGATCGGAAAGTTTAACTTCGTTTAAGTTTTTTCCGGATAATTTAGAACGTGTTAAAAAGTTCGACCGGATATCAATAACTCGCTTTTTCCCCTGCCAGAAAATTTCCAAGTGTTGGATTTTTTCCTTAGTTAAAGAACGTTCTAAGTCATGCAAGTAACGCGGTGGACTGATTTTTCTAAAATGATTCAGCGTGCTTGTTCTTTTAAAAGATATGAATCAAAAATAATTTATAACCGCAATCAAGAACGGCGTCGCTTGGTAGCTAGCCGGTGAGTACGGGTCGGTCCACAGGGATTTTGTGTATTCTCGATTTGTTCTAACGAGTTAATTCCGATTGTTGTCGGATTGATTAAATCTAAAAACTAAACTGATCTAAATCTTGCTAGGGTTAGGTTTAGGTTAAGTTTGGAAAGTCAATATTTCTCACCGCTTGCTATGCCCTATTTAAGATCTATGAGGTGTTATGGTAATAATTAATAAAGTGGATTAGTACCATCGGGAAGAAATGGTGTTTCTTCCTCTAGGTTCTTGTCCTTCCTTTCTTAATTCTTACCATAACCTCCATGGAAAACACGCTCAACCGGTCCTTTATACTACGGTATCACCGCTACCTCGTGGGGTAGGGTGCCGTAGGGAGCGGTGTGTGCATGTATGCATGGAGTCCTATAAAAACGTGTAATGGGCAAGAAAGGGGAGAGAGATCTTCATCTCTCAAGCCTTCCCCAAATCTAACACTAACAAGCGAGGAGACTACTCACTCATTAGGGAATTGAAAAACATTTTCTAAACTAATTAACTAGGGCAGAGAATGAAATCTAAACTAGGGCAGAAAGGAAAATTAAACTAGGGTAGGAAAGAAAATTTAACTAGGGCAAATAAAAAGAAAACTCACTCCTAATTTTTATTTGATGCTCTCTTCATACATTGCAGAAATTTACAGATCTGATTTTAGATAGATGAAATGAGGCACAAGAAGAGGCATGACCTAATACAAGATTTAGGGTTCCTATTTATAGAGGATAGAAACCCAAGGGTTACAATCAACTCACATCTGCTATTACAAAAATACCCCCTAAGAAAAAGACCTACTCAACGCTCGCAGCCGCCTCGGAATTTTTCCATCAATACGGGCTCTTCATGGCCGCGGTTCCGCGGCCGTATATGGGCCTTGTGGGCTTATTTTCTTTGGGCTGATTCCTGTTGCATTTTTCTTGGTTTTTCTTCAGTTGCTTTCTCAGATTGGCTTCTGGTTCTCTTCCAGATCTCCACAGTGAATAAAGTCGTGAACTTTTACCGCTTGCTTCGTGTCGAAGTCTTGAGCCTTGCTCTGCCTTTGTGCTTTGTGAAATTGTCCATTGATCTTCATTTAGTCTTCAAACTGTAGGCAAGATAAAGATTCTCTGTTTGTTCGTCAAAGTCTCACTTTCTCATCGTTTTTTCATTGTTTTCACTGTTTTTGTTTCAAGAACATGTAACCTGCAACTATGTAGCAGACATGGGTCAAAAACACCTGTTTATTTGTAAAATGAATAAGAATAGGGAATGTAATAATGCAATATTATGATATGAACATGGACCCTCTAGAAGAACACAAACCTTAACTCGATTATGTGACCGTCTGAACCGCCTCTAAACCTTAGGGTTTGGGGCAGTACGGCGTTGCCACATGTGAGGCGTTGGTTTGACCCTTCTACGACTGGACCATTGGTACTGTAGCATGTGATGGATACTTTTTTGAACCCCGCTCAAGTGTTGAGCTATTTGGGAAATCTTGGGTGTTTGTTTATTCGATTGGAAAGTTTAGCATTGTCTATTTATCTGGAATGTGATACAATATTTGGAATCCACAAGTAGTTATGAGATAACTAATTTGAATGTTATAAATCTAGCAGTTTAGTCTCATTTGATCGGTTGCCACAGGATTTTGATGTGATCAAAAGTCCGTCGCAATCACGTAGCGTACGCGGATACTCGCCAGGTAAACTTAATATATAGCCACGCCCCATAGCCCCGACCAAGTGACTGTAGGAGAACCCCTTTGCCAAAAGTATCCGTTCGGGTGCTCGCGGCAGCGGTGTTCCGCCTTAGTGCACTTCGTCGACGGCATCCGTGGGCGCGGCCGTCTACTAAAGTTTTCGACGAGCATTCGATCGGAATGTCAGGAATCTTGTTGAATTGCCCGAGTAGATATTGAAAAGTGTTTTCGATATTGAGACTAAAATGCGGGGTTTATAATTGTTAGGCATGCGATGTCTAAGGAATTCATTTGGTTAGGCATGCGATGTCAAGGAGGTTGCGGATTCCAACTGTTGTAGTTTTACACTTTCTTTTCTGCGACCGTAAGTGTAATATGTGGTGTATCGCCGGTTTCGTTGCTATACATCAACTACAATTGGGGTACGCATATTTACTTACGTTGATGATATGAGATATTATGTGTTGCTGTGATATGTTATATTGGATCGTCGTGTTTTGAATAGCCGGGGGTTTTATGTGAGGTGAGAGTTTTTCTTTTTCATTCATGTAAAATTCATTGTATGTAATATTCTTTTATTGGGGCACTTCCGGGCTGAGAATGATGTCACCATTGTATATTATTTACTTTTCCGCATTAGGTAGACCCAAAGCGGGGACCACAAGTAACCGGGTTCTAGGGTCCAGTGGGAGACCATCTCGAGGAGTCGAGACCGGGCCTTCTAACCCTAGAATTGGCAGTGTTGCTTGCCGCTCTCATAAGGGTCTAGGGATGTGGGTTTGGCTATTCATCACGACCGTGGAATCCGTGTTTTATACAGGCTCGTATTAAAACACGGACGTCCTAGTATATCCAATATTTCATATGTGTTCTTCTGCTGCAATGTTCTGTGATGAGATCATATTACTGCCTGAGACGAATGTTTATATTATATATATGAGATATATGTTATATTGCAGTTTCGTTTCAAATGTGATGCTTGTGAAGTATAATAAAATGGGACTTCATTAATGAGATTAATGAAACTAAAAGAAAGCTAAAGATGTTATAGAAACTTGTTTAAAAACTGGTAGCTCTAGTTGTTGCTTTGCATAACGGTATTCCTTGTAGAATATCCAGCACCTTATTCGATAAGGAAAGAGCCGAGATCCCTTCACCGGGAGTGACCTCTTTAGTGAAACTAGCAGATGCTACACATATGGTTTGTCTTTTGATTGCTTCTATAGTTTTTGCTTTGCATAGTGGTATTTGCGAAATATCCTGCACCTTATTCGATGAGGAAAGAGCCGAGATCCCTTCACCGGGAGTGACCTCTTTTGCAAAACTAGAAAAGGCCTCAAAAACATTTTATTTAAAATCACTCGATTCTACAACGATATCAAGTTAATTACGCAAAGGGTTTTCTTAAAAACCTGTCGTAGCCCTCCGTCATTTAAGATAAATAATAGTTAGTATTCATACTACGTTTGTTGACCTCTGTCAAAGCGTAGTGTGCGGTAGCTGATTAGTGCTTATCTGTATAAGCATATGATGTGATTGATTTAGGGTAGTAGTGCGACCTTGTTGACCTCTGTCAAGGGTCGTGCGGGTGGTTTTACTTCAATCAGGAAATGACGGGTTGAACTTGACTAGCAGCCTATGGTTTGTTGACCTCTGTCAAGGTCATAGGACGCTTGGGGCAAAATATTATTGGGAATTTCAAGTGTTAAAATTTGCAATGAGATTGCATACCTTCTATGAGATAGTTAGATCCCGATACCCGCTGCGAGTAAGAGTTACTCCTGGGAGAGTTTTACACATTATTATTAGTCGATCGAGTAGGTGTCTAGAAAGGTGTTAACGGGGTTACGCCCCTGGGAAAACGAGATTTATTTTAATTAGGTCCGTGCGAAAGCATGGGGAACCTCCCTCAAAGTACCGGCACTGGCCTGGCTGAAAGATTAGCAAACTTATAGAGTGTAATTAATCCCGGCTAGTCTTACCTTTTAGGGTTTGAAGGAAGATTTGACTAAAACAGTGGGAGACATCCTGATTAGATAAATTGATAACCAATCTAATCTTGTAAAAGCGCACGCTGAGTTTTTTCTTCTCTCTCTCTCCAGGTAGCGACCATGTCACGCCTTAATCAAGATAATAATATGGATGTATTGACTGAACCCACTTGTTATACTGCGCTAGGGAACGTTGGTCCCGCTCCAACTTATAATTGTTATAAGACAGAGCAGGAAATAGAGGATTACCAGAATTCCCATGCCGCCCAAACGAAGAAAGTGCATGTTGATGCATCATCTTCGGGTATGTTCATTACCGAGAACTGTTTCTCAATATCCTTTACGTCCTGGGTATGAGATACCAGATCAGGATCCCGCAAATGTAATTTGTTACATGGGCTACAGATAGGTAGAGAACTGAGAACGGGTGATAAGTTTCAAGAGTTGGAAATGATGCAAGTGTTGCAGCCAAGTCTGTTGGCAGTTATCACCCTGTATTACCAGAATACATTGATTCTGAACGAATGTTATTAGATACCAAACCTGATATACAACATCATATCAGTCTCTTTATTAGTAAAGAAGGATATAATTTTGATTTGTTGGATAATGTTTTGAACATTTCCTATATCAAGAGTTGATCGGTTCAGGCACGTTATCTAAAAGCATAGACGTTCTAAATCAAACCACAGTTCTTATCGTACAAAACACACACAAGAGGAAGAGTTCAGAAATGAACGAATCCTTCTTGAGGTATTGTAGACTAGGTCATATCAATGTGACCCGACTAGCTTAAGTTACATAAAGATGCATATTTAAATTAGTTTGGATTTACATCTTGTGAAACTTGCCAGTCATGTCACAAAGATAAGATGACCACAGCTCTGTTTATTGGAAACAGAGAAAGAGTTAGTGAACTCTTGGGATTGATACATGCTGATACATGAAGGTCCCTTGTCTACATATGCCAAGACCGGTTCTTTGTACTTCATTACATTCACTGATGATCTTTCAAGATTCAGACATATATTCCTGTTGAAACACAAGTCCGAAACTTTTGAAATAATCACAGAATATAAGTTAGAAGAAGAGAACCAAAACGGGTATAAATATTATGTCCTTTGATGTGATCAGGGAGGAGAATACTTGAGCACGAGATTCCTGGACTATTCTAAAGGAGAATGAGATTCTCTCTCAGCATTACTCCTCCATATACACCACAGCACGTCGGTGTATCGGGACGGAGCAATCATACCCTATTAGATATGGTGCGCTCTATGATGAGTACTACTAAGTTTCCTATTTTCTTTTGGGAGTTATGCACTTGAGAAGATGCATACCTATTGAATAGGGTTCCAATCAAATCAGCTGCCTACCACTCCATATGTGATATGTTATGGGAAGAGCCCATCTCCTAACTAAATTAAGATTTGGGGTTGTCCGGCCTATGTCAAAAGAAAAATCCGTACAAGCTCGAGGAAAGATCAGTTCTGTGGAGGTTTGTTGGATATCCCAAGCATTCGCAAGGGAATATCTTCTACCACACCGAGGAAAAAAAGATGTTTTATTTCTCGGCATACCACTTTTTGCGAAAAAAGGGAATTTCTTGTGAAGAAGTTGGTGGTAATGATGTAGAACTGGAAGGAGTTCCAGCTATACAAACTGCAGCTGATGATTTGGTAAACCCGGAGGATTCAATAGTTTCCAGCGAACCTCAGCCTCTCCGCCGATCTGGTAGGGTTCCTCATCCACCTGAGAGATACTTCGGTTTTTCTATTACAGTGGGAGCGAGAATTGCATCATGAGATGATGACCGAACTAGTTTCGAGCAGGCCATCAGGAGTGGGGGCTCTATGAGAATGGCTGGATGCTTAGCGATCTGAGATGGAATCCTTATACACCAACAAAGTATGGACTTTGGTTGCTTTATCTGAAGGGTTAAATCCCCATCAGAAGCAAGTATATCTTGAGAAGATTACTTGGTGTACATGGAAAAGTTGATACTTTCAAAGCTATGCTTAAGTCCATCCAGATCCTACTTGCCACTGCTACATACCATGACTACGATATCTGGCGGTTGGGTGTCATGACTGATTTTCTAAATGATGATTTGGAAGAGAGCGTCTATAAGTATACAGCCAGAGGGCTTCGTAGACAGTGGGTGCAGCGGAAACGTGTGCAAGTTGTTTTATGTGATAAATCAGGCATCACGGAGTTGGAACGTATGTTTTGATATAGTAGTCAAAGAGTTTGACTTCATCAAAATGGTAGATGAATCTTGTATATACAAAAGGATAGTAGAAAGTATGGTGGTGATCCTCGTATAATACGTGGATGACATACTCATGATAGGGAAGGAGTTTTCTATGCTACGCTCGGTCAATCTCCGCTTATCACAAAGATTCTCTATAGGATCAAGGTGAAACCTCCTAAATCCTGGGTTATGAATTTATGAGATAGATCTAATTGGATGTTAGGATCTCACTAGTTGTAGTGAGATGGTATCAATCAATCCTGGGGAGAATCACTGGAAAGGTTCCAGGGTGATAAGGACGACTAAATGTCAGTCGCAGGCATTGTCTTTACCCTCAGTGGTGGGACGGTTTGTTGGAAGATATCCAAGCAAGATACCGTGACTTACTAGACGATAAAGGCAAGATAAATCACTACCAAGGATGCTACCAAAGAGGCAGTCTGGATATATATAATATTTCATGAGATGAACTTAGTTTCTACCATTGTGTGACAATGGAGTTGTGGCTTATTCCTAGGAACCCCCATCCCATCAGAGATCCAGACGTATTCTTAGGCAGTATCGCCTGATCATGGAGATGGTTGATCTCCAGGGAGATCGAGGTAAGGAGAGTAGACACAGAGGACAACAGCGCGGATCCACTCACAAAGGTCTATTTCCTAGTAGAGACTTTTATGGGATAGTTGAGTATGAGATACTTCAACCATAGCTGATTGTTGGGTATGCGATACCACAACAGATGGCCCTAGTGCAAGTGGGAGATTGTTAGTTATATGTATGCCCTAGAGGCCATTATTGTACATACGTTGTATGTTGTAGTGGATGCTTGAACATATATAGGGAGGACTTTCTTGCTCGACATGATAGTATGCTATCTGGTTACTCTTTATCTTAACATGTACTCTGATTGTCTCTATGTCACATGTTGATACAGCCCTTAGGATGAGTACTTGACTACCAGGATTATGATGCAGATCATACTAGTGAGGACAGTGTAGTCGCCAAGTACATCCTTCAAATGTTCCTTGTCGTGGGAGTACCTAGACAGGGCATCGATACTCCAGAGTAGACTAGCGCATGCGCTTCTTGACCCATATGATGGGCGATAGATGATCTCATATCCATTGGTGTTTAACATCAGAGAAGGTATACGGGTGCTCAGTGGAGACTGGGTACACTGGACGGACTCGCCGAGAACTCCCAGATGGTATTATACCTCACGTCAGATGGTAGTTCTCTGGTGACACTGGTACAGAGTAGTCTGTAGACCCGAGATCGTCATAGTGTCTTGTGTGATTCCCACTGTGCTTTGATTTCCATTATACCACGTCCAAGAAGGCGTGCAAAAAGGTGGCTTTTGGGTACAGTCCCGAATCACATGGAGGCAAAGAGCAATAGGAGGGGTTTCGTCTCTCCCGGTATAGGGAGTTGATGTTGCGCTGTGTTCGATTGGCTATTACTGGAAATCCCTGGCCAGGGTTGCTGAGATTTACTGGTAAGTGTTATCAGTAGTTTCTCGAACTGTTATAGACCTCATATCGACACAACTTATCAAGCTACTGGGGTCTGACGTTTACCATCCCTAGGCGAGATATGCGATATATCATACGAAAAGACCGGACTGTACGGGAGTGTTACTGGTTGGATTCACAGGAGAATGTACAGGCTTCCTTGTTGATCTTCTGATCGCTCAATTCCTGGGTGGCTGTTACGTTTAGCTGACCGCTTGCAGCTTGTGGGCGTTTGATATGATCATCACCTACTGCCGGCGTATTGACGATTCTTTAGAGTCCAACACAGAGGTTTTCTGGCTCAGGCAAAACGGAGTAGGAGCACATATGTGATATGTGCGGGACCGAGAACAATACGTGTATGCGATACCGTACTAGATTCTCGCAATATGAGATATCAGTCGGGTATATGTGATATAGCCGAGTCATCGGATCATGTGTTGATTCGATGAACTGATACGGATTATATTAGTCGGTTATTTGTGAAATAGCCGGATTATCGGATCAAGTGTTGATTCGATAATTTAATGTATAATTATATATTTGATATATTAAAATACATTAACTAATATAAGCTTACTAAAAGATTCTTTTTCTCACTCGGGTAATACATTGATATATATGTGATATATATTAATTGTATTATTTTATTTTGTTACAATAAATATTGTATATGTGATATATAATATTGTAACATGTTATGGTTATAAATGGAACATGTTTTGTGGAGTTTAAATATGGTTAGGGTTTGGATTAGGGTTAAACATTCATGAAGCTTTCAAGAAGCTTCTTAAAGCTTTGACTTTGACTTGGATATTTTACATAGATATTTGGTTAACCCAACCCAACCCTTTAACCATAGTTGTTTCTCTACATGGGTTAAGTCTTCATACTTAACCCATGGTTGCATTTCTAACCACACACACTAGTTTCATTATTCATCACAAATGGTTGTCATCTTCTTCTTCCTCTTGATAAAGCTTTCTAGCTTTTGGTGATGTGATGAAAATGAGTGAGAAATAGAAAATAAATGAGAGCTAAATTCCTACTTCATCATCCTCATCTATTCTAGCCACTTAGATTAGGGTGTTTGCTTTGCTAATACTTGATTAGCAAAGCAAGAGCTTAGGTTTGAGTTTCTTCAAGGTAGATCATCTTTGTTATCGAAAATCGGAAGCAAGCTTGCATCTTTCTTTTGTGGAGCCTTTCTAGAGTCCGGATACTCGATGATCGCAGCGAAGGGACCACAACACGGAGCTTTAGAAGTGAAGGAACGGACTACAAAGGTTGTAATCCCTAACTCTTAGAAGTAAAGTTGTTTACTTGCTTTGTTTCGCCTAATCTCTAGTCTAAGATCTTGGTTAGGGTTCTTCGGCACGTCTAAAATTTAAATCGGGCATGGTTGATACCTTATAGACCCTTGTGACTGTGCCTAGTAACCCTTCAAAATGAAATCAATCTCAAATACAGTATACAAGGTACCACATGTGTCCAGTGCGCACGAAAATCGAAATCAAATACAAATGCCATGAATACGCACAGAAACAAAACTGAGTGCAATGGGTGTGCACCAAAAACATCTGTCTCGTGCAACGGGCGTGCACGACAATAATATCAGGTGCATCTAATCTGCACAAAACCCCGATTTAGTGCATCTGGTGTGCACAAAATCGTATCAAGTGCGCCAAGTGTGCGGAAGAATCTCAATCAAGTGCACATGGTGCATGAAAACATATACCGAATATCAAAATCGAAATCACAGTACGAAAAGTGCATGAAAACTATATCGAAGCATACGTCAAAATCATGTGCAACCCATATGCATGAAATCAAATCAATATCTCAAAATGTATAAAACCAAATCGAGTGCACTGGGTATGCACAAAACAACATTAATACCACTGATATATCAAACATGAATAGAGTGTAATGAATGTACACATAGGAAATACCAATCATAGAACAAAATCCTCAAAATACCAAAATCCAAACAACGGAAATATGAAATTCAAATCACCAAATCGCAATCGTAAACACTATCGTCAATGTGCGCCTCTTTCCTCTGGTGTCGACTGATTCGAACTCGTCTCTTCGTAGCTGTGCTGACTGCGCTACAAACGGCTATACTCATATCAAGAGTCTCCCACGTAATCTATCACTTCACCTGATATCTGGACTACGTAAAACTTTTCGATCGATTCATCAAAATTCCATAATTCCCCGAGAGCTCAACACTCAAGTACAGTTTAAAAATATCCAGTACACGCCCCAGCATCTGCGGACCAGCCGTAGAAGGGCAAACCCAAGCCTCACTAATGGCACCGCGGAACTGCCGCAAACCCTAAGGTTCACCAGCGTTCTCATGGTCACTATGTCGAGTTAGGGTTTCATTCTTCTACAGGGTTCATAGAAATACCTGCATGTTCTTCCGAATACCTTAAACTTGGGAAAATGGGTTTCTGACATTCGTTCGAACCTTTTAACTTCGTCTAGACGACATGTGAATACCCTTCGTCCGCACGCTAAACAATGCTTCAATCCTCAAGAATAGACGATACCCTAGAAGTCATCGCATTTGAGCCGCAGCTCCTTCTACCCGTGCGACCGTGGTAACAGAAACCACCATCCGATATCGACGAAGATAGATCAAAAGAACGAATAGAATACGGTGCAAAGAAATGTACATCCTAAGGCTTCTTATGCAGAGTAGCGTATCGTAAGTATGCCGCGGATCATACCCATGGTACGTCACTCTACCTAAGTCACCTGCTCCATCAACCAAGGTCAGCCTAGACTTAGACAAGGGTTAAACCTAGCGCTCTGATACCAACTTTTTCACGACTCGAAGGTACGGAACGTGACCGGGACTTAAATTACGAAACGTCTAGAGGCGCAACGTAATCTAAGCAAGTCGAAGCCCAGAAATCTAAACCCTTTAAAGGAAAAAGTGTAGGAAAACAAGTTTAAAAGCAACATCAAATTTTCTCAAAAATTTCGGCAGAGTCTCCTTTGTAAAAACTGGCCCCAAACGGGTACAAATAAGAATATATACATAAGCAACAATAAAAAGGCATACCCAAGCGGGAACTAGCTCTACGCCAAAAGGCGGAAACAACCACACAATGCACTAAAATATTCAACGCCGAAGGGCGAGGCTAAAAACTCAAAAGAAAACCAAATCCACCAAAAACTATAATAATACAAGCGCGACTCTAAGGTCGAAAGATAAGCAACTGGCCATCTAAATTTAACAAGTAATACAAGTCTGGTTGATGGAGCTTACTAGATACAACTGAAATAATAAAAGTACAACGGCGGTCCCGATACAATGAACCAACCTACCAAGAAAATCACCCTAAATGAAATAATGTGCCAACAAGCTTCCAAGGAATCCTGTACATTGAAATCTGTAAGAAAATTTGGCACAACGGGGGTGAGTTGCCAACTAGTGAGTAGAAGACATCTGCGAGTAGAAATCGCATGCATGATGCTTTCCTAGGTCATAATAATATACATAATATAACACTAGTCATCTAGTAGTGGCAAGGTAATAATCTATGCGTAAGTGTAATGCTCAATGCTCGTGTCAGTGCCTCAAGTAGTAACATGTCATGTGTATGAGTATGCATGCACCATGAATGTAAAATAATCAACCATGAAATCTGGATATATCTGTATAAGAAATCTTTAACTTGTATCATAGTAAAATTTGTACGGTAATCTGAAACATCATCAATAAAATCCATGGAAATCCGTGTCAAGTATCGACACAAAACATGTAAATCTCAAAGTCTCAATACCTCATAGTCTCAATATCTCATAGTCTCAATATCTCGGGCTCCGTCTGTCCGGATCGGCCCATATCATCAAATCTCACGACAACGGTCGATATCCTCCGGATATCCATCGCGCCAGACATCACCGGTAGGTAGTCTTCCCCTGCCAGGCTCATCGTCTACAACTTAAGCTTCTTGCCCCGGGGTACCATACCGGGCCCACCATGTACCCGAGACGGTTCATCCACTCCTCGAATCGGGTCTCGAAATCCAACAGAAAACATGAAATCTCATGGTGAACGACACATACATCACGAGAAAAACCGCAACTTGTATTTTAAAATAAGATGGAGAGAGAGAGAAGTTTTTATATATATTCTTGCGGTTTTCCCCAAAATCCAGAAATCTCATAGAAATCCAAAATCCCAAAATCATGAGTAAGTAAATAATGAGTATCGGCATAAGCCCCACAATACTGCATGATAATATGAAAATGTGAATGCATGAAGTGTCTAAGTAATAAATACAATGTCTAAACTAGCACATGAGAGTAATCACGCAATATTATATTGGTCAAGTTTTTAGCTGATTATATCAATAAAGATAATATGTTCTAAAGTGTACGTGACATGGCAATTACCGATGATGATGTGTGTGAGCCGGCAAATAAGTGTATGTAGATCATGCGAATCATCGGTAATGGTGCTGGTGTCCTAACAGGCAGAGTTTCATATTAGCTAAAGAAACATATGTATGAATATGCAATGCGATGAATACAACATGAATATAACGGTGAATGTGTAGTAAATGCACAACTAGAAAATACATACTAATTACGAGTCATACAGTTTATTGTTTGAAAAAGCACGATTCATTAGTTTTTAAAATAAGTATGACTCGAGCCTAAACTAAGATCTACCTAACCAACTAAGAAACCAACTAACGATACTAGTCGAAGGTAAGAAGAATCCTCCTAAAGTCTGAGTCGATATCTCAAGTAGTCGGCGATCCAGCCTCAATAGCGTCACATATATAGTACGACTTCCTCAAGTCAAGAGTATGAATCAATCATCACATATATACATAATCGTTCGTATAGTATCATCATCAAACAATATCATGATCAAGGGTACTATACTATAATCGCATACATCCAAATATCATCAAACATATATCATCGTCTGTGTAAATATACATGGTCAAATGATCCACTAAAATATCATGTCATATGTCATATCGTGATTAAGTCACATATTACAATCTGGGTTCTATTCTAGAGTCTCGTTCATTCCAATGTCATCAACACATATTATCGTTTATATAAATATATTTTATATAATCTCATTGCCCAACGATCCGCTACTATCATAACGCATCTCATGTCATAACTCGATCATATATCCAATAAATCACAGCATCAAGCCTAATCATATCGACTCATCCCCATGTATCATATAACCTCATCATATCACATGTATATGTTGTGTATATATATATATATATTTACCTGCACACATTCCTACACACACACACTCACACACACACCCCAAGTCAAGTTTAGGTGTGTGTGTGTGTGTCTCTATATGAAACCTACGAATTCCCTCCAAGGCAGTCATCCTTTGGTTAAGTCTTTCTATATCAGTCTAGTCCAACCTAAAGTCTTTAATAGGACCCTACTCACCAAGAATCTAAGGCCACGTCCGACTTCCTAATAACAGTAAGTAATATCCCTATTCTACGTTTGCGGGGGTGCTATACGCCATCCACCCGACTTCCCCTGTAGATATACATCTACTCACCTGGCCCCAGTCTGCCGAAGTCGATGCCGCCATCCTCTTCTTCATTGTCCGAAGTCCACGTGAGGGGTACCTATACGCAAATATATATAATATCATAAACTGAAATCGCGGACAAAACTAAAACGGCGCACAAAACACGCATAGGTTAAAACCTATGACCTGCTCACGCAAAAGAATCAAATAACCCTCGATATCGGCGTACAAATGCCGATTGATCGAGATAAAACACAAACGTATAAATCGTAGTTCCAAAACTCACTAATTCTAATATAAATAGGGTTTAAATCATCAAAACCTTAAAATGAATCAAATCGATTTATTTCACAAAAACCTAGAAAGCACTAAATTTTCATTTTAATTCGAAACTTGATGTTTTAACCCAACTAATGGCCATAATAGTCACTAAATATCATAACTAAGTCATACAAACCATCACCATAATTTATCCTCATCAATTTGTATTAAATTGAAAATTCTAGTTTGCAAAAATATAAACTTTTAATACTTTTTTTTAAAGCAAAATTCACAATTCAACAACTAAGCTAGATTTTGCATGAACTAAAGTGTTAAACTATAATTTAAAATGTTAGTAATGTCATAAAAACCCTAATTGGATTTTAATCTCAATTATTTAGTCAATTTCCAAAAACCTAGTTTGCAAAAACTAGCATAATTAGCATAATTTCCATCGAACAATTTGAAACTAGTAACTAGATTAACTTTTGCAATCAATTAACTTGTTAATCTACCCATTAAAATCATGAATAATTGATAAAAATTCTCACTAGAATTTTATCTCACCTAGTTATATGTTTTATAAAAATCTAGTTTACAATTAGCTTAATTTGAACAATTAAAATGTAACAATTAGTAATTTGACAACTACAATTTCAATGTGCATACTCTAAGATGTTATACCACACTTCAAATCACAACCAATTTATGAAAACCCTAACTTAAACTCAAACCCCTTTCTTGAATTTTGAATCACAAAATTAAAACCACAATTAAACTTCTAATTACGCTAAACAAAACTAGTTTAGCAACAATTTAACTATAGATTAAGATTTATACCTCACAACATGATGTCTAGCATGCTCACATAGCCTCCCAAATGGCTCTCTTGTCTCAAGAATTCAAGCTAGAATGAGCAAAGGATAATGGGTAGGAATTAAATTAGGAATTTGTGGGTTTTTATTTTGATTTTTGATGAATTTTTTGATGATTTTTTTGAAGAGAAAAAGAGTGGAGAAAATGAGGGGCTGCCATGGGATAGGCTCGGCCACATAGAGGAGAGGGAGAGAGGGTGAGATTGTGTAGAAAATTCTAGGTCAAGACAACCCTTCAAGTCTCATTTAATGCACCTCACTTCATAATTTCCAAATTAATTTATTTTCTTAATTCAATTTGTCCTTGAAAACCCTAGAAGCATGGAGAAATTTGAGAAAGAATTTTGCATGTTACACACTTGATTCCAATATTTCATGGTTCACTTTTATAAAATTAACACATTCCAATTTGTATTTTACACTAATTTAATGTATATTTAAAGCTTATTTTAATATTTGAATTTAATTAATTTAGGAAAAATATTTAATTAAACTAACAATTTATAAGTCACTAAATAATATCAATTACTAGCAATTACATAGTTAAAATAGGCGTCTTTAATTTTATATTGAAAAATAATTATAGTTGAGTTTTATGGAAAGTACAGTTTATTTTACCGATTATCAGAAAATTCGCCTAAAGGATTTTATTTATTTATTTAATTTTTAAAATGTTACATCATTACATTCACTGACAATCTCTCAAGATACGGACATGTGTTTCTGTTGAAACACAAGTCTGAAGCTTTTGAGAAATTCAAAGAATATAAGCACAAAATAGAGAACAAAATGGGTAAAAGTATTAAGATCCTTTGATCTGATCGAGGAGGAGAATACTTGAGCAATGAGTTCCTGGACTATTTAAAAGTGAAATGGGATTCTCTCTCAGCTTACTCCTCTTTATACACCACAGCACAACGGTGTATCTGAGAGGAGGAATCGCACCCTATTAGATATGGTACGCTCTATGATGAGCACTGCTGAGTTGCCTATTTCCTTTTGGGGTTATGCGCTGGAGACAGCCGCATACCTATTGAATAGAGTTCCAAACAAATCAGTGCCTACCACTTCATATGAGATATGGAATGGGAAGTGACCATCTCTTAAACGAGCTAAGATATGGGGTTGTCCGGCCTATGTTAAAAAGCAAAATCCGGACAAGCTCGAGGCAAGATCAGGTCTGTGTAAGTTTGTGGGATATCCAAAAGATTCTTATGGATATATCTTCTACCACGGTGAGGAACAAAAGATGTTTGTTTCTCAATATGCCACCTTTTTTTAGAAAAGGAATTTCTTGAAAAAGAAATTAGTGGCAAGGAGGTAGAACTGGAAGAAGTTCAAGCCACACAAACTGCAACAGAAGATTTGGTGGAACCAGAGGATTCAGTAGTTCCCGACAAACCTCAGCCGCTCCGCCGATCTAGTAGGGTTCCTCATCCACCAGAGAGATACTACGGTTTTCTCATTGATGGTGGGAGCGAGGATTGCATCATGGAAGATGATGACCCGACTAGCTTCAAGCAGGCCATCACGAGTGGGGACTATGTGAGATGGCTGGATGCAATGCGATCTGAGATGGAATCCATGTGCACCAACAAAGTATGGACTTTAGAAGTTGCTGCTGAAGGGGTAAAACCCATTGGGAGAAAATGGATTTTTAAGAAGAAACTTGGTGTAGATGGAAAAGTTGAGACTTTCAAACCTAGACTTGTTGCAAAGGGTTTTCTTCAACGACCAGGTATGGATTATGACGAAACCTTTTTTCCAGTGGCTATGCTTAAGTCCATCCGGATCCTACTTGCCATTGCTGCATACCATGACTACGAAATCTGGCAAATGGATGTTAAGACTGCCTTTCTAAATGGAGATTTAGAGAAGTGCGTGTACATGACTCAGCCAGAAGGCTTCATAGACAGTGGGAGCAGCGGAAAGGTGTGCATGCTTCTTAAATCCATCTACGGGTTAAAGCAAGCATCGCAGAGTTGGAACATCTGTTTTGATGTTGTATTCAAAGAGTTTGACTTCATAAAAAACGTAGATGAACCTTGTATATACAAGAAGGTGGCAAAGAGTAAGGTTGTCTTCCTCGTATTGTTCGTGGATGACATACTCTTGATAGGAAATGATGTTCCTATGCTGCACTCGGTCAAGCTCTTCTTATCACATAGATTCTCAATGAAAGATCTAGGTGATGTCTCCTGCATTTTAGGGATTAAGATCTATAGAGATAGATCTAAACGGACACTGGGATTGTCCCAATCCAGGTACATTGACACTATACTAAAGAGGTTTAGTATGGAAGAATCCAAGCGTGGGAATTTACCCACGATCTCTGGACTCACTCTCTCCAAAGAGATGTCTCCTAAGACTGATTTGGAGAGAGCTCGCATGCAAGGGATACCCTATGCTTCGGCAGTAGGCTCTATCATGTACACGATGCTATGTACCAGACCCGATGTAGCATACTCACTAAGTGTAGTGAGTAAGTATCAAGCAGATTCAGGAGAGAGTCACTGGACATCTGTGAAGAATATTCTCAAGTACTAGAGAAGGAGTAAAGAGATGTTCTTGGTGTATGGTAATGGAGAACTCCAGGTGGATCCCTTTACCGATTCGAGCTTCCAAAGTGATAAGGATGACTCTAAGTCGCACTCGGGATTTGTCTTTACCCTCAATGGAGGGGCGGTGTGTTGGAAGAGTTCCAAACAGGAAACCATAGCAGACTCGACGATGGAGGCTGAATACATCGCTGCTAATGATGATGCCAAAGAGGCTGTCTGGATAAAAAAGTTCATAACTAAACTTGAAGTGGTTCCATCCATTGAGCATCCAATACCTTTGTTTTCTGATAACAATGGAGCAGTGGCTTTGGCCAAGGAACCCGGTTCCCATCAGAGATCCAGGAATATTCTGAGGCGGCATCACCTGATCCGGGAGATAGTTGATCGCCGAGAGATCGAGGTCAGGAGAGTTGACACGGAGGACAACACTGCGGATCCACTCACGAAAGCCATACCCCAAGATACAATTTGGGAGACTCTTCGGGATGTTGGGTATGAGATACTACAACAGCTGGCCTTAGTGCAAGTGGGAAATTGTTAGTTATGTATATGCCTTAGAGGCCATTATTATACACATGTTGTATATTATAGTGGATGCTTGGATATATATATAGAGGACTTTCTTGCTCGATATGATAGTATGCTATCTGGTTTCACTTTATCTTAACATGTTGACTTGTATTGAGTTACTGTCTTGCTCTCAGATGTTGATAAAGCCCTTAGGATATTTACTTGACTACTAGGACTATGATGCAGATCATACTAGCGGGGCCAGGATAGTCCACGAGTACATCCTATAATTGTTCCTAGTCGAGGGTGTATCAAGACAGGGTATCGATACTCCAGAGTAGACTAGCGTGTACACATCTTGACCCATATGATGGGCGATGGATGATCCCACATCCATTGGTGTTTGACATCAAAAATGGTATACGGGTGCTCAGTGGAGACTGGGTACACTGAACGGACTCGTCGAGAACTCCTAACTGGTATTATACCTATCGTCAGATAGCAGTTCTCTGGTGACACTGGTATAGGTTAGTCTGTAGATCCAAGGTCGTCATAGAGTCTTGCGTGATTCCCACTGTGCTTTGATTTCCACCTTACCACGTTCATGAGAACGTGAAAAATGGTGGCTTTTAGGTACAGTCACGAATCACATGGAGGCAATGAGCGATAGGAGGGGTTTCGTCTCTCCCGGTATTGGGGGTTGATGTTGCGTTGTACTCGATTGGCTATAACTGGAAGTCCCTGGCCAGGGCTGATATGGAGATCTACTGGTAAGTTTATCAGTAGTTTCTTGACCCGTTATGAGCCTCATATCGACACGACTTATCGATTACTGGGGTCTGACGTTTACCACCCCTAGACTGGATATGCGACATATCAGACGAAGAGACCGGACTGTACGGTAGTGTTACTGATTGGATTCATAGGAGTGTGGGCATGTTTGCTTGTTGATATTCTGATCGCTCAATACATGGGTGGCTGTTACGTTTAGCTGATCGCTTGCATCTTGTAAGTGTTTGATATGATCATCACCTTCTGCCGGCGTATTGACGAGTCTTTAGAGTCCTACACAGAGCTTTCATGGCTCAGGCGAAACGGAGTAGGAGCACATATGTGATATGTGCGGGACCGAGAATAATACGTGTATGTGATACCGTATTCTATTCTTGCGATGTATGATATTGGCCAATTATATGTGATATAGCCGGGTTATCGGATCAAGTGTTGATTCGATAAAATGATACATATTATATTAGTCGGTTATATGTGATTTAGCCGGATTATTAAATCAAGTATTAATTTAATAATTTAATGTATAATTATATATTTGATATATTAAATTACATTGACAAATATTTGCTCACTTAATTGTTTCTTTTTCTCACTTTTGTGTACACTTTACATATATGTGATATATGTGATTGTGTCATGGTTGTTGATACATGCAACATGGATGTATGAGAGTTGCACCATGTCTTGGATAAATTAGGGTTTTGAATCATTTAAAGTAATTCAAAATCAAATGGATTTTGTCATGGCAAAGAAGCTTGTAGAAGCTAGGGTTTTCCATTGACTTAGTCCACTTGATTTGGATTACTTAAGATATTTGGTAACCTTACCATTTATCCTTGACCATGGTTTATTCTCTACAAGAGTTTAGGATGAGATATTATCTCACCATGGTTGCTATTCTCACAAAACTAATTCATTATCTCATTTTTATCACTTCATCATCTTCTTCCTCCAAAAGCTTGCTAGCTTTTTCATTTGTGATAAAAGATTGTGAGAAAAAGAAAACTAAAGAGAGCAAAATTCCTACCTCATCCTCTTCTATACTAGCTATATAGATTAGTGTGTTAGCTTCACTAATCCCTAATTAGTGAAGGAATAGCTTGTAAGTCCACGTTACCCGTCCCCGGTTCTTTGGGGTTGCGGAAATGGTGAAAAACGATTTTTCTTTGGGGGTAACATGGACTCAAAATACGGATCATTGTTAAACAACTATCTAACAACTTAACTAGGAGTTTTACCTACTCGGTTAGGGGGTTATACCTTAACTTGAACTTCTTCTCTTCGACTCCTTGTGGTGGTCGGATGGTTCTCTCCTCGTCGTCTTCTTGTGCCGAAGATGGATCCACCCGAAAGCTTCTACCTTTGGCTCCAACCTCAATCTAGAAGAAACTAGAACACTTGGTTTGCTAGATCTTGTATACTAGGATGAGTAGAGAAGTGTTTTGGGTTTTATCTCTAAGGAAATGGTTCTCAACTCATGAGAGGGAGTTTCCTTGAGCTAGAGAGAGAGCAAGAGGAAGAGGGAGAGCTTGAGGATGAGAGAGAATGAGAATGATAGAATGAGCAAGACTTTTCTCACCCTTGCTCTCATAATCCAAAATAATCATAACAAATAATAATAATTGAGTATTATGTGATGGTTGTTATCATATCAAATGGCAATATCATTTCATGCATTAAATGCAATTTGTGAACAAAACAAGCAAGCAAAGGTCAATGCCATGAAATGATAGCCATTGTTATGATGATGGTCAACAAGTCCAACCTAGTCAACCGGTCAACAAAGTCAACAAGTCAACAAAGTCAACCTTTCAACCCAACCATGGCACAATAATACTTAATTAATATTATCATTAATCATATTTCTAATTCTCATTAGGGTATAGCAAAAGTCAACAGTCAACAACCCTAATGAGAATCCTCTGCCTCCGTCTCTATCAACCGTGCATACACACCCGCATCCGCGTTCCGAGGAACACGAATACAAATGAGATAAAACCAATCCCAAAACGTACACTAGAATCTGGCTTAAACCAAAGCCCGCTAGTGATAACTGCCCGGACACTAAACGTTCACAAGTGCACGGATGTGACCGAACCCTGTCGCAAAACCATGCGACATCTACTCTTTTGCCTAAAGGCGAATAGCTCTCTGTGTGGGAGTCTAAAGACTCGACATTACGCTGGCAGTGGGTTTAACCACAGACCGCAAGCGGCACTAGCTGTGAGTAACGGCCCCCCAGGTATATGCCGATAAGAAGACGGACGAGGAAGAAGTCGTTCTTGTTGTTGCCGATTCCCATCTGAACTCCTACTGAGCCTAAATGTGACAGTCTGCGTACAGTCCGGTCTGTTCGTCTGAGAATATCGCATGGCGGGCCTAGGGGGCGGTAAACGTCAGTCCCCTAATAGCGGTACAAGTCATGTCGGAGTGTAGCCCAGAACACCCTGAGATAACACTGGAAACCTAGCTGTATATCTCGCTTGCCCTGGACAGGGACTTTGTGTAATGGCTCTCCTAGACACAGCGCGATATCAACCCCCAATACCGGGAGAGACGAATCCTGTTGTCACGTCCCGAAAGTACGGAACATGACTGGCACTTAAATTATGAACGTATCGAGGCGTACGTAATCTAAGTAAGCCGAAAACCCAGAAATCCAAACCAAGAAAAGTAGTAGAGTGAAGGAAAACCAACTTAAAACAAGTAGTTTTAAAAGCATAAGCCGAATTATGCGTTTTGTTTAAAAACATCAAGTATTTTATGAAAATTTCGGCAGAGTCTCCTTTGTAAATACTGGCCCCCAAATGGATACAACATGAATAGTATACGAAATCAATAAAAAGGCATCCCCAAGCGGGAGCTAGCTCTTCGTCAATCGACGGTCATAACCACACAAGTAATATAATATACAACGCCAAGGGCGAGGATCAAAAATCAAAAGGGAACTCAAAATAGCAAGAAATCCATAGAAATACAACGCGCTACTCTAAGGTCGAAAGAATAAACATCACTGGTCTCTATTTGAAATAAATACATGTTTGGTTGATGGAACTTCTAGATACAACAGAATAATGATATACAATATATATAATGGGGGTACGATACAAGTAAACCCACCTACTAGCAAATCACCCGAAGGAAACTATGCCCGCAAAGCCGTAATGAAACCTGTACGGCAAACCTGCAAGAACTGGGGCTCAACGGGGGTGAGTTGCCAATTCGTGAATAGAAAAACATCTACGAAAAGAAATCGCATAAATAACGCAATCCTAGGTCAATGATCATAATATATAATCCTCAAATAAAACCAGCAGTCTATAACAATGACTAGGGTAAATATCTAATCCAAGTGTAATTCCATGTGCCCGTGCCAGTGCTTCAGGTAGCAATGTATCATATGGATGATGTATGAATGCATGGAACAGAATGCATGTACTGATGAAAACAGCTTTCATAAATCAGTGAGATTTCTGTAATTTAAAAGTGAGGTACCATAAATGAAATCAGTATAAAACAGTGCCCAGCATCGACACAAAACAAGTGTCCAAATATCTCGATATCTCTGTATCACAATCTCTGTACCTCAATATCTCAAAATTTCAATATCTTAATCACAATATCTAGGGCGCCGTCAATCCAGACCGGCCCCTACCATCCATCTCAAGACCACGACGGTATCCTCCGGATATCCGACGCGTCGGTTAATATCACCGGTCGGTAGTGCTCCCCTGCCGGGCTCAACGTCAACAACACATTCCTCTTGCCCCGGGGTACCGCACCGGGCCCACCATGTACCCAAAACGGTTCCTCCACTCCTCGAATCGGGTCTCGAAATCCATCAGCAAACTCATGGTGGACGACTCATACATCATGGGAAAACCGCACTTTTTATTTTAAAAGAGAGAAAAGGTTTATTTATGTTTTTGCGGTTTTCCTCCAAATCCAGAAAATCTCATGGAAATCCGAATCCAAAACCTTAATAACACGTAAAATAGTGAATAAATGCATGAGAATCCATGAATGCGGCATAACCATGAATAACAATATGCATGAAGTAGCAGGTAATAACTACAATGTCTAAACTAACATATAAGGAAAGTACACTAATATTTTCTAAGGTATACGTGACATGGCAATTACCGATGAAGATGTGTGTGAGCCGGCAAGTAAGTGTACGTGGTACATACGCAACATCGGAAATGGTGCTGGTGTCCTAACAGCATGATATCAATAATGGAGTATGAAACATAATATAAGAATGCGATGCGAAGCGAACCACAATAATGAGCGGGAGCTGAATACTAGACGCAACTATAACTAATCTGCATTAATCTAATATAAGTCCTACAAATGGTGCCTTTTGAAATAACACGAATCATGGGGTTTTGAAAATAGGGGCTACGGTGTTTTTATGAAAAGATACGTCTTATGAAATATTCGTAGGATCCCTTAGGCTGCCTTTTAAAATACCCACGATTCGTTAGTTTTTGAAATAGGTAAGAATCGAATCTAATCTAACAACTAAACTAAACTAAAGGGCTAAGCTAACAAGCTGAACTACAGGTAAGAAAACCGTCTATCATCTGAGTCGATACATATACATACCTGTATATGTATAGTCGGTGATCCCGCCTCAATAATATCATATCCGATACCATATCTATAATCAGACATCCCAAGTCAAGAGTGCAGATCAAACATCAATATATAGCTCGTACGTAAATCCGTCGTACGGCATCCCAAATCTGGGTACGGGTCAATATCACATTCATCACACTATTCATCTGGTATCCCCTTTATCAAAGATCATAATCCGGGTACTGATCTATGTCCAGTACAATACCGATACCACCTACGTATGCATGCACGCGTGTGAAATACTACGTCAAAGGACCCGCTACAATGTCATGTCGTATCTCAAATACGAACCCTGCCAAATCACCGATCTCACGGCCTCAAATCAAATCTCATCGACTTATCTCAAATCCCAAGTACTATCCTCAAATCCAGTATATGAGCACATAGTCCCATATCCATGTGAACATATAAATATAATCCCATATACGCACATGTAAAAGAAAGGATGTATGCAAGTATGTGCGTGCGTGTGTGTATATGTGCAACCCCTACTCTAGGGTTTCGCAACTACACTAAACCAATCACAGAACACCAAAAGTCCATCTTTATCATCAATAATCTCAATTCAACATATACTAAATATATGTGTGTATACGTATTCGTATACATCACCACGAACTGCGGGGGTGCTATACGCCATCCACCCGACTTCTCCCCGTAGATATAAATCTACTCACCTGGTCCTCGCTTGCCGGTGCCGACGTTGCCACGCGCTTGCTTGTCGTCTTGAAGTCCACATGGGGTACCTACATATCATAACGCACCGTATCGCATTAAAATCCGACTCATGACCCAAACGACACACGAATCCCACATAAGTCAAAACCTATGGTTTGCTTTCACAAATCAACCCAAAAACCCTCGACATCGGCGTACAAACGCCGATCGATCGAGAAAAACACCAAACGTACCAATCATGGTTTCAAAACTCACTGACTGTATAAGAAATAGGGATTAATTCATCAAATCCATAAAATTAAACCAATCGTTTTATTTTCCAAAAACCTAGTTATCACAAATTCCCATTTCGGTTCAAAACTTGATGTTTTAACCAATCTACAAATTTTAACGATTCAAATGGCCAAAATGCTCATTAAATAACATAATTAGGTCATACAAATCACTTTCATAAATTAAACTCGTCAATTCATATAAACTCCAAATTCCTAGTTTATAAAAATACCGATTTTAACTCTTTTTAAAGTAAAATTCACAATTTTACAATTAAGCTTGGTTTTGCATATACTAAAATATTAAACCACGATTTATAATGTTAATAATACCATGAAACCCTAATTAGAATTTTACCTCACCAAAATATATATATTTTTAAAACCTAGTTTGCAATTTATATAATTATCACAAATTAAAATTAACAAAAATGCAACTAGCAACTAGATTAGGTTACTCATTTCCTCAAGATGAAAATCTACACTTGATTATCCTAGTAGTGAAGGTTAAACCCTAATTAAATTCATACCATGTTCTTGAATTTTCAAATTAGCAACAAGAACAAAACTAACACTTAATTATGCTAGATTAAAACAATTTAAACAACAAATTCTATATAGGGTTAAGGTTTATACCTCCCAATTTTTAGAGATCTAGCTTGGAGATTAGCCTCCAAAACACCATCTTGCTCCAAGGATTCAAGCATGAATTGGCCAAGGAATAAAAGGTATGGAATAAGCTTTGAGATTGTGAGATAATTTGTGGATTTTTTGATTGGTTTTTGGTTGAATTTTGAGGTGGAGATCAAGTGGGGAAAGTGGAGGGTTTGGGGCAGCAAGCTCGGCCAGCAGCAGTATGGGGGGGGGAAGTGAGAGCTGTGGGTGAGTTTGGGGAAGTCAAATGAAGAAAATAAGACCCATACATCAAGTATAATGACCCATACCCCAATGTTTAATATCATTTTCCTTTCTTTTCTTTTTATTGACCTTTGAAGTGGGACTTATTTGGGGCTGCTAGGGCTGCTGAATTCATCCATACTTGGGGAGAGGGTGAGGGTGTGGTGTGGGTGTGCGGGTTAGAAAAAAAAGATAAATGTATTACCTCAATTCCCATTAACACAAATTTCACTATTTAAGCCCTTTTTCTTCGTCATTTTCTAAACCGATTTGGCAAACCATTTCATTTCAAAAACCACATGATAAAATTTTGTTTAATGTGTTATGATGCACAAAATTTATTTCAACCCATTCCAATTTGTAATTTTCCCTAATTAAATGTATTAGTGACGGCTTAAAATAATATTAAAATAATTAATTTCGGAAAAATTTTAAGAAAATTTGAAATTTCACCAATGGCTCGATAAAAACCAAATACTAGCAATTACATAGCTAGAATATGTATATTTAATTTTATAATAAAGATATTTGCATTTTGACTTTTTACAGAAAACCCCCTTGTTTTACCGTTTTTCCGAAATTTCACCGAAACGATTTTCAAAACGTTACACCTGTCTAACCGTCACTGCCTCTAAGTGCTTCGGGACTGCACCCAACTACTACCTGTTTGCATGACTCCTTTGAGCCGTGGTAGGGTAGTAATCAAAGTACAGTGGGAACACATTCGAGGCGAAGTGACAGTGTCAAGTCAGCGGACTAAGCTGTACTCATGTCACCTGGGAACTGATAACTGACGATAGGTATAGTACCAACCAACAGTTCCCGACGAGTCCTGTCCAGTGTACTCGTAACCTAACGAGCACCCGCATACTATCTCAACTACGACGTACTGACGGCTGTGGAACAGACCGTCTCCCCTGCTGGGATGAGAAGCGCATACGCTAGTCTACTCCGGATTATCGATGCCCTGTCTCGATAGTCCTACGACTAGGGACCTGTATAAAGATGTGCTTGTAGATTACCCAGCCCCCACGAGTGTGACTGCCATCACAACGCTGGTAATCAAGCAAAGATCCTAAGGGCTCCACTAATGTGTATAGGTGATATACCAAAAAGAAACACATGTACACATTAAAGTAGAAATAAACCAAGTAGCTTACAACTATTTTGAGCAAGATTATCTATACAACTGTGAATATCCCAAGCTTCCATTAAGTAATATACAAACTAGTATGATACAGTAATGGCCTCTAGGGCATATACACTAACAATCTCCCACTTGCACTAAGGCCATGTACTGGCATATCGAAGACCTATCATCTCGATCAGCCGCTCGAACTGAGTCTGGGGTAAGGCCTTCATGAATGGATCAGCAGTGTTATCTTCCGTAGCAACTCTCTGAACCTCGATCTCCTGGCGACCCACGATCTCCCTGATCAGGTGATACCTCCTCAAGATGTGTCTGGACTTCTGATAGGACCTGGGTTCCTTTGCTAAAGCTATAGCCCCATTGTTGTCGTAATACAGAGGTATTGGATCAACAATGGGCGGAACCACCTGAAGTTCTGTCAAGAACTTCCTTATCCAGACGGCTTCTTTTGCGGCATCTGCAGCAGCGATATATTCCGCTTCCATCGTCGAGTCAGCAACGGTTTCCTGTTTGGAACTCTTCCAACACACCGTCCCTCCATTGAGGGTAAAGACATAACCCGACATGGACTTGGAATCATCCTTGTCACTTTGGAAGCTGGAGTCAGCAAAGTCCTCGATCTGGAGGTGTTTTCCACCATACACCAAGAACATCTCCTTAGTCCTTCTCAGGTACTTGAGAATGTTCTTTACCGCTATCCAGTTCTTCTCCCCAGGGTTTGACTGATACCGGCTTACCACACTCAGTGCATAAGCTACATCTGGTATGGTACACAACATCGCATATATTATAGAGCCTACCGCAGAAGCGTAGGGTATAATAGACATGCGATCCCTTTCTAAATCAGTCTTGGGAGACATCTCTTTGGAGAGGGTGATCCCGTGACAAGCCGGTAGATTATCGCGCTTGGAATCTTCCATACTGAATCTTTTCAGTATGGTGTCGATGTACCTGGACTGTGAAAGTCCTAATATCCTCTTGGATCTGTCACGATAGATCTGGATCCCCAGAATATAAGAGGCATCACCCAGGTCTTTCATGGAGAACCTTTGTGACAAGAACCCTTTGACAGATTGTAGCATAGGAATGTCATTTCCTATTAAGAGAATGTCATCCGTGTATAAAACGAGGAATACGACAGTTCTTGCTACAAATCTACTATAGATGCATGGTTCATCTGGATTTTTGATAAAGCCAAATTCTTTGACTGTCTCATCAAAACAGATGTTCCAACTCCGCGATGCCTGCTTTAGTCCATAGATGGACTTAAGCAACTTGCACACCTTTCCGCTGCTCCCACTCTGAATGAAACCCTCTGGCTGGTCCATATAGACACACTCCTCTAAATTTCCATTTAGAAAAGCGGTCTTTACGTCCATCTGCCAAATCTCATAATCGTGGAAGGCAGCAATAGCAAGAAGGATCCGAATGGATTTCAGCATAGCCACTGGAGAAAAGGTTTCGTCATAGTCCAAACCAGGTCTTTGACGAAAACCCTTTGCAACAAGTCTAGCCTTATAGGCCTCAACCTGTCCATCTACACCAATCTTCCTTTTGAAGATCCACTTGCATCCTACGGGTTTTACCCCATCTGGAGCAACGTCCAACGTCCATACTTTGTTGGTGTACATGGACTCCATTTCGGTCCGCATTGCATCCAGCCATTTTACCGAGTCAACGCTCTGAATGGCCTGCTGGAAGCTAGTCGGCTCATCATAATCAATCATGCAATCTTCTCTATCCCCGTCTATGAGAAAACCGTAGTATCTCTTGGGCGGATGAGACTGCCTACTACTCCTGCGGAGCGGCGTAGGAATGTCCTGTTGTTTTGAACCCTCTGGTTCTACTAAGCTTTCAGTAATAGTCTGTGGTTCTGGAATTTCTTCCAGTTCTATTGCGCTCCCATTTATTTCCTTTTCTAAGAACTGGTGTTCCAGAAAGTGGGCATTACGAGAAACAAAGACCTTTTGTTCCTCTGTGAAATAGAAAAGATACCCCCTGGAGTTCTTTGGGTATCCCGCAAACTTGCACAGTACTGAGCGTGCCTCGAGTTTGTCCACATGCTGCTTTTTGACAAAAGCTGGACATCCCTAGATCTTCAGATGTTGAAAATAGGGTTTCTTCCAACTCCATATCTCATATGGTGTGGTAGGCACAGTCTTAGTTGGAACTCGGTTCAAAAGGTATGCAGCTGATTCTAGCACATATCCCCAGAATGACCGCGGCAACTCAGCGTTACTCATCATGGACCGTACCATATCCAATAGGGTTCGGTTCCGTCTCTCCGATACACAGTTATGTTGTGGAGTGTACGGAGGAGTAAGCTGAGAGAGAATTCCATTCTCTTTTAAGTAATCCAGGAACTCGGCACTTAAGTATTCACCACCTCGATCAGATCTCAGTGTCTTGATACTTTTTCCTGTTTGTTTTTCCACTTCATTCTTATATTCCTGGAATTTTCCAAAGGCTTCGGATTTATGTTTCATTAAGAAGACATGTCCGTACCTTGAAAAGTCATCCGTAAAAGTAATGAAGTAAGAATAACCACTTCGCGCATGCGTAGACATTGGACCGCACACGTCGCTGTGTACGAGTCCCAAGAGCTCACTCGCTCTTACTCCGTGTCCAGTGAACGGAGTCTTTGTCATCTTTCCTTTGAGACAGGATTGACAAGTTGCATATGATTAATATTCGAACGGATCCAAATTGTAGGGTTACTAGGCACACTAAGAAGGCTCTACAAGGCATCGACCATGCCAAAATTAAATTTTTATGTGCCGAACAACCCTAAGCAAGATCGTATACTAGAGTTTAGGCGAAACTAATAGTAAGTAAACAAATTTACTTCTAAGGGAACATGAAATACAACCTTTGTAGATCGGTCCTTCACTTCATTTGCTCCTTGTTGAAGTCCCTTCGCTGCAATCAAGGTTCTCCCGGGCTCTTGCATGGCTTCACGAGGTGAAAGATGAGACCTTGCTTGAAATCTCCAAGGCCGAAGATGATCTAAGTCGAGGGAATTCCGACTCAAGCTACTACTTCACTAATTTGAGAATTAGTGAAGCAAACACCCTATACTAAAGTGCTAGTCTAGTAGAGGATGGAGAAATAGGAAGTGGGTTCTCTTTGGATTTTTATTTCTCACTTTAGTTCTCACTTTGGATCAAACCCTAGCTAGCTTTTCTTTTGAACAATGAAGAAGATGAACAAAAGAAAAAAGAAGAGGATAATGATCAAGTGTGTAATCTAACCATGGTGAGTGAGTATCATATACTAACTCTTGTAGAGACTTAACCCTAGGCTAATTGTTATGGTTGGATTAATAAATATCCATAGTAAAATACAAACTTAAGTTGAATTAGTCAATGCATCCACAAGCTTCCACAAGCTTCATGTATTTTCTAATCCTCCACTTGATTTTGAATTTACTTTAAATATTAAAAACCCAAACTAAAAATTAGCATAGTGTAAGTCTCATACACCCATGGTTGATGTATTATCAACCATGATACAAAAAGATAACACATTTTAATATATATCATATATATAGTAAAGATGTGTACATGTGAGAAAAAAACCTAAGTGAACATGTGTTAGTAAATGTAAACTAGTACATCAAATATACAATTATACATTTAATTATTAAATCAACACTTGACTTAATAATCCGGTCATATCTCATATAACCGACTAACATCCATTATATCGACTTATCGAATCAACACTTGATTCGATAACCCGGCTATATCATATATAATCGACCGATACAAAAAGTCGCGAGAATAGAGTACGGTATCACATACACGCATTATTCTCGGTCTCGCACATATCACATATGCGCTCCTATTTCGTTTTGCCTGAGCCAGTAAAACCTCTGTGTAGGACTCTAAAGACTCGTCAATACGCCGGCAGTAGGTGATGATCACATGAAGCACCCACAAGCCGTCAGCGGTACTAGCGGGACGTAACGGCTACCCGGGTATTGAGCGATCAGAAGATCAGCAAGCAAGCCCGCTCCAACTCCTGTAAAAGCCTGCCGGTAACACTTCCCGTACAGTCCGGTCTCTTCGTCTGATATGTCGCATATCAAGTCTAGGGGTGGTAAACGTCAGACCCCAATAACCGATAAGTCGTTCCGATGTGAGGCTCATAACGGGTCGACAAACTACTGGTAACACAAACGAGTAAATCTCTAAATCAGCTCTGGCCAGGGACTTCCCTGTTACAGCCAATCGAGCACAGCGCAACATCAACCCCCAATATCGGGAGAGACGAAACCCCTTCTATCGCTCATTGCCTCCATGTGACTCGGGATTGTACCCAAAAACCACCGTTTTGCACGCCCTCATGGACGTGGTAAGGTGGAAATCAAAGCACAGTGGGAATCACACAAGACTCTATGACGATCTCGGGTCTACAGACTAACCTGCATAAGTTTCACCAGAGAACTGCCATCTGACGTGAGGTATAAGACCATTTGGGAGTTCTCGGTGAGTCCGTCCAGTGTACCCAGTCTCCACTGAGCACCCGTATACCATCTCTGATGTCAAACACCAATGGATATGGGATCATCCATCGCCCATCTCATGGGTCGAGAAGCGTATACGCTAGTCTACACTGGTATATCGATGCCCCATCTCGATACACCTATGACTAGGGACCTTGAAGGATGTACTTATGGACTACCATGTCCCCACTAGTATGATCCACATCATAGTCCAGGTAGTCAAGTACACATCCTAAGGGCTTTACCAACATGTAACTTTAAGACAGTATAAAGAGATAAGTATACATGTTAAAGTAAAGTGCAACCAGATAGCATACTATCATATCGAGCAAGAAAGTCCTCTCTATATATGTCCAAGCATCCAATATAATATACATCATCTGTACAATACTGGCCTCTAGGGCATACATACAACTAAAAATCTTCCACTTGCACTAGGGCCAGCTGCTGTAGTATCGCATACCAAGCATCCCGAAGAGTCTCTCAAACTGTATCTGGGGAATGGCCTTCGTGAGTGGATCCGCTGTGTTGTTCTTCATGTCAACCCTCCTGACCTCGATCTCCCGGCGATCAACTATCTCCCGGATCAGGTGATACCGCCTCAGAATATGCCTGGATCGCTGATGGGACCTAGGTTCCTTGGCCAAAGCCACCGCTCCATTGTTATCGCAATACAAAGGTATTGGATGCTCAATGGATGGAACCACTCCAAGTTCAGTAATGAACTTCTTGATCCAGACAGCCTCTTTGGCAGCATCATTGGCAGCGATGTATTCAGCCTCCATCGTCGAGTCTGCCACGGTTTCCTGCTTGGAACTCTTCCAGCTAACCGCCCCTCCGTAAAGGGTAAAGACAAATCCCGACTGCGACTTAGAGTCGTCCTTATCACTCTGGAAGCTCGAATCGGTAAAGGACTCCACTTGGAGTTCTCCGTTACCATATACCAAAAGCAACTCTTTAGTCCTTCGCAAGTACTTGAGAATGCTCTTCATAGCTGTCCAGTGACTCTCTCCAGGATCAGCTTGATACCTACTCACTACACTTAGTGAGTATGCTACATCGGGTCTGGTACATAGCATCGCGTACATGATAGAGCCTACAGCCGAAGCATAGGGTATCTCTTGCATGCGAGCTCTCTCCAAATCAGTCTTGGGAGACATCTCTTTGGAGAGAGTGAGCCCTGAGATCGTGGGTAAAAGCCCATGTTTGGACTCTTCCATACTAAACCTCTTTAGTATGGTGTCAATATACCTAGATTGGGACAATCCCAATATCCTTTTAGATCTATCTTTATAGATCATAATTCCCAGTATGCAGGAGGCATCACCAAGATCTTTCATTAAGAATCTTTGTGATAAGAAGAGCTTGACCGATTGCAGCATAGGAATGTCATTTTCTATCAAGAGTATGTCGTCCACGTACAATACGAGGAAGACAACCTTACTCTCTGCCACCTTCTTGTAGATACAAGGTTCATCTACGTTTTTTACGAAATCAAACTCTTTGATAACGAAGTCAAAGCATATGTTCCAACTCCGCGATGCTTGCTTTAATCTATAAATGGATTTAAGCAGCTTGCACACCTTCCCTCTGCTCCCACTATCTACGAAGCCCTCTAGCTGAGTCATGTACACGCACTCTTGTAAATCACCGTTTAGAAAGGCGGTCTTAACATCCATTTGCTAGATTTCATAGTCATGATATGCAGCGATGGCAAACATGATCCGGATGGATTTAAGCATAGCCACTGGAGAAAAGGTTTCGTCATAGTCCACACCTGGTCTTTGATGAAAACCTTTTGCAATAAGTCTAGCTTTGAAAGTCTCCACTTTCCCATCTACACCAAGTTTTTTCTTGAAGATCCACTTGCTCCCAATGGGTTTTACCCCTTCAGGAGCATCTTCCAAAGTCCATACTTTGTTGGTGTACATGGATTCCATCTCGGACTGCATTGCATTCAGCCATTTCACTGAGTCCCCACTCGTGATGGCCTGCTCGAAGCTAGTTGGGTCATCATTAACCATGATGCAATCCTCACTCCCACCGTCCATGAGAAAACCGTAGTATCTCTCAGGTGGGTGAGGAACCCTACTAGATCGGCGGAGAGGCTGAGGTTCGTTGGGAACTACCGAATCCTCTGGTTCCACTAAATCTTCAGTTTGAGTTTGTGTATCTGGAACCTCTTCCAGCTCTACCACTTTGCCACTAATTTCTTTTACAAGAAATTCCTTTTCTAAAAAGGTGGCATGTTGAGCAACAAACACCTTTTGTTCCTCACTGTGGTAGAAAAAATATCCATATGAATTCTTTGGATATCCCACAAACTTGCAAAGAACTTACCGTGCCTCGAGTATGTCCGGATTTTGTCTTTTGACATAAGCCGGACAACCCCTTATCTTAACTCGTTTAAGATATGGTCTCTTCCCACTCCATATCTCATATGGTGTGGTAGGTACAGATTTAGATGGAACTTGATTCAATAGGTATGCTGCTGTCTCCAGCGCATACCCCCAGAAGGAAATAGGTAACTCAGCTGTGCTCATCATAGAACGCATCATAACTAATAGGGTGCGGTTCCTCCGTTCAGATACACCGTTATGCTGTGGTGTATATGGAGGAGTCAGCTAAGAGAGAATCCCAGGAAGTCCAGGAATTCATTGCTCAAGTATTCACCTCCTCGATCAGATCGTAGGATTTTAATACTTTTCCCGGTTTGGTTCTCGACTTCTTGTTTATATTCTCTAAATTTCTCAAAAACTTCTGATTTGTGTTTCATCAGGAACACATATCCGAATATAGAGAGATCATCATTGAATGTAATGAAGTACGCAGAACCATTCCTGGCATGTGTAGACATGGGGCCGCATACATCACTATGTACCAGTCCCAAGAGTTCCGTAACTCTCTCTCCGTGTCCTGTAAACGGAGTTTTGGTCATCTTGCCTTTGAGACATGACCGGCATGTGTCATAAGATGAAAATTCAAACGGATTCAAATATCCATCTTTATACAACTTAGCTAGTCATGTCGCATTGATGTGACCCAGTCTACAATGCCACAAGATGGATTCGTTCATTTCTGAACTCTTCCTCTTGTGTGTGTTTGTTATGCTCAGAACTGTTGATTGATTTAGAACATAAATGCCATTGCACATCGTGCCTGATCCAACCAACTTTTGGCTAAGGAAAATGTTCATAATATTATCCTGTAATACAAAATTATATCCCTCTTTACTCAACAAAGAAACTGATATAATGTTGCATATCAGGTTCGGCATGTAATAACATTCGTTCAGAATCAATGTATTACCAGTTGGCAATACAAGGTGATATTCCCCGACGGTTTTAGCTGCAACAATTGCACCATTTCCAACCCTTATGTCTTTATCACCTTCTCCAAGTTCTCTACCTTTCCTAAGCCCATGTAACTGATTACATATATGGGATCCTGACCCGGTATCTAATACCCAGGACGTAGAGGAAATGGAGAAACAGTTCTCTGTAACGAACACACCCGAAGAAAATGCATCAACATGTACTTTCTTCATACGGGTGGCATGGGAATCCTGGTATTCCCCTATATCCTGTTCAGTCCTATAACTCTTATAAGAAAGAACAGAACCAACGTTCCCCAGCACAGTATAATATGCGGGTTCGGTCAATACATCCATATTATTATCTTGATTAAGGCATGATATGGTCGCTACCTGGAGAGAGAGAGAGAAGAAAACACTTTAGCGTATGCTCTTGCAAGATCAGATTGGTTATTATTTTATCTAATCCGGATGGATCCCACTGTTTTTATCAAATCTTTCTTCAAACCCTAAAAGGAAAGACTAGCCGGGATGAATTACACCCTACAACTTCGCCAATCTTTCAGCCGGGCCAGTGTCGGTACTTTGAGGGAGGTTTCCCGTGCTTTTGCAGGGACCTAATTAAAGTAAACCTCGTTTTCCCAGAGGCGTAACCCCGTTGACACCTTTCTAGACACCTACTTGATCGGCTAATTGTCCTGTGTAAAACTCTCCCAGGAGTAACAATTACTCGCAGTGGGTATCGGGATCCAACTATCTCATAAAAGGTATGCAATCTCATTGCAAATTTCAACACTTGAAATTCCCGATAATATTTTGCCCCAAACGGTCTATGACCTTGACAAGGTCAACAAACCATAGACCGTAAGTCAAGTTCAACCCGTCATTTCTTGATTGAATTAAACCCACCCGCACGACCCTTGACAAGGTCAAAAAGGCCGTATGACTACCCTAAAACAATCTGCATCATATGCATAAACAGAAAAATACTGGTCAGCTACCGCACACTACGCCTTGACAAGGTCAACAAACGCAGCACGAATACTAACAGGACTTATCTGAAATGACAGAGGGCTACGACAGGTTTTTCTGAAAACCTATTGCATAATGAACTTGATATCGTTGTAGGATCAAGTGAATTTTGAAATGGAGTGATTTTGAGGCTTTCATTAGTTTTGCTAAAGAGGTCACTCCCGGTGAAGGGATCTCGGCTCTTTCCTTATGGAATAAGGTGCAGGATATATCATATACATCCTATGCAAAGCAAAACTCCAAAAGCAATCAAAAAAAAAACCCGAGTGTTGTAGCATTTGCCAGTTTTGCTAAAGAGGTCACTCCCGGTGAAGGGATCTCGGCTCTTTCCTCATCGAATAAGGTGCAGGGTATATCATATATACTGCTATGCAAAGCAAAACTGTAGCTACCCTTTTTTGGAAAATTTGGTTCTACAACATCTTTTAGGTTTCTTTTCTTTCATTAATCACATTAATGAAGTCCCATCATTTAAGTCACCTAAACATCACAGATAAATACGACGTACACTTATGCCATCCGCATTCGCCTCGATGTCCCCTCGTGCACCGTTAGGTTAGGTAACTAACGGCACAGCGGGGCAGGGCTAGCGCGGGTGTAAAACATAAGTAACGCCTATATAATATATCATATATACTATATACAGTATTTATCACAGAACATCAAATGATCACATCACAGATATCGCAGCATAAGAAACATATGAAAAATTGGATATACTAGGACGTCCGTGTTTTATTTTGAGCCTCTATAAAACACGGATTCCACGGTCGCGATGAATATCCAAACCCACACCCCTAGACCCCTACGAGAGCGGCAAGCAACCCTACCAATTCTAGAGTTAGGAGACCCGGACTCGACTCCTCGAGTTGGTCTCCGACTGGACTCCAGAACCCGGTTACTTGTGCTCTCCTCCTTAGGTCTATCCTAGTGCGGAAAAGTAAATAATCTACAAAAGGTGACATCAATCTTATCCCGGAAGTGCCCCAATAAAAGAATATTACATACATTTTATTTTACATTAATGAAAATAAAAACTATCATCTCACATAAAACCCCCGGCTATTCAGAACGCGACGATCCAATATAACATATCCAGCAACACATAACATCACATGTCATCAACGTAAGTAAATATGCGCATCCCAATTGTCGTTGACATATAGCAACGAAACCGGCGATATCACATATTACACTTACGGTCATAGAAAAGAAAGTGTAAAATTACAACATTTGGAATCCACAATCTCTTTAGACATCGTAAATCCGAAATATCATATATTTCGCATTTCATGCCTAACTGTGTGAATTCCATATATTGTATCACATTCCAGATAAATAGACAGTATTAAACTTTCCGATAGAATAATCAAATACCCGAGATTTCCAGAATAGCTCAACACTTGAGCGGAGTTCAAAAATTCCAGAATATGTCACAGTAGCAACGGTCCAGCCGTAGAAGGATCAAGCCAACGCCTCACATGTGGCACGCCGTACTGCCTCAAACCCTAAGGTTCAAAAGGCAGTTCAAGACGGTCACATAATCGAGTTAAGGTTTGTTGTCTTCTAGAGGGTCCATCGCGTCACATGCACGTATTTTCGAAAGATTTAAACCCGAGAAAAATTCAACACATGAATGTTTTTCGTGCCGGGAAAAATTGAGTTAATGATATCCGTTCGAACATTTTAATACTTTCTAAATTATCCGGAATAACAAAACAAAATTAAATTCTCCGATCGAATCGACGATTACAAAATAAACCCCAAAATACTCAACACTTGAGTTAATTTAAAAATACCCAGAAAATAAAAATAACAGAAATAGAAATAACAGTGTAAAAACGAGCACATAAGTCCACTGTACTGCTGCGGTTCCACGGCCCAAGCGTGGTACGGCTGCGGTTCCGCGGCGGTTTGGACGTATTATGTGTTCGTTTTTCACCACAATTCTTATAAAACCCTGCTGAATTTTTTAGGTATTTTTAATTCTGAAAATACACAGATTTTAAAAAATGTACAGAGAGGGGTTCATTATGACGTATTCGGGTTCGTTCGGAGTTTTAACTTCGTTAACACATCGCCTAGTGCTCTAGCTAGGCTCTGATACCACTGTAGGGTTACTAAGCACACTAACAAGGCTCTACAAGGCATCGACCATGTAAGTCCACGTTGCCCACCCCGGTACTTGCGGGGAGGCGGAAAACGGAATAAAAATCGAATTTTTATGAGCTTAGGCAACATGGACTTGACTATGAAGGATCTTTGCTAAACAAAAACAAGCTAAAGCTAACTAGAAACTAGCTAAGTGCTAGAAAGGTTATACCTTGGGCTTTATGTCCTTCTCTCCTTGCTCCTTGGAGTGGTGGAAGGAGGTCACCTTAGTCGTCTTCTCACGTCGAAGAAAGATCCACCCGAAAGCCTCGACCTTTGGCTTCAACTCCAAGCTAGAAGAAACTAGGGTGCAAGAAGTGCTAATCCTTGAACCCTAGATGAGAGTAGAGATTATCAAGAGAGGGTTTTTCTCAAGCTCAAGTGTTTCTCAACATATGAGAGGGGAGAGCTTGAGGGGGAGGAATAACAAGAGAGAGAATGTGAATAATAGAATGAGAGAATAATATGAAGCATTCTCTCATATATGTGAATTATTGTAATTAGATAATTAGTGAGATAATTGTCATGGCTAAATCAAGACATGACCATTATCATTTCATTTTTAATGCAAATTGCAAGGATCAAAGAGCATCTTCCAAATGAAATGATGAGTGTCAAAGTGTCAACCAAGGTCAACAAGTCAAGAAGGTCAAATGGTCAACAACCATAACCATGCACAATTATTAAACTAATATCAATTAACAATAATACACACATAAGTATTAGGGTTAATAAAATGACAATAGTCATTAACCCTAATCAAAGTCCTCTCCCTCTGTCTCAAGCAACTGTGCATACGCACCCGTATTCGTGATCCGAGGAACACGAATACAATGAGAAAAACCAATCCCAAATCATATACTAGGATCCGGCTTAAACCAAAGCCCGCTAGTATAAGCTGTCCGGACAGCAAACGTGCACAAGTGCGCGGATGTGAACGAACCCTGTCGCAAAACCATGCGACCTCTACTCATTTTGCCTAAAGGCGAATAGCTCTCTGTGTGGGACTCTAAAGACTTGACACTGCGCTGGCAGCGAGTTTAACCACAGATCGCAAGCGGCACTAGCTGTACGTAACAGTCCCCAGGTAGATGTCGATAAGAAGACTGACGAGGTGAACCCCATCTGAACTCCTACTGAGCCTGTATGTGACAGTCTCCGTACAGTCCGGTCTGTTCGTCTGATACATCGCATGGCCGGCCTAGGGGGCGGTGAACGTCAGTCCCCTAATAGCAGTACAAGTCGTGTCGGAGTGTAGCCCAGAACACCCTGAGATAACACTGGAAACCCACCAGTATATCTCGCTTGCCCTGGCCAGGGACTACTCGTGTAATGGCTCTCCTGGACACAGCGCGATGTCAACCCCCAATACCAGGAGAGACGAATCCTGTCTAACCGTCACTGCCTCCAAGTGCTTCGGGACTGCACCCAAAAACTACCTGTTTGCACGACTCCTTTGGGCCGTGGTAGGGTAGTAATCAAAGTGCAGTGGGAACACACTCGAGGCGGAGTGACAGTGTCAAGTCAACGGACTAAGCTGTACTCATGTCACCTGGGAACTGATAACTGACGATAGGTATAATACCAACCAACAGTTCCCGACGAGTCCTGTCCAGTGTACTCGTAACCTAACGAGCACCCGCATACTATCTCAAGTACGACGTACTGACGGCTGTGGGACAGACCGTCTCCCACACTGGGATGAGAAGCGCATACGCTAGTCTACTGCGGAGTATCGATGCCCTGTCTCGATAGTCCAACGACTAGGGACCTGTATAAGGATGTGCTTATGGATCACCCAGCTCCCACGAGTGTGAGCGCCATCACAGCGCTGGTAATTAAGCAAAGATCCTAAGGGCTCTACTAATATGTATGTCAGCGATATGCTAAAAGAAACACATGCATATATTAAAGCAGAGACAAACCAAGTAGCATACTACCATTTCGAGCAAGATTGTATATACAACTGTGAATATCCCAAGCTTCCATCAAGTAATATACAAACTAGTATGATACAGTAATGGCCTCTAGGGCATATACACTAACAATCTCCCACTTGCACTAAGGCCATGTACTGGCGTATCGAAGACCTATCATCTCGATCAGCCGCTCGAACTGAGTCTGGGGCAAGGCCTTGGTGAATGGATCTGCAGTGTTATTCTCCGTATTTTCTCTCTTCATCTCGATCTCCTGGCGATCTATGATCTCCCTGATCATGTGGTACCGCCTCAAAATGTGCCTGGACTTTTGATGGGACCTGGGTTCCTTCGCTAAAGCTATAGCTCCGTTGTTGTCGCAATACAGCGGTATTGGATCAACAATGGTAGGAACCACCTGAAGCTCCGTGAGGAACTTCTTCATCCAGACAGCTTCCTTTGCGGCATCGCAAGCAGCTATGTACTCCGCTTCCATAGTTGAGTCAGCAACGGTCTCCTGCTTGGAACTCTTCCAGCAAATCGCCCCTCCATTGAGGGTAAAGACATAACCCGACATGGACTTGGAGTCATCCTTGTCACTCTGGAAGCTGGAGTCAGCAAAGGCCTCGAGCTAGAGGTCTTTTCCGCCATACACCAAGAACATCTCCTTAGTCCTTCTCAGGTACTTGAGAATGTTCTTTACCGCTATCCAGTGTTTCTCCCCTGGGTTTGACTGATACCGGCTTACAACGCTTAATGCGTATGCTACATCTGGTCTGGTACACAACATCGCATACATTATAGAGCCTACCGCAGAAGCGTAGGGTATAATAGACATGCGCTCCCTCTCCATATCAGTCTTGGAAGACATCTCTTTGGAGAGGGTGATCCCGTGACAAGCCGGTAGATTTCCGTGCTTGGAATCTTCCATACTGAATCTTTTCAGTATGGTGTCGATGTACCTTGACTGTGAAAGTCCCAACATTCTCTTAGATCTATCACGATAGATCTAGATCCCCAGAATGTACTTGGCATCGCTCAGGTCCTTCATGGAGAACCTCTGCGACAAGAATCCTTTGACTGACTGTAGCATAGGAATATCATTTCCTATTAGGAGAATGTCATCCACGTATAAGACGAGGAAAACTACAGTTCTCCCTACAATCTTACTGTAAATGCATGGTTCATCTGGGTTTTTGATAAAGTCGAATTCTTTGACAGTATCATCGAAGCAGATGTTCCAACTCCGCGATGCCTGCTTAAGTCCATAGATGGACTTTAGTAACTTGCACACTCTACCGCTGCTCCCACTCTTATTGAATCCCTCCGGCTGATCCATATAGACGCACTCTTCCAAATTTCCATTTAGGAAAGCCGTCTTTACGTCCATCTGCCAGATTTCATAATCGTGGAAAGCAGCAATGGCAAGAAGGATCCGAATGGATTTCAGCGTAGCCACTGGAGAAAAGGTCTCGTCATAGTCCAAGCCAGGTCTTTGACGAAAACCCTTTGCAACAAGTCTAGCTTTATAGGTCTGAACCTGTCCATCTACACCAATCTTCTTTCTGAAGATCCATTTGCAGCCTACGGGTTTTACCCTTTCTGGAGCAAAGTCCAAAGTCCAAACTTTGTTGGTGTACATGGACTCCATCTCGGCCCGCATTGCATCCAGCCATTTTACCGAGTCGCCGCTCTGGATGGCTTGCTGGAAGCTAGTAGGCTCACCATAATCCATGGTGCAATCCTCTCTATCCCCGTCTATGAGAAAACCGTAGTATCTCTCGGGCGGATGAGACTGCCTACTACTCCTGCGGAGTGGCGCTGGGATGTCCAGTTCTTTTGAGACTTCTGGTTCTTCCAAGCTTTCAGTAATAGCTTGTGGTTCTGGAATTTCTTCCAGTTCTATAGCGCTCCCACTTATCTGATTTTCTAAAAATTCAGTTTCTAAGATGTGGGCATGCTGAGAAACAAAAACCTTTTGTTCCTCTGCGGAATAGAAAAGATACCCCCTGGAGTTCTTTGGGTATCCCACAAAATTACACAGTACTGAACGTGCCTCGAGCTTGTCCGCATGCTGCTTTTTTACAAAAGCTGGATATCCCCATGTCTTAAGGTACTTGAGACAGGGTTTCTTCCCACTCCACATCTGATATGGGGTGGTAGGCACATTCTTGGTTGGAGCCTTGTTCAAGAGATATGCAGCTGTTTCTAGCGCATAACCCCAGAAGGATCGCAGCAACTCAGCCTTACTCATCATGGAACGAACCATATCCAATAGGGTTCGATTCCGCCTTTCCGATACACCGTTGTGTTGTGGTGTGTATGGAGGAGTAAGCTGAGAGAGAATTCCATTCTCTTTTATGTTGCCCAGAAACTCGGCACTCAAGTATTCACCACCTCGATCAGATCTCAGTGTCTTGATACTTTTGCCTGTTTGTTTTTCAACTTCATTCTTGTATTCTTGAAATTTCTCAAAGGCCTCTGATTTGTGCTTCATCAAGAAGACATGCCCATACCTAGAGAAATCATCTGTGAAAGTAATGAAGTATGAATAACCACTTCGCGCATGTGTAGACATTGGACCACACACATCACTGTGTATGAGTCCCAAGAGCTCGCTCGCTCTTTCTCCGTGTCCAGTGAATGGAGTCTTTGTCATCTTTCCCATGAGACAAGATTCACAAGTGGCATAAGACTGATACTCAAACGGATTCAAGTATCCCTCTTTATGTAATTTTGTTAACCGTGTCTCATTAATGTGACCCAGTCTACAATGCCTTAAGAAAGCCTGATTTGTTTCCGGAGACTTTCTTTTAAGTGTGTTCTGGACACTGAAGATCTGAGCTTGATTCAATACGTATATCCCGTTTTGTAATGTACCTGACCCAATCAGACCTTGATTTAGGTGGATGTTAACTACATCGCTTACAAAAGTAAAATCATATCCTTCCTTAGAAATTAAGGATACAGATATGATATTACAAGTCGCACCTGGTACATAAAAACAGTTACGCAGAATCAATATCTGCCCAGTTGTCAGTCCTAGATGATATTCCCCTACGGATTCAGTATACATGCTCATTCCGTTAGCAACCGTGAGAGTCATATCACCTTTCCTGATAACCCTACGGTTTCTCAGAGCCTGTAACGAATTACAGATATAAGATCCTGATCCGGTATCCAATACCCAGGAAGTAGGGTTAACTGACATAC